>CM060900.1:172907286-173512286 GCA_030762935.1 Hymenopus coronatus
GGTCAAACCACTTGGTCACGTCGTGCCTACGCTGAAGTACAATCTACTTAAATGAGTCGAAGAGTTCGTCATAAAAGTGTAATTCAAATATAATAAATAGCTACTTTACACAATTCAGTAGCTACAGTTTTGAATATACATTCATGTGTTTTCTTTTCAACCGAAGGTTTATCAAATAATTGTACAATATGTTGTTATTATTGCTTTTTGATTTGCACTATGTAAGCCTAATTTTCACTTACTGTAACGACTGCACACTATTTTGCTTAGTATAAGATGATATTCTTACCTGTCTTATCTCGTATGCCTTAAGGTCAGCCAATTTTGTAGAACAAGGTTGTGAAGGTAACCTTTATCTCTCTTTACCCTCATCGTTCTTAAGACTTACACTGCTAGGACTTGCAAACCAGTAACTGGGATCAGTCACAGTTGAGAAGCAGAGGCTCTGGATCAGAGTGGCCAGGATGGATGATCCATTCGACAGCTGGAATGAAAGTTAGGCAGTAGATGACATGAAATGATGTTAAAAGGGATGAAAGGAAAGATTATTATGGACCCATTGGTCCTAGGAAACCGGTAAGTGTGGAGAAAACCCACCCACATACCACTTCATTCTCCACAAATCCCGGATGCGATCTCTTGAGATTGAGCACGGTCCACCTAAGTAAGAAGTAAGTGATCTAAACATTCGGCCACAACACAGCCCTATAAAGATGGCATGAGATTAATCCATTTTGAGTTGTCGTTTGCTTTGAGTATTGGTCATAGTTTAAACAACTATTAGACTGTGCTAAACACCCGCCAGCAGAACAAAATTTCTCAGTTAGCTCCCCTTTTCCTTGTAAACTACAAGGACATCTCAAATCCATTTTCAGGTGAAATAGCCACTGTAGCCGTGTATTGTTGTAAGATCTTTGAGTCTGGGGCCCACCATTTTAACCCACTATTAGAACAACTAATATTAGCTATTTCTTCATCATAATTCTAATGCAATACAAATCTGCAAGAGTAGAATCTGACAGTAGATTCGATATATATACACACCGGTATTTAAGCGACTGAATTTCCCGTTTGAGTCCACTAACTCGCATTTTGTTCTGTAAACCAAGGTAGTATTACATTTAGTTTGAAATCACATACCTCAACGCCCACTTACAATGTCATAAGCACCTTAATGTCTAAGTAGTCTGACAAAATATTAGGTCAATTAATAATGATGATTATGATTAGTAACAATAATAATAATATAATGATGATAATGACAATAATAATAACAATAATAACAACCAAACTAATAATAACAATAGTAATAATATCGATACTGTAAAAAAATTTAACTTTAAATTAAAATATATATTTAACATTTAATTATGACACAATTAATCAAATATCTCTAAATTTTATTTGTATAGGTACCAGAACTCATACAACATTAATTTTTTAAAAATATAACCGCATTATGTGGGGCATTAATTTCAAAACTGTATAAAGATGCTGATTAATAATAATATCAGCAATAAAATAATACTAGTAATAATAATTAATAATAATATATTATTAAAATATATATTATTAGTAGTATTATTTACATTATTATTATTATTATTATTATTATTTTCATTATTTAATGGGAAACCATTGGAACATATACATGCCAATTGACCACATTAACACCATAATAACTCTATTAAAATTTCAAATGAATCGATATAAAAATGAGTTTGGAAATTTTAGAGATAAGGATCTTTAAGTAGTCGTCTTTATTTTATTTGTGAACTTTGATTTTCAGTTTTGTTTTTATAGTTTTATTCATTTTCTTTATTCTGATAAAAGTTTTCTTCCTCATCAATGTTCTTATTACATCTATTGAATGGCAGGTAATATTTCATCCTATAGTTTTCGAGTCATTCTTTTGCTTCTAATTCTGTTTATCTTGGGACAGAAAGCTGCAAACACATTTTAAAATGTGTGTTCTGTAATGATGACAATCAATTGGAGTATAGTGCAAATTAGAACTAATTTTCCCTTATAAACAAAGCAAAATGTCCTGTGTTTTTAGCTTGTATTACTTTTGTATATATTCCTAAGTTCGATTTGATTCTGTTCAAATGTTGCATAACGCCACTATATTCAGGACCTTTCTGAGATATTCGCTTTTGTGTCCATATTTCATACGTTCTGGAACATCTTGTTTCTTATTTCTTGAGCTTCTATGCCATCAGTTCTTAGGATTTGGATATGCTTCTATCGTTGTACTAAGTTTCCCTTGAAATGCATCTGCTTTCCGGGGGATTGGGTTCTAACACAAGCATAAGCATCCACCAGGTTTCAAACAGAGCATTAGATCATTTCTCTGACAACTCAAACACAAAGGTACTCATGAAATATAGACGAAACAAATATATAAAAGCAATTATAACGTTTTTAATTAGTTAGTAACACTATGCCTTCTATTAATTATAAAACGCAAACGTAATTCAAGAAGGAAGTTAAGCCTTCGGCAACAACTGTCCCCATTACGAATATTTCCGTCTGTTGGTAATGGAAGGTGTTTCTGTCATTGTTTATTTGTTTTGTAATTATCACCCCATACAGCGGACACTAATGCTTTCTATAATTGGAACTCGATAAGAAAGAGAGAAAGAAATGCTACCAATCCAGTATCAGTGGCATCGTAAACGTCCCGTTAAGACGTACATAATCTTTGTCATCAAGAGTGTTTGTAAACACTCCTGACTTCGCTCACTCTCGCTAAATTTCTCCCTAGATGCACAGTTTTTCACCTGTATATTTCCACCTTGCGTGAATGTAGATCGGCGGTGTACGAGTTCTTCTAAACACAGAAGCTTCGTGATGCAGGCAAACACAAGCGAAACATAACGGGGAATCATCTTAGTAAGCGGACAAAATGCGATACATTTAATTACTACACGCATTGTTCTCTACTAAATATGAAATTATTTGGGCATATTCACCTTTTAGCTTATATAATTACGTTTAGGTGATACTGTAGCTAACAGTTTGCGTATTCACCGTTATAGGGTCTCTCACAAGAGTCACAACTTCGCGCTAAATTCGCTGCACAAAATGAAAAAATAAGCAAACAGGAAGGAAAAATCGATAATCAAACCGGCCCACCAAAACAAATACGCACAGTAAACTAAACTAAACCTCAGTCCGGAAAATATATGAAACGCCAAATATCAACAAGAGGTAAAAAGAAAACAAGGCTCACACAACAAACTAACATAAATAATAACATGCAAGTATAAACAAACTCACTAAGAAACACAAAACACTACCCTTAAAGTAAACAAAGCTGCGGTAGTATTTTAAGGTGTAAAATGTGCACTCGGCGTAGCTGGCCTCTGTGTACAAGCGTTTAGAGTTTCGAAACGTCTTTGTACAACTAAATAATTTTAAACCGCCCAAAAATTATGGGTAACTTTTCCTCATAGGCCGTAGCTTTCGAGTTAGTAGGATGAAAATTTCACATATACCTTTGCCTAGCTCAAATGGGAAATGTCTCTTATTTTCATTATATCTCCTTTGTAACCGAAGCTGTGCTCGCTTCAAATTATGAAAGGCGGTGTGATGATTCCGACGGATAGTTTCGGCATCAAACCTTTGCGGTAATAGATCATTTACTTACCACATATTTTCTAACTGTGATTTTTGTGGAAGGCAAACATAAGCCGGAAAGGAGTAATGTCATGGTACTCATGGTGAACGGAATTAGAAACCAATTCAAAGAGGGCATGATGCTTATCCAATTTCACGTGTTCTTGGCGGTGAAACGCAATCACCGGATTTCAAATTTCTATTAAATCGCTCAGCGTCCAAAGAACACGCATAACAAAGCCTAGCAATAAAAGCTTTAATTTCCCATACGAAGTAAAAATTTCTAAAAGTCCCGCATTTAACTGCGCCCCACTACCAGCCACTAAGAAACGGGGAGTTCCAAATGGTGAACATATTCCCGAGGGGACCTCTGTCGCGTCACGATTGTGGAAGTATCAGCAGTAACAATAGCAAAGGTGTTTCTCTGGGTGGATCCAAGAAAGGGGCCCACAAATTTTTCGAAAAATGTTTCTAAAGGGTTAGTGGCCACTGTTTCTGCCAAAACGTTCCACGTGGTATACTGCGTTAGCTTTGCCAAACTCAAACCTGGCAGACTTAACCGGGCGGCAATATATGTGCTTATAGCAAACCAAGCACACTGCTCACGAATTCTAACATCAGTATTAGCTATCCTAAGATTACCTATCACTGGTGATGAATGAAAATACACAAAAACCATGGGAATTAATTACTCAGGGAGCGGCACTTCTACGCTAGTAAAGCCATCAGCTATCAAATTTTCTAAACTGCGTATACGAACGTGTGTAAACTTAAACACCGAAAATTTAACACCCAACGCGACAATCGGCCAACCGGCCTCTGGGTGGCCAGTGACCATTAGTATGCTTGCTTATAACATTCCAAGGTGAATACATCATGCTCTAGGTGTCTAGTTACACCTGGAGCTTCTCAAGACCGAAGATAGCAGCTAAGGTCTCGAGTTCACAAACGGAGTATTAGCGCTCCGCGTCCGTCAGTGTACGGAAGTATAAGCAATCGCACCTTGGCCTTCCGGAAAGGCCTGCAAAAATTCTGCCGAATGGACACCATTACTGATAAGTGACTGCAAAATAAAATGTTCAGAAACAACCGGATAAGCAAGTATTAGCGGGCTCATAATAGCGATTTTCAAATGCTCAACATAGCACTCCTCCGCGGTCCATAAAAGAGGAACGCCGTTCCGACGACGTCGGTTGAGTAGCACGGCTACGCCGCGAAGTCTACCATAAATATACTAAAAAGTGTATCATCGCAACGAGTCTATCTTAGGTCTTAACCTTACGATATGCCCGAAATTTTCTAATTGCCTTTACCAGTAGGGTCACAAGAGACACAAGATTAACCAAAATTGAGAGCTGGGAAGTGGCAAACGCGCATTTGTCCTATATTCGCATGCTTAACCCTGCTCGCTCTAGCCGCGTGAACGCGCCAGACAAAGCGCTAATGATGTACTTGTAAATTAGTTGAGTAGAATAACATTTCGTCAAATTAGTAATAAACATATTCAAAATTAATCTCCAAAAAAGGATTGTGTAAGAAACGGAATAGGACGTGGGCCCCTACAGCAATCCCAAACGAGACTCTCTGGAATTCGTATATAGGCCATGGAGCAGTGAAAGCTGTTCTTTGTTAACACGACTCTGCTAAGTGTATCGGGTATTACGCAGCGTTTATATCCCAGGCCAAAAATGTTAACTCCGGAAAAATGTTGCACCGCACTGTGCAACAATGGCATAGGTGGTTCGTCAGCCCTAATTTATTTGTTTAAAAGGCGAAAATCAACGACTGGTCGAAAATATCCATCGCCTTTGAGTACTATAAGTAAAGAAGTGCCACTTAAGGAAACCAAAGACCCAGTTATACCTTTGGTTATAATGTGCTGAATCTTAACTTTCAGAATCGCCATCATAGGCAGAGTAAACCTATAAGGAGACAACTTAATTAGGGTAGTATCACAAAGTTCAATGTTACATGCTACCAAAGTCGTGGTCCCCAAACAATTGACACACAATGCGACAAGATCACCAAATACTTAATGAAAACAACGTGCCTGCTCCGGAGTAAAATGGGCAAATTGAGCTTGGGAGCTGACCTGTTGAACTGCTTCCACAACCACAACGTGAAGCGGCCCCAAGCATAGCTCACGTTAGAATTTCACACGCTCCTTGGGAACAAACACAAAAGACAATCCCTCCCCCCAAATCAAGTCTAAGACCAACTCTTGCCACAAAATCAGCCCCGAATATTAACCTACACGGTAAGTCATCCAACAAATATAACTCGTGTTTCCAAGTAAATAACGCAAAGCAAACGGCCACCTAGACCTTGGTGTTAACCTGAATTTCTCCCCATTCACAGGAGCGAACTGTACCTGACACTTTCGGGTTTTCTAAAATGCTTACATGGAGCGTCATAGAGGTAATCTCTACAAATTAACGACCTAAAACTCCCTGAATCCAACAGGGCAAACAGTCTGTGTTCACCCAGAAAGACCTGAACTGCCGATTTGAGGTCTGCCGTTAAGGCTATTACATGGCAAACATACTTAAATCGGACATCACATCAGTCTCCGCCTGGCGTCAACTAGAGCGCAACTACCTCTATCCTTCAGGGTCTATATAAAATCCTATCCCTAGGGGTGCCGGAAATTGAGAAACCATAGGTAAAAATGAGCTGCAAAAAAATAATTCCCCCTGTACGAGCTTCCTGCCGTATACACTGCCATCAGAGTGTCATCACCCTCCAGCTTAGCAGGTAAGGGGAATGGTTTCGAAATCTCTATTGTTCCTGTCACCTCACACAAATAGGGAAGTAACCGCCCCGATTCACCAAGCGTTGTTGTCCGCGGGACGAGCATTAAGGTCGAACACACCCCTGGTAACAATCCCGACAGGATCACGTCACACAGTAGTTGGGTTTCTGGCAAAACGGTTACCACAGCGTACAATTTAACGCTGCCCATATATTCCAGGAGCGCCTCATTTACAGCCTGAGGTCTCAAATTATGATCTAGCATTAATTGGTGCAAAACGCGACGCTGCACAAAAGAAGCTAAAATATCCCGGCGCAATACAGTGATGGTATGCGTATCACCCTTGACGGGATCTACAGTATCCAAAACAAAATTCTTAATATTAATATTAAGCAGAATACATATTAAGCATCATTTCTTTGGGCATGTTCTTCCACGCGAACCAATGTTTTAGAAAGTCCACGGCCGATTTAACCTCATTCAGGTAAAATGTGGGCGATGCCTCAATAAACAATTCTAAAGTATGCCTCAACTTTAACATTTTAGCCTCGCACAAAGCCTCACTACCCTTAACGCCGTATACAAACAATAATCCGTTCTTACGTAAAAGGTGCAAGACTGTGAGAGGCGCCATAGCTGTTATGAAAGATAATATAACACACTAAATATACAGTAACCCTCTCGGTAATATAGATATAAAAGTGAATATACATATGCTACCAGAACCACAAAATAATCCGGCCCCTGGTTATATATATAATCTACCTCGGCTACCAGAAATTTGCATATCTCACTCGCAAGGCCAAGTTTATGGGGTAAAATAATAAATGAATGCGAAATTCTCTCGTTGTCATTTACCAAGGAACGTGGATCGGTAATCTGTGGTTGTCCATAAACCTACATTTAGAGAGAAGCGACTTCCTTTAGAAAAACAAGAGAATGGATTACTTGAATTTATGGAGACATGATATTCTGATAGGTTGGGCTGCTATACATTACTGTAGCCGGATAAGGTAATACAAATTTTGTAACATAGCAAGGATTTAATAATTTACAATTTTCACCATGCCTAAAACCAACACACTCAAGTGGAAATTGAAGCCCGCCGAATCACGATTTTCATTACACGGTGGGGTTAACAAAGAATATACGCTTCTCAAAAAAATGTTATAAACTCTGAACCTTTCCGAATTATAAATGTTGTAAAATATCACACGCGCACACACATTAGAACCGTAAAAAAAAGTTGACAATAAAATCAATCAGACCTCAAACGGCTCAGCTGAAACACATTCAATGCAGCATACCGACGATGTAAATGGTAAACGAATGAATCTGATGAAGAACCTTCGAGCTATCACGAACTATCAAAACTATGATTTGTGATAATAAGGAAACTTTTTATGTTACCATTATATCATCGTATAATGCATGGCTTGCTGTTATTTTATTAACATGTTTTGAAATTTGCGCTGTGTTGCATGCGGATGATGATGTTGTAGGTGCTATTGCCTTGGCATTGGCACATACAATGGTGTGGTCCCTTTGATAGAGGTTCATGAACACCTGCATTGCTGTAAGGTTTCTTTTCGTTGGAACGTGAAGTATTTTTGTTACATACTGCAGTTAAGATGTAGTCAGCATATTTGGAAGGCTAGGGTTTATATAGGTATAAAAGAGGAGGGCTCATCATTTAAGATCTATTGAAAGCGTCAGATATTATCTTTTACAACACATTGAATGCTATATATCAATTTTTCTTGAATTACATAATTTTGTGAACACGAATACGTATGGTATTTCTCTCCTGCGGTGCCATTTGTAGTAAAAGTGGTAGTTAATTACTAGCAACATAAATATGATATTTTGGCTCCACAGCAGGTGTTTTTGGATGTGACTGGTCAAGATTTTTGGCTTATTTTTAAGTCCTTAGGTCCTAAAATTATAATGTTTACGCACAATTTATTATTCTATAATTATGTTATTTATTTCACCAATTCAATGAGCATAAAGTTACAATTCGAGTAAATCAGGCTCTTTACTAGAATTGCAAATATCTAGTATGGAGACTTGATGTTCACAAGCAAAAGAATATAAACTATATTCAAGATTATCCCTTTTTTGTTTTATATGTTTCTCTGTGCGCACGAATAGGTATGACATTTGACAGCACTACGAGTGTTGTTAGACACGTTTAACCGATGTGTTTGTATTCTAAGTTCCTTAAAATATGAGTCTCCGAATCTTGCAGTGGGTACAAAAGGTACAACAGTTTTATATCAATATACCCATTGATTGAGATGTCGTTCTTATTGTTCTGTTCTTAATTACTACAATAATAGCTTTTATTACCTATTCTCAGAAAAATATAGTTTTGTTTCGTTGTATCGATGAGAAGGAGTACAAGCTCACCACAAAAACATACAAATCGCTATAGTGATATCCTAACGTTCACAAGTACAATATATCGAAGACTAATTAATGATATGGGGATCGCTGAAAAAATCCA
The DNA here is from genome assembly GCA_030762935.1 of Hymenopus coronatus. Lineage (NCBI taxonomy): Eukaryota > Metazoa > Arthropoda > Insecta > Mantodea > Hymenopodidae > Hymenopus > Hymenopus coronatus. The sequence goes on from CM060900.1 coordinate 172,916,169, forward strand.
CATTTCTCACAATATATCATCATTTATGTTTTAAATTACTTCAAATAGTAACGATTACTGACTACACCAGAAATCGATGCCAATGCTGCCGATAAACAATAAATTGCCTAAAACGCTTTTGCAGTTCGAATCATCAGTGAAATATAAATCTACGGCTCACAGGAGAGTATATCGTCCAGCTGCTATGCTTCGTGCAACATACGGGTGTAGAACAGATTTTTGCAGGGACGGGTTTACCTAGCGATTACAGATCCTGTATATGGTACTCTTTAAACAAATTATCGTAAAAATATATACATTTAAGTTATTACATAGTTAAGAACCCATATTCCTGGATTTTAAAAACAAACGTTCGTACTTAGTTTTCCGTTGCAAAGTATTTATGTTTTGTTTCTTGTAACATGTGTGCAGAGCTTCAGTACAGTAAGGTGTGACCACCATAACCCATCTGGCGCGTTTGCTCTTTGGTCCTGGTATTGTATTTCGTTGGGAGGAATAACTGACTGTTGTTCTGATAAATGTCAACTCATATACCGAAGAAACTTTTGATGCTTCTACATGCATTAAAGACACTCTATTGCGCAAATGTGATTTAAATTCTAAGATATTCCTCCTGTACCTTTAAAATGCCGAATCAGCTCACAAACGTTCACAATTATTGATATTTAGAAGTGTTAAATAACAAGTGGAACTAACGTTGTTTAAACCAAAACTAGAGAGTCGGCGATTGATTGTAAAAATTAAAGACATAACCGTCAACGCTGATGGAAGTATTGTATTAACTCGAAAAGAAAAAGAAGCGGTTTTTTTTTTGTAGTGTTTAACGCCCACTTTCACTACTTGTGGCACCGCAAGCGATGACACTGGTGATACATGGAATGAAGATGGAGTAAAGGTGGAATGCCGATGGCGGTGGAAACCGGAGAACAATAACGCTTAGAGAATTGAAGTTACAATAAAACGCCATGAAACTTTTCTCAATCCTTTGCAACGCCATATTCAGTACGAGTATCAGATTCGCGATTAATTAATTCAATACATTTTAATTACAATTACATTCTTTACTTTAATTAAAAATGCAAAAACAAAAAAAAAAAAGAAACAAAAAAGCAAACAAAAAAAAAACTCCGTTTGCAAACCTGTAACGAAATGCGTGATACAAATTGTTCACGAAATTACAGCTACTTGTCAATTACATACTATGATTATAAGCCCTAGAGTATACAAGAATTATTCATATAACTATCACAAGACATTATAAAATGTTCTTATTTACACAAATATCGGTCCCATAGTAAAGGGGATGGTTAATAATTCTTTGAAATCACTTAGACAGCCTACAACTGACTCAGTAGTATTCTCTAATTTCAGCACTGAAGTAGAAGTTATAACCTGAATCGCTCATCATACGAACATCTTCCACAAGGGAACGAAATCCCAAAAACAACAGCTCACATTGCTTGTAATCACTTAGACAGCCTACAACTGACTAAAATGGTATTCTCTAATTTCAACACTGAAGTATAAGTTATAACTTGAAGCATCACGTATCTGGACGGTTATGCATAGATAAATATCTCCAAAAAGGAAATAACATACCAAAAACATCAGTTAATATTGCTTGAAAATACTTAGGCATCCAACAGCTGCCTCAAAAGTATTCTCTAATTTCAACACTGAAATATAAGTTATAACTTGAATCGCTCATCATATAACTTGACGATTTTGAATAAATGAATACCTTCATAAATGGCGGAATATTTAGTAGCCAGTTATCACAATCGCTATGAACAAAAACTACGCATGGCTGCTCACCTCTTGGCTAACATATTTGACAAGAGAAACTTAGACATACTCTTACAACAGCGAAGCATGACCCGATCAGTTTCAGGCGATGAAGAATGCTGGCGACGTTTTGAACATAACATCCTACCCTCTCCCTTCAGAGCTTTCTGTTAGAAAAATCATCCTCACTCGGACCCTTCAGGCAAAGATCGCGCAGATACATGCATTCCCTCCCTAAGGTATACACTGAAAAACATGTTTTTATATGAGCAGCTATATAAGCAGGAGGTCTGCAATATAGCACTACTTATTCGATATGACCGCCGTGAAAGCATTTTTGAAAACAGACGTCAAAACCTTTGATGATATGATGATGATTGGATTTAAGGGGGCTCAACTGCTAGGACATTGGCGCCCTTGAGATAAAATCCTGGCAATAAGCAGTAATAAAACATCTTTGAAAATTAAAACATAGGTAAAAGTGAAGGTAAAAGCAGTATAAAACTAAAGTAAAATAACTACTCCGCCCTGAAGCCAGAGCAGGCTGAAACTGGCTAACACTGTAACATTAAGACTAAATGTTTAAAAAGCCAACTAATTCAAAGTAAAAAAAATCCGCTATATTAGCGGGCATACGGCTAAAACACTAAAACCTCAAAGTAAAAGAAACTAGTGCTAAAAATTAAATACTCTGTCCACTGCTCTAGGATCATCTGCCAGGACCTCGCCAAGAGAGGCCGGCATGCCCAGAGATGATCGAATGTGTGCCCGGTGACCACACTCTAGCACCACATTACAAACTAACTGTGCCTCCACACAGGGTGCACAGACAGGAGCAGGTTCGCGCTTAAAAAGGTAGCTGTGGATAAACATAAAGTGGCTAAGTCGTAGTCGCGCTAATACTACCTCCTCTCGGCGGGATAAACGAGAGGAGGTAGCCCATTTGACAGGGAGGTCCTTCACCTCTCCGAGCTTGTTGTTACCGCAGAGAGCCAACCACTCCGCATACCAACCCGAAAAGACTGCTCTCCGTAAAACCATCTTAAAATCATCCGCTGTTGAAATGGTAACGGTAAAACTGGGCTCTGTGACTGGCGATTTCGCTGCCAAATTCGTCAATTCATTTCCCGGAGAGCCAACGTGTCCAGGAATCCATGCCCACTCCACATGAACACCAGAAGCGTGCAAAATGTGAGGTACGTCCTGAATGCGCTGCACTAAAGGATGGTAAATGTACAGCGCACGAATGTTATGAAAGGCACCAAATTAATCACTAAGAATAAGGCGGTCACCTAATGTTCGACGGCGAATATATTGAAGGGCACGGTAAATAGCATACAGCTCGGCAGAATAAATCGATATGCTACTAGGCAAGCCGTAAGTAGATGTCGCGATCCCAGTGACAGAGGCACATCCAGCACCGACGGGGCACTTACTACCATCGGTATATTCACTAATACGGCCACTGAATTTGCATAAATATTCTAAAAAAAAAAAACTACGGATACTATAAACAGGCGAAGCACAGTTCCCGTAAACCGTCATCCCGAGATCGAATTGGCAGGTAGCACTTAGTCAAGGAGGGTATATACTCTCCCCCTTGGTATACAGCCTAGGCATGTTATTATTGTGCTGCCGAAGAAGCGCGCGGAAGCGAAAGCCTGCTGGCCTTGGACTCTTGGAAGTATGGCCATATCGTTCGTCCAGCTCGGGGGAGAAAAACGCGTGAAAAGTTTGATGTCCAGGAATGTACTTAAGCCCACAGCCATAATTAGCGAGCAGGACCTCACGCCGACATCTCAGAGGGGGATGCCCTGATTCGGCGTAGAGGCTAACCACTGATCTGGTTGGAAAACCTCCAACCGCCACACGGATGCCCTGATTATGGACTGTATCTAATCTTCTGAGTAGAGATGGTCGTGCTGAAAAATAAACAATCCATTCATAGTCTAACTTCGATCCAATTAGTGCACGATAAATACGAAGCAACGCTGTCCGATCTGCTCCCCAAGATTTACCAGCTAGTATCCGTAAAATATTGGGAGAACGGTCACATGGCGCTTTTAGCTGTGCTATATGTGGAGACCAACAACGTTTCCGATCGAATATCAACCCCAGGTATCTCACCTGATCTGCGAAGAGAAGTAAGTCTGGCCCGAATCGAAGAGAAGACGCCATTCGCCACTTACGGCGTCAAAAGTTAATGCACACGGTCCTCTCGCTTGCGAAACGAAAGCCGTGGTTTAAGCTCCAATCATAAAGATTGTCCAAACGCCGTTGAAGTCGGCATTCCAAAAACGGCGTTCGTTGAGAAGTACAAAATACAGCAAAGTCACCTAAGAACAAGCAGAACCAGATACCTGGGGGAACACATTGAGAGATGGAATTAATAGCTATAGAAAACAGCGTCAGAACTGAGCTCTGGAGCACACCGTTCACCTGAATAAAAGGATTCGGAAAAACCGAGCCGACCCATTCTCGAAAGACGCGGTTCCTCATAAACTCCTGAAGAAGCAACAGTAGTCCTCCACGTATATTCCAGTTCAGGCGGGTACGTAAGATCCCTCTTCTCCAGCAGGTATCATAAGGCTTCTCCAGGTCAAAGAATATACCAACTGGTTGGCAATTCTTAAGAAAACCGTCCATGATCTACGCCGACAGCAAACAAGATGGTAAACAGCTGACCGACGTCGGCGAAAGTCGCATTGGCAGTTGGACAATAATCTATTAGTTTCAAGCCAACATACCAACCGCTCATTTATCATGTGTTCCATCACCTTGCAAACGCAATTGGTGAGGGAAATGGGACGGTAGCTGGCAGGAAGATGATCCTTTTCAGGTTTCAAAATTGGAATGATAGTAACCTCCCGCCACCTATCTGGAAGAGTGGCGTCAACCCAAACACGATTGTAGACCTGGAGTAGGTAACCTTACCGCTAAGAGAGTGGTGTTGCAACATTTCCAGGTGGATACCATATGGACCGAGTGAACAGTTACGCGAAGATGAAAGTGCGTGTTTTAGCTCCGCAATCGTGAAAAGCCAAAATCTTATAAATACTCAAACCGAAAGGGGAACCCCTGAGAGTCCACCTGATCCTTCAGAGGCAGAAACTCAGGGGAATAATTATCGGAGCCAAACACTTGAGCGAAGGCACTGCCAAGTGTGTTAACCACCTTGAAGGGATCAACTACAATGTCTACCACTGTTTTTAGACCAGCAATTGGTATATGGACCGAATTCCCTCCCACAAGTCTTAACTTATCCCATACGACCCAGGAAGATGTATGTCTGTTAAAAGTTGCTACAAACTTGTTCCAGGATGTCTTTTTGCCATCCTTTATAATTTTCCTATAATTGGGCGCGCAGCTTTTTATATTGTATAAGGTTTTCTTGTTTTGGGCGATGCTGGAAAACCCTGAGAGCACGCCTATGGGCAAAATTAGCATTCTGACATGCATCAACCCACCAAGGTACCGGAAATCGACGGCTTTGGCAACTGAAACGCGGAATGGAGTGCTCAGCAGTAGAAAGAATTTTCTCTGTGAGATGGTCAACTAGAAAGTTCACAGAGTCGTGCTCATCATAGTTAAATTCAGCCAAACGGGAATACAGTTTCTAGTTGGCTTGATTTTGGCGCCATTTAGGTAAACGAGTGGAACATACATCGTGTGGCAAGAGACTAATAAGACATACGAAGTGGTCAATAGAGTGCAAATCAGAGATGATATTCCGGGATAACGAGACCGCCAACTGTGGTGAACAGATTGCTATATCAAGGTGTGAAAAACTATGAAAGGTGTCAGATAAAAAGGTTGGCTCTCCGGTGTTCAGGAGAATTAGATTCATACTGTCCAAGAAGTCGGTGATTAGCTAGTCTCTCGCACAAGCCCGAGGTGAGCCCCAAATTGGGTGGTGAGCATTCAAGCTTTCCTACTTGAGGTCTATAATGCTGCCTGGGTTGACGCCACTTTTCCAGACAGGTGGCGGGAGGCCACCATCATACCCATTCTTAAACCTCGAAAGGACCGCCATCTTCCTTCCAGTTACCGTCCTATTTCCCTCACCAGTTGCACGTGCAAGGTGCTGGAACGCATGCTGTGGTGGCTGGAATCCCAGAATCTTCTGACTAGCATCCAATGTGGCTTTAGACGACGACGTTCAGCAACTGACCACCTTGTCTCGCTGTCAACTCAGATCATGGACGGGTTTCTTAAGAACAGCCACACAGTTGGGAATTTATTTGACCTCGAGAAGGCGTATGACACGTGTTGGGGAGCGGGGATATTACGTTCTCTCCACAACTGGAACATACGTGGTGGCCTACCGTTGTTCATTCAGGAGTTTTTCGAGCGAGGGTCGGCTCGGTTTCTTCTAACCACTTTATTAAAGAGAACGGAGAGCCGCAGGGCTCGGTACTCAGCTTGACGCTGTTTGCTATTGCGATAAATTCCATATCGCTATGTGTGCCCCAAGGTGTCTCTTTTTGTTTATTCGTGGACGACTTTGCCATCTTCTGTACTTCTCAGAGTACACCGTTTTTGGAACGCCGTCTCCAGCGGTGTTTGGACAATCTCTATGATTGGAGCTCCAAACGCGGTTTTCGTTTCTCCGCTGAGAAGACAGTCTGTGTTAGCTTCTGACGCCGTAGGTGGCAATGTCCACCATCTCTTCGACTCGGGCCAGATTTACTTCCTTTCGCAGACGAGGCGAGATTCCTTGGGTTGATCTTCGATCGGAAACTTTGTTGGACACCACATATAGCACAGCTGAAAGCGCGATGTGACCATTCTCTAAATCTTTTACGGATACTAAGTGGCAAATCTTTGGGTGGGGATCGGACAGTGTCACTCTGTCTTTATGATGCACTAATTCGATCGAAGTTGGTCTATGGCAGCATTGTGTATTTTTCAGCCCGACCATCAGTACTCAGAGGATTAGACACAGTCCATAATCGGGGCATCCGTGTGGCCGTTGGGGTTTTTCCAACGAACCGAATCGGGAGAACCTCCTCTGCGATGTCGGCGTGATGTTCTGCTCGCTAATTATGTCTGTGGGCTTAAATGCATGCCTAGGCATCCAACTTTTCACGCGTTTTTCTCCCCTGTGTTGCACGAATCATATTACAACCGCTCTCTGAGCCCCAGGCCAGCAGGTTTTCGTTTCCGTGAGCTTCTACGGCAGCACCATGTTGACATGCCTAGGCTGTTGTCCAAGGGGAAGAGAATGTACCCTCCTTGGCTATGTGTTACCTCCCATGTCGATCTCGGGATAACTGTTTACGGAAATCTGCTACGCCCTTTATAGTATTCGTCGTTGTTATTTTAGAATTTTTATCAAAATAAAGTGGACGTATTTGTATTTTTGCCGACGGCAGTAAGTGCTCCGACGGTGTTGCCTGTGCCTTTGCGACTGGCACCGCCACTTGCACTTACGGTTTGCCTAGTAGCACATCTGTTTATTCTGCCGAGCTATATGCTATTTATCAAGCTCTTCTGTATGTTCGCCGTCGAAAATTGGGGACTGTCTTATTCTTAGTGATTCCCTTAGTGCCGTTCAGAGCATTCGTGTGCTGTACAATTACCATCATTTGGTGTAGCGTATTCAGGACGTTCTCCACATTTTGTGCGCCTCTGGTTTTAATGTAGCGTGCGCCTGGATTCCTGGACACGTTGTCTTGCCAGGGAATGAATTGGCCGATCTGGCTGCAAAATCGGCGGTCATGGAGCCCAGTGTTCCTATTACCAGTTTAACAGCAGAGGATTTTAGGGTGGTTGTACGGAGAGTCGTATTTTCGAATTGGCTTGCGGAATGGTCCGCATCTTCGTGGTAATAAGCTGAGAGATGTGAAGGACCTCCCTGTCACCTGGGTAACCTCCCCTCGTTTATCCCGCCGGGAGGAGGTAGTATTAGCTCGGCTACGACTTGGCCACTGTATTTTTACTCACAGTTACATTTTTAAACACGAACCTGCTCCTGTCTGTGCACTCTGTGGGGAGGCACAGTCAGTTCGTCATGTGGTGCTACAGTGTGGTCACTGGGCACACATTCGGTCATCTATGGGCATGCCGGCTTCTCTTGCCGAGGTTCTGGCAGATGACCCAAGACCAGTGGACAGGGTTTTTAAATTTTAGCAAAATTTTCTCTTACCGTGAGATTTTAGTGTGGTAGCAGATATTTTAACTTTTAAACAACTCGTTTTTAATCTTTTAGGTTTAATGTATCGGTTTCAGACGGAGTTTTATCTCCAGTTCTGGTAACAGGGCTGGACAGATCCATTACTTAGATTCTGTATTCCTTTATATCTACTTTTACTTGTGTTTTCTTTTTAAATTGTGTTTTATTTCTGATTATTGCCAAGTTTTTATCATAAGGGTGCTAATGACCTCGGCAGTTGAGCGCCCTTAAACATCATCATCATAACCAGTAGTGCTGGCAATGACTGCAAATTTAATACTTAATTTGCAAAAAGCCGTGTGCAGAACAAAGTTGTTAAGGAAAGCAAGGCTTAAAACTTCAATGCTATAGTCGGGATTTAAGCCTCGGAACTTCCGGTTTCCCTCCAGTTACTCTAACCAATGAATTGCCATGACCACGCCTCAGCGTAACATAATATATGCGTCAACTGACTCTAATTTTTCAATGCAAAATAACAAGAGGATCTCAACTTCATTTTCAGACCACATAGCTCAACAGTGGTCGTCTCCTTAGCGCGGTGGTAGCGCAGCTGCCTACCAAGCGGGAGACCTGGGTTCGATCCCCAGTACCGGCGTGGGGATTTTTCCCCCGCTGGGAGACCTGGACCGGGGTGCACTCAGCCTCGTGAGGTCCCTGGGGGGCCAATTGAGAAGCTACTTGATGGAGAAGTAGCGGCTCCAGGTCGTGAGGACCGCATTAACCGGCCGGGAGGGGCTCGAGGCGCTGACCACGTCTCACCCTCCAATACTGCACCCCATCCATGACGTCTGTAGTGGACCGAGATGGGGGACGCAGCGGCCGGGCGGTAGGCCAAGGCTCCCCGTGAGCTGTCGTGCTATGGAGTTATAGCTCAACAGTTTAACCAACCCTTACGTCTGTGAATTCATAATAACTGTTCTTTCTCACAAACCGCGCATGGAACATGTAAAGGTAAAATTTGGCGGAAAATTGTAATGCCAATGGCGGTATTTTATCCACCAATCTTACGGCCCACGTCCGGTTGGTCTAATTGAACCTGCATGGCAACATGCTGCGTGACATTAAATTTCTCACCCACCTCGAAATTTTTCCGGTATAATCAAGGTGGTCTCACATTTTGAGATGACATACCCCAATAGCGAAACACAGTGTCGCTACTCTTACGTCCCGGCTTCACATACGGCTATTAACTTAGAGCTATTAGAGCAATGTGCCCTCAGGGCATTCAATTCCCAAACTAACTCGCGTTTTTTCAGTAAATCACAAATATATCTCAAATTAATTTTGAGATAAGATTCTACAGTTGTGGCTGAACAGTTTAAGGATTACATAACTTTCCTTGTGAACAAAATGAATTGCATATAAAGGTTTCTTAAACCTGTTATACTTGCAGAAGAACAGCAAAAGTGTTTTGCGTCTTCTACAGTGTGCTACTTATGTAATAAAAACTTCACTGAAGAGAATCGGAAGATAAGAGATCACGATCACGTTAGTGGTGAATCCCGAAAAAATATTTATAATTTGAGCAATTTCCTTTCAAAAACTCTTAATTACATTTCTATTTTCATGCATAACCCGAGTGGTTATGATTCGCATTTCAGCGTGAAGAAGTTAGGTTGTGCAAATGAAAGAATAGAGGTAATTCCAAGTTCTGAAGAAATCTACATATCATTCTGTAAGTATGTTGGAGATTTAAGCTTACATTTTTCTTGGTTCATAACCTGTCCTCTGGGCAAGCTTGGATAAATTAGCTAGAAATATAATATTGTTTCCTGAGATATCCAAATACCTTATAGAGTAGAAGATATGCTTATGATACGCAATGGAAAATTCCCCTATAATTACATGACATCGTTTGATGCTTTGATCAAGGCCAACGTTCTTCCTAGGGATTCATTCCACAACAGATCGAATCCTGCAGAAATTACTGACGATGTCTATGTATACATTAAAAGCGTATGGGAGCAGTCTAACATCGCAAATCAAGGTGACTGCAGCAATCTCCATTAACCTCGGATGTGCCTCTTCTACCTGATATGTTTTTCACATTCACACACCAAAACTTGAAGAAGCATAATTGATTCCGCTCACTATTTAATGTAACCTGAACTTACATGGGATTCCATACTACTGTATACCGGAAATGAGCTGGAATACAACCACCTTCTCATGGAGGAATGTGGTACAAGAAAAGAATTATGCCATATTTCCCATCATTAACACTAGAATGCCTGGCTATGCCAAGAACCCACAAAAGCCCGCTGGACTCATTTTGACTCCGGTGCTGATGACAGTTGTTCTATATACGGTGCACTGTCGACAATGATTATGCTAAATATATACCCCATTATCATCGTCATAGTTATTGCAAACAGCAGCACTTTCCCTATTTCTAGACTGAATTCCAGCTTTGATTTCTTGGCACAGTAGACATCTAAAAATTCCTCTTTGCTTTGAAATGCTTCGTCAATATCACTTGACCTTTCTGAATGTATAGTCTTTTCTTTTGGAATAAACTACTCTTCTGATTCAAATTCTTCCACTGTGGCAGTTTGTAACATATTACAGGCATTTCCTGAAAATGGCTAGAATTTCTTTATTACTAAGTTCCCTATAAACCTCAATTTTAGTAGCATTGTTGACAATAATGCTCACAAATAACCGAAAGTAAATCTCCATTTAAGTCTAAACAAACACTTATCAAAGGGTACAAATTTCACATAATAACCTTAGTTCATAGAAAGAAATACACGGAAATCAAATTGACTCCATCGGACATTGTAGGTAAAGCATAAAATTTCTTGCAGAAATATTACTTGCAGTGATACGTTTCTTTTCATTTTACTCCAAACCAGCAATAATTAAAAGTCATCCAGGGAAAGTCGTTGATTGCTAAACGGCAATAAATCGTCTTGGAGGAGGTTAGTCTACAAGCAAATACCATTGAAAGAAAGAAAAAAGAGAATCTTTATTCACGAAGCAGAACTTTCGCCAGCGTTACAATTCTAGTATCAGCTTCGCTCAGTAGCACGCTTATATCAAAGTTTGCAGGTTAAAGTACAATAGGCGGAGGGTCATTTTTCCACAGTGAAAAAGTCCTGGAAAAGCTTCACGCCATAGCCAAAACTGTTTCCAGATTGGATAAAGAAATCGAGAACAAAGGTAGAACAAATCACTCTGCTGACGAAAAGTGGAGTCTCGTAAAATACAATTTTACAATTTGGGAAAATATCTCAGTCTCGAAACAAGTGAAACAATCACGAATGTCGTCTACCAGGGCGCAGAGATAAAGGAGGAAGTGGTGCATAAAAATATAACCGCAACCTCTGTACCAGTAAATAATAAAGGAATTGTGGACACTGAGGCGATATTATGCGAAAGCGGAACACTATGCAGATTTGGACAAGGTAAACGTTCTTCTCGTTCTCACGGATGTGTTAAGATGGACATGAAGACATTTCTTCAAACCCAGGTCAGCTATACAACCCACAAACCAGTAATAAAGTGGTTTCTCACCAAATACTAACACGTGACCAATATGGATGATCTTTGGGCAGACGACCGTACCTATACATTCTAACCACACAGATGCATTCTGCAAATTGCTTGATCTGTAGCTGTTAAATCGAATATGGGGATGAAGTTGCGCAAACATTTCGTTTTGTACTGTCCGAGTGAGTTTGTTGAATTTTGCAACTGACAAGGGAACGATGCTTATCAATAAAATGTTTGCGATTTTCGAAAGTACTCAGCGTGCTATATCAGATCACGAAAAATAATTTGAAGGCCTAGATATTCGGTCGGCGGTTACGTTTACATAGCCAAAGAACAAATTGAATTCAAGAGGTACTAAAAGATTTCCTCGAAACAAATATTTCAGACAGACTACCTGGTTATAAAATGAGTGGTTTGCTTGGAGGAGCTATAGACGGTATACTTTACACTAAGGATATTCAGAAGGCCCCGCTTCTCCAGACTACCGGTGCTCCGTCTTCATTCAATGTATCATCAGTATCCTTGTGGTGTCATTGTATTAACCACTCGGTCTAACCGCTCGGCCAGGGCACGGCCACAGGGAGAATGAGAAGTAGCTCTGCAAAAGTTAGGTATCCGCAAAATTTCTATTCCGTTTCCCAAGAAGATGTCTATATCGTAGGCACGACCTATAACCATGATGCATTTCCCCACGTATTTAAAATTCCGTTTAGAAATTCCCAAATAAGTAATGCACTATCCAAAAACGGATGAACGTCGTCAGTGCAGCAAAAGTCAAAATTTCCACGTCGAAAACATCTTTATTTCGACGAGCTCAAGAAAACGGTAAGCGTTATGATGTCACACATCCCGAACGACTGCCTGATATCTCGATTGCCCGAAACGGTAGAAAATGAGTGCCCAGGAAAATTGTACACTCCCAGCGAATGGGAATATTTACCGACCTTCTTCATCAGAAACCCAGACCAAACTGAAAACCAAGCCCTCCGCTTCAGCACAAGCTTCAACACAAAACCTGTAAAATGGGGACGTCCCACCTGGAATAATCAGCATCTTCGTCTGCATCGCAATCTGACGTAAAACCCAAATCCGTGACTGTATCCGATGGAATTTCCCCGCAAACAGGCACGCCTTTGCAGTCAGAGCAAGGCGATTCAACAGCAGAGAACAGCTCGCGTCTAGCTGATCATTACATCACATTCATGGTTTGCTCTTGATTTTAATTTTTTTTTTTTTTTTGTCAATATAATTTATTTTGGGTCCCTTTAACTGCATGGTCAGATTGCGACCTTTCAAATTGTACATAAAATACTTATTTACATAATGGTAAAATACAGAATGGTTATATTTACACTTCACAATAAATAAAAAGGTTTACATTTTCTTAAAAATATTATAGCCTTTTAATTTTAAGATGGTTGAGTAGAGCACTTGGTAAGTCACTGAAGCCGGCCTGAAGTTTCTGTTTGGTGTATTTCAGTCACTTTAGCAGAATGTGTTGTACAGTAAGTGGTGTGTTGCAGGTCTCACATTTTGATTCTGGGTCTTTATTAGTATATGTTTTATTTATGGATACCCTTTAACTTCTATGGTTCTCAGCGCCCCATTCTATATTGGACGTTCAATACAGCTTAATTTTGCCCAGAGGCATCTTAATCAGACTTGAAAGTCCTGTTCGTGCCGTAAGGCTACGATACGAGACCACCGGCTTTACCTCCTTTCGTAAGGCAGACATGCTACGGATTTTTACGCCCTAAATAATACATCGTCCTCTGCCGGGTTTGAACCCGAAACTTTGGAAACCAGAAGCGAGTATGTAACCCCTAGACCGCATTTTGCTCTTGATGCCCACTACAGGCAAGATTGTATGCCTCAGACCCTATCTATACAAGTCTTTGGAAAGGCACTAAACCCTAGAGTACTGTATTTGAGATTTCCTTACGTACTGCAATATTACCGTTGGAATCTATTCGCTCGCAAGTGATGTACGATACATTAGTGCAGGTGACAGAAGGCGTGGTATTGGAATACCAAAAGCAACAACACTCAAATCAGCAAACGAATATATGCTCCTTTCTAAAAATTGGGTATCCCCTATTTAGTAAGCCTTCAGTACTGTGGTCATAGATTTGAAGAATGATTATTACAACTTCTTTGCCTTCTCTGATGGATTCTCCTGTACTATAGTTTTAAATTTCCGATCCAAAAATCAGTAACGGTTGTGCATGCAGCCACCCAGCGGTACCTCAGTCAGTAGGTGATTTCATTGCATGCGGAATAAGCATTACAAAAAGAGCAATGAGCTGCTTTCTGCTTTTGGAGGAGACTTTTAGAATGGTGTTACCGTTTTAAATGAGCGGGACAAAAGCGGAAGGAAAGGAGATGTTAAAGTTTGAGGCTCACATGATGTTCGATGTGGCTTCCACGGTAAGGTCGCCGAAGGAAGCATTTAAACAAAGGCTAAAAAGGTCAAGGCAGGCGAAACCTGGATGGGATGTTTGGCTTTGACAAAGACGTCTCAAGAAAATAAAGCGTAGCAAATCCAACAAGAGAAAGCATTCAAAGTTTAAACGCGATAGGCGCATTCTTGTAATATGCAGCAGCGCAAAGAGATCCAAAATGGGTCTCTTTAAAATGTACCCGTGCAGATGAGCATTGAGGAGTCCCGGCTTATACTACTAAAACACCTTATTCAAAAATAAGCACATAATTCTTCATTGTTCGGAAAATACAGACGACTTTCTATCCGAGTTCTACGTCGCAATCAATTTGGTGGTGCGCATTGTAGATTACATTAACGGCAATGTTGCCAGTAATGCCTTAAATCCCTGTGTCAACAAGCAGAGGTACATAGAACAATACTTCATTGCTTCTAAGCCACAGGAAGGTTACCCTAAAGAACTTACCTCGAGGCACTTCTCAGTTACTCTGAAGATCCCATGAACGCCGTACTGGTATGATTCTCCTCGTTTAAAGTCTGGCGGGCTTCGCCAACCATCAAGATTGCGTATCGCCTTGTGCTCTCTCGTCGTTATGCTCTCAGCCTTCCCAAAGAGTCCAGAGTAGCCACGTTTGACGACGTCCAAGTAGCAAAAATTCCCACAAGGTTGGTAGTGGTCAAGTTCTCTGACAAGGCGTCCTTGGGCAATGTTAACTTAATTCCGTACCGCCTATAAAAATTTAAAATGAACTGGTTTCAGCTGTATGTAAACGGCTAGCTTCTACACTCTAAACCTCAACTTTCCAAAGTGCCACTATTTTTTAGTGCTTTCAGGCCCTGCAGTATAGCCCAGAAATTCATTTCAAAGACGAGGAAGCTCCATCGCTAGATAAACATGTCTTGTTGAATATTCAGTGAAGGCTTTCGATCTTACTGTGGAAATGATATCCAACGAATATCCATCTTGGACGAGCACTACGTCACCATATTTATGAGCACTGATTTTGTATCTACTGAACCAGAATTATTTGTCGTGACTTTATTCTCACGTTTGGCTTGTCCCTTTTGTGCCACTAATCATGCTGCAGAGTACGACAAGTAAAATAAAATGCATAGTTATGTTTGATAAGTGCTTTGCATTACTGAATAACTATATATACGAGGTACGTCCAGAAAGTAAGTTCCGTTTGGTAATAAAAATTAAATTGTGTACCGATACAGAATAATTATTTATTACACAAAAGTATACAACTCTTAAACTACCTTTCCACATAACTGCCGAAATTTTGCAGGCATTTGTCATAGCGTGGCACAAGTTTTTGTATAAATTCTTCATAGAAGTTTGCCGCCTGTGTCGTCAAAAAGTTGGAAATATTTTCTTTCAGCTCCTTGTCATTGTTGAAGTGTTGACCGCCAAGGAAAGACTTGAGATGTAAGAACAGATGAAAGTCGCTAGGAGCGAGGTCAGGGCTGGACGGAGGATGGTCAAACACGTCCCAGCCAAATCCCTGCAGGAGGTTTTCGTCACATTTGCAGTGTGTCGTCGTGCGTTGTGGTGAAGAAAAACAACACCTTTTGACAGCAATCCTCAGCGCTTATTCTGTATTACGCGGCGCAATTTCCTAAGTGTCTCGCAATAAACATCTGCTTTGATTGTTTGACCACGCGGTAAAAAATCAATGAGTAAGATGCCTTTCCAGTCCCAGAACAATGTGCACATCATTTTTCGAGGTGTCAAGATATGATTCGGCTTAACCTTTGCTGGGGATGAAGTGTGCCTCCATTCTATTGATTGCCGACTACTTTCAGGGGTGTCGTAAGAAACCCAAGTCTCATCTCCTGTGACTATCTGGTTCAGAAATTCTTCGCCGTCTTCATCATAATGGGTTAAAAACTGTAGTGCACTACCCATCCGTTTTGTTTTGTGTTGCTCAGTAAGAATTTTTAGTACCCAACGTGAGCAAAGTTTACGAAATTTCAGTTTTTCGGTAACAATTTCATGAATTAGTGATCGTGAGCTTTGGGGAAATTCCATAGCGAGAGCACTAATTGTAAACTTGCGGTTGTCCTGGATCTTGTCATCAATCGCGTGAACCAGTTCTTCTGTAACCAAAGATGGACGCCTACTTCGTTCTTCATCGTGCACTTCACTACGTCCTTCATTGAACTGTCGGACCCATCTTCTCACCATTGAATCACTCATCGCATTTTGTCTGTAAACTTCGCAAATTTGCCGATAAATTTCAATTGGTTTCACTTTCCTAACATTCAGAAAATGAATCACAGATCTGATTTCACAAGCGGCGGGATATTCAATCAACACCGACATTGTAAACAAGCACAAGAAAGGACGTTTCTTCTCCTTGATATAGAGCGTCTACCGCGCATGTGCGGAACTGTGATCGCAGCGCTGCAGCGGAGATAAATTGAAACGGAACTTACTTTCTGGACGTACCTCGTATATACCGTAAAACTGTGTCTAATTGTATGTGTTCCTCTAGCATCATATTTTCAGGAATCGCGTCCAGCTGTCAGATTTCGACCTTTATGGGTTTCTTAATTTAGAGCTGTCTATTTCAGCATGCTGTTAGAAAAAATCGTATTTCATCGCATCTTTTAAATAAGCTATCCTATACATATTTATGATTTTAGCTTTCCAGGATGTCAAAGAGTAAAATGAGCAAAAGGAAAGTTAAAGGGTTTCATTCAGACCCAACCAAATGGTTAAATGAAAACGCAGGAAAAAGTAGAATAGACTTTCAGCTATCTGGACTTCTAAATGAAACCTATGCCAGAGGTACAATCGTTGGAACATCAGATTAGTTAGCCCGTGATTAGCAAGTTTTTGAATAATCTTTTTTCACCAGTGCCTATCTCGAATCTGTGGAGATTTTGATTCAGGAGCGCGCTTCCAGAACAGTATTAGGGAGAATATGATTTTGAAAACAATCCTAGTGTGGATCAAGCAAAGCTTAGGTTGCCTTGAAAAAATCCCAACTCTTTATTCATTTTATCAAAAAACATGCTAATTTATGTGGAGAAAAATCATAAAAGAGCACTGCAATCACTACCAGCCATTAGGCAATAATAATAATAATAATAATAATAATAATAGTAAGAATAATAATTTATTATTATAATTAATAATTTATTATTATCATCGTGCAACTGAAAAGGTTAGCATCGTTGAGTTCAAAGGCTGCGATAAAATAATAGGTATTCAGTGACATAGCAAGCAATGTGTTCATGATTTCTCCAAGTAAACTCGCGTAACACGCATGGATATTTATTTCTTAGTGTCCCAAGAGAATAATAGCATTAGCAAGATTCTTAATAAGTGTAACGATGGTACAACTCAGTACTAATAATAAATATTTAACCAAATTTTCTACTTACATTACGCTGTAAAACTATATTCTAGTAGAATGAGTAAGTCATATGTAAGCAATACAGTTATGTTATTGTTCTTTATTTTTACTTTCTTTACAATGTACAATATACAAAGTAGGTAGAGAAGGTGTTGTAGTCCACACAAAAATTCGAAACTGAGATTTCGCCGGAATTCATGTTTTGAGGCAATAGCCAGATTTTTAAATAGTGGAAATATTTGAAGCCTGGTTCAAGAGCATACTTTTGAAAAATATTCCTCCTAAGAGTGTTATTGTGCTATATAATGCTATGTACCATTCCCGGCAAAAGATCCAAATTCGCAGCATGTGTGCGAAGTGATGAGAGAATGTGTACCGAATATAGATTGCAGTATGTGTTCAGCACACCATGCAACAAGAGCGAAAATTTCAGCTGTGGGATGTTTCACATGACAATGCTTCGTTTGTGATACGTGTGAGTGAAAATCACAGTGACTAAGATTATCGCTTTACCCTTCTTGTACCTACAGCAACCAATGTGTAGGTATATTTGTAATAGAATTTCATATTGATCAACAAAAAGCACACAGAAGAGTTAGATTTTATAAACGTCCGTGTGTGTGTGTGTCTGTATCTATCGGTCTTTATGTTTGCCTGTCCATTAAATACCAAATTTGGTATTTCAGTTTAGTATCTTTCAAGGATGCAACACGATTCTCGAGCCTTTACATAGATTTTTTTTTTTTTAATTTTGTTTTTCTCAAAAATGAGAGAGAAAACAGCATAGACGTTGCAACGCGGCTCTCACTCCAGGCGGAGTTTACCTGCTTCTATCATTTATGACTTCTACGCATTCATTAGCTGAGGTGACGCGCTCATTGGTACACTGTAAAACGTCGCCAACTTCCCAGATAATCAATGCGTTATATGAGAGGTTTCTATCAATAAAGATAAAACCCTTATTAACCTTTTCAGTAGTTTAGTAATACAACAATAAAACGTTGAACTGATATCTGCCAGAATCGGAATCATACACTGTCTCATGCTTTCATTCTCGCTCTAAGGGTTGGCAGTTCTCATGACTGAGGAATGCCATTGCGCAGCCTCTTAATTTGTGCTATCGAATGTAATACAGGATTACTTCACAAATAACAGAATAAAGCCCACATCAGAAGCATAATTTGGGGAACCAGGGTGGTTTTCTGTAATTCTATAGCGGCAATTAAGCTGCTGGTTACTTTTATTCCAAACAAAGAAGAAGAAAAGACAACGAAGACTGTACTTTTTATGCAAATATTTTACATTTTTCAAATTAAACTGATTTATTTTTAGCTAAATATGTTGTTCAAACCAACACAAAATCTCGGGAAACTGTTTCAGGCAATCTTGTACCCCGCCCCCAAGCAGAAGCTGAAATTGCGTTCCTGTCGACAATGTAATTCATGCTGGTTCTGAGTAAACATACGAAGGGATATGGCACGCTTTCTTTATGCTGTGTAGATTATGGGTTCAGACTTGGTGTGCGAATGTAGAGTCCAGCACAAATAAATATATCTGTTCAGACTACAAATGAACCTTGCGTGTCTTAATCTAAGCCTATGGACAAGATTTGTGTGTTTTAGAGCCCAAACCTTTATTTCTACACTTTTTTTCCTTGTTTGAATTTTGTCTTTTGTTTTGTTTTTGTAGCTTAACGTCCTTTAACCTAGTAGGTCATATCGGAAGATGAGTGCAATTGGTGAAATGATGATCAAATGATCTCGGGGGCCATGGAGCTTAAAGTCCTCGACATTCGTGTTCTCAGGATAAGGGAAAAGCCCGAAAAAAACTTACCCGGGTAAATTGCCCCAAGCGAGATTCGAACTCGCGACCTGTTGAATGTGAGGCAGACACGCTATTACCACACTACCCAGGTTGCCTTGAAATGTTTTATCAGAAAGCAACAGTATCCTTGTAACTTACTAGTATGTATATTTCAGTAGTAATGAAAATTATAACATGCCTTTTTTGTATATGAGAGCCTAACTACTTTAAATAGTAAATATGCCTAATAAATGTGCGGACTTCATCTTCAGAACATTACATTTCATATTTATCGTTTACTCCATACTTTAACATGAGGTCCAGCTTAAAGCGATTCAAGCGAATATAAGCCCTTTATATGCATTTGGAATTAAAACTGTACGCATTTGAGGTGCGTATGTATTCAAAATGTAATACTCACCGATGAAGGCTTATAATTTTGCACAGTACAGTGTGTTTTAATTAAATCCATCAGTTCGTGGAGTAGCCAAATATAAAAGTCGGTCAATATAGGCAACATATCTGATCATGTGCACAGCATAATTCGACTCATTCTTCTCACAACAGAAAATACAATTTCTGATGACAAAGAATAGAAGTTCAATAAACTAAAGTCGACAAATCATGTTCATATTACTTAATAGTGTGTTATTGACCCCTCATCACTCCCCTCCCCCTAAAAATACAGAGGTTAGGTACTTTAGAGTGAATCCCACAATTGGCAAAAGCATCTACCTTTCCTAAAACTGTTTTAAGGCATTTGCACCCTTGCAATGATTTAGTATTAGTAATATTGCCGCACATATACAATACTCACTGGCTTCTAAAACACCGGTATACACTGCAGTTAATTTTAGAACCTCGTTCGCTAGAATGCTTGGATTGCACTCTATTTACTTGTAAACCCCGTTTCTCAACACTTTTCAATGCCTTACATTTAGAATGTCTCATACCCTTGAAGGCTCAGTTTAACTACTACCGTATAAAAACCACAACCTGCCGCCAAATTTCTCACTGATGTTCTATCTTTCATTCAGTCGAGGTGATTGCTAGTTGAGTAAAGTGGTTGGTTTCTGTTTCCAAATACAAGTGCAAATGTAGCATATTCTAATTAAAACATTAAACATACCCATCAGCGCATTTTGTCACTGATGACATAAAGAAAAAGACGATTTAATTTCCACGCATAAATTCAGCACTACGGTAAGGAGATATGGCAGCATGTAGTGACAATGTCTCAGAGTTGTAAGCAATTTGTGCGGGAATTAAACTTCCAGCCTGTAGTGCTAGAAAACTTAGCTTCGATTGGGGAAAATAGATACAAGTTTGAATGTGTTTAGTAAAATTTATTTGAAATGTTGAAGTGTGTTACATGTGAAATTAATGTGTCCAAACATTATCGCATCAGCAATGATAGCAACATATAATTTTAAAACAAATATGTTTTGCATTCAGATGAATTGCTGTACTCATTCTTCTACATAATATTCTTACAATAGCATACTGTTCTAAATACTTGTTATTCCTGAAAAACGTCCAGTTCACACTTGCACATTTCTTTTGCGAAATGGTAGATAGAGCGATAGTCTATTAGGGAGTGTGTCGGTATGCCATGGCTTTGAAACTCCATTCTCTTTCCATCACCACGAGAATAACATATCTGAAGTGTTACATTCACAAGACTTTCTGTACCTGCTCTGCAAAAAGATATTACAAAAGATTATTGTTCTATCTACGCTGCCCTTTGGCACAATTGGTCATATTACTTGATTGCTTGTGAGTAGAAGAAAAATAAGGGCATACATTAGGCTAAAGCGATAGTCAATTAATGGCAACCTCCCGTTTGAGAAAAGTATAAGTATTTTAAAACTGAAACCAATAAGAAGGAATATCTCAGAAATGTTTAGCTCTACAAAAAATATATGACATAACTTGAGCGTCTTAGCTGATCTACATTTTTTGTGCAATAAGTCTTTGTCTATCTCTTACGGTTTACAGATTATGCAAAATTCGTTCAAAATGAAGAGGGCTTCAAGGTTCTTTCCAACAAATTTAAGATATACATTTTATTTGACATGTAGTTTTCTTTAAATATACAATTTTTTAATCAAACCCGTTAGAGCCATTTTTGAGATAATGGAATGTTTTGAAAAATATTTTATGTACAGGATAGTTTGGGGCGGGGGAATGTTATTGAAAATCTTCATATCGCATTCTAGAAAGGTACTAAACTTAAATACCAGGTTTTGTATTTACTGGGATTTTCGTTTATACATTAACATATAACATATATGTTTTATATAGGAACATAAATATAGATAGACAAACAGGCACATACACCTTTTTTCTAAAATGCCTTTTTTGTCACTGTTCCTCAAAAGTGTATTTCCAGTGAAGTTTCGGTATCCAATTTTCGGGTGGAATACAATACATTCTCCGCCTACTAGGTACGTATATACACAGTACTCGGTACAAAAATTAAAAACGAATTCCGGCTTACTAGTTGAGAAAATTATACTGCATAAGCATTTGAAAAGTGAAACCAAGCAATGAATATTTCGGAAATGGTAAACTTCACAACAAAACTACTTGACAAAAAGATATGATTATATTTGTTATTAGAAGCTAAAATTTGATTTATCTCTTATATTTATCAGTTATTCAAATGTATTTCCTAATAAAGAGGACCCCACATGGTGCTTCCAGAAAATTCAAACTGTACATTTTGTTTGTCATGCAAACTTTTTGAACGTATGCGTCCTAAACAAAAACATAGCCATTTTTTTAAGAAGAAAACGAGGCATGTTTCATTTAAAGGGTAGTTTGGGGGATTTTCTCGAACATAGTGTCGCATCTTTGACTCATACTGAAGATGAATGCCAAGTTTGATATTTAAACTGCTTTTCATTTCGGTATACTGCTCACAAACACGGACACACATATTCACAATTCTTATAAAATACCATTTTATCTGATCAGGAGTCTCAAAGCAAATATTCCGGTGCAATCTTAAATATAAAATTGTTGGTAGAAATACATCACTTCTTCACTTGCTGTAGCCCGATATTACAGAAAGTAATAAGCAGATTAATTTTACCCATCAGAAGTAACCATATTTAAATGAGTATAAAACATTTTAAAATGTTTTCCTTACACCTAAGTTTATATTACAACATATTGTCAGCGTAGTATTGAGATAGTAGATCTGTTAAATGCCTAGGAGTTTTAAAACGCATTTAGGTATTTTAAAATATGTTCCTGCAGACATAAGAAAAATAAATGCATTTGATTAAGGGCACACTTTTTAACGAAAGCCTAGCTGTTATTATTATTATTATTATTATTATTATTATTATTATTGTTATTATTATTATTATTATTATTGTTATTATTATTGTTATTATTATTTTTATTATTATTATTATTATTTATTGGCATTATGATGATGATTATTATTATTATTATTATTATTATTATTATTATTATTATTATTATCATCGTGGTGGTGGTGGCGGCGGCGGCGGTTTTATGTAGTACTACATAAGAATGCCTGTTTAACTTTGCGCGAACCAAATGAGTACAGGATCCATAGAACTAAGAGGGTCCAACTTCTGAGGATAAGGGAAAATCCTGAAATAAAACATTCTGGTAACTCGCTCCAACCAGGATTGAGCTCAGCTCTTCGATTAGCAGACAGATAGATATACAACTCAAGAAGTACACGTAACAATGATGGTGGTGGTGGTTGACATGGTTGGAGCACAAGGAGACAAAGGAATACAGATAACGGAACAACAGTTTGAGTGCTCAGACCTTCAACAAGAGACAGATCTGGCAGAGTATGTAGAAGTATGGAACTATTAAAATAAAGAAGCTACGCCACGGTAGAACACAGGGAATAAGTGGCAACGGTGAAACAGAACCGCTGCCTGTCTGGATCCCCCTCCTCACTTTCTCCAACATTGTATGTGTATAGAAGAGGGGAAAGAGGGGACGCGCACGAGCCAGACGGCCGACATCAGAAGGAAGCCCTTTAATGTACACTCCTCCTCACAAAAAAGGTGTCCATCCATCCTTGCACATAGCGCTGACAGGCACTTATTGTCACAAGGAGCTTCTTGCGTGCCCTTGCCGCCTCCACATTCAAACTGACAGATTCAGCTGATTAGGCAGGCAGGCGCGTAGGTGGGTAGGTAGGTGGGTAGGTAGGTGGGTAGGTAGGTAGGTGGATATGTATGTAGGTAGGTAGGTGGGTAGATAGGTGGATGGGTGGTAGGTAGGTGGGTGGGTGGGTATGTATGTAGGTAGGTGGGTGGGTGGTATGTAGGTGGGTGGGTAGGGGGTAAGTAGGTGGGTGGGTAGTTGGGTGGGTGGTAGGTAGGTAGGTGGGTGGTAGGTAGGTAGGTGGGTGGGTATGTATGTATGTAGGTAGGTAGGTGGGTAGGTAGGTGGGTGGGTGGTAGGTAGGTAGGTGGGTGGGTATGTAGGTAGGTAGGTAAGTAGGTGGGTAGGTAGGTGGGTGGGTGGTAGGTAGGTGGGTGGGTAGGTATGTATGTAGGTAGGTAGGTAGGTGGGTGGTAGGTAGGTGGGTGGGTAGTTGGGTGGGTGGTAGGTAGGTGGTTGGGTAGGGGGTAAGTAGGTGGGTGGGTAGATCAACGCCGGTGGCTTGATTTTAGTATTAGTTAATAGTCTCTTTTACCTCCAGAAATGAAATCTGTTGAAATCTCAATCGTAGTATTTGTGCGGGTGGCCCAAGGTAGTTAGAATCCTGTTGCATGATCGCGAGGAAACGCTGCCCATGAAGTGATGGAGCTCTCTTTAATTCTAACTTGAAATGTTGCCGTTTAGTGTCCTGGAGGTTTTTATACGGTGTCTCAAACATTCATGTCCGTTCACTGCGTCGATTAAAACTCCATGCAACATGAGAGACACTTTAGCGTTTCGCTACCAATGAAACAGCTATCCCTTCGCTAATTAACCTCACCATGAATTACTGCAACCTATCAGAATTGCATAAAATTTTATAAAAACATACCAATTAATGGCTTTATTGCTGTAAATGGTCCTGCGCCATGGCTTAGTTGGCCTCAGTATAGTGTTCGTTTTCCAGTTACAGAATCAGCTGGGTTCAAATGGGAATGCGTATTTTTTCCTCTCTCTCTCTCTCTCTCTCTCTCTCTCTCTCTCTCTCTCTCTCTCTCTCTCTCTTGTAATAAGACCGTTGCCCACTCAGTATCGTGATATATTTGAGCAGCTACGATAAGAAGAAATCTTGAAGACAAGAGAACGTAATTGTACCTTTTTATAATAACCTTATATGACTATTAGTTGAATGCAGAAACTGGCTTTTTAGATGCTGAAACATCTTACGGTTAGGAGTTTTTGCAAACAATTACGTATGGCTGTTTTGAAACACCACTAATGCAGAATTGATAGAATATCATCAGTATAAGTGCACAGATTTAGGGATCTCCAATACCACGAGCAGAGCACCGCAATTAGGCCGCAACGACCTAATTTGCTTTTAGTGTAAACTCTGGACGGATGGGGACCAGAAGGGTGATCAGATCCGGAGGACGAACTACGCCCGCAAGGAGGAGGCCCCAGCGATTCTAAATGTAGCATTTCCCGACGCCGGCTGACTACGCTTCCACCCCCGCACCCCGGGGGTCCCGTTGGCCCCAGAAAATATCCCAGGGGCCAACTGATGCTCGGGGAGAAACCCTTACAAAGCGCACTATCAGCCGACCAGCCGCTACACACCAAACGCCGTCCGCTGATCCTTCATCTCTGAAACATCTGAAATATAATAATGGGAACAGGAAATGCTAGAGAGTAAATTCTTGTTAGAAGTGGAACCACGAGAGCATTCGCCTACTGACCGATGGAAACTACAAAACAACTATGATCAGAGTGCCGGCCTGGGGGAGGAGGGGAATCAAACCCGCAACCTTCCGATTGCGAGACTCACATTGTACCCCTGGCCCTTTTGTCCTGGGTAGTTGAAATGAGAACCATGTCAAGGGTCTATGTTTGACTGTCAATTAGTTATTCTGTGATCTCTATATAAGATGAACAACTCTCAGACAAAGGTAACTGTTAACGTAGCCGAGTTCGTAAATTGGTTAGAATGAGCTACCTGGATAAGATGTTTACGGAGTGTCCCTTAAACTCTGAAGATGAACTCTGGGAACTCCGAGGCCGTTGCTTTGCATAATTACAACAATTTCATTCATTGACCGTACGATTTCACCTACCTGGTTAGAGGAAGTTAAGTTATCGTCACTATTAATGGTTTCTTTGTGCAGCGATGTTTTATTCAGCTGTTTCTAGGATTAGTCTAATCACTTGAAAGTATGTGTGTCTATATATAAAGTAGATTAAATGAAGTTTAGTCACATTTGGACACAAATAAATAAGTTTTTCTACTTTCAATAACATCTCAAAATAGCCGTAGTACGCATGGGCTTTATTATGTAATAGCCGGCCCAAACTTAGGAATAGTAGTGCCAAGGCGTATAATGATTAATAAAGAGGACACTTTATTTCTATTCTTCTTCCTCCTTCTGTTATTCTTCTGCTTCTTTTCCTCTTCTTCCTCATCAACCCTCCAGAGGCACACTTAATGTGAGTACGGGTTTAGGCGTACCCGAGCCAGTCGCCCTCATTGATATCCGCTGATTCCCATCTGTCTTAGCCACGTTAAACTCCACTTCATGTTACATCGTTACATTTCCCATTATTATAGGATTTTCCTCTTCTAGGTTTATAAAGTTCTTAGGTTTAAGGTCTTTAGTATTATTTACTTCTATCGCACCAACAGGGATCTTTCCTATCTTCGTGATTACTGTCCCACGGTTTCGGCGAAACTTTCAACTTGTGTGCTCTCCGGAGGTCTCAAATGTGAAGGCTGAGTGGACCCTCCTCACTAGCCCTTTCGTGAGATACCAGCTGCGGAGCCGTTCCGATGTCATGTACAGTGACGTAGCTCCCAAGGGTGTGTATCCCCGCAAGCAGCTCGGTGACCGTGAGTGGCAGGGTTGATCGGGAAAACCCGACGTGTTACCGCTGTCTGGAGCTCGTTGTAACCGACCATAAGTCCCTTGAATCCACGCTGACTCCGTTGAGACAATGTGGCCTATAATGAAGAGCCACTGGTGGTTATTCCAGTGGTAGGGGCGTAAAGTAGGGCCCGCCTTCGGTGAAACTGCCGCATACCGGTCAATAGTGATAGTTGGAGCGTAACTTCTCTGACGTACTCTGTAAAATCAGGCATGTCGCGGGGGCTCCATGCCAGCACAGACCGGAAGATCTACGTGTTTTTTTCTTGTATCCCCCGGCCGGTGGTTCCGGAAGGGGTACTATTCCATTATGGCTCCTCTGCGCTTACACTCTTCAACACACTTATTTGCGAGACAAAGACTATGAAGGATGATAATCTCTTTTATATTCAAAAAGAGCTGGACAGAATTGGCAGAATGGTCACTAGTGCCACACGTTGTAGAGAGGGTACACTCCTCGTTGAGGTAGCCACACTTGACCAACCAGCCAAGTTGATGGTGCTTCTGTATTGAGTTCTCACCCTATTAAGGTGGAGAAGCACAAATTTTTGGACAGTAGCCGCGGTGTATTGACAACCGCTAGTTTGGATGGAATATCAAACGACGAGATAGCAATTGTCTTTCTGTCTAAGCTGTTATCGGTGCATAAACAGGTATTTGAAAACGGGACGACAAGCCATTCTCACTCCGTACGGTCTTTTTTAACTTTAAGCGGACTAAAATTCCGGCTATTATCATGTGTGTTATGAAAGAGCAACCTGCGTCCATATATCCCAAACCCGATGCGTTGTTACCATTGCCAGAAATTCGGACATACGCAGCAACGCTATACCAATTCAACGGTTTGTGCCCAGTCAAACAGGACACGATGGATCTGTATGCGTCCAAGGTTCAACCATGGTCATTTGTAAAGAGGCGCATACGTCTAATTTTAAGGAGTGTTCCCGTTTCCTCGTGGAGAAGCCGATCCATGAGATAAGAGACAAAGACCACTTAACTTTACAAGCGGCACGGAAACGTTATCTTGAGCTTATCCCGACTACCACCTTGAATTATTTCGCTGATGTCCGCCAGCCAGTGCGGAAACAGGATACTATTGTTCACACCATCTCTGGTGCTCGTTTCCATATGTCTATAGACGTACAGACAGATTCCTCCTCCGGCAACGTTTCGTCTCCAAAGGCCACTCCAAAAACCCCGTTTTCCTATATGTCTGCCACTATTTTGATTGCACGCCCCGTAAGTCGCCCATTCGTCGTCCCACAAGTCATTCGCACCCGAGACTTTTTTGGACACCGCTACTAGTGATGGTAATCCAGATCTAGTGCCAGTTGGAGGCCACACTCGTTTGAGTTTTAGCCCAACAAAAAAGAAAATGATAAAACTGCACGAAACCCCCTAGACCACCCATTACGCTGCCTTAGTGGTGCGCGCATTCTGAAAACCAGCCTCCGTATGTCCTTGTT
This sequence comes from Hymenopus coronatus, assembly GCA_030762935.1. NCBI lineage: Eukaryota > Metazoa > Arthropoda > Insecta > Mantodea > Hymenopodidae > Hymenopus > Hymenopus coronatus. The sequence continues at coordinate 172,943,762 of CM060900.1, forward strand.
ATGACTCTCTTCCAGTAGAGTATACGTGGTCTACGTACACATTGGTTTGACCTGGATATTTTAATGCGATGTTAAACCCCTCTCATCGTTTGCTTACAGGAGACAAAGCTTCGCCCTCGAGATACCTTTGCTTTACATAGGTACACGACCGTTTGCTTTGATTTGGAACTGGACCAGAGCTCTCCTGCGCATTGCGATTCCATTGTCCTGGTTCGAGATGACGTGTGTTTCAGACCTATGTCATTCACCACACACTTGCAAGCTGTTGCTGTCTACCTTTCTGTTCCTGGTTTCAATTTTTCGGTGTGTAGTTCTTTATGTTCAAACTTCGTCTCCCCTCGACATCACTGACCGTGAGCTTAGCTTCCCAGTTACCTCCACCGTACTTTCTGGTGCGAGATTTTAATGACCGTCGCCCTCTTTGGGGATCTCCCAGGCTGTGTGCGAAGGATTACTATAATCGCTGATTTTATGGACCAACTGAGCTTCTCCATTTTTAATACTGGTGAGTCTACATTTCTTTCAGTCTCCACTGGCACCCTTTCTCACCTAAATTTAATATCTGCTCAGCTCAGTTTAGACACCCTTTATAGTGGAATGTCGTCTCTGATGAATACTCCAGTGAACATTTTCCAGTTATCATCTTTCTTCGTGGTACTGCTCCAACCACTGGTATACCCAAATTCTAGTTTAGCAAGGCGGATTGGTCACTTTATCTTCGTTTAGCTCATTTCTCCGATAGTGAATATCTCACCGTTGATAGCTTGGTTGAGCATATGACTTCCGTTATTATGGCCGCTGCCGAGCGCTCCAATGCTAGTATGTTTCCCCATTTCAGGCGTACCCAGCATCCTTGGTAGAGCGAAGAATGTGGCAAATTCACCCATGCACGGAGAAGTACTCTTCGGGTTTTAAAATGTCACCCAACGTCAGATAACTTAATGGTATATAAACGATTACGGGCTAGAGCGAGTCACATTATCCGAGAGGATAAGAAGAGTTCTTGAAAGCGTTATGTGGAGAGTTTTAATAGCTCAACGCCAACATCCGTTGTGTGGGACAGACTTAGTCGCGTAGCCGGTAAGGCAAAACGGTGTGCTATACCCGGTTTTAGTGAAGGGAGGGCGACATTCTAATGGAGCCAGCACCTTAGGCAGAACCTTTAAGGCAGTTTCCAGTTCCGCTAATTATAATCCAGTTTTTGTTCCCCTCAAGGTCGTGTTGGAAACCCAGGAGTTATCATTCCTTTACCACAGCCATGACGACTATAACCACCCTTTTAGCTTGCGCGAGCTAGAATATGCCCACTCTATTCATAGGCTTTCGGCTCCTGGACCCGACGCCATACATGTGTTGCTACTTCAGCATTTCTCTACGGATCGTATGCTCCTTCACTTCCAGCTATATAATGGTATCTGGCATGAAGATACGTTTCCTGCTGTTTAGCGCGTGGCCAACGTTACTCCAATTTTAAAATCTGGCAAGGATCTCCAACTACCTTCCAGGTACCGCCCTTTCTCCGAATCCTTTTTCCTTTGTAAGGTTATGGAACGCATGCAAAATGGGTGGTTTATGTGGTGGTTCGAATCTCCTATGGAATGTTCAATGTGGTTTTCGTCGGGACCGCTCTACTATCGATCATCTGCTATCTCTTTCGACTCACGCTATGAACGGGTTCCTGAGAAAGAGCCTGACAGTAGCTGTATTTTTTGACTTGCAGAAAGCTTACGACACATATAGTACTGGCATTCTTCGTAGTATTCACCAGTGGGGTTTCATGAAAGATAGGGTATTTTGTGTACGTGTGGTCTCGGTTTTACCTTATTCTTTTACTCACTAGAACGGAGCACCTCAGGGTTTAGTACTTAGTGTCACACTGTTCCTTATAACTATCAATCCCCTTGATGACTACCATCCACCAGGGATTTCATCGACGCTCTTTGTCGACGATTTTGTCGTGTACCTCACAGCTCGAAGTACCTGTCACCTTGAGCGTCGTCTTCAGCGGTGTCGAGACTCTTTTTCCTCCTGGGGTCTGGCAAATGGTTTTCACTTCTGCGCCGAGAAGACGGTTTGTGTAAATTTCTAGCGCCAGAAGGAGTTTCCTTCTTCTGCTCTCCGCCTCAGCACAGACATTCTACCGTTTGCTAATGTGACGAAATTTCTGGGATTAATATCTGATCGAAAGTTACGCTGCTCCTCCCATATAACTTATTTGAAGGCACGATACATACGTTCTCTCGACATTTTACGTCTTTTAAGCGGCACATCCTGGGGAGCTGATAGGACCGTACTTCTATGCCTGCATCGAACATTAGTTCGTTCCAAATCGGATTAGGGGTGTACCATTTATTCTTCTGAGCAACCCTCTAGCTTCGTCGTTTAAACACTGTCCATCATCAAGGCATACGGTTAACAACTAGCGCATCCCCACTAGACCTGATAATAGTGTTTGTGCGAAAGCTACAGAACCCCGCTGTGTTATCAGCGTAACTATCTTCTGTATAGCTATGCATGCCGTCTATCCAGCATGCCTCAACACCAAGGTCACGCATCCTTCTTTGAGATTCTTTGGATGTTTTGTACGCTTCTCGCTCCCTCGCCTTCTTGTCTCCAGGGGTGCCTTTTCGCAAACTCTTTGAGCAAATGGGCGTCACTGCCTGCCGTTCTTCCAAAAAGATAAACTACTTTCCCTCCTTGGCTTCATCCGGAAATCCCTAGCCACCTACGTTCCCCCAGTGTTTCGAAGTCAAATACTTCTGGTTTCATCCTTCAACCCATCTTTTCAGCCCGGAAGAACCAACATTCCGATAATATGTTTATTTATAATGACGGGCTGAAGAAAAGCTCAAGGTATTGGATGTCCCTTTGTGGTTGAAAACCAAAATTTCAATTTTCGTCTTTCGCGACAGTGTTTGATTTTTACCGCTGAACTCTTTAGAATTGTCCAGTCTTTTTTACGTGCGGCGATATGTGATACCGTTCTCTGTCTTCTGTACCGATTCTCTCAGTGCCCTCCAAAGCCTTTGTGCGATATAAACTTTCCACCCAATTGTACAGCGGATCCAGGGTTGCCTTTACCTTTCAGAACCAGGTGTCTGGTTCCGCTGCCAAGAGAGCCATTCTATCTCCCAGGATTTGTTGTTCTTCCGTTCCCACGAGTGATCTGAAAGCGGTTTTCCATGGGGTAATTTTATGTCGTCTGCGTATCGGACAATGCCATTTTAGCTACTGTCATATACTGCGTGGAGAGCCAGTTCCAATTTATCGGCGCGAAGCACTCTTGACAGCGAAGCACACTTTAATCGAGTGCCAGTTCTTAGCTCCACTTCATATGTCGTCGAATTTGCCGCACGACATGCACACCATTCTGTCGTACAACCTGCTTGGTTTAGAACGCGTTTTATCTTTTACTCGACTCGTAGCTTTAGCTACGGTTTACGGCGTTGGCAATGTGGAGTTTTATTTGTTATTTTAGCCTACCGGACCGTTTTTAATGTTTTAACTTCGTAGGGCTATATCACCAGGTTTTAATATTCATTTTAGCATGCTCTTTTAGCCAGAAGTTTTTTTTTATTTTTTAATTTTATTTTTAGAGCGCTAATCATCTTATAGGTCAGTTGCCCTAAAAGCTTACGTACCTCTCTCTTTCCCTCTCCCCCTCTCTCTCTCTCTCCCATCGTCTTCGTGATGATCATTATCATTTTTTTCCTCTTCTGGTTTTTCTTCTCCTGCTTCAGGATAAAACTTTTTTTTTTGATAAACCGTCTCCTCGCAGTGGCGAACATGACCACACAGGGTATATGCGATCAGAGCTTAAGATTGCGGTTTGTTGATTTTTTATATGCTTGTAGTGCTTGATATTAAGCAACGGTATTGTGTTTCTAATCTACTCTAAAATGTTGTCAATCGGTTCAAAGTTATTGTTAAACATGTTTCAAAAGCATTCAATTAACTAAACTTAGCAGATTCTTTTAATGAACAGTGATTTAAAACATGTGTTACTAGACAACAGGTATAACATTATAGAGCGATATAAAAAATAAAATTCGAAAACAACATTACCTGTCAAACTGCATTCTTAGATTAAGTAGGTATTAATAAAACAAAAAGAGAATCAGTAGCTGTCAAAGAACCTTAAAAATAAAAGGACATTTGTGTCATGACCATGTAAACTTCTTTGGCTTGAATAAGCAATCATGACGTTCTATAAAATTTAAATGCTTAAAGGTATATCTTACTATAATGATAAATTTGGGGTAATCAATGGTCTGTATCTTTCGTGTACTGGTGTACTGATAACAGTGAAACATCCTTAACATTAACGTTGGTGCAGAAATAACCAAGATTTCCTATTATTGCCAAGAAATGTTTTTCTAATTCTTCTAGAGGTGCTTATAAACTGGAAACTAAAGAATATGCACATTTCTCAAAATATTGGACATTTCATACTATGCAGAAGTTATCCCTGGATATCGGAGAGAAGGTAAAAATGTATGGTAAATCCCGACACTGGCGATTGTCTGGTAGCCCTCATGCAGAATTCGAGGTCTATAGCCAGTTACACTAAAAGGAGACAAAAACGAGAAGCTAAATCGGTGGTTGGTCGCCCAGAGAGTGAGACTAACTCAGTACTGCAGAGCTGCCCAAGCCAGGTGGCTCAGGCGTTTTCTCTGGGACTAGCATTCTCGAGGCTGCGTACTTTAGCCCTGGGTTTTACCGTGGTCTTCCTGGGGCCGCTTATGCGAATGCTAGGGTGTTGTATATCTACCACGGTTCTTTCCCTTCATTTCACTTCCCTTCTGCATCTTTCAGGTTGGCATAGGTGTGGCATGAGGCTTTGCAGTTGGATTGCACGGTCGCTTGCTACCCTGGTTGAGATTAGGTGCCGTTTTAGAGACCTACTTCCGGTCTCCCGGCGCGTCTTTAGCTTCCCGGCGCGCCACAGCTGCCATCTAGTGAATGTTAGGGATTTTCATGTGTCTCTTACCTTGGCTCCGTCGTTTCCTGTGTGCTGGCTTACGGTTTCCCCTCCTTTCACCCCTTCCCCGAGGGGTGGTAGGCCGCAATAGGTCAGTACCGATAGGTCACCGTTGCCGAGTTATCCCCGACGTTCACATGCTCTAACCTCTAATTGCATAGTTGCTCTTCTGTTGTATGTCACATGTGCTTAAGTTACACTAAACTTCTCTTCAACAATTTAAAGAAAACTAATTCGCTGAAGTAGGTAGCTTCCTAAATAAAATGAAACAACAGCAGAATATGTATCGTAAGGCAGATAATATAGGAACATTTCAAGTGTTTCATTAATGTTAAAATTTTGTTTCATACCTATTAGAATAGAACCATTCTTTTTCGATATTTGAGAAATATTCCATAAAAGCTGTACGTTCTTCATTCATTACAACCACAATAAACAGAAGGAAGCGCATTTCAAGCGATGAGACATTACTGTAAACTGTCTCTGAAAAATACCTACGGGACGTAATATGCACAGCTGTTCCGTGTAGGTAGATACTCTGTTGAGAAACCCAGGTTCAATTTTTCAATAAGTAGTCCACCACCCATTATTGTCCAGCACTTTATGTAACCTGTTTGATACAGATGCCACCAGGTTCTGACATATTCTTGGGCGTGGCCTTAAACTTTCCCATACCTCCATGACATGATTCGGTAGAGCTGCTATTGATCTTTCTTGTTGATTTTACCATTCTCAAATCTTTATGCCCTATATATTCTCTACCACATTTAAATCTGGTGATTTAGCTGGCCAGGGAATTGCTAAAACTTATGGATGTTCATTTAGCCACTCTGTGGTGATGTTTGAGGTGTGGTCGTTGCTGTTATCGTGCACCATATGTATTTGAAACATGTCTTCGCGGTATACACTGTTCGAACAGTGGGCAGCATACAGTTTTCGAGTATGGTGGTGTATTCTTCTGAGTCCATTCTGGTAAATGTCTGCACCAATTCCCCAACACCAGCAGCAGACATCCAACCCCAGAATGCAACAGCGATTGTGCCACTTCTCTTAGTAGCGATTACATGCCCGGGACTGTAGCGAGTGTTGTCTGGTCGCCAAAGCGTCAACCGTCCGTCGACATCGGAACAGAACACTTTCTCGTCCGTCCAAATAATGTATTTCTAAATTTCAAATGGCATTTGATGGTATAGAAGAGCGAAGCTCACTCTGTCTTCTCGATGAGTAGGCGTAGAGTTACTTTCTTAGCTGCCCTTTGATGATGATCTCCACTGATATGCAGGCATCTTCGCACAGTAGATGCTGCAACGGGAAGACCTAATTGACGACCGATTGCAGCTACTGACCAGAAAGGATTGCTTGTGTTAGCTTACTTTATGGCTAGATCCTGCTCGTCAGTTGTTTTTCTTGGCTTGCCAATCTTTGGACGTCATCTCAGCCCATCTTTAACCTCTTCTTGAAAACGCTGATCCAGCGTCTGACATAATCGTTTTCTCTGCCAGTTGCAATAGAAATTTCAGAAATGGGACGGCCAGCTTCCCACATCCCAACAATCCTGTCTCTGTATACATCTGTGATGTATTTTGGCATTTTATGACTTTTAGCTGTAGATAAGAATACTTCAATTGCTTGTTCCTTTATACGACCCTTGTGTGCGCCTTGTCTTGTAGGCGAAGACAAATGCTTTATATTGCTATATGACACAAAGATTATGCATGTTGCCTATTTCTATCCACCCGTATTTTGGCTGCGTTAAATGCACCTTGATCTGTCCACTATATTAGCCACTTGGGGAAATAGGAAAATCAGTTCCTCAGAAAAATGTTAACATCAAATGTGTATTATCCAACTGTAATTAGAGGTTTAATTTTAGAGATCAAATAGATCTGTTTTGGTTAGTGAATTTAGAATATATTATAATTGTTTAATTAGAAGCAAAGAATATCAACTGTTTTTCTTCCATGTATCACAAGTTCCCCAAATTTATCTATTCTGTTTTTACAACCAAGCCAATGCTTCACTCATATCACTGGCATAACTATTTTAATAACTACTAACGGCATCCGTACTAAGTCATCGTTGATGTTATAAACAGCAGCGACAATTCATTCTTATTTTCAGGCGATCCTTAAAATTTAATCCATCCTAAATATTAACGCCAGCAGAAGCAATTTATTACCTCGTTGGTGTAATAATCATGATTTATCACTCTCAACTGCAAATCATGGGCTCGGGATTTTTTTTTTTCACATTAGCTCGTATTTTTTGCCTTAATTTCCAATTTGATATAATAATACCAACGAGTTTGCTTTTATAATTGTTTACCAATAGGAATCACTGATTAGGCGTCCTCGAAAAAAATAAATTGAGGCCTGATGGAAACCCGAAAGAAGACAAAAGTTACCGATTCATTCCAAACAAGATTCCATTTTGATATAGTTTGCAAAGAATCACACTGCCGCTGCATTAAGGTCGAGGATTTTCTTATTAGATGCTATTATTAAACATTAATAGATATTAGGTATACCATCTTAAGTTTATAATATCATAGGTGCTTGTGCACCACCATGTATTGAGTATTCAATCCTCCGTCAGGTATGTATGAACGTGACAATATTTTCAGATGCCTATTATCGGAATATTTAATAACTATTTTATCGTTTTGATTATTTCATCAATTATTTTTTCATTAAGAAACGGAACTAAAAATACTTATACCGTACACTGAACTCTGCGATACTCATATTGCTATAGGGAATAAACCTATAAAATCATTATATAAAATAATAGAAAAAATGGAAATAAAAATCAAAGTGGATTCTTTATTAATTGTTTTCCAATTAAAAGCTTAAATTCTTCATGGAGTTTATTAATAATTAAATTAAATTTCATCCCTTAAATAAATCTAAAGAAATATCTAGAAAAAGCAGCAAAGTATCTAAACCATTTCTGAGGATGAAATTTGCTGTCCAGTTAGGGACAGATTGGTTCACACTATCAAACGAATAGATCGCCTCGTTCACAGCTGAAGAATAGGCGAGGAGGTTGCGTGGCTATATGTAAAATTCAACGGTGCCGTCTGTCGCGGGTTCGAATCTTGTGTTCCACATGCTTCTTTTCTGACATTGAACAATAACAAACTATTTAATACTTCGAGATTGAAATTATCAGGAATGGAGATTCAGGTTAAAGGCGCTATTCTAGACATTCAGCTAATTACAACTCCGCTGTGCTCTGTTTAATACACTATTTAATACTTTGGAGTCCGGTTCTTTGAGGAATGTTTTTTTAATCATTAATGTCTTCTTTTATGTTTTTAATTTCTTGTCTATGTTATCTGATTTGAATACTATGAGTCCTATTCTCACATAGTATTGTATTTGTGTTGCATAAACGCATAGTTAACTATATAAGGAATGTATTCAAGCTGAGCTCATTCAAAATTTCTAAAATAATTATTTTCGGTCTTGTGCCTGAAACATTTTAATTTCCTTCTTGTCGAGCGATACTTTCTAGCATGAAGATATAATGTTTTCTTAGATCCACTGTGGGTTTACGTAAACATTAGCAATGCATGACCGACGTATTTCTTTAACATGGTAATAAAATTCGAGATTTATAAGGCTGTCGTAGAATGATGATATTGATAGAAAATATTATTAATTTCGGGAGGAATGATTGACAGTTGAGGTAGGCGTATTTTCCTGTTTTGTTTGCAGCATTTGCAATTAATATTTTATAAAACATTCAGTTTTAAAATTTCGACGGTATTGAAGCGTTTGTATATAAGAGGACGGCAATATTACAACGATATGCGAAGTAAAAAGCCTTGTAATTAGCTGCTATAAATTTTTTTTTCTTATCAGAAAGAGGTTCCATTAAACTGTAAAATGTTCTATTTTGCATAAGTTGCTTAAATAAGCAGTTACGTTAAAAAGAAAAAAAAGTAGTACTCATAGGAATTCGATCAACCTTCGGACTCCGTGGGTGCTTACTAGTGTCGCGTTTCAACGACTTCAGCTATAGAGCACAGGCATTTTTATAAAAACCCTGATAGATCTAGCTTTCTACAGCGGACGAGCCACGTTTCAAAATCCGACTGGTCTGTCAGTTCCCCTCACCCCGCTGCTACCTGCCGTCTGCGTCAACTTGTATGCGCAAACGCCAGTGTTTCCTGATCTAGACGAGTGAAATAGGTAAGCACGTGCTGTATGTGGGAGTACTAATTATTGTTATAGCTATTACTTATTATTGCTGTTCCGTGTGAGTTTTGCAGTACATTAAAACGGGAGTATAATGGCATTCAAATGCTCTAAAGTTTATCGTAGAACAATAAAAGACCAAGCTAGAGAAATAGAAGCATATGTGCTGAAATTTATGCGACAGGAAACCGACGAAAAGAATTTTGTAATCCCCGTGAATAAGCTTAATGAGCGTGTTGCAACCGCAACAGGCACTTCCCCCAGGGGCCTACTACGGTAGGTACCGGTTAGGCGCTCCCGGGGACCCGAGCCAACTTTGACTTCCTCTGTGGGCAACCTCTAAGTGGTGAGTCAGTAGGTCACCCAGTGGGGTGACCCCTTGTTGGGCTCCGTGGTGGGTGAAGAGCACTGGGTGATGAAATACAGACCATCTTTTATGGCCAACAAAACAAAAAATAAAACAGTTTTTGGAAAAGAAGTAGTTGAGTGCAGTGGTCCTCGATACTTGGTCATCACTCGGAGAGAGGAAGGTCGGAAATTTACGTCGGTTAGCCCTTTTGCTATACAAAAGGTTCTAGACGAAATTGCTGGTCCGGTTCATTCATGTATTAACCCTGCTGTTCCGATCTAATGTACTAGACGGATGTACTGTTCGGGTCAATAAGACCCGAAGTATTATAATTCAGCATAATCAGATAAGATGAGTCATAAATCATCAATAAGACAAAATATTATACTTTTTCTTATTGTTGTTACTTATTACAAACAACTTGAACCATTCTGATCCATGAATTAGTTTATATTATATAGAACTATTGAAACAGTATTAAATATACTACAATAATTACTAAATACAAATTTGACAGATATTATTCCTCAGAAAGAACAATCTGGAGACAAATAAATAACATATACTTTAAAAATGCGTTTACTACACTTTCCACATAGCATGCTTGTTATGTTGTCATTTTTCGATGGACAAAACCTACACCGTGCACGTTTTACAGTTTTCCTTTCTGATGCAGAGTTTAATACCTTCACCTCATTTTTAGGGGCTAGAATTCTCTTCACCATTTTTAACGATTCTTTTGTTCTTGGAAAATATTTTCTGAATGTGTCATGCTCTTTTATCGGAGATTTCCCAAGTTGTTCTAGAAATAGCAGTCTTCTTGTTAATTTGTTCACATTCCATTTAGGGTCTATGCCAGTCCATAAGATATGGGCATTCAAAGCAGAAACATCAAGAATAATATAGAAAAACAGTCATTGGCCACTGATTTGTTTTTTTTGTTTTTTTTTCCTTTTGCAGGTATATGTACTTACTGATTGATCTAGTGTATCTACAACTCCTTTACTAGCATTATAATCCAAAATCATTTGTGGCTTCTTGTCATTCCTGTTACTTAGTTGAATATCAAGGTGTAGTGTACTCATGAGTACTACATTATTCTTCTTCTTTGCAATGTAAAACATAGAGCCATGTACTTTCCCTCCGTTCATTTGTTGTCGAAGTTCCGGCTTGTTTTTACGTACAGTTCCAAACATTAGCAATTTTTGTTTCAGAAATGTATCACTAAGTCGCCTTTCTTCTCTAGTAGACCTCTTATCAAACCGCAAAACACGCGTTGTGTTACAGAAAGTTTCAAGTGACATTGTTGCCCTAAATATGTTCTGGTCAGTTTCCTTATCCTACAGGTTTTTGTTGACTCCCCATGAAATTGATATACCCCAGCAAGAAACGGAAATCCTAAATAGGCTTGAAGAATATTTCTATCAACATTTTCCCACTGCTCACCGCAAACTCTGTGTCCCTCTATATTTGTCATTTCTATTATTTCCTTTTCAAGTGCCTCATGAAATATAGCTTCAAAGGAACTTTTTGTATTAATTATTCTACTAGTTGCATATCTTGTAATTCCTGAGGTCTTCTTGATGACATTTGAAACAGAGTGACGGCCCCATTGTAGAGGTGGTTGTAACTTCCATTCAATAGTTATAGTTTTAGAAATAATAGTTTGTTCATCACTGCCTGATTGAAGACTGTTCGAATCGCCGGCAGAACTATACTTTCAGATACATTACTTGTGTGATTTTCAAATTCTGAACTGGACTCACTATTGGAGGCATTAACAACAGCTTTTAACTCTGCTTCACTCAATATTTTTCTTGCCATAGTGTCTAAACTCAGAAAGACAAGCAACCTTCGAAATAATGCAAAATGTAACTGTGTAACAAGAACAAGTACAATGTTGTAACAACAATAATATGTACAGTGGTAATTATATCACCCATTTCAACAATGCATTATAACCCATGCGACAATGTATAACAATATTCAGGTGTTACAAAAATGTTGTATTGGGTCATAATGACCCAAACAGTACAAATGTAACAAATACTATTTAAAAAGAAGCTGCTCACAATTTTGTAACAAACTTTCAACCAGAAAATGATGAGATGTTATTGGACAAAGTCATTAAATGTCATAAAAGTGCCTGATTAAATGAGAAATATATACTGAGAACAGCAGGGTTAAAACACGTATTGGCACACTCCTGGTAGAAGCATTTTCGGGCTCCCAAGTAGGACAAATACTGAAGAATAAAATGTTAGGCAGCTACCCCTTTAAGGTTGAACAACACAAAACCTTGAACTCCTCGCGCGGAGTTATCACTACCCGCGCATTGGACGGTTTGTCCAATGAGGAGCTTCAAGAGGATCTGGCAGACCAGGGCGTCCAAGCTGTATATAGGTTTCAACGGAAGGTTAATGGTGAGCTCGTGCCTGCCCGTACCCTGTTCCTTACATTTGATTGGGCAGATCTCCCTCAAAGGATTAAGGTAGGATATGAAACCATCGAGGTTAGGCCCTGTATTCCGAACCCTCTCCTATGTTACAAGTGTCAGCGGTTTGGGCATACTAATGAATTATATAGTGGTCATTCTACCTGTGCTATCTGTGGAGAGGGATCACACGATGGAGCTTGTTCTACCACTCCATCTTGTGTGAATTGCAGCGGGGAACAGCAATCTAGTTCCCGCAATTGCCCCCGTTTTATGGAGGAGAGTCCGATCCAGGAGATACCTATGGATGAGAAGGTTTCCTTCTCCGAAGCCCGTAAGCTCCTGCGTCTCCGCCAACCCTCCATCCCGCGCTCTGGTACCTACAGCTCTGATACCGCTAAAGCGGTACCCCGTCGGGAAATCGCAACTCAAACCAGCGATATAAACGGGGCCACTATCGCAGATAAGATTAATTTAGCCAGACCACCACCAAAGACGTCAACATCAGCGTCTACTTCGGCATTACCATCTGCTAAATCAGCTACCGGAAAGAGTAAGCCGGCCACCGTGTTACCAAACCGTCGACCTCGGGATATAACACAATTACCCACGTACCTTCTACAAACTTCCGGACTACTTATGTAAGAACCGCCTTCCTGAAAGATAGTGTAAAGTCCTCTCCCAAGACTTCCATGGGAAGGAAGAGTCCACGACACTCTCCACGAAGATCCTCTTCTGAGGAATCTTCTGGGGGGGGGAGCATAGATCGGCGACCGCTATCTCCGCCGATCAGCACCACTAAAAGGTTCGAAGTGCTCGAACCGAAATTTTCTATTCGTAAGAGGTCCTCCCCCATGGAGGAGCTGGAACAGGAGGATTCTGCCCTGACTGCCAGACGGCCAGTGCGATCCTGATCGTGCTCCTGAAAAGAGTGTTAGTCCTACTGCCAAGAAAAATAAACTAAACCGACCACTACAGCCGAATATGCAGAAACGCCTTTTTTTTTTAACTCTTATCCCATACTATAAGCTATAACTATCCTGCAGTGGAACATATGCGGCATTAGATCCCGTCCTCTTGAGCTGAACTTGTTGCTCCACCAGCACCAGCCTTTGATTGTATGCTTGCATGAGACCAAGCTCCGTCCCCAAGACCACCTTTCTATCCGCAGGTACTCTTCTGTCCGATGTGATGTATCACCGAATAAGCTGGAGTTCCTGTTCATGGGGGTACCATGGTTCATATTAGAGATGCAGAATCCGTACCGTTAGATTCTGACCTACAGTCCATCGCTGTACGGATTATGCTACCCACAGTCAGCTTCACCATTTGCAGCATCTATGTGCCTCCCTCTGCCGATCTCTCACGCAGTGATGTAGAATACCTCGTCTCCCAGCTTCCAACATGTTTTGTTGGTAGGGGATGTGAATGCCCACCAGCCACTTTGGGGTTCCCCTCGGGTTTGCTCGAGAGGTCAACTTATTGCTGATTTCTTCGATAATATCAACCTATCTTTTCTGAACATTGGAGAGCCTAGATTTCTGTCTGATACCTTCCATAGTTTTTCTCACCTAGATGTAGCAGTTTGTTCTCCACAGCTGACAGTTTCCTTATCATGGATTATCATCTCTGACCAACATTCTAGTGACCACTTTCGTATTCTTATTTGTCTGTTAGCACATTATATATGTTTCACAAGCTTGCCTAGATGGCGCTTAGAACGAGCCAGCTGGAACCTTTATTCACACTTAGCGTTTTTCACTACAACGATAACGACTCGTTGGATTGTTTAGTCCAGCGCCTTACCGAGACAATTAATTGCGCTTCTGACCTTTCTATTCCGCGGTCGACTGGACGTTCCCGTCTCTTTCCTGTCCCTTGGTGTACAGATGAATGCCCGAATACCATTCGTGCTCGCAGACGTGCTCTCACGGTTTTCCAGCGTCGCCCAACTCTCGATAATCTTATAGACTACAAAAAGCTGCGTGCCCAATCTAGAAAAATTATTAAGGATAGCAAAAAGCAATCGCGGACCAACTTTGTAGCATCTTTTACTCCACATATACCTTCCTCTGTTGTATAGAATAAGTTAAAACGTGTGGCCGGAAAAGCGACCCATATGCCGATAGCCGGTCTGAAGACACTTGCCGGCACTGTGGTTGATACTTTTGACGTGGCTGATACTCTTGGCAGTGCCTTCGCTCAAGTGCCTAGCTCAGAGGACTATTTCCCTGAGTTTCTTCCTGTTAAGGCTCAGGTGGTATCGCAAGGGTTTGCCTTCCGCTCAGGAAATCTTGAAGACTACAATCGCCTTTTCACCATGGCGGAGCTAGACCATGCACTTTCATCTTCGCGAAACTCTGCACCAAGTCCAGGTGGTATCCACGTCCAAATGTTACAACATCTCTGTCCTGACGGTAAGGCTTTCCTGCTCGAGGTCTATAACCGTATCTGGGTGAATGCGTCTTTCCCAGCTCAGTGGCGGGAGGCCACCATCATACCTATTTTGAAACCTGGAAAGGACCGTCACCTTCCTTCTAGTTACCGTCCTATCTCCGTCACCAGCTGCGACTGTAAGGTGATGGAACGCATGTTCAATGGACGGTTGGTGTGGTGGCTGGAATCCCACAATCTTCTGACCAACATCCAATGTGGTTTTCGAAGGCGTTGTTCAGCGCTTGACCACCTTGTGTCACTATCGACGCAGATCATGAACGGTTTTCTTCAGAATTGTCAGACGGTTGTGATATTTTTTCACCTCGAGAAGGCTTATAATACGTGTTGGTGGGTAGGAATTTTACGTTCCCTTTACAACTGGAATATACGTGGACGCCTACTGTTGTTCATTCAGGACCTTATGAGGGACCCCGTTTTCCGAGTAAGGGTCGGCTCGGTTTTTTCTAACCTTTTTATTCAAGAGAGCGGAGTGCCGAAGGGCTCGATATTAAGCGTGACGCTATTTGCTATATCGATTAATTCCATATCGCAATGTTTTCCCTCAGGTGTCTCGTCCGGTTTGTTCGTGGATGACTTTGCCATCTTCTGCACCTCTCAGCGTACGCCGTTTTTGGAACGCCGTTTTTGGAACGCCGTCTCCAGCAGTGTTTGGACAATCCCTGTGATTGGAGCGCAAAAAACGGCTTTTCGTTTCTCACCTGAGAAGACAATCTGCGTTAAATTCTAGCCCCGAAGGTGGCGAGTGTCATCTTCTCTTCATCTCGGGCCAGATATATTTCCCTTCGCAGATGAGATAAGATTCCTGGGATTGATATTCGATCGGAAACTATGCTTTTCAGCTCATGAAGCACAGTCTAAAGCGTGGTGTGACCGTTCTCTGAATATTTTACGGATACTAAGTGGCAAATCTTGGGGAGTAGATCGGACAGTACGGTTGCGTCTTTATCGCGCATTGATCCGATCAAAGTTAGACTACGGATGTGTTGTTTATGTCTCAGCGCACCCATCTGTGCCGCGAAAGTTAGATACAGTCTACAATCGGGGCATCCAGGTGGCTGTTGGAGATTTTCCAACTAGCCCAGTTGTGAACCTTTATGCCGAATCTGCAGAACTGCCTCTACGCTGTCTGCGGAGTTTTCTTTATCTAACTATGGCCGTAGCTTGAAGTGCATACCTGCGCATCCATCGTCTACTCCCTTTCTTGATTCTGCATTGGACAACCGTTGTCGAAACTTCCTACGTAGTCCAGCGCCTGCAGGATTTTGCTTCCGGGAACTGCTTCGAACGCACGATCTTGAAACACCTCACATGTTTTCTAAGGTGGAGAGGGTTCACCCACTTTGGTTACATGCTTCCTCCCACGTAGATCTCAGGATGACGCCTTACGCGAAATCTTCTACGCCTATGTTTAGTATCCGTTCTTGTTTTTTAGAATTGTTAGGAAAATACAGTGGCTGCATTTATATATATACTTATGGCAGTACATGGTGGTGATGGTGTTGGATGTGCCTTTGCCACTGGAACCGAACTATTTAGTTTCAGTTTGGCTAGTAGCACATCAAGTTATTCCGCAGAGCTGTATGCTATCTATCGCGCTCTTCTGTATATTCGCCGTCGAAACTTGCGTGACCGCCTTATTCTGAGTAATTCCCTCAGTGCACTTCAGAGCCTTCGTAAGCTGTACAATTATCATCATCTAGTGCAGCCTATTCAGGACATCCTCCACATTTTACATGCTTCGGGAGTAAATGTGATGTGCGCCTGGGTTCCTGGACACGTTGGCTTGCCAGAGAATGAACTGGCCAATTTGGCGGCAAAGAAGGCAACCACTGCGCCCAGTGTTACCAATACCTTTGTCATAGTCGAAGATTTTAAACTTGTTGTTCGAAGAGCGTTAATTTCGAGCTGACATGGAGAGTGGTCCGCTCTTCGCGGCAACAAACTTAGGGAGGTGAAGGACCTCCCTATACACTGGGTGACTTCCTCACGTCTATCTCGTCGTGAGGAAGTTAGTTTAGCTAGATTACGTATTGCCCACTGTATTTTTAGCCATAGCCACTTATTTAAAAAGGAACCTCCGCCTATCTGTCCGCTCTGCGGCGAGGCAGTTTCTGTCCGCAATATCTTGTTAGAGTGTGCTCAGCTAGCACCACTACAAGCCACTCTACAACTGCGGTCAGGATTTCGGATGTCCTGGCCTATTATTCCGGAGCGGTGGAGAAGGTTTTTAAGTTTCCATCGCTAGTGACATATGCCTTAAGAATTTAGTTTTACAGTGGAAACTGGAGGGATAAGTGAGGTTTTTAAACTTTTATCCTGCTTGGAACTTTGCGGCCTTAGTTTTAATCATTGACACCGTTTTCTCTCCATTGTTTTATTTATAGCAGCTATGTATGTCACTTTAGCTGTGTTTTTATTCTCCGAGCTATTTTAATAGTGTTTTTTATTCCTGGCTCCTTGCGGAGTTTTTGTATATTTCTTTAAAGGAGTAATTTTATTTCTGGTTTTAACGAAGATTTTATTTTCTGACGGCGCTAAACCTTTGTCGTTAAGCGTCCTTAAACCCAAATCATCATCATCATCATCACACACAACAGGCATTTCATTATCCAGAATTAAAAAAATAAAGAACGAAATGATTGATATACGGAGTGGCTCAATTTCTTCGTTCAGTACACCAAAAGGAAACAAAAACAGGCCCAAACCTTGCACTGATCTGGATCATTTTTATTTGCGTGTAGTTTGTAGGACTATAAATGAATTCTATATTCCTGAAAAAAGAGTTCCTACAGTGAAAACTGTGTTATATAAGTTAAGAGAAACAATTGATTATAAAGGCCAAGAATCAAATTTGCTGAAAGTGTTCAAGCGCTTGGGGTTTCGCTGGCGAAACATGCGTCAGAACGGGCGCATTCTTAATGAAAAACATTCCATAAGAAGTGTTTGTGTTTCATTTCTACGTGCTATTACAGAATGCCTCCAGCAAGCTCGTCTTATTGTCTACAGGGACCAGACATATATTCACAGTTCGCAAACGAAAAAGAAAGCTTGGTCTGACGATAACACACAGGGTTATATGGCACCTACCTCCAGGGGACAAAGGTTAATTATTGTGAATGCAGGAACAGAAAAAGGTTTCATTCCCAATGCACAACTGATCTTTAAATCGAGCACCAAAAGTGGGATTATCATAGGGAAATTAACGGTGAAAACAAAATAAAATGGGTTAAAGAAAAACTAAAGCCCAATCCTCCAGAAAAGTCCGTTCTTGTGATTGAAAATACTTCCTACCGCATTGTGGCCAGAGACAAGTGTCCAGCGATGAACACGAGAAAACAGGAAATGCAAGACTGGCTGGTTAAAACCAGAATTCCATTCGGAAATGACATGCTAAAAGCAGAACTTTACGACCTTATAAAGCTGCATAAGCCAAAGCATTAGAAGTATATTCTGAATGAAATTTTAGAAGAAGATGACCGCGTAGTTCTCCTTTACCACCGCACCATCCCGACCTCAACGCCATAGAAAAAATTGGGGTAAATTTAAAAGAATGGGTTGTGAGCTTCAAGATGGAAGACCTGTGGCATTTGAGTGAACAGCGGTTTGGTGAAATAGGAGAAGCAGGATGAGGTCCAGTATGCCGGCATGTTCACCAAGTGGAAAAGCAGTATATAAAAACTGAAGGCCTCCTAGAAATAGCGGGGGGAAACGTGACATTCACTGTTAATGGCGACAGTAGTAACAGTAGTTGCAGTAGTGATTCGGAAAATGATATTTCAGCAACGTCTGAATACGAGTGCGGCAGAGGATCGGAAATAAATAGGATGTCTTCGAAGACGGCGCGCTAGAAGGCATCGAAGAGCTTCCCCAATCACCTCACACCTAAGCCACGCCCTTCAGCAGTGACAGTCGCTCCTAACGTAAGCATTGAAATATGCCAGGGTTTTTACGAAAGTAATCCAACTCTACTATCAGATGTATATCCTTCCTAATTAAGATTACGTTTGTAAGTACAATACTCAACAGTGGAGTCATTCTTACTTCTGCTACACTGCTTAACCGAAACACAATACCAGCTCAATTTCTACCGAAGCACTTAAATCGAATTTATAATATTTGCCCGATTAATTTACAATGATTGCTGAGGTGGGGTCTGTGATTTGACGTATGGCCGCCATTACCTCTGAACAGCAAAGGAGCATGGTAGCATAGTATGACAAATGTTATTCTCATACCCTCTATGCGAGAACGCTCTTCACGCGCTAACAGCACATGGGTATTTACTTTTGTGAAAATTATTTTATCGTCAGTTGCCACAAGGTTTGAAGTGCCTCTTATTTGATGGTGGTTTACAGTACTGCTGCCATCTAGCGACAAGTTTTGCCGAAAAGGAAAAACTACCTTTGACAAGAATCGATAGAGCATGCAGTGGCGGACGAAATGCTAATTAGTTCCATTACATCCTGCATCGACCCGCGATACAAATGGATCCGACTGTACATTATTATTCAAAACATGATAATCCTCTGCCATAGGTGGCATGACTTTAAAGTGTGGGATTGGGAGGAGTGCGGCTGGAAACCAACCCTCGCATATACCAAGTCCTCCACTTACTAGTCCCTTAACTGAGACGCGATTCTCGACTTGCAAGCACCGCCTTCAGAGTCTCCAGGAAACAGAGATTTAACTACATTGCCTCTCTCCCCTTGTAGAGGGTCGTGTTTTATTTGCTAATGGTTACTGCCTAGTGGCAGGGAGGAGCAGTCCCGTTTGAAGGTCATTTTGGAGAAAACTATATGTATGTCCACCAGTGACCGCAAAAACAAATCGTGATTTAGCATTGGCGGGGCCTCCAGAAAGTGTTGATGATTTAGTAGCTAGTGAGCGAACGATTATAATGTAGTTGAGTGAGTATGTGTTTCGGAGTTCCAATAATACTATAAAATAATCGTGATTTAGTAGTGAGAGTGTTAGTTATTGTCTATGCTCGTGTTCACAGCTGTATAATATATTCGTAACTTAACATAGGTGTGTGTATGTGTGTGTGTTAGTGTGATAGTGATCGCAGATGTTATTCCAGATATATTATTGTGGGCGTGTGTGTGTGTGTGCGCGCGCGCACCAGTAACTCCGTGCTAGGAAAAATTAAGTGGTTTTGTAGAGAGTGAGTGTGTATAACAGGTAGCCCAACTACCTCGTATCTCCCCACAGGGGCCTACTACGGTAGGTATGGGTTAGGCGCACCCGGGGTCCCGAGTTACCTTGACTCCATCTGTGGGCAACCTCTCAGTGGTGAGGGAGTCAGTAGATCAAAATGCCCACCCAGGTGTAGGCCGTGCGTGAAGATCGGTGTCGGTGGAAAGGAATATCCTGGTTGGTGGAGGGTTGCGTATCTGAGCCTGGGTTCCTGTTTTTCAGTAACTGGGGAGGGTGCGCAACCCAATACTCCACTTTGGCTTCTATTTCGCCTAAACGGGAGGCTAGGGACTAACCCATCCCTAGTCAATCGGCCCGAACTAGGCATTATACCGAACTCCAGGGTGAGTGGAACGGCACGCCCGCCATATCCCCTGTGTAACCCTGTCACCCCGGTGGGGTGACCCCTTGTCGGGCTCCATGGTGGGTGGAGAGCACTGGGGGATGCATTTCTAAGTACCTTTTTAGCACCCACTACAAAAACCTTAATATTGGAAAAGAAGTAGTCGAGTATTGTGGTCCTCGCTACTTGGTGATAAATCAGAGGAAGGAAGAAAGATTTTCACAGGGAGCCCTTTTATAATTCAAAAGGGTCTGGACGCAATACCTGGCCCTGTGAAATCCTGTATTAGAGCCTGCAATGGCACGCTGCTGGTTGAGGCCCTCTCCGCATCCCAGGCTGCCAAAATACTGAAAGCCAAACTGTTAGCCAGCTTCCCCGTGAAGGTCGAACTGCATAAGACGCTAAACTCCTCACGCGGTGTGATCACAACCCGCGTTCTTGACGGGTTAAGTACTGAGGAAATTCAGGAGAACATGGCGAATCAAGGCGTAACATCTGTGTATCAAGTTCAGCGTAAAGTCAATGGAGAATTCATGCCTACCCGTACCCTGTTCCTAACTTTTGATCGGGTAGATCTCCCGCAAAAGATTAGGGAAGGGTTCGAAGTAATTGAGGTTAGGCCTCATATACCGAACCCGCTCAGATGCTATAAATGTCAACCTTTTCGCCACACGCGAGACTTTTGTAAGGGCAAATCCACCTGAGCCAACTGTGGTGACCTATCCCACGAGGATGTGTGTAGTTCACCTCCATCGTGTGTGAATTGTGACGGCGAGCATTCATCTGGTTCCCGAAACTGTCCCCGTTTTACAGAGGCTGTGATTTATCACTGGAGGAGGGTGTCCCAGCACATGGAGGCACTATGACGCTTATCCGAGATGATATATTTGTCGAACCCGTACCCTTACACTCTGACATCCAGTCCGCCGCTGTAAGAATTCAGTTTCCCTCCGCCATTTTCACCACTTATAGTCTCTATTGACCTCCATCTGCTGACCTCTTGCACACGGACTTAGAAGATCTAGTTGCGCACCTGACTCCACCATTTCTATGGTAGGAGTTATGAATGGCCATCGGCCATTTTGGGGCTCATCTCGGGCATGTGAGAGAGGTAAGCTCATTGCAAACTTCTTGGACAATAATAATTTAGCTCTCTTGAACACCGGAGAGCCCACATTCCTTTCTGACGCCCTTCATACTTTTTCATACCTTGATATAGCTATTTGCTCACCCCAGTTAGCAGTTTCCTTAAGTTGGAATATCATCTCTGATATGCATTCAAATGACCAATTCCTATATCTTATTAGTCTTTTGACACATCCTGTATGTTCCACCCGTTTATCAAACTGGCGCTTCGATCAAGCCAACTGGGATTTGTATTTCCGCTTGGCTGTTTTTAACTATAATGAGCACGCCTCTGTGAACTATTTAGTCAAACACTTCAGAGCGATAGTTCTATCCTCTGCTGAGCAATCAATTCCACGTTCCACTGGCCAAACTTTTCGCTTTCCGGTACCTTGGTGGACCGACGAGGATTCGTGTCCGCAGGCGTGCTTTCAGGGTTTTCCAGCATCGCCCTACACTGGAAAACCTAATACGCTATAAGAAAACGCATGCTCAATCTCGACAAGTTATTAAGGATAGCAAAAAGACATCCTGGAGAAATTTTGTAGCTTCCTTTAATAGACATACCCTCTCCTTTGTCATATGGGATAAGTTGAAGCGTGTGGCCGGCAAATCGACCCATATGCCAATCGCTGGTCTCAGAACCGCTGCCGGTTTTGTTGTTAGCACATTTGACGTGGCTAACACTTTGGGCCGTGCTTTCGCTCATGTGTCTAGCTCAGAAAATTATCCTCCGAGTTCATTAGAGTTAAGGATCAGGCGGAATCTCATATGTATTCCTTTCATTCCGGAAACCTTGAGGGTTACAACCGTGTTTTCAACATGGCGGAGTTAGACCATGCACTTAAATCTTCGCGGAACTCAGAGCCTGGTCCAGATGGCATCCACGTCCAAATATTGCAATATCTCTATCCTGCTGGTAAGGCTTTAATACTCGAGGTGTATAACCGGGTCTGGGTTGACGCCATTTTTTCAGACAGATGGCGGGAGGCCACCGTTATACCTATTCTGAAGCCTGGAAAGGACCGTTATCTTCCTTCCAACTACTGTCTATTTCCCTCACGAGCTGCATTTGCAAGGTGCTGGAACGTATGATTAATGGACGTACCTAGAATATCACAATCTATTGACTAATGCCCAGTGCGGTTTTCGACGGCATCGGTCAGTACCTGACCATCTTGTATCGATATCGGCGCAGATTGTGAACGGTTTTCTTAAAAACTGTCAAACAGTTGGAATATTTTTGACCTTGAGAAGGCTTATTGTACGTGTTGGCGAGCAGGTATATTACGTTCCCTCCACAACTAGGATTTTCGTGGACGCCTACCGTTATTCATTCAGGAGTTTATGCGAGACCATGCTTTCCGAATAAGGGTCAGCTCGGTTTTTTCTAACCATTTTATTCAAGAGAACGTGTGCCGCTGGGCTCTGTACTAAGCGTGACGCTGTTTGCTATAGCGATTAATTCCATATCGCAATGTGTTCCCTCAGGTGTCTCGTCCTGTTTATTTGTGGATGACTTTGCAATTCACTCCACTTCTCAGCGTACACCATTTTTGGATCTCCGCCTCCAAATTAGACAATCTCTATGATTGGAGCTCGAAAAACGGCTTTCGTTTCTCATCTGAGAAGATAGTCTGCGTTAACTTCTGGCGCCGTAGGTGGCGACATCCGCCATGTCTTCGACTCGGGTCGGATTTACTTCCATTCGCAGATGAGGCGAGATTCTTTGGGTTGATTTTCGATCGGAAACTTTGTTGATCACCCCATATAGCACAGTTGAAGGCGCGATGTGACCGCTCTCTCAATATGTTATGGATACTAAGCGGAAAATCCTGGGGAGCGGATCGGACAGTGTTGCTTCGTCTCTATCGCGCACTGATTCGATCGAAGTTAGACCATGGAAGCATTGTTTATTCATCAGCACGACCATCAGTGCTCAAAATATTAGACACAGTCCATAATCAGGGCATCCGTTTGGCGGTTGGAGCTTTTCCAACCAGCCCAGTTGTTAGCCTCTAAGGCGAATCGGGAGAACCCCCTCTGCGATATCGGTGCGATGTCCTGCTAGCTAATTATGGCTGTGGGTTCAAGTACATGCCTGGTCATCCAACTTTCCACGCGTTTCCCCCCGAGCTGGACAAACGGTATCGCCACCACTCCCTTAGTCCAAAGCCTGCAGGTTTTCGTTCCCGTGGCCTTCTTCGGCAGTTTGATATTGACATGTTGAGCTGGTTCCCAAGGTGGAAAGGAGGTACCCTCCTTGGCTTCGTGCTGCCTCTTATGTGAATCTAGGGATGACAGTTTACGGGAAATCTACTGTGCCTGTTGATAGTATCCGTAGAAGTTTTTTAGAATTTTTATCAAAATACAGTGGCCGTATTTGTGCATATACCAATGGCAGTAAGTGCCCCGACGGTGTTGGTTGTGCGTGGGAACGAATATTTTACTTTCGGGTTGCCTAGCAGCACATCCATATATTCTGCCGAGGTATATGCTATTTACATGTTGTATATTCGCCACCAAAAATTAAGTGACTGCCTTATTCTTAGTGATTCCCGCAGTGCCCTTCAGAGCATTCGTGAGCTGTACAGTTGCCATCCCTTAGTGTAGCGCATCCAGGACGCCCTCTGCATTTTGCAAGCTTCTGGGGTTATTATGGAACTTACATGGATCCCTGGACACGTTGGCCTTCAAGGGAATGAACTTGCAGATTTGGCAGTGAAGTCGGCAGTTACAAAGCCCAGGGTTAATTTTACCATTGCAACTGCGGAAGATCTTAGGGCTGTTTTGCGGAGAGCTGTATTTTTGAGCTGGCATGCGGATGTCGGCTCTCCGAAGTAACAAGCTTTGGGACGTGAAAGATCTTCCTGTCCCCTGGGCAAACTCCTCAGGTCCTTCTCGCCGGAAGGAGGTGCAATTGGCTCGGTTGCAAAGTGGCCACTGTTTTTCTTACCCATTTTAATGGAGATCCTGAGCCTGTCTGTCCGCTCCGTGGCGCAGCACTGATGGTAGCACACGTGCTGGTAGAGTGTGCTGCTTCGGTATCTTTTCGCACCAGTCCAGCTGCCAGCCTCCCTAGTGGAGGTCCTTGGCAATTACCCCGCTACTGTTGACAGAGTTTTTAAATGTTTATCTACAATAAATTTTACGTTCAGGATCTAGTTCTCTTTATAAGCTTTGAAAACATTTAGTCTTACCCGTTTTTATCCATTTTTCCACTCCATTGTTTTAACTTGTTTTATTTATTTATGACTTAAATGCTGTTTAGTTTTTACAGTTTCTTTTACGTCTAATTTTAGCACGCTCTTTACCATTTTAAAGCATTTTTAGATCTCATCTCATGCCCCGTTTAGTTTTCTAAGTGCACTGATAACCCTAGTAGTTGAACGCCCTTAAACGCCAATCATCATTGTCATGTCTCGTATCTAATATGTGCAGATATCTCTTGGTGAGTTGAAAGAGTTGGAGACTTCACGTTAAAACCTGCAATTAGACTGCTGGAGAGAGCTCTTCTTTTATAGTGTTTAACGCCCACTTTTACTACAAAGGCACCGCAGGCTATGACACTAGTGATACATGTAATGAAGATGGTATTTCTTGCTATTAGTTTCATTTTTAAAATACTTATAGTATATTTCTCATGCGGCAACTCCTCAACTTCTGCCCACGCAAAGAAATGGATTTCAGTTCCATAGCAATCACATTCTAAAACATTTGACTTACGGTTTAGCCCAGTGAATTCCTTTATTTCCCTTCTACTTATAAGGAACTAAGCAATACGACTATTTCTGCTATTGTTTATCTCGATTAGTATGAAGTAGGTTGAAGAATAAGCTTTTTAAGAATGATTTGTTACAAAGATGTAGAGAAAGTCATGTAAATAGAACACACAAGATTTTTCTCAATTAGCATGAAGTAAATAGAAGAATAAGCTTTTTAATAATATTTTGTTGTGGAGATGTAGAGAAAGTCATGTGAATGGAACACATCAGATTTTTCCCTTATAAGTAAGTTACAAAGTTTTAAGCCGTTTGGGTGCCAATATATGCATCTTATTCACCCCCCCCTCCCCCAAAAAAGGCTAAATGGGACATTAAGACTTAAAAGTTGCTAAGCTTAAGTTTTATTTGTTTGTTTATTTATTTTTAACCTCATTAAAAATGTTTAAATTTTTTCTCCAATTCATTTTAATTACAATTTTTGTTGAACAATTCGTTAGTTTTGTTTTGAATGTACATGTAAGGTTAGCCAGGGAAAGAATTTATCACGATTTTTATCTTGGTATAAAAATTACGTGTATGAAATATACGCCAGCGACATCTTGCGAGGTTGAAGGACCTTTTTTCTGCCTATAGGAATAGATTAAAAAAACAACAAATATGGCTAGTTGTGTATAACAAAACTACTGAGATGTGAAGTTTGTTTTAAATGAGTACTATATATTAAAAATACATGCTAAAATTTTAGTTAAAATGTTCGAGCACGAGTATACTGTGTAATAATTTACCTTAAATTACATTACATATTAGCAGCATGCTTCTGCAAAGTAAAACAGTTTTTATATTTTTATCTATAGTATGTTATAAAGTTGTCGTAAACTTCCTTAAATAGGTAGGAAAATTGTTTAAAACCATAAAAAAGAGGCTAGAAACATTGTTAGAAAGCTAGGAAAATTGTATAAAGACCTAAAAATGTTAACAAAAGACTAAAACTGCATTTATAAAAAGCTGAAAATCCGGGACCTAGTAATAAAACAACATGACTCATCGTTTAATAGTACATATATCCCAAATGCGTTCACAGTAAACGATTTTAATCAGCGATATTAATTGTTAATAACATAGCTATATTTGGTGTTGCAATGTATAAACATGTTCTGATTACAACCGAAAATATAATTACTTCTTGTAACATAAATGACTTAGGAGTAAAACACACACACACACACACACACACACAAACACACTTATTTTAATAAAAGTGGAGACCTCGTACACATATTTACAGATTCTTTGATACCACATTTCGTTTTTAGCCCTTTCGCTAGTGTGGGTTATTTAAATAGCATCTTTATTCTAGTAGGCTATTGAAATCTTAAATCATTTAAACAGATTAAATAATACAACTTGCTGGACTGATTATGCCAGTTTTTGCGCACTACACCGCAGTCTTCCTAGAATGGAGACTCCCGTACGCTCGTTGGCCAAGCGCGTTCAGCTGCATCTACTGGCTGCGAGAGGCACGCTAAGCGGCAGAGAGAAACGAGCAAGACTGAAAGCTTACTTGACCGGTTCTACTGCCAGTGACTCTTATAAGTAGCAATGATGTATTAGTGAATGTTTGAGTATGATTTCTCAGCTTATATACATCGATAGAAGTATATATGGACCTAATCTTGCAGCTTTTCATATGGCATCACGATAGATTATATTCAACTAGTCAATATACATCTGAATGAGCGTGCAGGATATCTCAAAAACTACCATGTACTCATACCAATATGATGTGTTATTACCGTATTATGGGGTTGAAAATCTGAAGCTTATGTTCATGGATACGGACTCCTTCATTCATCGAGCTACAACAGCTGACATATACCGAGACAAACTACAATTTCTTGAACATTATTTACATTTTACCCTGTAAACAACATGGGTGACTCCACTCAAAAGAAAAAGGTGTTGGGAAAGTTTAAAGATGAAGCTAGCGGAAAAAGCATCAGCGGTTTGTCGGACTGAGGCCTAAAATGTATGCTCTCGATATTTATGGAGGAATGATAAAAAGATTAAAGCCATAAAACGAAGTGCTATTAAGCTGTACATTACATTCGACAATTATGTAAATTGTCTTAAAACAACTAAACAATAAGAACTCCTATGAATTGGATCATGTCCCAACACCATAATGTTTCGTCAGTAAAAGTTCAACAAAATCGCTCTATCGCCTCGTTATAATAAAAGAGTGCTTGCTCATGATGGAATACCAACCTATGCTTATGGTCATTACAAAGTTATGAACATATAATGAGAGAATGCTATATACATTGCTCATCATTGGTAGCATGGTGGCAAAAAATTGAAGCTTAGACTACAAACACTCCCATGCACCTAGCAAAGGCATACAAAGAGATAAGAATGAGGGGTTACGGGAGCTCTGTCATTAAAATAAATTTCTAATGCTAGTCTCAAGTCCAGATAAAAGAGGAGAGACACCTATCCTCTAATGCGAATTCTCTTTATATAAAAACAAATAGAAATAAAACGGCTGAAAATACTGGCTAGAACTCAGAAAATATTATAAACGCTTCAACACTGACAACAGCAACAATATAAACGGTCGGTATCATTATTCTAGAAAAAAAAATATCTTGATTAAAAGAAAACAGACTGTGAAAACAACAAAAGACGAATGAAACACGAAGAAGCATAATGTTCACAATGCCATAAACATTGCTAAAACAAAGGCATAAACCTTTCTCTAATGTCAGCCTCAAAAATAGAGACACTATACAAAAAGACAAATAAAAAGATGGAGAAAGAAAAAGTTAGGTTATGTTAGATTTACAACCTAAGAAAGACTGGAAGCCATACAAACATATCCCCTGTCTTCAAAAGTTGTCATCTGAACATGTAGTAGTATGCAAAAAAAAAAAATGATAGTGACTCTCAAAGCCCTGCAAAATACTGAAACAGAGTACACAAATTATCATAAAGAATCCAAACTGGGGGGAAATATGACAAAACTGTAAACATATTTGGTAGGCTATAAAAGCGATTAGATCATCCTGGAACATATGAAGATGCTATAAAACGTAACAAGCAGTGTGAAAAAGTGCAGAAACACTGGAACAATGATAGAAGTTATGTACAAATGTAGAAAATTGTTGAAGAAACGACATAAATATAAAATGTCACAAATTATTTTCAAGCATAAGAACAGGGCTATAAGGCATCAAGTCACCCAAGATACGCTTAAAGCATCCCTAAACGTACTTAAAAATATCGTTAGTACAGCTTCGTCGCTGACACAAAGTTCTTCAATAGCTTCCAAAGAATGCATTCAAAGTGGGTTGAAATACCTATTGCCTGAGGGTTTAACACAACCGTACAGTTCTAAATACCTTCAAGATCGTAAATGATTTGTAAGGAGACAGAGGGTCTTACGAAACACTACAAAATACTGCAAAACAGGCTTAAAATGTGTTAAAGTGTCCACAAAATGCATAAAACAATTATAAAACACTGCAAAATACTGTAAAGTATTATCAAAACGCCTGTAAAGGGCAAACATGTCTGTATTAAAGTCCTATTTACCAAAAAAACGTACGAGATGTATGGAAAGGGCTAAAGCGTCTGAGCAATACCCTGAATCTAGCTGTCCTACAATTCTAAACAGCCTCTCCAAATGGCATGCCATTAAAAATGTTCCAAACAACAGTGGCAACGCTAAAAATCACCTTTAAAGTCCTGAAAAATGTATGTGAAAGCACTACATTCACTGAAAATAGTCACAAAACGTAAAAATGTCTGTAAAAGTGCTAAAAAAAACATTAGAAAACACTGCAAAATAATGTAAAGTATGAGCAAAACCGTCTGAGAAAGCCTAGAATACCTGTTTTAGGGCCATAAATACTCTTAAAATACGTGAATTGAGATGTAGAGTTAAAATGCTTACGAATACCCCGCAGCTTTGTTTTAGAGTCCTAAACATCTTCCAATTGACATGGAATGCCATTAGAAGGCATTAAAACAACTGTGGCAACACTAAGATCACCTTAATAATTCCCAAAAATGCCTGTGAAAACATTACAATCGCTGAAAAATCGTCCTAAAACGTACTAAATTGTTTATAAAAGCGTCAAAAATCAGTAGAAAATTTGCAAATATTAGCAAAAATGTCTGAAAAAGCCTTAAATACTATTAGTTTGTCTCATAAGTAATGTCGGTCTTTTGATTTTGGTGTTTTGAAAATTTATTGGGTTTCTTTGGTTTGGCAATGCTATTTATAGGATGCCATGGTTAGTGTTGCGTACATTGCGAGCATGTATCAGTCTTCAGTTGATAATAAACAATCACAAAATGGAGACAACAAAGTTTGAGCTTAGAGTCCTTCGAAAGCACTACTGGAAACAAGATTATAAAGCTGCTGCCGCAGCTCGAAGAATATGTAAAGTGGAAGGAGAAGGTGTCGTTAGTGAGTATGTGGCACAACGATGGCTCCAACGTTTCAACAATGCAGTTGTCGAAGACCTAAAGTTTGGAATATTGAAGATACACGCCAAGTTTTTGCGAAAAAACCAGCAAAAAAGTACCCGTAGGCTTAAGACACTTGGAAAATCATACAGAAGCTGTAGATCTGTACCTCATGAACTGACACTTCAACAGGCTCAACGTAGAGTGGATATCTGTCATCAGTTTATCCGTAATCCCATGGATGCTTGATTTGTCAGAGAATTGTCACTTGTGATGAAAATGGGTATATTACCGAAACCCTGATGCCTCAACACAGTGGCTTTATCCCCTTCAACCTGTCAAAGTAATCGTTAATGAAAACGGTTCGGTCCCAAAGTATGTATATCTGGTGGAATTTTGAAGGTGTGATTCATTGGGAGTTTGTTACAAACGGGCGAGCGATTGATGCAGATCTTTATTCTCAACAACTGGAACGAATTCATGAAATTTTGAGAAGGAGATACCCAACATTAGTTAACCGAAATAGAGTTCTATTGCAACAGGACAATGCAAGACCCCATACTGTACGAACAACCATGGAAAAAATTCAGGAACTGGGAGAAATCGAACTGCTACCACACCCAGCATACAGCCTTGATCTCGCACCATCAGATTCTCATCTTGAAAGCATTTGAAACAGCTCTGCTAGCACTTGAAAAACCTACCTAGATGAGTAATCAAAAGCAGAGCAAAATACTGGAAAGAATAAAAAAATTAATGTCTTCAAACAACACTCTACAATACAAAAAATCCTTAAATCATTCAAAATTCTAGGAAAAACCTTACAAAGAACTGTAAAACAAAGCAAATGACGTTGAAAAGGACCATAAAGAACTGAAAAAATACGCCTAATACTCTGATCCTAGGTTAAGTTTCTCCTCCTCTTAGCATGACTCCTTGATTTCCCTATATTTCCCATATTGAATGTCGTATTTCTACTTATTTCCACTATTTTACACCTCCAGATATCAAATGAATATGATTTAAATCTGGTTGTGGGGAGGGAGTCTGAGTGTAGGGCGTCTATGTTCTGCTAATATTTGGTTCATACATTGAATTTTTGGGGGTTATTAATAATGTTTAGATCATAAAGTTTTGGTTTCGAAAATGATTCTTCTAAGGCAATACCGTATTTTAGTGTCAGGCTCTCATATCTTTTTAGGGAGTTGGTCGTTGGTGGTTTGGCTATTTGAGTGTTATGATAGCTCGAACTGTTAATTATTTATTTTCGGGAAGCTGTTCCCTAATAATTTCGTACAAAAAGAAGGCAATGCAACTGACTGCACTATAAATCGGAAACAACCCGTGCGTATAACAGTTCTGACAAAGACTGTGTAGTAGAGCTGGCCAAAACCCGTGCCGCTCTCGCTCGTTACTCGTAAGCGACGCCACTCTCGAGAGTTTCGTGTATCGAGAACTACTGCTCACGAGCGAGGCGACTCGAGAATTCTCGTAACTACAGGCGGAGCAGTTCACGTATGATTCGTGGACTAAATTGGTTACGTAATAACTAGGGACCGGATTTTTAGGTTTTAATCTATTTTCCCCCTTATAAATTAGAAAGCTTCAAAGTATACTTTTATGTTTCAAGCGGTTTGGGTGCCAATCTTATTCAGCCCAAAAAAAGCTAAATGGGACGTTAAGACCTAAAACTTGCTAAACTTAGGTTTTTTTGTTTTTTTTCTTCAGTTCATTTTAATTAAATTTTTTTGTTAGCAACTCGTTTGGTTTTGTTTTGAGTGAACATGTGGGGTTATCCATGGAAAGAATGCTCTTAGTATAGAAATTGCGCGAATGGAGTATGCACCAATGACATCTTACGGTGTTGAAAGGTATTTTTTCTGCCTATAGGAATATATTAAAGAACAACAGAAAATTTGCAAATGTGACTAGTTGTGTATAGCAACAGTGCTGTCAAGTGAACTTATTTTATGTGAGTGCTATATATTTAAAACATGTGCTTGATATGTTATGTTAATTACAATATTCTAGTATGCATTTACTGTACAATAGATTGTTTTAAATTACTGTGCACATTAATAACATGCTTCCGTGAAGTAAAATAGTGTTCATTTTTTATCTATATTATGTTTAAGGGCTTTTGTCGTCAAGTTGCTTAAATAGCTAGGAAAAGGGCAGGAGCATTGTTTAAAAGACTAGAAAAGCTAGAAAAATTGTTTATAAACCTAAAGAGGTTAAAAGAAGATAATAAAAGGCTAAAACTGCATTTATAAAAAGCTAAAACTCCGGGCGCTATTAATAACACAAGATGATTAATCGTTTAACACCATGTATGTATATCCGAATGCGTACGCGTTTACGCGTTTGAATCAGCAATATTAATGTTAATGACACATCTATCATTTGTGTTGCTTGTATATAACTTATACTCAAACTTAAGATAAAACAGAAAATAGATTTACTTCATGCAACATAAACTTCTTAGGAGTAATAACATATTTAAATACTCGTTCGTAATAAAAGTGGACACCACGTACATTTATTTCTGCAGATTCTGTGAGACCACATTTCGTTTTTAACCCGTTCTCTAGCGTGAGTTATTTAAATGGCATCCCTGTCTTGGTAGGCTATTTACATCTCAAATCATATAAATAGATGTAATAATAGAAGTTACAGATCTTAGGCAAATATTGCTTTAGTATATGTTGTTCTCGTTTAAATAAACATGCATAGTTTTATCAGCTTTTAGCCCATTTAACAATTTTATAGACGATTTCCTAATCACTTCAAGGAATGCTATACATAGATTTGTTATCACCTCTGGTATGTTATGTCTCGATGCTGCGTTGGCTTGCACCCGTCAACACAGTTCGTGACGTATCAGTCTCGCATATTTCTGCAGCTGTTGTGATCTTGAATAAAATGAAACTGTCTAGCGTTGCGATTTATAAACGGAATAGCACTTCTTCACCCTAAACAAAAGTTTTAGTGAGCAACTGGGTTGCCAAATTATATAACAGGCAAAATTTAGTTTTCACGGATGGCGATTTTTAGAGATATTGTTAGCAATTGTTAAGTAATATTATATTGATTTTCTGTAGAAAAACCGTCACGGATGTAAATCTTTGTGTACCTACAAGACAGTGTCTGTTACGCAATAGAACAGCTATCTTTTATTTAGAGCTAACTTCTCGGATGACTGTGGTATATGGCCACGTGTGTTTATCAAAGTGAATTCTGAATTAAGCATAGTGAAGGCTTTGTGGTGTGTACGACATTTTAGAAAAGAATGGTTAAATAATGATAAATTAAAGGAAAGGTTGTTAGAGATGCCCAGGGAACCCAGTAGTGCACGGTGCCAATATTGCCAATGCAATGTGAATGTGCTCTTGTCAGATTTACTTTTTCATGGAAAAAATAAGAAACACCTAAAAGCAGCTGAACCCTTTTTAATTTCACAGTCAAAAATACTATTTCAGCATATTAAAGACACGTATGAACGTGCAGCTGTTCTCACGTTGTTTGTAGTTAATCACTTCCCTTGATCATCTTTCAGACCTGACCAAGAAATTGTTCCAAAGTGCTGACCTTGAGTTTTAATTTTTATTTTTGAAAGAAAATACGGAAATTACTAATTTTGATGGATTTTTAAGGATTTTTACGAGCTGATCTGACGGAAAAAATAATCATGTGTTGGCAAATCAGGTGAGCAACGCACTCAACCTGATCCAGCGGAAGACGCTTATTGTAATAAAGTGCAGATCAAAATAAACACATATACTGCTTTCTGTTATTTGATAGCTGAAAGGTGAATGTAAGTCACAAGGTCAAGGGGGGCGAAACATATAAGTACAATAGGTATCTCTTTACTTTTTGAGTAACAAAGTAGCACAGAGGAGAAGCGTATACATACCTACCAAAGTGTTTTAAACAAAACAGCGCCAGGGAAAAATATTTTGTTCTATTCAAATAAATGTGCTTAGATTAGAGCGGACAACAGAATTACTGCTTCAAATAATGTTTACATACTGATTTATAACAAAACTATAGACCATTTGCATTCTGACTCTGCGAGTTTCCGTGCATTACACCGCAGTCTTGCCATTAACGAGACTCGTGAGTCTTGCGAGTAAACGAGAGTCTCGTAAGCTCGTTAGTCAACTCTCTTCCCGCCAGCCATACGCTCAGCTCCTCTACTGGCTGCGAGAGGCGCGGCTAGCAGCAGCGAGAGACGAGCGAGACTGAAAGCTGTTTTGACCGGCTCTACTGTGCAGTCAGGCTGCACAATGTGTACTCTAACGTAGTAAACAATTCCAATGTTGGTTTCACTTTAACAATGCTTCGTACTCCTGCTGCGCTCGGTGATAAACGTTACTATGAGGTAGCTGGCTAGCTACATCCACATGAACATACGCCGTGGCAAGATTGTAGGAGTGATAGGTGACATATGTCGGGGTTGCGTATGACATTACGATCAAGTGCAAAGAGACGATGTCTTCCTATTGCACTAATCACATGATAGTCCCAGTACCCAAGCTTGCGTTTTACGTCACCAAACGGCAACACAAGAGACAGGACAAAAAGGGAGGGTGTGAGTCCTACTCAAGCAAGGAAATGGACGTAGCCTATAGCTTTAGTAGTGAACCATTCTGGATAGTTGCATTTACAGAGATTTATTCCAAAGGCAAGGTGAGTCGCATGTGTATCACAATAGGGTAATTGTGGCATTTGACAATAATGGTTAGCCTTAATGCTGGATCCGCTCCACAGATATAGAGATCCACTCTGAGAGATACACGTTTGTAGTACTCCGCGCAACACATGTAATCGGTGTGTGATCACTACTGTTTTAGCAAACTGACAGCTTTCCATTTCAAAATAGCAGTGTGGCATATTGTATCAAAGCATTAACTTATCGCTAACGCATTTTGAAAGCAATAAACATAAAGAAACCATGGGATCTATTTTCCGCTCTTACACTGGTGTTGCGTCCGGAGGCCATTGAGATGTTCACTGAAGCAACGTGCTTGGGTTTCATTCTAGCGTTTGGGTACCTCATGTGTGTTTCTTATTTTGGGAAGAGTTTAGAAGCACGTTGAGCGTTTGATCACATCATGTTATTTAAATCTCGTGAAGCAAAAGGGATCTACTGAAACAAAAAATCCTAACTAAAGAACATACACGAAGATTTGTGGTATGCAAATGTCGATATTCGCTTCAGTATACAATAGTGTTTAATCTCTAACTGTACAGCGGAACAAAGAAAGCGACTTATTAAAGGTAAACACTTCTTGCAATTATTTTACTTTCTGCTACAGGTAGACTGGTTTAGAGAGAATATATGGAATAAAGCAATTGATGCTCTGCTAAACCTAGAAAATGAACGAAATGGAACACTTACTATATGTATAATATCATCATTGTCTATGAAGCATTTTCTATTAATGAAAACCATTTGATATTCTATAACTGATTAGGTCATCCGAGAAGTACGAATCAAAACCATAAACAATTCAAATAGATGAATACATCAAAGAAATTATGCAGTGTTCGTTCAATTACTGTACATTCTTTCATCAGCCATTCCATATGAAATCGTCAAGTTTATTATTTTTATTGTTATAATCATTAACAAAACAATAACAGTAATAATAATAATAATAATAATAATAATAATAATAAATCAGATACCGGCATAATTTATGTTTCAATGTCATTTATGTATTTTATTGCATACCTAAGGAATAAATCAAAATCTATTCTACTCTATATTTACTGGATTTATTAACGCACGCTGCATGCAGGTTTGTTGCTCACCAAAAATTTGAACATAATTAACATATCTGAATAAAATTGGGAAGAAACTGTGGTCATACAGTTGATTGTATAAATGGTTCGAATATGTATAGAAAAAGATGAACATGCCGAAAATTTTGAAATTCTTTACTCATACTTTTACAGATTTCTGTTAGGCTCTTGATGCACCTTTCATCTGATTTTATAAAACTAAAGGAAATGTGTATTTCTTCTGTCACATCTATGATCGAAAACGATCACGCGTATAAAGATTGACTTAGAGTCAATATGAGTGGGAAAAGTTGCCCAACTAAGGTTTTATTTTTATTTTTAAACTGACTTAAAATTGAGTTAAGAGTATCCAATTGGTGGTTATATGCTTCACTTATTCTAGCGCATAATATAATTGTTCAGTAACCTTCCAATTAAATTACCTAAGTATCTAAAATACTTAACATTTTAGGAGCATTAGCATGTGTGCAGAAATAATAATCAGTGTAATGAAATTCACCTACCAATAAAGTACCAAAGAAGATACTCTAATTGCAAAAATAGAAACCTGCGTCCTTTCCAGAATTTTACCAACCGGGACCCCTCGTAGATTTTGATTAAGATACCACACGTCTAAGATATTTTTAGGAAAATCGAAATGTATATCTTGAATATTCTGTGTCTTTCATTCTGGATGAATTTTGTATATCTGGTAAACCGTAAGAGATAATAAAAGACTTACTGCACAAAAAATGTGTCGTTAAAACACAATTTATGCTCAGTACATTTTTAAGAGTTAATCCTTTGCGAAATATTCCTTGTTATTGGTTTCAGTTTTACACTACTTAAACTTATCTCAAACGTGAAGTCATCCTTCATTTCATGTTCCTTTTGTTTTACTCCTGACCATGCATAGACAACAGCAGTTCAATTATTTCACATAGTGATCAGCGTTTAAGAGACTTAGATATCACTTCAGTCTTGGTATTCCCTTGTTTTCCTTCTACTTACAAGTTAGCTGGTAATAAGGAGATTTCTGCTAAGGTTTATCTCGATCAATCAGCATGATCGAGGTAGATGGATAATCCTTTGAAAGAATAACTCTTTTGAGGATGAAGGGGAGCTGTTTGTTTTGGGTTGGACTCTGCGTGACAGTGGTCTCGAAACCCATGAGAAATTGGGTTGTGAGACGTCTCAGTATCCTCCGGCACTAGCCTGGAAAGTAAACAGAAGCTGGTAGATGTCGTCCCTATCGAGATCTTCCTTCGGTAGTCTTCCCCTTTGGGGTATCCATTTGAACAACGTGAGCCGGTTTATAAAATAGGTACCGGCCTAATGGACAACCCAACGGAAATCCCTGGGGTGCCTACCTGAGTTGTCAGGTCACTGCTTCTTGATTATGTCTGTCTATCTGTCTGTTTTTCTGAGGACAGCATACCCCCCCCCCCCAAAAAGTTGAACATTATAATTGATATTTGTGTTTAGCATATTTAAAGATCCGACATGAAGATTTTCAAGAATACCCTCCACCTCAAACTACCCTTTTCAAAAAACATTTTTCGAACATCTTAATTTTTCTTAAAAATGGCTTTAATGGTTGTGACTAAAGATATTAAAGATGAGTACATGCCAAATAAAATGTATATCTTGCATTTTCTGGGAAGAGCCACTGAATGACTTTGCACAACTGGTAAGATATAGACAAATACGGACCAAACAAAAAATGTAGATCTCGTTAAAACACAATTTATGTCATGTAAACTTTTACATTCTCCTGCAGGTATATACGGATAATGTACTCAGTAAGTAGAGAAGGTGTTGTATTCCACCAAAATTCGATACACAGACTTCGCCGGAAATACATGTACTAAAGACCCCTGAATCAAAATAAAAACATGTATTTTTTGAAAAAGTCGTGTGCGTGTGTGCGCACCTATCTTTTAGTCTGTGGACAGAGTAACTCAAAACCGAAAGGTCGGTTAAGTGCCAAATTTGGTATTTAAGTTTAGTATCTCCCAAGGATGCGACACGAAGATTTTCAGGAAAATCTCCCGACTCCATACTGCGCTTTACATGAACATTTTCCGACATTTTCGATTTTCTAAAAAAAAAATGTCTAACGATTTTGATTCAAATGTCATATATAAAGAGTTTGCATGCCAAATAAAATGTGTATCCTGAATTTGTTTGGGAATAGCCCCTTCATTCTGAATTACTTTTGCATAATCGGTAAACCGTAAGAGACCAAAACGTACTAAAAAGATCTGATGTCTGTAATTTGCATGACTTTGTCTATTCTGCAAACAAACTGTTCTTACAGAGAGAGAGAGGGGGGAGGGGAGAGATAGAGAGAGAAAGAGAGATGAAACAGTTGAGGGCTTCCCGTTTGAAAAAAGTTTTAAGTATTTTAAAATTTGGTACCAATAACAGGGAGTATCTCTGAAAGTGTTAGCTCTACAAAAAAAAAAAAAAAAAAAAAAACAAATAAAACAAAATATATTCAACATAAATTGTGTGTTTTAATGAGGTCTAAAATGTTTGTCTATCTCTTAAGGTTCACGGGTTATGCAAAAATACATTGGAATTCAGAGGCTATTGCCGGGTGTATATTTTATTTTCCATCAAAACGTCTTTAATCAAAATCGTTATAGCAATGTTTCAGAAAATCTATAAAGGATAGTTTGGGGTGGGAGATTTTCTGTAAATCTTCGTGTCATATCATTGAAAGATACTAAACTTAAATACCAAATTTGATAATTAACCGAATTTTTATTTTTGTGTTATGCTGTCCAGAGGTACACATACACAGATACACAAACACATAAACACAGTCGTCACACACTGATTTTTTTTTCTAAAATCTCTTTGTTGGAGGGGAGGAGGTTCAGCTGTCCTCAAAACATGTATTCCCGTTGAAATCTCACAGTCCAATTTTTGGGTGTACAGAATTTTTCGTTAAAACGTACAGTTTGTCGTGTACATACATTTTTACCTTCTCTGGCAGTAAGTACAATGTATTGTATTCCACCC
The DNA here is from genome assembly GCA_030762935.1 of Hymenopus coronatus. Taxonomy (NCBI): domain Eukaryota; kingdom Metazoa; phylum Arthropoda; class Insecta; order Mantodea; family Hymenopodidae; genus Hymenopus; species Hymenopus coronatus. Next base: position 172,981,861 of record CM060900.1, read on the forward strand.
GAAAATTCGATGCCGAGATTTTACCGAAATTACATCTTTTGAGGACCCTTGAATCCAAAAGAATAATTTTTAGAAAAAGATCCGGTGTAAATCTGTGTGTGTCTGTGGACAGCATAATCAAAAACGAAAAGTCGGTTAAACACCAAATCTGGTATTTAAGTTTGATATCTTCCAGGTATGCGACAAAAAAACTTTCAGGTAAATCCCCGAACTTTACATGGAATATTTTTTGAAACTTTCGTTTTTAGAAAAACTGACTATGATAATTCTGATTAAAATGTCCTGTATTACGTATATTCACATGGCAAATAAAATATATATCCTGAATTTCCTTGGGAACAGCCCCTGAAATTCTCTTCATTCTGAATAATATTTGCATAACTGGTAAACAGCAGGAGAAAGACAAAAACTGAGTACATAAAAATGTAGTGCTCGCTTAAACACACAATTTATGTCATATACAGTTTTTTTATTATTTTTTGCAGAGCTAACAATTTCGGAGATGTTCCAGTTTTTGGTTTCAATTTTGGAATACATATCCTATTCTCAAGCGGGAAATCGTTATTCGTTTCATTCCTCTTTTGGTTTATTCCTAGCTATGGAAAGAGAACCATACTAGAATGACAATCGCATACCGACAGCTTTTTAAAGATTTGACTATCGCTTTAGCCTACTAGTGTATCCCTTTGTAGTGATATCATTTCTGGTAATGTATACCTCGAAGTGGAGGGAAGAATAAGCTTTTGTTCCAGAATAGATAGAGAAAGTCGTGTTATTGGAATACATCAGATTATTGTTTGTTTGTCTGTTTGTTTGCTTGTTTGTTTATTGTATAATAGGTATCATGCATTTCCGAGGTAGGTGTGCATGGTTATTGGTTTGAATTTTAAAATACTTGAACTTTCCCCATACGGGAATTTTTCATTCATTTTTCTTTTGTTTTACTCATGGCCATGCAAAGAGAACTGAATTTCAATCACATGGCAACCAGGTTTTAAAATATTTTTCTACTGCTTTTGCCTAAAAGCGATTATTTCCTTCCTACTTATAAGGAACTAAGTATTAAGACGACTTCTGCTAATATTTATTTCGATTAGCATGAGGTAGAAATAAAATAAGCCTCTGTTATTTTATTTGGTACAGAATAGGTGGAGAAATTCATGTGAAAGGAAAAAACATCACACTTTTTATATTTGCCGTGCCTTTTCTTACGTTTTAATTCCCTTTTCGCCCGTCTGTTCTGATTGTTGTAAATGGTTCAACACCCACGCTGTAGTTATTCAAGCATTTCACCCACTCATTCATCCAAACTTCTTTTAGAATTATTAATAGTAGAGCCCGAAATATTCCATCTACTTAAAGATTGTGAAATACACATCTGAAAAATAATCGTGTGTTTAATGAATTGCAAACACAAAAATCTTATGTGTGTCATTCGCATGACTTGCTCAACATCTCTGTAACAAATTATTTTTGAAAAGTTTATTTTTCTATCTACTTCATGTTAATCGAGATAAACACTAGTAGAAATGGTTTTATTATTTGCTTCCTTATAAGAAGAAGAGGAATTAGGGAATGCCCTAGGCTAAAGCGATAGTCAAATCTTTTAAAAGCTGGTTGTCATGTGCCTGAAATCCGTTTCTTTGCATTGCGAGAGTTGGCAAATTTCTGTACGAGAAAAGTTTAAATATTTTAAAACTGAAACCAATAAAAAGGAATATTTAAAAAATGGTCAATATCACGAAAAAAATATATGACATAAATTGTTTTAAAAAGAACTATGCCTTTAATGCGGTACATTTTTGTCTTTTACGGTTTACCAGTTATGCAAAATTCAGCAAAATTCATCCAGATTTAAGTGCCCTTCAGAGGTTATTTCCAGAAAAAAAATACTTTTTTGGATAATGAGGACCCTAAAATGTGAGTTTCTGGTGAAATCCCGGTATCGAATTTATGGGGCGTAGTACCTACGTACTATGTACTATGTAGGGAAAGTAAAAAGATCATATTAAAATGTGATTAAATGATGGCTCCTGGTGGAAAGGTGGACTGTAAAAAATATTGACAATGAGGACACTCTGCTAGTCAAGATGCTTTATTTTTTTCACAGAAAGGCATTCTATAACGATCAATGTAATATAACTGGCACAGGAGACTCTTTGTTTTATCTGTAGTAAGAATGGGACTTATTTACTTCTTTCGGTCCTAATTTCCAAATTGATTATGAGCCAGGGGTGTCGTTCTCAAGATTTACTTCTATCCATTAAAATCTGATGTGTTCCATTCACATAACTTTCTCTTCAAATTATTTTAAAAATTAACTTTATACTACATCATGCTAATCGAGATAAACATTAACAGAACTTTTCTTATTACTTGCTTCCTTGAAAGTAAAAGGGAAATAAGGGTATACACCAGGCTAAAACGAAAATAGAATCGTTTAAAAGCTAGTCGTTATGTGAAAAATTGTAATTCGGTTAGCTTTGCGTGGTCAGGAGTAAAACAAAAGAGATATGAAGCGAGATATGACTTTCCGTTTAACAAAGTTTAAGTAGTTTAAAACTGAAACAAACACCATGGAATGGCTTTAAACCGGTTAACGCTACAAAAACTGTATAGAATGTACCTAATGAGTTTTAACGAGATCTATATTTTTGTGCAGTATGTCTTTGTCTATGTGTTACGGTTTACAAGTTACCCATATACAAATGTCATTTAGAATAAAGTGGCCTTTAGAGGCTACTCCCAGAAAATTCAAGATACTCATCTCGTTTGTCATGAAAATGTCTTAAACATATGATGTTTTAATCAAAATCGTGAGAGCCATTTTTGAAAAAATAAAAAAGTTTGAAAAATGTTCCATCAAAGGGCGCTTTGTGGGGGGGATGCCCTGAAAATCTTCCTGCTGTATCATTGGAAGACACTGAACTTACATAAATATCAAGTTTGGTACTTTCATTTCATTTCATTTTTGAGTTATGCTGTAGACCCACACATGGACCTTTTTATAAACATGCCTTTTTGGATACTATGTAGATTGTGCATGGACGTTAAAGAAAACATTGATCAGCGCTAAGCAGTATAATATATATTTGTGTGTGTGTTTGTTTTATCATACCATTACATGTGTTTTGTGTTACAACGTTTGCTTCTGTTAGTTATTAATATTATGCTCATCGTGATACACTATTTCATTAACTGTTCCGCGTATGAGTGGTACCCATACAGATAGCAAACAGTAATGAAAATAAATGCAGTTCAAATTCTTATCTAATAATAGTAAAAATATAACAATAATAATGATGATGATAATAAAAATATTAATAACAACAACAACAATAATAATAGTAATAATACATGAATAATCCCTTTAGGCGGAATAAAAGGCCATCCTGTATTTGTAGTATGGGGAACTGATCGCCCTCTGAAACAGGACATCTAGTTACTCCATTATATTATAGGGAGTACGTGTGTTTAGATTTATGGGTAAAGTGAAAGAGGGAGAGAAAACACCCATCCATAAAATAAAAGAAAATGCCTAATTATATCTAAAAATCGGACATTTGCTTTTATTAATTGTAAACTTCACATAGCTCTAATTTGAGCAGGCATTAATATTGGGCCTCACCCTCCAATACTGCACCCCATCCATGACGTCTGTAGTGGACCGAGATAGGGGACGCAGCGGCCGGGCGGTAGGCCACGGTTCCCCGTGAGCTGTCGTGCCATGGAGTTATGTTATTAGTATTGGGCAATACCCAGACACCGTTGGGTTTCTGTACCTGGACGCTCTTCTATGGTTGATATAATCAGGCACAAGGTCTACATAATTGCTTTTTGAATCCTTGGGATTAGCTTCCGTAAAGTTTCCCGATTTATATTCTAAAGTTCTGGACATCCCACTTGAAATGTGAAACAAAAATAAAGGTTAACCGTATTATGTCTTTATACAGAACCAGATAGACCAAGCATCTAATCAGTAAGTACTTCTTGGTATCGAATAAACTGGAAAAGTCAAGTTTCAGCTCAGATGAATGACATCAAACTAAGCCCAAGACAAACCTTATATCTTTAAGATTAATTTAAGAAAAAATCCGTATAATCTCTAAGGACCAGACTACAACACCACTGTACTTTCTGTTTCTACCACACCATTCATTTTCGCGCTAGCTAGTATGCGCGAACCCAGGACCTTCGGAGCGGCCAACGCACGCTGCTGCAGTAAGGAAAATTCAGGGGGAAATTGTCTCTGTCGCTCTCTTCTCTCACTCTCTCTCTCCCTTTGCTTAGCTCCACCCACACTGGTTCGTGGGATTGGTTCCGAACACCATGTGGCAACAATGTGCAGCTATAACCGATATTGTGGCTGTCCGAAGGGCGAAAGGAATGCAAGAGAGGGGAGGACCGGGTCAGATCGGTGCAATCCGCCCCTTCATCCCTTCCCAGGACTACCACATCCCTTCCATATCCCTGTCTCACTCACTCTTTACCCCTCTTCGTAGCTTCAACTACCTCTCACCAGCGGCAAACTGGCAGAGTCAGTCAGTTTTACCTTCAGCCGTAAAGCACGCATTAGATGGTGTGTTGATTATTGAGGGTAGTTGTAACATATGTGAGTGTGTGGATAAGTGGAAAAGTGAGATATCAGTGATACAGTTTGTTCTGCTCTACTCGATATTGGATTTAATTGCCTCTTCACCGGTCGCCAAGCAATACAATCCTATATGTGTCTCTTCCAATGTTGGGCTATACGTCCTACAGGTAGTTGAATTTTTAATGTTTTATTTTGTGCTACAGTATAAAGCTTCGCTTACCATATAAATGAATTAAAATGGAAATAAGATTTATATTTGTGTTAAAAGCTGCCCTTAAAATACAACTGTGAAGTGCCACAAGTGTGTATAAACCATTATTATTGTTATTATTATTATTATTATTATTATTATTATTATTATTAATATTATTAACATTCACAACCCACTACTTTAAAATACCAAGTTGCCTCCTGGATAAAATAATGCTTTAGAAAATACGTTTATATGCTTTTTCAGTGAATGAATACTATCTTGCTGTTATGGTGTATACCCATGCAACAATTGCTGATAGTGTGTGGTGCAACAGTAGGAAATTAGAAGGAGACGGCAAAGAAGTTTACTATAAAGTGCATTCAACGCGTGCGTCATAAATATCAAGAGCTACCTATTACGAGTAGGTAAGCACTGAGCGAGTAAGAAAGAGCGTTCAGGTGGAGGTCGTGTTTAGTACAAGTGTGACCACCAGGAACCGCCACTTAACAGTAACTGACCTAACCAACTACTTGACGGAGATTATACATTGACAATTCAGTCTTTTAATAGTTTGGGGTTTTTTCTTTGTATATGCGTAAACACAACATTATAAAATAACTCAGGCTAAGGCAGTGTATAAGCAAAAAGCGATGCTGGAATGAGGTCTAGATAAGATACCCTGGGCTTGAGCGCAACTAAATTGCTGGTTTTCTTCTAATCTGAAAGGCCCGATTTGGCATCTTGGTTGGTTTGAGTTGTCTAGATAAAGGTAATTTAGAGAAATTCTTTATTGTAAGAACAGAAAATATGTCGGGGTTCTCCTTTATAGATCCACTATCATATGATCATTCATTTTACCCATTTCATTTGTAGCTTCTGCAGAGCCGATTTGTGAGAAGCCACACTAAAACATTTGCCTCTAGAGCTGCCAGTCATCAGAGCTTTATATGTGCAATAATGAAAGCACATACAATAGAGCAATTATTATAAAAGAGGAAGTGACTTAATTAGGGTATCGATCTGCGAGGTACCATTTACGACAAGCACGATTGTTAAAGCACAGTGATATATGTACTACTTATACGGAGAGGGTCACGATTCCAATAGCTGAATAACAAATCAATAAGTACATATTATATTTTTAGCTTATTATGTTATTTTTTCCATTGACTTGCAGCAAATAATATATCAAAAAGATATTTGGCCAAGGAATGCTCCAAACTAAGAGGTTCATATTGTTGCAAACTGCATAGATTAATTTATTCCACCTTGCAAAAACAAGCCATTTTTCTGCAATTTCTTTTCTTCGGCTCCTTTTTATGTGTAATAGTTATTTTACAATGAATACGTTCATGTTTAAGAACGAGACGCGGTAATATGTAATTCATATCCATACCTTGACATTGCGCACCCACTTTAATTTATATATAGATGTGTTTAAAGGGATACGTTATGCACATTGCTTAATGTTATTTAGTTCCATTTTTGTGGTGGCTTATCGCTAAGTTTTTGTTATAAACCTTACACTGTCTTCACACAGTTGGTTCTGAAAATCGACATGAGTCCGCATTTTAAAATTAGGATTAGGATTATTCGCGGATAGAGCAGAGCACCGGGCGTCTTACTGACCCCAGGGAGGTAGGGTTGACCAAATCGGACGACGAAGGGCGCAAGCATGGAGGGGGTCCCAAACGCATTTTACAATTACTAATTTAACTACAGTAGTTTATTGGTCCTCGGAACCTAGGCCTATGTTATACTTAAAGCGACCTTGCTTTTTCTACTATGTAGTTAGTAGGGAGAGAAAGTGTTTTTTTTTTTTTTTGTTTTTTTTTTAATTTTTTTATTTATAGTCGCCTCACAAAAAGGTCTTTTAGCGACTTTTCATTTATAAAGTAAGTTTTTATAGAATAAACTTAAATATATAGTACAATAATAATTACATCAGGCTATTAACAATAAACAAGCAACAAAATAGGATCTTAAAGGTATGAAACTATATCACGATTACAGTAGAATTAGTAACAATGAGAATAAACCGTGGTAGGTTTAACAATATAACAAAATGCGGTCAATTAATAACAATAAATGTGTGACAAGATAAGATTTAAACAAAATGAACATTAAGTACTATAGCATAAGAGAGAAAGTATTGTATTACACCCAAATGTGCGATATCAAGATTTCGCAAAAACAAAACATGCATTGAGGCATCTGAATGTAAATGAAAGGTTCGCGCGCGCGCGTGTGTATATGTGAGAGAGAGGGAGGGGGGAGGAAGTAGCGCATAATTCTAAAACGAAGCGTCTGATAAACATTAACATTGTGCTTAAAATCAGTGCCTTACAAAATGTGGTACGATAATTTTCAAGAAAATGCCCCTACCCCAACTAAACTTTAAATGAAACATAAGAAAGGTTTTACTTTTTTCAAAACTACTCTAGAAGATTGTTATTAAAATACCATGCATTTAAGTTGTTTACATGATAAATAAAAGTATATAATGAATTTTCTGGGAATAGTCTGTGAAGTCCTCTTCGATTGGAAGGAATTTTATATAATTTTGTGTAACTGATAAGCAGGAAAAAACAGAAAAGGCGTAGACATCCTGTTTATTTCAGATATTTTATGGCATGCATTTCCGAGATACTTCTCATTTTTATTTTTTAAAGTGCTGTCTGTATTCAGTTGGTTTTCGCTATATTACGGTAAGTGTAGAATTCCAACACGTAGATAAACATCTAACTCGATTCAATTTCCTCAACAAAAGATGTAATTAATAAAAATATTGCTGCAAAGGATATAAAATAAGAAACTTCCGTAAGGATAGTTCCATAAAAATATAAATATAAACAAAATTGGGCAGAGGAAGTCACAGGAATGTAGACGATACATCAAATTTTTTCTGGCGCGCTTTTATCCCCGTATCAAACCCGAAAAGAACTATTGTCCAAGTTAGCAGTTTTTCTACTGTCCTTGTCTAACCGACTGTGGCAAACCCCTAGGGTTTATTTCCTTTAGAATGTCAAGTAATTTAAAACTCCAATGTATTGTAAATTACCTGCGGTGTAATTAGGGTAAGAATGTATCAGTGGTGTTTTAACTCTTGCAAGTGAAGTAAGATGACAGGCTCATCGCCACTGGCGTTTCTACCCTGTCTGGTTTGTCATAAACATATGGACGATGTAGAAAGAAAGAGATGAGTAATTCCTTCTTATCTTTCTAATAAGCAAGGGCCAATTTACAGCCTATATAGCTACTCTATAAAATATCTTTTTACAAGTAAAAATGCTCGTACTTGATGTGCAATATACTTTGCTATACTTAATCTAATTCCAGTTTCAGCCGCTAGGTAGCACCTCTTTGTATACGTTGTGCATATACCTACGATCCTTTAGGTGTCAAAATGATGGAGATATGCGTGTAATGATGGACTCGTGATAGTGGGGACAAAATAATGGACACACACATTTAAATGCTTTCGCGCTATAGCCCTAAGAACATTAAAAGACATTTGAGCATAAAAGTCATCCAAGAAATTGCAAGAAGATTGTTTTGCGCGAAGGGCATGCAACTCGAACTTCTTTTACCTTAAAAATGTTCAAGAATAACAAGCTATGAAAAACCGAACACCGGTAATGTTTTTAAATGCATAACATCATGTATTTCAATTCAACAATGATCCAGATTATACTTTCAGCAAATGTTGGGACTTTTTGTGATATACTAATGCAGGATAGTATTTAACCATTGAGAGCAAACATGGTAATGTTTATACTAAGTAAAGTTTCAGAAGATACATTATTGAAATCAAAATAATACATAGTTTTCGATTTTGGCATATGAGGTGTAGAAAAACAGCGATGTCTCCTAAAATTGTTTTGTTCACACTGACAATATGATAAAAGTACACTTGAGTACGTGCATACGTTAAAAACATTTAAAGTTGGAAGCGATGCGTATACTGGAATTTTAATGTGTTCAGTGTTCCATTAAGATACTAACATTACATACATTAAGATAACACAGGGAAATGAGCTATATAATAAACATATTCATCAAGGGAAAATTTAGCTAATATGCAGAAGTGATAAAAGTCAATCCGGTCGTGCTATATGTGAATTTGCATCAGAAAGCAAATCCTAGAGCGTTTACACTTTACCCAAAACAGTGAGGATTTTCATAGTGTTGGATTATCGGTCATCTTCGCGACATTCGTTATTGTTTTCATTGACTCCAGTAAGCGATGATGGGCATTTTGGTCGCTATTGTTGCAGTCAATGTACATTATCCGTGGTAAATTTAGTATACAATGACAGATTAGTTGGTGATTAGCGCAAATCTGGCATTCAGTTATCCTTTCCTCACAGTTAATAATCAAGGAATGCAGATTGACGCCAACAAGCGATATAAGTCTTTGGTCGCATTGTGGTTGTCGCATATTCATAAAAACCTGTCTCAATACCCTGCAACTGATATGTTCGCCTATGAAGTGAAGAAACGGAATTATGTGATTATTTTCATATGTATTGCAAAAAAAAAAAAAAAAAAAAAAAAAAAAAAAACAGAAAAGTGCAACAAATGCACGGGTTCCAGTCGTTGCGCAAAATGTTTTAGGTATTACAGGCTTTTGTACATAGTTCTGCCGTGTGTCATCTGAGGTGTATGAGTTGAAAATACACCTCGTGTTTCAAAATTAAAATATGATTTGGATCTCTGGCTTATAGACACCGGGAAATATGAAAAACTGGCTCCTTCAGTTATTTGATATGAACTTAACTAAACTTTTCCCTCGTCCTAGTAGCATTAGCTAAATTCACGATTTTATGGACTTCAAGTTCACCCAGTGAAGCTGACCGCTTTACTGGTATAATAGAAATAATGCCTCTGTAAATTTGCATATAATTTCTCTTTATTTCTGAGTTTTCCTTTTGTTTTCAATTTTGTGTGATATTAAACTAAATTATTCATAAGTTGCTCTATCAGAGTGCCACGGAAGTGTTATTTTATCGAAATAGTGTTGATCGTAAATCAATTTTGGCTTTTCTGTTTGATGAAAGAGAGGAGATGATTGTATGCCAGGACGTTTTGCCCATTTTGCAGGCGACTGCCGACTCATGTGAACCAAAAGTTTGCAGCAATGTTTACTTTCTGTGCCGTTTAAGTGCCTAAGGCAATGGATCATTAACAGTTTTAAAGCCTGTCGTTCTTACTCTTATTAACTTAAAATTTTGACCTTTGTGTTAATGCAATACAAATTGGCAGGTGTGAATTGAGCCGATATTGTGAAATTAGTTGACTATTAACATTATAAATTGGAATTTTGAATATTATCAAAATACTACTAGTAGTGATCCACTATACACTCGTGATTTCTAAATGAAAACGTAAGTTCATTTTTAAGTATAGCTTAAACAAAGTGATTTGCGGTGTTCAGATTTCCATTAGTTCTTTGATTAAAATACCTAAAATACCAAATATATTACAGACATATTTCTCTCCGTATACATTAAATACCACTGAAAGTCTTTAATTAATTGAGCAATCTTTATTTAGTTAGAAAACGTCCACATCTGTTTTTAATATACTAATAATATACTATGGTGAAAGTTTGGAAAATTGCTATACATTTTCACCCGAAAAGAAATTTTCAATACTACAAAAAGCCTGAAATTATATTATGGAAAACAGATTTAAAATTTAAAGCAGGAAGCTAATCACTTACGACTCTTCAGAATCTGGTAGCACGCCATAAACATTTGAAGAATTAAAACACGAAAACGTCATACGAAATGAGGAGTGAACGTTGTAAACATTATGAAAAAAGAACAACTTTCTATTGCTATTTTCACTGATGCGATGCTTTGAGTTGAAGTAAGAAAAGGCCGGTGTACGGTAACGTACTTTGACTGTCATTTATTTTTATGTATGTGTGTGTGTTTCTCTCTCTCTCTCTCTCTTTATTTATTTATTTTTTTTTTATTTGGTGGGGACGAGACTCAGCGCCAAAAATATGTCGTATAATTAAGTCATACACATTAGCGCAAATACAAAAAATAAAATATGTACAATTATATTCCTGTGATGAAGGTCGCTTTTTAGTTGCGTTACTCAGCTTGTGCATAAATAAAATGGGTCGAAAACAAAGCATCAAGACTACTGTTTCTGATTAAAAAGGAATATATTTCAGTGTGCGAAACCTTGGCATTCAGTTTAGTTATCAATTAGTAAGCACTCTGCTTAATATTCTGTTTTTTACAAACTGTAAAATATCCCAGAAAATAAAGCAGCCGCAATTTTGCTTTGCATGCTCATAGCGAATAACGTTGCTAAGAAGTAAAATTTCTCATTTTAGTGTTACATTTAGAATTAACCTATGGTTGCGACACTTCACGGGTAATATGAAAGGAAATTCAAACATACAGAAGATTAACGTGCAGAAGAAGCAAGAATCCATTGCTCTTGCGGTGATAGGTAGCAGAAGTGTCATTATCAGACAGCATCATCAAATTTTAATAATTTGAAATTATACAGCTTGTAAGTCCAAAGTTAACCATTTGAGCCTCTAACATAATATTTGAGGAAACATAATACAGCATTCAGAATTACAAGGAAATCAAACACTAGTGCTTAGGCACCTGAAGCATAGAATTAGACGTTCCGAGAGGCTGTATACCACCTTTTATGAACTAGCTTGATTAAAATGAATTTACACAGAAGCGCATATAACATCGTTTTCTGGTGTACACTTCACACCAAGATACGTTATAATACGAAACTAGCACTCTTCTATTTTAGTAACAGTTTATTAAAGCGTAAGCTGGATAGCAGCCAAAAGCGGATGTCCCATTCAGTACGGTTATTTAGCTTCTTTTGCATCATCTTTTCGCATAAACACAATGGATAATGATTTCTGTGCAGCCTACCGAAGAACTCTAAAATGGGGACACAAAGATAACAGTCAAATTTTGCAACGGCCGCTTAAATGCGACATTGCATTCAATTCTAAGTATGGATAGATCCCACGAAAAATAACGTTCTTACATCACCTGAATATCAAAAGGAACAAATAGATTAAAAAACTGCACCACAATAAGCTTGGATTTAAGCTCCATAAATAAAGTTTATATACTTTTTTTATAACATGTCTACACAAGCAAATTTAGGCTTACAGGATAGTGCCTCACCTTTAATAGAACAACTTATATACTTTCATGATCATTCAATATTTATTATTACCATAATTGTAATTTCAGTAGGTTATATAATTCTATCAACTTCAGTATCATTGGTGTCCAATAGTTTTGAGTGTTAGTGTGGGTTTCTCAGTCTATGAAGAACATAAATAAAACGAAAGTCGGTATGAATTCAAACATTTATACTTAAATAAAGCGTCTTTCTACATACAACGCAGGGGGTGGATTTTAAGGAAATAAGGATTTCAAAATGTCCTCCATGTGTAGTACTTTTCCACTCTCCGCAAAAATACATGTAAGAGTTAAGGCACTATAGATACAGCTGAAATATAATGCAGATGTTCACTTTTCTGTATGGAGGTTCATGCCGTACGCAGAAACTTATTTCAAGAAGCCAGATATTTAGCCTTCATGGGCTAAACAGCACGCTTTGAAATGTCAAACAAGTGTGTGTTTGCTTTTTCTTAACTTAACGTCCTTTCACCTGGTTGGTCATATCCAATGAATGAAGGTGTTGGAAACGATCAAGTGATCCCGGGATCCACGGGCTTAAGATACTCGACTTCTCAGAATAAGGGAAAACCCCGAAAGAAACCTTATACGGATAACGTACCCTAAGCGGCATTCGAACTCGCGACCTCTAAGTGTAAGGTTTCTCATGAGCAGGCTAAGGAACTTTCAAGCATTAAAGCCAGGACGAAAGAAAATTAGGATGAACTGTTATTGAAGTGTAACGCTGCGAAGTCGTAGAGAACAACCCACGACTATCCTTTTTCCTTAGCCTGCTCATGAGCTTATGCAAAGCGTATATATTTAGTATGACTACCATAAAAATTTCGAGTGACATGTTGGTGTTGTTTCAGACTAAATAATTTATATTACTGCTCTATGAAACATTGAAGTCACGCTTTGCTAATATTTATGACAAGTAGCAGAAAGTACAAAAAAAAAAAAAAAAAAAAAAATCTGATGTGTACCATTCACATGACTTTCTCCATATCCCTGCAACAAATAATTCTTAAAAAGCTTATACTTCTATTTACTTTATGCTAATCAGAAAAAAAATAGTAGAAATAGTCTAATTACTCGCTTCCTTGTCAGTAGAAGCGAAATAAGGGACAACTGTAGGTTAAACTGATAGTCAAAAGCTGGTTGCTATGTCAATGAAGTTCCTTTGTCTATATGGATAGGAGTTGACAAGTTCCTGTATGAGAAAAGCATACGCTTTTCATAGCAGAAACCAAAAATAAGGAATGTCACAAAAACGACGAACTCCACGAAAAAATGTACGTAACATAAATTGTGTGTTTTAATGTGCTCTACATTTTTTGTGTAGTAAGTTTTTGTACATCTCTTACGGTTTAGCAGTTATTCAAAATTTAGTAAAATTCATCCAGAATAAACTACTCTTCAGAGGCTATTCCCAGAAAATTCAAGATATGCATTTTATTTTTCAGGTAAATATGTTTAATATACGAAATTTTAATCAAAATCGTTAGAGCAATTTTTGAGAAAATCAAAATTTTCGAAAAAAGTTCCATGTAAAGGGTAGTTTAGGGTGGGGGGATTTTTCTCAAAATCTTCGTGTCGCATCCCTGAAAGATACTAAACTTAAATACCAAGTTTGGTATTTTACCGACTTTACGTTTTTGAGTTATCGTGTTCACAGACACACGGACACACACACACACACACACACACACACACACACACACGGACCTTTTTGTGAAAATGCTTTTTTTGGATATTGGGGACCCTAAAACATATATTTCCGGTGAAATCTCGGTATCGAATTTTTGGTGGAGTGCAATACTTTCTCTATACACTATGTAGTGCGTATGGAGAAAGTAAAAAAGCGGACTAAGAATGGTTTCGTAGAATACTAACAAGCGGAACGAGCAGTGAAAGCTATTGGCGTATTATACTTTGTATAATTGGGTCATGTGATCTTAATTTATTATACCATTTATTACTGCGTAATACAGTTTTCTTGGTTTTATACATATCTGAAAAAGTGGCACTTTAAATCCGGGCTTCGTCTGGATAAAAGGAGGACGGCGTTAAAGTTCTCCATCAGTAAATGCATCCCATTCATACTGCATTAAAATGGAGAGCAGTATTTTGTTTGAAAACTGTATTTTTACTTTCTCCATACGCACTATTTTTTTCTGATTAGCATAAAGTAAATAGAAGTATAAGCTTTTTAAGAATTATTTGTTGCAGGGATATGGAGAAAGTCATGTGAATGGTACACATAAGATTTTTGGTAGTATATACAGAGAAGAATTTCACTAGTTACTTTCTCCATACGCACTATGTATATAGTGTATAGAGAAATTATTGCACTCCACCAAAAATTCGATACCGAGATTTCACCGGAAATATATGTTTTAGGGTCCCCAATATCCAAAAAAAGCATTTTCACAAAAACGTCCGTGTGTGTGTGTGTGTGTGTGTGTGTCCGTGTGTCCGTGTGTCTGTGAACACGATAACTCAAAAACGAAAAGTCGGTAAAATACCAAACTTGGTATTTAAGTTTAGTATCTTCCAGGGATGCGACTCGAAGATTTTGAGAAAAATCCCCCCACCCCCAACTACCCTTTACATGGAACGTTTTTCGAAAATTTTGATTTTCTCAAAAATGGCTCTAACGATTTTGATTAAAATTTCGGATATTAAACATATTTACCGGACAAATTAAATGTATATCTTGAATTTTCTGGGAATAGCCTCTGAATCTAAAAGCATGTGTGTCTTTGTTGAACACCACAACTTCGAAAAGACTGACGATTTTGAAAGCCCTTGTCATTCTTGATGACTTTTGCATAACTGGCATACCATAAGATATCGACCAAATATGTACTAAACAAAAATGTAGATATCGTTAAAACATAAATTTATGTCATATATATTTATTCTGGAATTCACTATTTCCAATACATGTTTTTACTCTCTCTAGCCCCATATGTACAATGTACAGTGCTTAGAGAAGGTATTGTATTCCACCCAAAAATTCGATACCAAGATTAAACCGGAAATACATGTTTTAGGACCACCTGAATAAAAAAAAAGCATTTTCAGAAAAAGGTCCGTGTGTGTCTATCAGTCTGTGTGTGGACAGCATAGATCAAAAACGAATGGGCGGTTAAATACCAAACTTGGTATTTAAGTTTGGTATCTTCCAAGGATGCGACATGAAGATTTTCAAGAAAATCTCCCCCCCCCTCACTACCCTTTACATGGAGGGTTTTTCTAAAAGTTTGTTTCTCTTAAAAATGGCTCCAACGATTTTGTTTAAAATACCTCATATTAAAGCCATTTTCATCACAAATAAAATGTATATCTTTAATTTTCTGGGAATAACTTCTGAAGACCTGTTTGTTCTGTATGAATTTTGCTGAATTTTCCACTAGTAAACCCTAAGAGATAGACAGAAACTTACTACATAAAAAAATGTAGATCTTGTTAAAGTACACAATTTATGTCATATACGTTTTTTTCGTTGAGTTTACTGTTTTCGAGGTATTCCTTGTTATTAGTTTCAATTGTAAAGTACTTAATACTTTTCAAGACAGGAAGTGTCCGTTTTTCTTTTGTTCTACTCCTGGCCAAGCAAAGATGCGATTTGCAATGACAATCGCATACGACAGCTTTTAAAGTATCTGACTATCACTTTAGCCTAGTGTATTCCCTTAGTTCTCTTCTACTTATAAAGAACTAAGTAATAAGAACACTCTGCTAATGCTTATCTTGATTATCATTATGTAGAAAGAAGAATAATCTTTTGTAAGAAGTTTGTAGAGCAGCTAGAGAAAGTCATGTGATTGTAACACATCAGATTTTTTGTTTAATATCCCTACTTAAACATTTTCAAATGAAAAGTGTCATTCGTTGACCCTTCTTTTTACTTTCTCTAGACCGCCTGTACAATGTAATAGTGGATAGAGAAGGTATTGTCATCCACTCAAAAATTCGATGTCGAAATTTCATCTGAAATATATGTTTTGGGGTTTCCTGAGTCCGAAAAAAGCAGTTTTAGAAAAAGGTCCGCGTGTCTCTGTGTGTCTGTGGACAGCATAGTTCAAAAACGAAAAGACCTTTAAATACCAAACTTGCGACACAAAGTTTTTCAAGAAAATCCCCCCTCCATAAACTACCTTTTCCATGGAAAAAATTTCGAAAATTTTGCTTTTCTTAAAAATTGCTCTGATGATCTTGATTAAAAGCCATTTTCATCACAAATAAAATGTATATCTTGAATTTTCTGGGAATAGCTTCTGAAAACCTGTTTATTCTGTATGAATTTTGCTGAATTTTCCATAACTAGTAAACCGTAAGAGATAGTCAAACACTTCTACACAAAAATGTAGAGCTTGTTAAAATACACAATTTATGTCATATATATTTTTTCGTGGAGTTTGCCGTTTTCGAGATATTCCTTGATATTAGTTTCAATGTAAAATATTTATACCTTTCAAGACAGGAAGTGTCCATTTTTTTTTGTTCTACTCCTGGCCAATCAAAGAAGCGATTAATCGCATAACGATAGGTTTTAAAACATTTGACTATCACTTTAGCCTAACGCAGTACCCGCCTGCGGTGCCATTAGTAGTTAAAGCGGGCGTTAAACACTACCAAAAAAAAAAAAAAAATAACGCAGTACCTTAGTTCCCTTCTACTTATAAGGATCTAAGTAATAAGAACATTCTGCCAATGTTTATCTCGATTAGTATTGTGTAGAAAGAATAATAGCCTTTTGTAAGAAGTTTGTTCGCAGAGCAGCTAGAGAAAGTCATGTGACTGTAACATGTCTGTTTTTTTCTTCTTTCTTTTAAATAGAACGGAAATTCAAGGCCATCGCTTAACGACTAACCATAGCCATCTTACAATATTTAATCATCCTTTTACGCTCTTACTGCACACTGCGCAACTGTCGGTGGACACTGATGATACACGAAATGATAATCGGGGAAACAGACATTCCAAGCGTAAGTTTAGTGTGCCCCGTACCGCTTTTTGCCAGTTATGAGAACTCAGAAATGCTTGAAAAAATATCCTCGGACAGGGAGAATGGATTTGAACCGCGGACCTCCCGTTCATGAATATATACCTTAACAAACTGGGCCACCGGTGAGACACAACGCTTTTGCTGGAAAACGGCAAGTTAAGAGCCTACAGACATAGCATTGGTTATTCTTCAAACTTAAAATTAATCAACAATTGATTTAAAGCTTCAGACAATTAAAAACCTCTCTATTATACTATGTTACTTTTTACTTAAAGTTTGTTGGTTTTTATACTGTTCATACACACACACACACACACACACACACACACACACACACACACACACACACACTCACACACTCACTCACTCACTCTCTCTCTCTCTCTCTCTCTCTCTCTCGAGCAGACAGAAAGAGGCATTTTTTTTCAAAAATACTTCGCGGTCCTCAAGTCGTGAATGTGCAATGAAAACTCGGCTTTCGTTTTTTGTGGAATAGGTCCGTTTCATCTTTCCAGCTAACTAAGCTGTATATAAGATAAAAAAACACGATCAGAAGTTATGTAATATGGATCATTTTAATAGAAAATATAAAATACCAACAGTAAAGTGTTTTAAAAAAAGTTTAGTGTGCATTGCTATACTGTGTAGAGGTTTTTAATTTTGTGCAAAGGCCTTTAAATATTATTAGCATTAATTAGCTAGCAAAGCTAAATGAAAATTTGGATATACCTACACGTATTAAAGATTTTGATATGTTATTTTCAATCTTAAGTATTATCACTAATTACCATAGGGAAATGAAGTTAAGAGTGCGGTACCAAAGCCTCCCGGACCCTTAAAGGTCCCTAATTACATAGCCCCCAAGCCTCCCCAAAGCAGGTAGTCTCCTGGTCGAAACAGGTAACAGTTGCAGTCTGGTGTTTATAATATTTGATTATTATAATATTTTTTATGGCCTTTTACATATATGTTCAATAACTTTTCTCTTCAGATCACAAAGTACTTTCTGTCTCTGAATTTTGTCACTAGGTGATGCCACGTGGTTATGGTCCTCTTGAATATCCAGGACATCTATTTATTCAATGGAAAAGGTTTTAATACAACTTTTACAACTTTTAACACTACACTCCATCGCGCTACCCCACCTTTTAAACACTTCTGGAATCCGAAAGTGTAACCGTTCCGAAATAGGCTTTTCCTTCCTGTCCTACTCAGCGTAATTTCAGTCTCGTCGGAAAACATGTTAACTGTGAACTAATTTGAAGTGCACTGAAATAAATCAAGGAAAAAAGTAGGCATACCCATTCCACCCCACCTGCTGGCTAATTACACCAGTTTCGCGGAAGGTTTGGGGGTTGTTACCTGTTAAGTTTACCTGGGTATGGGAGGCTTCGGTCCTGCGCCCGAAGTTAAAACTAAACTTTCTCTCACACTTTTGCCGCGCCGTGGCCGAGTGGTTAAACCACTAGACGGCCCGGGTTCGATCCCAAGCGACCGCATATGAGATTTGTGGTGGACAAAGCGGCGCTGTGGCGGGTTTTCTCTGGGTTCTCCGGTTTCCTCCGCCATCGCATTCTACCGGTGCTCCATCTTCATTCATGCATCACCAGTGTCATCGCCTGCGGTGCCATAAGTAGTTAAAGCGGGCGTTAAACACTACCAAAAAAACAACAAAAACATTTTTACCGAGGCTTGGTAGCTCATGTTATACGGCTGTGCTGGCGGTTTAAATGTTGATTTGCATTAAAAGGGTTTCGTCATTGTATATAACCAGAAGTTTTACTCAATCGGAGCACACGGTGCAATTTGTACTAACTAGTAAACACAGTAATAGAAACCGGATGTCTGAAAACGAGATATTCATAGGTGCAATATCAATAGCTATTAAGAAGGTAAGTAGCAACTGATCTCAAGGATGCAGCGACACTCCTGGAAAAGGTTCAAGGGGGCAAATAGACCGGCAGCTCAATGCGATATTGCTCTCAGCGATTGTTGTCGTAATTGACATTTGCCCTCCACCACTCACACACCTGAGTAACCGAGCGAGATGGCGTCGCGGTAATTTGCATGACTTGCACTGGAGAGGTCGTGGGTTCGATTCTGGTGGCCGGCCTTTCTGACCCATAATTTTTTCTGGGATTTACCCGGGTCGCCTAGCGAATGCTGGGAGGGTCTGTTACATCCCCATAAATTTACTGTCCATCATTTCCTGTTCCCAACACTCCTTGTCATTAATTTCAGAGTTGAAGGACCAGGCGATAATGTTCTGCGGGATGTGGCTGGACGGTGGCTTGCGCTGGCATCGTCGTGGTACTCACCTTCGGGTGCGTTCGAGCTAGGGCTCTTTCGGGGAACTCCCGGAGGTTCGGAGCTTGTGGGTTGGTCCCGGGCGGCGTCACAGGCGTTCAATCTGGAACTGTTAATGACCCCGTCAATACTTGCGCTCGTCGTCATCCGGATCTGGACGCCCTTCGTGTCTCTCCGATCAGCCTGCCTGGGGTCACGTTAGTAGCCAAAGGCCCGAAGGCCCACGAGTGGTACTCTGTCCCAGTGACTGAGGATTCCCGTCAGTGGGTAATGTCTGAATACCGACTGGCTTCTCGCTAATTAGCTTGCTACTTCCTCAAGGACAAAGTTACATTAGCAACATTATCTCTATTACTAGGTAAAAATGATATTCCCATTATTATTATTATTATTATTATTATTATTATTATTATTATGAAGACCCATTTAGCCGACACAAAGTCGCTACCAGGGAACATCGCATTGATATGTAATTTTTAAAACTTTTTTTTAAAATCTTTTGGCACTCTACAAAACAATATTTTCAATATATTGTCAAGCTTCTAAGTGTGTTGCATTAGAAACGTAAGCTTTTATGTACAACATTTAAATGTTATTTGTTTTTGCTTTGATTATGAACAAATATTTATTACATTTTTGTAAGCAGGCCATTAATTTAAGGAAGTGTGCACGATTTCCATTATACGCAAGCTTTTCTCAGCGATTCACTTAAGATTTTATTACGGATTCCCCCTCCTCAACCGTTCCCTGCTCTCAAGATTGAGATATCTTCTATTGCATGTGTATGAACGGTATTCAGTATCTTCTCGAATATATTTGCATGTGTTCTGGAAACCAAACTGCTCGGCCTTCTATTCGAACCTTCAGAGGGTTGTTTGTTTCATTTAACTCTGAAAATGTCATTCTCCAGCCACTGCTCGAAAAGTAATTGTAGCAACTCCGAAGCTTTTCAACTTATGCATAACCAAGCATGAACAATCATGTTTAAAGGCACATGTGATAATGCGGCAGACTTACGAATGTGCCGTCGAATTTCTTCTTTCTTCATATATGCTGCTGCTGGACAACGTTCCTGCACTTCATACATAGGTATTGATTAAAATAGCAACTGTAGCGACAAAGCTTCAGTGACTAAATTATGCCCGTCCTGAAGTCGTCTTTAGGTTCCAGCTCGGCAAGCAATTCTTCGTATCTGTGAACAGTCTGTCATAAGTTTCGCGCTTATTTGGGAGAAGTGCATACAGTGCAGGTATAATATTGGTTCCTTCTAAAGAACTTCCCAGATCCGCGTGGATTGTGGAGACCAGTTTAAATTCCTTGCTGGAAGTCCTAAAATGTTCCGCCGACAAAAAAGGAAGAGGGAGTTTGCAAAAACTCCTTCCTTTTGTTCTGGCAAACAGAGGTATTCTATCTTGAGTCCATGACTTTCATCGCGCAGAAAGAGGATTCTCCATCATACATTGTAAATAATTGTTCGGAGTTACTTCTCTTATATTAAATCCAGGTGTATCCTCCAAATGCGATGCAGTGCATATTTACTGCATAGCAGTCACAAATTCGTAGCTGCTATTAAATAGTTTCCAAATTCTTCTGTATATACTTTTGAAACAGATTGATTGGATTTCCCCAGTTTTGTGCTGGCGTTTTGTTGTTGTTATTATTATTATTATTATTATTATTATTAATATTATTATATACAAATAAATCGCCGAAATGTATGTATGCGCATCACTTCGAACGACTGCTCCAAACTGAACTATTCTTTTTTTTTTTTTTTTTTTTTCCGTTATTATCACGACAAGGTTTTTGGTAAAAAAAGTAATAGTACGGGAAAGTTTTTAAAATCTCATAAATATGAATAAAAATAGTGTCAAGGGAACGCATTTCGGTTGGAAATGGTACCACGGTTATTCGTTGCTAAATGGTCGTAGTACAGCTATATTTTCCCCTCCCCATTCAACGTTAAGGTAAAGCACCAGTTTATCGACACAATGACGCAAAGCAGCAGTGAAATCCAAATACATTTTTATATATTAACTGTCCTTTCCTTACTCCTATTGTTTAAAATAAAGATACAAAGAAGATTTCCTGGTGACGAACACCTAGAGTGAATACTTATTTATTTTCGGCTAGATGGCTGAAGTAGTATT
Organism: Hymenopus coronatus; assembly: GCA_030762935.1. NCBI lineage: Eukaryota > Metazoa > Arthropoda > Insecta > Mantodea > Hymenopodidae > Hymenopus > Hymenopus coronatus. Next base: position 173,003,309 of record CM060900.1, read on the forward strand.
TTCCCTCCCCATTCAATGTAAGGTAACGCAACAGTTTATCGAGATGATACAACGCAGCAGTGAAATTCAAATACATTTTTATATATTAACTGTCCTTTGCTTACCCCTATCGTTTAAAATAAAGAAGCAAAGAAGCTTTCCTGGCGACGAACACCTAAAATACATACTTACATATTAGCCACCAGATATCCATAGTACCTACTGATCTATTTTTCTTCCCCATTCAATGCTAGGGGAATGCACCCGGTTGTGGGGACAATGACGCAAGATAACTGTGAAAATCAAATATATTTCTTATGTATTAAGCATCGTTTCCTTGGCCACATGTTTTAAATAAAGAAATAAGTATATTTTTGTTGTAATTCTTTAAAATGAACAAGTTATAAACTATGCAAATACCCATTAACCCCTCTTGGAATCTGAAAATGGCGGCGAAATGACGGGATCCACTTTAGATCAACTTCCTACTGCACATGTTGGTTATTTGACGTTATGTGGTACATGAGTTAGCTGAAGAACATGAGGATACCCGCATCACCATCACACTGCAATTGCGGTGCTCTTAATACATTTGATCAAGTAATATTTTGGGTTAAATGGAGAAATTGAATACACAAAGCTATCATCAAATAAAAGCTTATCAATTGCCCTACCAAATATATTTGTTCTTTAGTTATGTCATTGTTAGCGTTAAAAATGGTTGTTTTGACATATAAGAAAATAAAGAAAGAGGTGGAAAACATTGGAAGTAAAGGAAAGCAAGAGACTCGGAAGAAGCATGAATGTTACTTTGTGACTTTCTCCTTAATGTAATTCATTAGCTGTTTCAGCGTTTACCCGCCACAACATGGAAGCGCTGCTATTACTGTTATTATGCCAATGACATCCTTGATTGCCCACTGCATATGTCATCCTTTCCACAATACCTTATGGGTGCGCTGACTTCGTCCTTTTCGCAATACCAACTATATATGCTACATTGCGCAGATCATTGCGCTTTTCAGATGCAAAAACATTATTAGACATTGGCAATGGGCAAATTCCTGTTGACACTTCTACTGGCCTCATTTCGTTTGCATCAATTTTTGTCACTTTACAACGTCAAAGGAAGAATTAATATCGAAAGTGTTCCCAAATATTGGTGCAAATTACAAAAATTATGCTTGGTGGAGCGAATGAGCCATTTTAGCGGCAACTAATAAGAATGTAGATGGTTTGAATATAAAAATTCATAGTAAAATTGATGGAGAAATGCATTCATTTAAGTCGATCGATTCCATTATCAATCCAAATGAAGCTGTCAATTATCGAACTGAATTCCTAAGTTCATTGGATTACCGCCTCACAATTTACAGCTTAAGGTTGACTCGGTGTTAATTATGCTACGCAATCTCAATCAGCCGAAATTATGCAGCGGTACAAAACTCGCTGTTTAAAAAAATATGACATTTGATTTAAGCTATTATATAGAAACGTTCAAAGGTGAGAAAACACTTATTCCAAGAATACCACTAATGTCAACTGACTTTTCTTTTGAATTTAAGTGTGTTCAGTTTCCGGCGTTCCTTGCATTCGCAATGACAATAAATCCCAAGGTCAATCGTCAGAAGCGTGTGGAATATACCTTGAATTGTCGTGTTTTCGCATGGGCAGTTGTACGTTGCGTGCTCCAGAGTCGGCAAACCATCGGCGCTATTTGTTTTCTCTCCGGAAGGAAAATTGTACATTACAAGACATTACAATAAAGATTGCCAAACTATTTAATTGTAATTTTGTTTTATTGCATGGTCGTACAGTAAACGAAAGGTTTTGTCTGAGGTTTTTCATTAGGTTCACCACCGTGCGAAACTGGGGCGGGCAGCTAGTTTTTCATAAAATACAGTCCCGGAGTCTTGTGGGGATTCCGGCGTTGTATTCCTTTTTCTTGTTCCTGTTTATTCCAATTTGCCTATATTTTCTTTGTTGACCTATTTGTTTACCGTTTGATTTGTGCTTATAAATACATACACATATACACATTTACAAACACCAAAACACCCATGCATAAGGCGAGAATTGAACCCACGATCCTGTGCGCCACGAAGCACCAAAGTTACAATAGGCACTTCAGTGAGGACATCCACGGGGACCGGCAGGCGTTAAGTCATGTGTTTCCGAATTTCATATGCTGCAACATTCGAAATTCAATGCTGGTGTTCTCCCAAACTTGCGTATTTGTTAAAACAAGCCCTGTGCAACATTGCCTCTTATAGTTAACCAATGAGTGACTTTTTCTTGTTTGTATGGGTTCGTATATATTAATACCCGTTGCAGATCCGCAAAGGCTTGCCTTGCTATTTTCAGCAAACTCCATGAAATCCACAATGGAAACAACGCAAAAATTAACCAAATTATAAAATGACCGAGGAAATAAAATAAATTAAAAATGCAGCCTCTGGCAACAAAATGGAGGATTTGCGCTCCTGCCCTCTCCTAATTTACGCTCGACTTTCCAGCATTAATGTTTTCCGAGAAGTAGAATTTTGCGGGTACTGACCTAAACTTTACCGAAGGCAAGTGTCAATGAGGAAAATTGTCAGAAACTCGGAATTTTAAGACCAGTGTAGAACGTCCAGTTCTAAAACATTTCACTTTCGCTATTCCTTGGTAACTATAACTAAATGTTCCAGCTGTTTCTGGAAAGGTTTATTGGGATTAAAATAAAGCAGACAGGAAAATAAACTTTCGTAATAATAATTTGTATATCCACTAATATGCAATAGAGAATCTGCTCATATTAACGGGATAAAACAGCAATAGTTAATTCATCTACACATTTTATTATAGGTACAAAGGGAATATGTGAAAACGAATCCATAGCTGTGAGTGGTTTAAAAACTATTAGCTGGCTTTTAAGTCCTATATTATTACCATAACACTGGAAAATAATTGAGTAGCAATAGAAGTTTTATAATTTATATGTTGAATCACGTATATGATTCAATTAATTCAGTTAAGATCCATTACCCCATGTCGGCGTATTTGGTCACCGGTTACGGTGTTTTCTTGATCAGATACTTTCTAGTTGGCGAGTTCGACGTTATGTGCATATTGTGATGAGGGGCTATGCCCATAAATGGCATCATATGTCGATATCACGACTTGAGGAGGTAAAGAATGGCGATTTTAGTCCAGGGCTCTTTACTTTCAAGGTATGGGCTTTTTTTACGTACAAATAAACATTACTCGGAACCAACTGCTTCCTTCCGAAGGAAACCATGCTAAGGATTTTTACGTCCAAAAAAACCATAACCCTTCGCCGGGATTTAACTCGCAACCTTGGGTTGTATAGGTAACTACTACACCACGGAGGACATGAAGGCCTGAAATCTTCAAAATAAGTACAACTGATATCTTGGAAATGTCTGGTGCCACTCAAAAGGTACTTAAGTTGTGTGTTTTAAACATATTTACAGCTTTGTTGTATGTTTCTCACCATCTCTGTTGGTCTACATTTTAGCATTTTACAAACTTCCTTTCGAATGAAGAGGCCTTCACTGGCTATTCTCAGAGAAATGAAGATATACTATTTTTTCCATTTTAATACCTTTAATATACCACATTCTAATAAAGTTCGGCAGTCATTTTAAGAAAAATCAGAAATATTGAAAAATGTTCAACACAAAGGATAGTCTTCGTGTCGTACCTTAGAAGGATAGTTAGTTATTTGCTGTAACTTCTTACGAGAGCATAGGGAATCCTTCCGAAGTTTCCGTGATTGGATTGGATTTTATAGTTCGTGACTTCACAGCTATGCGCCATGGTGCCGAGGGATCAGCTCATCGCCTACAGATGGCACTGTAGGATGAAATAAGGATTTGTGGACCCGGAATTGCGGAACTTTGCCCATGAACCTTGTTATTTTAATATATGGGGTTCTTTTAGTGCAAATAAACATTACACGGTACCACTGGCTTTACTCCCTTCGGAAGGAAGCCATGGTAAGGATTTTTGCGTCCGAAAAAAATCCATCACCCTCCGCTAGGTTTGAACCTGCATGCGCGCGCGAACACAAGGCCATGCCGTGGCCGGTAGTAGACCACTCGACTCTCACCAAGGGGGCCTGGGTTCGATCCCAAGTGACCGCATGTGGAATTTGTGGTGGACAAAGTGACTTATAGGCGGGTTTTCTCCGGGTTCACCTGTTTCCCCCACCTTCGCATTCCACCGGTGCTCCATCTTCATTCATGTATCATCAGTGTCATATGGTGCCATAGTAGGTAGTAAAAGTGGGCGTTAATCACTAACCAAAACATACACTCTCCCTCTCTCTCTCTCTCGCTCTTTCTGTCATCTCTCTCACACACAGGAACCTTTTGTTAAACTTTGTTTATATTCAAGGGAATTCAGAACACGCATTTCCATGAAATACCGTTACCGAATTGTTGGGGTAATGCAATACTTCCACTGCCTATGAAGTAAGTGATAGAAAAAGTAAAAAAAATCGGATCCATTTCGTTACTCGCTATCGTGTATGTCCAGCGGCAGCAGTTCTGAACTATGAAACCACTTAATCTGATATCTATGCAATAAAAGACCGAAGCATGCAACAGTACACGTATTTAAAGTACTTCCGGGCACACTATTATATGTATTTTGTCTACAAATCACAGTCATTGCAGTTTAAAGCAATGCCGTTGTGAGCGGTGCAGTTTACAAGCAGAAACATAAACATTGCAATAACGGTGACATCTCACCTCTCCTTGCGAGATGTGTTTATAATACGATTGGATGAGATAGGGGCAGGCTCCTTCGTAGGTGAGTGAGTCTCGTGGTTGCCAAGTACATAGATAGCCCTCTCTGACTTTAGGGAGCGCACTTAGTGTAAGACTGAAATTCGCTGCACGTTTACATGTAGACGCCAGCAACACATGCTCTCTGAACCAGGTTTTCAAGAAGAAACACAAAACACAGGAGGGCAGAGCGGTAGACCCACAGTCGAGAGCGGACAGTGAGTGTAGCGACTCCACCTCAACCTCTGACGCCACCAGTCCCCATAGAGTTGTTAACTTGCTATCTCTCAAACGTTGCCCCGCCTGTGCTGTGTACATATGTCCGCTCTGTCCAGTATGCTATATTTTAATATATCTTTGCAGTCTACTGTTATTAGAAAATGTTTATTCTTCTATCTCCTTTATGTTAATTGAGACTAACTTGCAGAAATCGTTTCATTACACACCTCATTCTGGAAGCAGGGGGAAAACAGAAAACCGCATCGTTGGTCCCATGAATAAAAGCTTTATACTGGCTTTGAAATTCCATATTCTTTCAATATCATGCAAATGAATTGAATAGCGCATCATTTAAATGAGTATTATGTTCTCATTACTTTTTCTACCCACTATCACTTATTTTTACATAAGTTCTACAAACTATTTTTACGAAAGCTTGATTTCCTGTCAACTTCATGTTAATCGAGCTAAACCTCTGGGAAAATAGTTTCATTATACATATCTTATAATGTAGGTACAAGGAGAATAGAAAACAACGAATCTGTAGCTCTCTATTTTTAGAAGCGGATTGCTATATGATGACCTTGAAGTACCATACTTTTTGCACGATGTCGCGAGAAACGTCCTAATAAGGGAGCTCCTTACAAATGGCAAATATTGAAAATTTTGAACTAAAAAGAGGTATATTGCTAATAAGTATTACCACAGAAGGTTATATAAAACAAATATTGTGCTTTACAGAGTTCTACACTTTGTTACTTTTTGTTGTCTATCTCTTTAACGTGTATCAGTTACACAAAGCTATGTAATTCCTTTGGAATGAAGAGGACCACATGCTATTCCCTGAAAATTGAATATATGTAGATACAAACTATTTATATATGTATCCTAAATGTGTGATGTTTTAATCAAAATCATTTCAGCCGTTTCAGAACATCATGCATTTGGGGGAAAATTTCTAATGGGCAGTTTGCAGTGGGGGGGGGGAACTTTGTAGAAAAATGATTATACGTTTTGCAAAGTACGTTTTTGTCCATATCTTAACGTTTAGCAGACATACAAAAGCCTTTCCTAATGAACAGGATTTCTCAAGCCATGCCTAGAAAATGCAACATATATTTTATCCGTCATGTAAATATCTTAAATATACAGTATTTTCAGCTAAATCGCTGGAGCAATTTTTGAGAAAATAAAAGTAATCGAAAAATTGACTATGTAAAGCGTAATTTGGGTTATGGATTTTTTTTGGAAAATATTTCTGTCGTGTCTGTGGAAGATGTTTAAATACCAAACTATGTAATTACTCTACTTTTTTGTTTTTGAGCTACAAGAAGTGTATGTTACATTGATGTTACACATCGAGCTGAGATTGTTAGTGAAAAGTAGATCCAAAATAAGAGTATCCATGGATCTGCTTTCTCTTCCATGGGCTCAAGTTTGACAAGACACAAAAAGGTATTTACAAATGTTATTGAATCACTAATATATAATTCCTTGCACATATCGGCGTTAAAAATGTATTTAACGAGAGAACATACAGAAATGTGACTTTTGTATCTCATTAGTGTTTTTCTTGAAAGCACCCATCGCTGGGATAAAAATGAATCATAGTTGCAGCCGGTTTTGTCCTCATGGGATGAAATCTTGATTTTAAATTATCTTTGGAGCCGCCTTGCACGCAGCTACTTGTAGCCTCGGTACAGGCAAACTTCATTTTCAACGCCTGCCATAGCATTAGGCGGCTGATTTTTGAACTTGACAGATTTAAAATCAGCCGTTTCAATAAGTTTACAATATTTTCCGCCTAATAGGGACCCTATGGGATAGAAAGCCGAAACAGGTTACTTTTGCTTTCAATGCATTTTCACTAGAAATCTCAGCTTAATTAGCGGCATGTATGTGGCAATGGCCTCTTGTTAAATAATGGTCTCTCTCGGACCTTTGCCTAAAAATGGTGTTATATTGGATTCAGGAGCCTCAAAACATGTATTTCCGTTGAAATTTCGGCATCGAATCTTCCGATGAAGTGCAATACGTGTTTTATCTATTGTTTATCCACCAGTTTATGAACCGTTGCAGGAGTTGTATGAATCAGCAGTTTAGTAAGCAATTACAGCTACGACATGCTGGTTACGCTTATGACAGTAGCACCAACTATGAAACATGAATACTCGCTAAAATATTGCGAAGAAGTCTTTTAAAACACCAGAAAACTAAACGTTTTCGAATTCCATGCCCTTGTTAGTTTATAAACAAAATGCACTCTCCTTAAGCATGTGCTCTTCGGAGTTGAACACATTTATGCTGTAGGAGGAAGAATCGCTGCTTTCACCTCCCACCGAAATGACGATGTTGTCGATCACATCTCTCTTTACCAATACTCACTCTCAACCTTCTTTACATGTGTGCAACAACCCTACTAATATGTTTCGGTAACATGCGTCGTGCCTTCAAGCGTTATATCGAGCAACTTCTGCAGCGAGTCACCTGTCACAGTTTTTCCTCTAACCATACAGTTCATCTTGACCCAAGCTAGTTCAGTTAGATTCCGATCACAAATTATAGAAGCAAGCAAACGACGGTGTAACACAGAGAAATCAAATATGTGTCCACTTTAAACGCATTCTCTTTAGGATTCAATCAGCTTTCAAGATTTTTTTTACACATGGAACTGTCGCACTTAATCCCTTTCTTTTGCAATCATGATATCGTGACAGATTTCACAGAACACCTAGTTGGGGTTTCCTGAGTGTGACATGGGGCAGAAACGTTTGCACTACCCGCATAATTTTTACATGGATGCAAAATTCCTCCCCTTTTCACCAATTGCGATGTTATTGCCCACACAGCTTTTGGCAACATAGAAACACTTTGTCCACTTAATTGCAAAATCTTTATTCTGAGCAGATAATTGTGTAGCCAAGTCACGATGTGGGGACCGTCTATAAGAACCTTTCTGTTGTACGGGCATTTCATCAAAAATAATCTCATCTCTATAGTTTTTTCCAAACCGAACTTCGTCCTAATGGAAAATGAATCTACTTGGACAAAACCGAAAGAAACTTATTGATGGTAGGAACACGCTTCGCAACGACGTACCGCCTGCGGTGCCATAAGTAGTTAAAGTGGGCGTTAAACACTACCCCAAAAAAATCAACGACGTGAAGGTCATGTATAGTATTTCGTGTTACACAGCTATCAAAATCACCGACATTTACTACAGAGTGTGCGGAGTGTAGCAAGAACACACATTTCACCACTTAAACTTACATGTTGCAAATTGTAGCTTCAGAAACTGCAATGCGTAAACGGCAGCTCTTGCAGTAGCCTGACTCAGTGGAAGTTTTAAGAACTTGTTCTTGGCTTCCTCATTGCATCCTTCAATGAATTTCTTAATGACTTCCCGACCCTCGAAATATACCATTTTCTTTCCTTTCTTTCCTTCGGACATTTGAGATATAGAGTTACAACACACTACTCTAAGGTGTTATCATTGAAGCTTAGAAATCAACCGAGTATGAGCACTTCGCTGTAGCGTAAAGAGAATCAGAGCAAGCAACAACCACAGCAGGAGAGTAACGGAGATATTTATAAACACTCGCATAAGGGCCTCGCGTTTCTCCTCCAGGTCACTGGAGAACGAACAGTATTGGATACAGTTAGTAAATGCTCTTTATTCGGCAGGACCGGGAACGAAGCCATCCGAATTAACGTTTTTGCCGGATTACTAGAATGCCAAATCACTCAAGATAAAAATGCAAAAAATTGAAAGTTTTAAAGGACTTGAGGCTTTCACGGCGAGTAATACTTATAATAACTTTATGGCTGATCCCCGTTAAGTCATTATAGGACTAAAACATTTATTTTAAGAAAAGTATAGAACAAAAATTGAATTAAAACACTGAATATTTAGTGAGTTTAGTATGCATCATATGTTCACCATCACCGGGCAACGAACGCACGAATCAAAAGAAAAAATAAAAGAAACACAGGCGACTTAGCCGGTGCCGTATTACAGAATGTGCCGAACCGAACCGGACTAAACAGCTTCTACTGTGCATGGTAGGGAAAATAAAAATATATTATTATTATTTATTCAGGAATCCTGAAAATATCTATTTCAGGCGAAATTTTTGGTAGAATACAGAACCTCTAAGGTGGGTGACAGAGAAAGTGAAATGAAAAGGTTTGTTATTAGTAAGGATAATAATATTGTGCATATGAATGACTGGATTTTTATAATAAGTGGTTTCAACCTCCAAGTTTTAACCTTCTATAAGAGAGAGAGCAACCAATTTCGTGCTCCTAGCGCGTCGCTATATTGAGCACCACAAGAGCATCACATTTGTATAATCAACATGCACACTTCAGTTGAAGATACTTCTTAGCTTGTTGAATGTCCGTGGCCTGCATTAAGACTGTAACAATAAGGTTGCATGGATGGAGTAATTAGCCTTACCAGACTGATAGCCAGGAAAGCGAACCACTGTGCTATTACTACACCTTACTCTCTTTCTGATATGATACGTGCAATTTTTCTTGGGTGATCGGCTCCCTAGTCTTCAGTTGATAGGTTTCGGATTTTGGAAGCAGGATAGGGCTAAAACATTGAGACACGAAGAAAACTAAACACCCTGATATCTAGTAGCTTCAATGCTAAGGTTTCATTTTGTCTGTAGATCCCAGAGTTCACGCTCATGCGTTGTGTTTCGCTTAGTAGTTCAGCTAGTTCGTGGTAAATTAGAAAACCTATTCGTTTCTGCGTAAAACTAGCGCCAAGAAAAGGTGCGCGCATAGAGCGTATCATTCTCTATGTGAAAGTGAAGGTATCAGTGGTTACTGGCCCTTGCTAAGTAGCGTTCTTCCTTTTTGTTTGAAAAAAGTCAAGCTCATAGCTGGTAAAATACTGCAACTATTGCTATTTTCGCTCTTGTAGAAGAGAAATTAACTGTTTAATAAAACTATATATCAAGTATTTACTTATTTCCAATTATCACTAAGAATATTCAAATGAAAAGCTCCTCTTATTTTCAATTTATTTCGTCACAGATCCTCTATACCATTCCTCTATAACACCTAAAAGTTTGTTGGTTGAGTTCTGTAACACCCTTAGGGAAAGGTTGCCATCAATGGGACGGCTCCATGGATGGACCAACTTTTTTATTATTATTACACCTTTCTTTTTTTTTTATCCCGACAGCTGCTACCAACTAGCTATGCTGTATCGATTTATCGTCTTATGTAGTTTAAAATTATAAGTTAGAGTGAAAACCTGTTGTAAACGCAAGACTAAAACTGTGTTATTTGACATAGAGTCAGCTGAAATGAGATTCTGTTTGGTGATAACATGGGTTCTTTTAGTTCTACGTAAGGCGATTGGTAAGTGAGTGTTGAGTACTTTCCATGGATATCTTTATCTTTTTAAATGCCGCCTTAGTTTCTTGTCTTACTGGTGTGCAAAGTAGAAGTTACAGTGTTCTCACCATTGAGTCACTGACCACTGGTCCATCCTAAAAATGCTGTAAAATACTTAAAGATACCATTTATACAAATAGGGCTACATTTATTATTTTATGGCAAGAAACGTGTGCAAAGGTCTTTCCATTCCATCTGATAGGTACATAAATATAATTTGAAGTAAAACTGCATAAGGTAAGTAAAACTGTAATTAAATTTATTTAACAAATTATGTATTGCTATTTGTACATGTTGAAATTCTTCTTGTAAGTTAATTTATGTTTAACACACAAGCTTTCTATCATACATACATTTTAAACAAATTCGAAATAGAATAAAATTGTGTCGTACTTGGCAGTTTCTTACTTAAACGTAAAGTGTTACATTTAACCAAGGTATTTACTTTTTAAGGAATTGAAACTTATTTCATAAGTAACTTTTATCTTCTGAGTTATTATAAGTGCATTACGTCTAAAATGCTCTTTTCCAGGTTTGAAAACGCCGAAAGATGTTAAATATGGAAAATGTAAGGACGAGGGTATACAGCGAGCACTTGATGCCGTGCGAAACGGTGATTTCGTTTTGAATGCTGCTGCTACCCAGTATTGTGTCCCCAAAGCAGCTTTCAAACGGCATCATGACGAAAAGAAATGTTATGGAGAGTAAAAACGTAATCACAGGGTTAGTGACTTGCCTTCTAAAGTGGAACAAGAGATATGTCAACAAGTGATGCAATTAAAAGAGTGCATGTTTGACGTCTCATCTAAGGAGTTACGATGTATAGCATTCGAAATCGCCGACAGAAACAATATACCACATAGGTTCACCGTAGGGAAAAAGATGACCGGCAAGAAATGATAGTTGCTCTTTTGCAATTTTATGGAGAGGCATAAAGATTTCTGGCTGAGACGACCAGAGGCCATATCCATAGCTCGCGCCATGTGTTTCAACAAAGAGAGAGTTGCACAGCTTTTTGGAAGTATTTCAAAGATAATAAGTTGGAAGCATGTGTAATTTTAATTTCGATGAAACTGGGCTTTACAGAAAAGGGACTAGGAAAGTAATTTCTAAGAAAGGTAAACAAGTTGGATCCGTCTCAAGTGGAGAGTGTGGTGTCACAATTGTTGTTTTAAATAAAACCTTAATTTATTGGAATAAATTTAGTTTTACAAATATATTGTAATTAAAATGTTTGGTGTACGTAAAATTTGCACAGCAATTAATACACTAACCTGTTTTAGAGTTTAACCTGTGAATAGAGATGATGATCAACGATCATCAAATTTCTGTCTGTAATGCACTTCACTCCAATCAATCTAATGAAGTAATAGTGACGAAACGGGCGTCATGTTCAACATCATCCTCAGGAACCTCGGCATAAGCAAACCTAAAAGACACCAGAAAAAAAATGTTGAACCCAATCGTTTGGTTGTTCCTTTAACAGAAATATATTTACTATTCCAAAAATTGCTAAACTAAAGAGTAATCCGCCTATAAGGAGTCAAATGAAACAAGTGATACGCACCAACACGGTTAATTGGGTGTGTGAACTGTGCCAAAATCGATCATGGAAGACATTCAGCTATTGTAATAGGAAGTAGATACCTGCAGTCACGAAGAATAATAAAATAAGCGTTTGTTTTAGTCTCAATAGAGTGTAACCCTGTGTTATGGCAAAGAGCTTGAACATAGTTTGCTAATGATGACTTCGTGGGATAACACTGAGTTAAAATGGAGTCGTAAAAATCCGAGCTTTGGGTCATCTTAACTCTGTGGTCGTCGACAGGGATGTTTACGACTCCAATTTAACGCGGTTGTTATCCCGTGAAGTCATCACTAATAACCAACACCGACAAATCTTCAGATTTTTAATGGCTCACAGTCTGTTTAAAATTATGTGCCACGGGATTATTCTAAAAAGTAGATTTCATCTAGGTGGCCATGTATTCGATCCCAATCGCCCGCATTTGGCATTTGTGTGGGACGAAGCGGCGTCTGGGTGGGTTTTCTACGGGTCCTCCGGTTTCTCCCGCCACTCATTCCATTAATTGCTCCATCATTACCTTTCCTATCATCCATTTCGCTTGAATTTCATATCACCCACTTGCTACGTGCGGCCACTCGTTGCAGGTTCTCCGTTCTGTGGTTTCGTGCCGTTGGCTCCCCAACAGGGGTCCGATCCCTAGGCATCCACCTGTAAGTCCTAGGGGGGTTTCAGTCCTAAAAATACGGGGAGGATAAGCCGATTACGAAAAAGATTTCACGTAATTTCAAAATAATTTTAGACATGAACTGTGTCTACTGTAGCTCAAGATTGGTCTAATTTAGTTCTTTTCGTGTTCTGAGTGAAGATTTTTCGTTCATATTAAAATTAATTTGCAATCAATTACACTTTTATTTTCCTAATTATACGGTGTTGTTCTTCCAATTTCAACAAATTCCACGCAGACTATTTTATCCTCGAATAACAAGTGCTTAATCAAGAAACGTTGGATGTGCGTCTAATGGTCCATTCATGGAAACGCGTATTCATTAATGGACCATTCCGGAAAATAATTCAAAACCTTTCTGGCGATGTTAAAGGCATTTCTTAAATAGCCATTATGCAATGCAATTTAAATTAGTTAATCTGATATTCAGGTCATAATATTTCATTAATTAGATTTCCTTAATTTAGAGAAAAAAGTTAACTGGTCCATAGTCGGCAACCTTACCTATATTATGTACTAGCTGGCTTATCCGGCATTACCCTGGTACTGTTTTTAAATATGGCATAGAAGTAGAAATTAGGGCTAATGTTTGAAACTCTTAGGTATTCTGCAATCTGTATCTACATTTACTTAAAACATGAAGTGTCCAAAGTTTTGTCAAGTTTGGTTTGCAACATTTCAGCATTTAGAAGCTGTATAATATCTAATATTTTCGCCAAGCCCTGTGACCAAGCCGTTCCCTTAGTAAATCGCTGTCTCCGTTCGTAATGTAGAATACACTAATACAGTTTCTTTTCTCGCACTATCTAATGGTTTGACCTGTTTACGTCCGTTCGGAACGGTACAAAATATAGCAATAAGGCACTGTCAATCTATACTGAGCAGATAGGCAGAGTTGAAAATGCCGATGCCAATGTTAACGGAATGTGTTTTATTATGATGAAGGCTATATTTTTCAAGTCACTTCCTCTAAAATTAACATCCAATACACTTCTTTTTTATTACATACGCATATGCCAAGCACGCATTTATTTTATTCGTGCTATACAAAAGTAATTCTCTTAACAGTGAAGGACGGAGACCTAGTGTTGCATTATAAAATGAAAGTGTATTCTAAGTAGATATTCCATTTGGAAAATGCATAAAAATGATTTTAAGTATATAATATAGACTTTATAGCATTTGAGTATACCTAAAAGGACCGTCCCGGTAGCGCGATGGTAGCTCGTCAGCCTGTGGCACGGGGGACCAGGCTTCGATTTCCGGCGGGGGCATGGGGATTTTCCCCCACTAGGATTTTTGTCCGCTGCGAGTATGGCCTGGGTGTTGCATCCCTTCACCCATGGAAGGGACTGGTAAACCAGTGCGATATCGTCCTGCCTACTCGCCGCGGTCGGGTTGTGGTTTCGGCCATGATTCTGTCCCGGTTCCAAACAATCTTCAGGTTGTTCACCGTCACATTTAAAGTAACGAAACCAGTTAGCTGCAAATATTAGGAAAGTTGTGTATTTTAAAACATTGGTTTTAATAACACAAAAGTCTTAACAGCTATATAACGGCCGCTGCCACGACCACTACCAGAATATAATAATAATAATAATAATAATAATAATAATAATAATAATAATAATAATAATAATAATAATAATAATAATAATAATAATAGGTGGTTTAGTTGTTTTTTCGCCCAAGCCGTTTGTAGGACAGGAGTTGGATAGGTAGAGTCAAATTGAAAAATTCAATGCCATAGCCGGGATTTGAACCACGGATCTCCCGGTCTCTAGCCGTTTGCTCTTCCACTGAGCTACCATGGCAACAAATGGTTCAAATTCCGGCTATGGCATTGAACTTTTCAATCTGACTTTACCTGTCCAACTCCTGTCCTACATACGGTTTGTGTGAAATTACAATTAAACCAATACCCATTGACCATAATAGTTGGCTATACTATGAATCCTGGGACTTGAAAGTACTTACAACATTATAAGTCGCCATTGGGGTTGTCATCTTAAAATAATTTGACATCACCTTGTGGTTTACAGGAAAACATGCGAGTCAGTTGAGAAATTCAATGCTGTGCCGGCATGTTCCCATGGTAGCTCAGTGGAAGAGCAACAGGCTAGAGACCGTTCAAATCCGAGTTATAGCATTGAATTTTTCCATATGGATCTACATATCCAAAAATAATAGGTAATTATTTAATAAATAAAGGGACGATGTCCAATACAGATGCTGATTCTTGAGCACCGATCCTCGATACTCACTTTATCAAAACTGTATTGGGAATAGATTATTCACGGCGTTGCTTATTTAGATAGTTTTCTGTGTACAAATGCATGTAACTAGATTTGGCGAATACTTTGCAGTATTTTTTTTTTTTTTTTTTTTTTACGTGATTCTTGTTGAAGCTACACATCATATACATAATCTGTCGCTTTGCTCATCATTTACGGATGTCACAACATGTTCTAATAGCCACGGGAAACTCGTATATCGCTTTTTCAACATAAGGTTCTGTAACCTGTCTTTGGTGTGTGAAAGTAACATTATTCTTTAAACTGTTGTACTTTAACCAACCATCACGCGAAAATGTTTTTCCTGCATGTTGTGTATGCTGCTCTGTAGTGATTAGTGCTGCTTACTTAAAAATAGCTCCCACTTCACTCATGTTTTACTCGATATCACTATTGTACACTGGTAAAGCAAAATATACACACGATACACTTTGTAAATTACGCGCATAAACCTAGTTTGACGTACGTAAACATAGATGGAGGGAAGGAAGAAATATTTGCATGCCTTGAGTTATCTCACGTTTTGGTCACCGGGGTAGGCAAATGTAGCGGCTGAGAATGAGTCTCCATGTCAGGCTGTTTTAGAAACGTGATTTAATCCTTAAGCCAAATCTACTTCATTCACAACTCAGTTAACGCTGCATTTTACATGAGCTTGTCCTCTATGAAAATAGAAAACGGACACAGACGTAGGAATAAAATAACCTTATGTTGGTTATTGTACCTATGCTCCACGAGGGATCGCCCCCGGGAAGGATGAGTGAGGTAAAAGAATATGCTAGGTGGCCGGAATCAGCAGTGACGACACAGCAATGGCAGGACTCCTACGGTTTCCAAATAGAAGCACTCCAGCAGCCGGACAGGCACCCCGGGAACCCCGTCCCACAAAGGTCCAACACCCCCATCAGGGGCGGTTCTCATCCCGATAAGCAGTCAAAGTCGGGAGACGGAGATTCAAAATGAGCATTCCTTTTATCCTGTCACGCTACACCGAGCACCATCGCTGATACTTCCAAACCAGAAAGAAATCAACGGGATGAGGGATTAGTGAATTCACAATGGAAACGACATGGAGGCACAAGAAATTCGGGGTATGAAAGAAAGCTTACCCAGTGTTTGCCTGGTGAGCCGGTCACGGGGATCGAACTCGCGACCTCCCGAATGCGGACCACAGACGAAACCGCCTAAGCCATCCCGGTATCTGCTCCTTCCCCGTTGTTTTGCAAGTGTTCATTTAGACGCAAGTATCTACGGAATGTTGCACTAATTCATACAAAGGCAACACAATCAAGGACTGTCAAGAACTTTCCAGCAATTGTTTGGGGATACATGCGAGGCAATTACGTGAAATCTCGATTCTTTCATTCTTTGTCTAGAAAAAGTTGAAATCAACAACTTTCAGTTATGCAAAGATATAAAAAGTAGAAACATATCAAAGTTTTAGGCAAATTATTAGACACACTTCCATGCCACCGAGGATCAAAATATTGAGAACACTTCAATAATAATAATCATAAAAACAAAAATAGAAATCCAAGAACTTCTGAAAACACGATACATACATGATTTTCTATACTTCGTGCAATTTTATTCTTCAATTATTTTTCCATTTATTTTCTCTCTTGGGCTCATTGTATTTCTTTTTTCAGACACTATTAGAATTACTGTTCTGCTGTTTGTATAAATAAATTCGTGTATTCTTTATTGAGCGGTTTATTTTAATTGAAATTGAAATAGTAAAGAAGTATTGTAGTTCATGTTTATCGTTGTCTCCCCTCATTGCCGCGCATAGTGAAGCGTTTCCATTTGGGATTTCATGGCCTGGGGGTAGTGGAATCGAGCTGCGGGCGTTTGCTTCCGCGCAAATCTACGCCTCAAATGAATAATCTTGCCAGCTCTGGTAAGGTTAGATGCTATTCTTAAAACTTTCAGCCTAGACAACTTTAAGACATTTTAAGTGCAATAGAATTTCAGAGATTTTATCAGAATGCCAAATAAGAAGCGCATAAGCTATTTATGAAAATATTGTAGTGATTATTACCTAAGATTCCCTCCCAGTATTACGCCAGAGATGTCTCCCACAGTTGATAGTGTTTAAAATTAACATTGATAAATATCAAGAAATTGCAATAGCTCGAATAAAACAATAGCAAAAAAAAAAAAAACAATTTAATTTAACTTAAGGTATTTAAAATACCAGTCTCTTCCCAGGTAATTTGGTGATATGTGTGTCTGTCGATGTACCATTCAACATGCACGTTAAGCATATGTTTGCGTGAGTTTCTTTGAAGCCATAGCGCACCTCAATCAGGCATTCCCATAAACAGTAGATTCAAGGCCTCTCGACAATGGCGAACAGGAAATGGCACCTAGGCTTCGTGCGACTGTTGGCGATGAATACTAAACCGCCGTATGCGTCTTAAGGGATACGTGGGGCCATGTATGAACCTATCACAAACTCTGTCAGAACTCACCAGTCGATGACAAACAGAAGAAGAGATCAGAATGCAAATCACTGTTTAAATCTCATATTCAACAAGTACAACTTCGATCTTTTGTAATGGAAATGATAGCTTTGAAAGGAAAATTAAATTACGCTAAAATAGAAATAAATGAAATGAAATTATTAAACAGGTTAACATTTACAATCAGCAGTGCTTCATAATAAAAATGTAAATAAAGCTAACTAGCATCAATTAAATATAAGAGGAGGGGCAGTGGAACAAATTCGACTAAAATGTCTAATGTGTTACTTCACGTGACATTCTACACCCTTTGTCATTTATTAGTGGGTGTACAAACTATTCTTACGACAGTTTATTTAACCACCTACTTAATTTTAATTGAGATAAACGTTTGCAGAAATAACAGCATTGTGCACTTCGCTGTACATAAAAAGGGAAAGCGAGAGTCAAATATTTCAGAACTGGACGGTACTTACTGGCCGTAATATTCCATACTGTTTCCACGCAAACCCCAAGACCAACTGAACGTCGAAAAGACCTTAAAATAACAACAAATGAACAATTGTTGAACAATTTGAATAATTAATAACGGATACCTCCAAAATGGCTTACGGGACAAATAAAAAAAAAAAAGGTTTTTGAAATACATTGTGTGCTCTAAACACAGTTTTTTGTTTACGTTTTTGTCTATCGTTTAATATTTTTGCCAGTTATGCAAATTATATAAAAATCGTTCCAAATGAAGAAAACTTTACACGCTATTCCCAGAAAATTCATAAAATATATTTTATTTGTCATGTAAATATCTATATTATATGCAATGTTAATCAAAATCATTGGAGCCATTATTGAGAAACTCGAAAATTTCGAAAAATATTCCACGTAAGAAGTAGTTTGTCGTGGGGATTTTCTTGAAATCTTCATGTGACATATTTAGAAGGCATTCGATGCCAAGTTTGGCATTTAACCGACTTTTCGTTTTTGAGTTAAGCTGCTCAAACACAGACACAGCCATACCTTTTCCTAAAATGCTTTTCTTGGTTTCATGGGTCCCCAAGACTGTATTTGCGGTGAAGTCTCCTGTATAAAATTTTCGGTAAATGCAATAGTTTCTCTGGCTAGCCCTAGCTTAGTCGTTAGAGCACCTGTCTGCTTTGCGAGGGATCTCGGATGTTATTCGTGGCTGGAGGATAGGACATTTCCTTTAACAAAGATTATTGCCTATCCTCCTCAGAGTCTGGCAATATGAATGAGTGTGTGTGTGTGTGTGTGTGTGTGTGTATGCGGGTGTGCGGGGAGAGTGTATACATAAAATACATTGGAAATACATATGGAAAATACTTATCGTAAGACGAGGTCTTTTGGGTGAATCTGCCCATGTGTTCCACCTGTTCGTTATGCTCTTAAAAGCATATTGGACAGGCAACTTTACCGAAGAGATGCGGATAGACACGAAACGTAACGCGACAAGTGAAATGTTGAGTTGCGAACTGGTGAACAAACTTTTTGGTTGGACAATACTCGACCCATCTCACCGGGTGATACAAAATTAGATTAATATTTTCTCTGTGCTACACACTGAAGTTCTAATGCTAAGGTAATTCGCGCGCGAGTAGAACTAAAGTAACACGCTGCCTATACAAGTGAACCTGCTCTATGGGAGCGTCGAGCGGTGTTGAGGGATGAAGGGGTGAATTGCCCAACCGGTTTTGCTGTTTCTTACTCGCGTGGTACATTGCAATAAAATGACATCTATGAAAATCGTGGTAAGATTCGGGTCCCTGTCAAACGTTCACATTTGCATCAAAATCACAACGCCAGGCGTATTTTTACTTTCTCTACACGTACTTTGTACATAGTGTATAGAGAAGGTATTGTATTGCATAAACAAATTCGATAGCGAAATTTTACCGGAAATATATGCTATGAGTACCCCTGAATCAAAAAAGGCATGTTTAGAAAAAGGTGCGTGCACATGTGTGTAGACACCATTACTAAAAAAACTAAACTAAATACTTAAATACTCGGTATTTAAGTTTATGATCTTCCAAGGATGCGGCACGAAGATTTTCAAGAAAATCCTTCCACCCCAAACTACCCTTTACATAGAAAGATTTTTTAAAATTTTGTTTTTCTCAAAAATGGCTCTAACGATTTTGATTAAAATCTCATATATTAAAGCTATTCACAACATATATGAAATGTACATTTTGAATTTTCTGGGAATAGCCTCTGAAGATCACTTTATTCTGGTTGATTTTTGCAGAATTTTGCATAACGGTTAAACCGTAAGAGTTACACAAAAATTTACTGTGCACATAAAGTGTAGATCTCGTTAAAACACACAATTTATTTAGTATGCGTTTTTGTTGTAGAGGTGACCATTTCCAAGATATGCCCTGTTATTTGTTTCAATTTAAATACTTCTACTTTTCTCAGACAGGAAGTGTCCGTTTTTCTTTTGATCTACTCCTGGCCAAACAAAGAAGCATTTTCAATGGCAATCGCATAACGAAGGTTTTAAAACATTTATGGTGTTCAAAAATTAATTTTTTGTAAGAAGTATGTTTGTAGAACAGTTAGAGAAAGTCAAATGAGTGTAACACATCAAATGTTTGTCTTTGAATGTATGCACATCTAAAGATAAAATAACCTAAAGATGCAAGCAGTAAACCATTGAACGCCACTGCCATGAGTAATTGTTCCTGAGGAAATAGCTGCCGGTGTGTATTGGAAATTAAAAGCAGCGTATAAATGTAACCGCCAAATGCCTCCTCTACCTACTAAGTGCGTAGCAGAGAGAGTAACAATCTTATTGTAAAAATCAGTGTACCTACATATGTACGCCTTATAAGTTTCCATATCGTTGCACCGACTATGGCATATATATTCCTTAGGATAGAAGTAAAACTATTTCGGAGGTGTTGTTGAGAGAAAAAAACACCCCTTACGGAAAAGTGGTTTTTTAATTTATTTGTTTTTATAATGAACAGGACTGTTCTTTTAATACTAATTAAACTTTCCAGTATTTCTTAAGAGTGTTATTAAAAGGTGACCTGCCATTATATTAGCGGCTAATCGAAGTGGAATTAATTAAAATATAAATGGTATTCTTCTCATTCTTTTTGAATAAACGTTACAAAAACCATACGTTCGCCGCACATTTTGCTCATAACAGTTTGTATGGTTTTGCGTACTGTTGGCTATATACAAGGTGGTTCACCTGTCCCTTATTCTCTGGTTTTGTGCAACTCGCAGATTACAGTCTAATCTAAAACATTGTTCCCGAGATCCATCTTGTGCACACTAACATTATAGACTTTGGCTTTACAAGTTATAGCTAAACAGAGCGTATTTGGTTAACGCGCGGTATTAGCATGAGTTCCAAGATATACGATTCAGGTTCACATCTTACTAAAACGATGACAATTTTTTATCCCGCTTGACACAAAGCTAGATGGGCTATCGGAACATTTTTAACTTGCTTATTTGTTTCTTTTATTGTTGTTCCCTTTATTTATGTTTATTCTAACTTTATTAGTCCAGTTACAGGAAATACAAATGAAAAGGAACATTCTGAGGCACATCCATTTAGTTTCTTATAAATATGCAGGTATTGCTACAATGTTTTAAAACTGACATAGGTATATCAGATAATATTTCAGACCCAAACTCATTTTCAGGGTCTCTTAAAAACGAAAAATACACTAACTACCTAGGTTGACAATCATAAACTGTGCCAAATACATAGGTATTCAGCAATTCTTTCAGTTGAAAAGGATTTAATTCCCATAATTTAACAAACTTCTCAATATCCACTAGATAAAGCCTTTCCGACATGAAACTTAGTGATGAAACTTTTTCATTTAGGATAGCAGCTGTTAGAAATGATGACGAGTTCACCATCGACTGAGTCTGCCTCTCTAATGTGCGGTGAGTTTCATAGTAGACAACCTTAGCACATACATACCTACAGGTTTACTTCGTGCATCTAATGGGGCATGTCTAGACCTAAAGTGTCTTCGGTAGTTTTCGCTAACTCACCGAGGGTTGCAGCTGTCAAAATTTTGTAGAAAACATTCTCCAACTACGAAGAAAAATCGATAACATGTTAGGTGTTCCAGTATTTTGCAATTGTTTTATTAACTTTATATGTTTTGGACATTTTCCTTATTATTTAAAATCTTAGTGAAATTTCTTTTCCAAAATAATTGGAATGAAAATTAAAGATCGAAAACTGAAGAACACGTAAAATGAGCTGTCGTTTGTTCTTCATTCGCATACCTTTTTGTTTACACCTAAAATTAATAGACTGTCAAATACTGAAGTAACTTTGCACCTTAATGGATAATACATAATGAAGAGAAAAAGTGTACGGAGACTGGGGGACCCGAGCCGCTGGCACACTCTAAGAGGATGAGGGAGTATGAAATTAACCAGTTGAGCTACAATGATCGCGCACATTTCTGCGTTAAAACTTGTAGGTATAGTGTCACACATGTCTCCCTCTCCGCTTCTGATCTCTTTATAACTGTTATGTGACAGCTTTTTGTAGCTTAAGCCCTTCGTTTAATCTTCTTCCATTATAATTGACGTTGTAGAACATGTGACAGCGATCCTATTGATATAACATGTGCTGTAACAGGAGTTATTAAGCGCATGTTTTTGGAATGGATGCAACTAAGGTCACTAAGGTCTATTTTCCTATGAAGAGCAGGCTAGATTTGCATGGTTACCAAAAGGCCGTCAAGCACGGTAATTTTGACTTTATTACTTTTAGGGTATGAAGTGTTGCCTATCTCCAAAAATAATACGGGACAGGTGAACCACCTGGTATTGTAGTTGCGACATTACCAGAGTTACCAGTAAACAACAGCTGATTCTGCATTTTTATATATTTGGCTATCAACAGTGTCCATAAGTAACGAACGCCGACGAATATTAACTAATTAGCTGTTATTAATATTAATATTAGTAGTAGTAGTAGTAGTAGTAGTAGTAGTAGTAGTAGTAGTAGTAGTAATAGTAGAAGAAGAAGAAGAAGAAGCAGCAACTCCGGATTCTGATGATATAAGCGATCGTAAAGTGTGGATCTCAGCACATGAAAATGTACAGTATACATAAATTAATTTTACATCTTATGGGTTTAATAACTTTAAAACTATACTAGATCATAACAACTGGTTTCAACATGTGATAAGATAACTCATAAAGTTTTGTTTCCTCGTTCATTCACTTCGTTATGTTTATCTTTAATGCCACGGATGACGTTTAGGCTATTACATTAATAATAATAATAATAATAATAATAATAATAATTAATAATAATAGTAATATTAATAATAACAACAGTTGAAACTAACACAAAATAATATATGAGACACATAATTAGTATTTTCGATAAAATAGAAACAAATTAAATGTTACAAACTCTTGCTCAAAAACGGGATTCTCGCCGCTATAATGTAACTTGACCAGCAGCAACTTTCCTACTTTGACTGTTTTGTATCGAAATATCTTTAAGAACCCCTTTATTCGATATCGAGCGACTTCTCTTACTAATTGAAAGTAAACCGGCATTATGGGCTTATCGAGTGGCGGAATATGCAAATAAAATTGAGAAACATTAAGCTTGGAAGAACGAAAGCTGGATCTGGTAACGCATTTCAGAAATTTATCAGGAGAAAGAAAGATAGAAATTGATACCTGTACTGCATCATTATTATTACTATTATTAATATCATTATTATTATTATTATTATTATTATTATTATTATTATTTTGTTATTATTATTATTGTTATTATTAGTATTATTATTGTTGTTATTATTAATATTATTATTAATTTGTTACTTAATTTATTTGTTTAAAATACAAATATACTAGCAATGGTACAGGCTTTATGAAAATGTCAGGGTTAGGATTTGCATGCATTATCTATATTGAAATTATACGATTTTTTCGTCGAAAGTGAACAGAATGAACCATGTAAAAGAAAACCCAAATTCTGGGTTCAAATATCGGCTACGGCATTAAATTTTCAGTGGTTTCTACCCTTCATTATGAAAATTTTCATTAAAGTTGTTATGTATTTTTATAAATATTATTTTCAATAGTTACTACATTTATTTTTTTTCTTGTTGCTTTGATACGTAAATGTTCCATAGGGAGTTATTGACGAAGAATTGTTTAATTCATTATTTTCATGATATATATTTGGCTATTTACTTTCTCTACCACGTACATAGTAAGTAGATGATGTATTGCATTCCACCGAAAAGTCCTGTTTGCGGTCACCTGAATGAAAATGAGCAATTTTAGAAAAAGTTCCGCGTCTGTGTGTAAACAGCATAGATCTTAAACGAAAACTGGGTTAAATACCAAACTTTACATCTAAGTTCAGCATCTTATAAGAATGTCACCGGAAGATTTTCAAGAAAACTCCGCATGCCCAAACTATCCTTTATTTAGAAAATATTTCGAAATTTTCAATTTCTCAAAAATGTCTAGCAATTTTGATTAAAATATCATATGCTTAAGATATTTTTATGACAAATAAAATGTATATCTTGAACTTTTTCGCGAATAGCCTCTGAAGACCTCTTCATTCTGGATGACTTTTGCATAACTGGTAAACCTTTAAAAGCTTACTACAAAAAAATCTAAATTTCGTTAAAACAACAGTTAATTTCAGTTACATATTTTGGTGTCGACCATTTTCCAGACATTCCTTATGATGGGTTTCAATTTTAAAATACTTAAGCCTTCCTGAAGAAATATATTCGTTTTCGTGCTCCTGGTCAAGCAAATAGAACGGAATTGCAATACCTTAATATAGCGACCCGCTCTTAAAGTAGTTTATTCTCGCTTAAGCCTTGTGTGTTCCCTTATTTCTTAAACATTTCTGCAAATTTTTATCTTGATTATCGTGAAGTTATGAAAAGAACGTGCTTTTAAGGAATAGTTGAAAACTGAGTAGAGAGGATCATATGCATATAAGATTGGCCTTTTGTATTCGTTGCTGTCTAATAGCATATTAAACTATAACATCTATTTGGCATATCAGTAATTTTATCTTTGGGATTGTTGTGGTTGTAGTATAGTTGGAAGTTGCAGAATGTGAAATGGCTAGTTGCACATAGTTGTGTGCAGTGGCGTTGCGTGCTGTTGGCTGAGCGTTTTTTTTTTTTTTTTTTTTTTTTTGTAGTGTTTAACACCCGCTTTTACCGCAGGCGATGACACTGATGATACATGAAGATGGAGCCCCAGTGGAATGAGATGGCGGGGGAAACCGGAGGACCCGGAGAAAACCCGCCCCTGCGCCACTTTGTCCACCACAAATCTCAAATGCTGTCGCTTGGGATCGAACCCGGGCCGTCTAGGTGAGAGGGCAGAGTGTTGATAGTCTGAAAGGAGCCGGTCCCATGGCCACGCTCGCTAAAGCGTCTCGCTTTGGTGCTTCGTGGGCATGGGATCGTGGGTTCGAGTCCCGCCTTGGGCATGGGTGTTATATGTTTGTGCAATGTGTATATGTTTGTAAAAGAAACAGTAAAACCAGTAAACCAGTAATCAGTAAAACCTACGGGGGGAAATGTAAATAGGGATACAGTACCGGAGTCCTGATCAGACTCCGTTACTGTTTAAAAAAAAAAAAAAAAAAAAAAAAAAAGGAGTTTTAGTGACGCTCCAGTAAATAGCGCTGCTGGTTTAAGAGATATAAGGAGCTTTCTTATGGTGGAATATTCCGTTCTATTATAAGTGTAAATGTGCCTATATATATATATATATATATATATATATATATATATATATATATAACGTCTTATGGAAAACATTAAGATTCCTGGAAGGATGGTGATGCTTTTTTGTCCTTCTTCCGTGGAGCTGACAGAAGTATCTGCTGCGTTTCAGATGGTTAGGCAATTTTGTCTTTCTTCTCTTGAAGTTCCACTCCTTTGCTAGTGACCGTTTTCGTGCTTAGTCCAAGAGCTGCTACTGTTCACTGTATGGAATTATGAGATACATAGAGGAATGCCCAGGAACTTTCACGTACTCCACCTGTCCAAATAATTGCCAGGTCCTTCTTAACAATTCCAATGCCTGGTCATTGAGTAGCACACCTTCACGCAAAAATTTTTCACTTCAGGAAACATCACTAAAATATCAACAATAACAAGTAATATAATCGTGCGAAAAACAAATCGACGCAGATCAAAAACTGAAGCACATAGTTGGAAACAGTCACCAGAACAGAGTTGCTTCCAGTTCCACTTCAGCTTTGTAATCAACCACCCGGTAAACTGTTTTTGCTTGGTTCAGGAAGTATAAAGGTCAAAGCTTTTCGTCTGTCTGTGAGTACACCAACTTAACTGCTATCTATCAAGTGCAATGTTTAGGCGGCGGGGTGTATCCCTCAATGGTAACGAGGAAAATGTTGAACGATAGGGAATGTGAAAGATATTCAGTGCGAATAGAAATTTAGTGCAATGAAAGTAAAGTGATCAAATTGAATAAATTAAATATGGCAATATTGTAATTGCTTTAATTCACGTACGCGGAAATAATCACGCGTTTAAGAAATTTAAGTTATACCAACACCATAAAATCGCCGGAAAACGAGGAGTTCCTCTATTAGAAAATAAATAAAAATATTTGGATACACACGTAAATAGCATGTAATAAAAATGCTAGCATAATCCGGTCCCCTCTCGCGCTGAATGCGGAGGTTATGCTTCATTCTGCAACACGTTGTCTCTCCCTCTCTCACCTATTTCATTGCTTAATTTCATTGTTTGCTTTAATTAAGCATTTCCTATTACAATATTACTAAACCAGCTAAGTGTGTTAAACATTCCAAACCTTTCTATAAGGGTCCTATATATTTTGATCCTTATTGGCAGCATACAACTGTGATGAACCTTCCTTCTCTTCTAAAAGCGGCGTCTGCTTTTTTTTTTTTTTTTTTTTCTTGAGGAAACAAAGAGGGCCTTGTGCCATTCAACAACAGTATATAGAAGGCACAAGACACTTTTTATTCTTCTCAAAAGCAGTAGGTATTTTTTAATCATTAGGACCACCTCTTAAAGTGTTTTCTGCAGAGATGATGCCTATTCCTTGAGTCCTGCTAGAAGGTGTTAAGTAGCATAATAAAGTTTCGAGCCGTTGTTTTACAGATTCTAATCATATACTTTAATGTATAATAGACCTAAATCAACTCAACAGTGATTTGTGGGAAAACGTGTATCATTTCGGGTCAAATTTACTTTCTATCAAATCGAAGCTTGGAAAATGTTGATTTCTCTGCCACAAGAATTGACATTTCAAGCATGCGGTGAAGATAGTGTTCACACTGTATCTTCGGGAAATACAGCTGTTACTTAGACCGAGTTTCCTCATTCAAGTATCTTCATAGTTTAGAAAAGGGTTTATTACGCCGAAGAATACCACATCTATTATCACAAAGGGGAAAATAGCCTGGGAAATAAAGGGAAAAAGTAAAGAATTATCAGGGATCTTATCCTCTGTTATTGAAAACCAGGACATTTAGAAGGAGTGATTAAACGTATAGATTAGTTGTTACACTCATAGAATGAGTACTTGGCTTTAAGCTCTAGATAAGTAAGACTAATAACTATATGCACAGCTTCTGTAAAGGACATTGCCGAATAATAAAAACTACACTACATCAAAGATAAAGATCGCAAACATAACATGCCCTTTCCTTTCAGTTGCACCAGAAAGACTAAATTTTAATTGCAAAGTATAATTTAATTGTTTAGGCTAACTTTCGTTTGGTTAGGTTTTACTTGCTTCTGATCCCTTTATTTATGATTTGTTTTTCTGTTGGTTTTCAGAAGTAAAGTACATAAATGTTCAGGGCTTATATTAGTTAATAGCATTTGCAATTTTGAGATGACAAATCTTAATATCAACTGTACTATTAATTGATGCAGACTATAAAAAAACATTCCTTTCCTTCAAAACGTATACCGTTAAAATATAAACATATTCATACAGAATTAATTTTGGATCAACGAGGTTTTTATGGCTTAAGTTTTAATTAAACTACAAAAGAAGAAATACTTGTAAGGGTAATTAACTATTAAACATTATGATGACTCATTTTACCCTCAGTTTTGTGAATGAAACACGCCGTTAAGGAAGTTAGCACGAGCTCCACGTGAAATTTCCAGTTATTAGTTATTTATTACTATTTAAAGGAGGTAGCTAAATTTATAAAATGTTGTATTCACTTCTGACTAATAGGTTAATTTTAAGATAAATGTGTTTTATGTTCCACACAGAACTGTCCATTTTTGCTCAAAACAACTTCATTTTGAAAGCAAATTAAACTTAACAATGCAGGATCAAATTTCTACTGCAATAGCTTGCCTTAAAAATAGGAAAACAATAGTGTAGAGAGCATTTAACCGTACGAAAATGAGTATAATTAGCCAAAAAGATATTTGAATATCGTTGTTTATTTCACATTGTAACATAACGCATTAGGAGGAATCACTTTCTTTATACTGTCTTATCGAATGTGACTTGGGTTTAATATGCTATTGTTTACATACATTCCACACATACTATGGATAATTAATGTCAGGAGGCTCAAATTTATTGTACATTCGTCTTTTAATTAGGAGAGAAAGAGGGAGGAAGCTAACCGAAAAACATAGTAAACTTGCCTATACCGTTGAAGAACTATTTATCTGTAGTCGTCCATGAATACAAAAACTTTACTGTTGCTGATATTTTATGTCAATAGGCTATGCCATAATGTGATTCTGCTACTGTAAAATCCAACGTCAGTGACCGCGTACGGTTGCATGCATAAACTTTTTTTTTTATTAATGAAAGCGATTTTGCTTAGCGAAGATAATACGTTAACGTCATGAATCGAAGATTTGTTTAAGTCGACACATTATGAGGCTTTAAATACAATTTACCTCAGAATGTGTTTTTATGCATTTTCTTAAAACTGAATATAAAGATTGGAATTTATTGTTTTGTCTGTATTTATTTTATATTATTACAAATAACAAATAGAGAATTGTACATAACAATATTGAAGGAGTAATAAGGTATAATAAGGATTATTAGGATATAAAAATCAGGTTTAAATAAATCACGAGATATACAGAAATTGGCAGATGCTTTGCCATTGTCAGGAGTGACAACAAAACAGACATTCTTGCACAAATAAATACAAAAATATACTAAGGTGTGCAATAAATAGCTCATATTATATTATAAATGTATAATTTTACTCGATAATATCTACTCTTTATTCATACGTGTAGCTTAAGATTTGAGTTCAATATTCACGTAAAAGAGGGTTGCAATATTGCTGTTAACATGTTTTATGCATTATTATTTATTTATTCTTCAAAATTGTAACGTAGATCTAAAATAAGTAACAACCCTACTAACCTAAGTAAATCTAAGTAACCCTACTAAGTAAATCTTTTATCGGAAAGTGATGCATTGTTTACCGCTAATAGGGGCAGTAATGGAATATAATTTGCGGCAGCAACTATTTATTCAGTGTTGAAACTGTCACATTTGTAATTGAGAGCAATATAACACTACTCTTTACACGTGTTCCCTTCTTTATTAGGTTTGTGATGCCAGATTTCCACCACAAATTAAGATGATTTATATGATCCGTATTTTTTCTTTCAAACCTCATGTTTCGTATTTTTATAACGTGTCCTTTCAATTATCTCTTGAGATTATGTCAAAACGATCAATAGTATAGCGTAGCACCCTGCGCCATTTTTGTTTACAGCAAAGGTCCATCTTTAAGCAAGCTGAAATGAAATATGTTATCCGAAATACCTCGTGGAGTGAGAGAAACGCGCACTGCTTCATTCCGCTGACCGTTCTCAGTGCCCATATTCTCCTTCTCTATCTCCCACTCCCTTGCACAACAGCCAAGCATATTTCAACTCTGGTTAAAATGCTTGTGTTTACAACCCGGTTGAAGCACTTTTGTATATGCCCCTTCATCCCAGTTGCCATGGTAACGCAGTGTTTTCAGTCCCCTTGAAGGTTACTTTGAGTAGCCATTCTGTATACCTGCTACGGAACTTTCTTACAGATTTTAATATAACGGTTAAAGCTCTTCTTTGGTGAGAGCAATACGTGTACCGTTGAGCTGTGTGATTACTTGTGGGGAATGAATTAAATTTCGTTTAGTTTTTGTGTAATACGGAGGTAATTTTCGTCAATCTTATTATAAAGTTAAATTAATTTCATTTCATAAAAGTAAAGTATTCAATGGCTTTTATTAATGGAACCAGAGATCGACGTGGTTTGCAGAGGGTTAGGAACGCCATTCTTGGATGAAGAAGAAGATAAAAAGTACCTATTATAGTACTTCCCTGCAGAACGCCGCTACAGACAGTGCGGGTTACCCGCATGGCTAATGGGCATTCTCGGTAACAAAGGCATTAAACTAGCCAACAGCTAAAAAGCTGAACGTAAGTACTTCACCCTACCTATGGGAATGGTCATCAAAATTACATCACCTAGGTTTTGGAAACATGGACACCATGGATGGTGCTCCTGAAAAGTCAATCCTTGAGGAGCCTACACAGTAGCGCTACCTCCTTAGCACCCTCAACATTAAATGCAAAACACTAAACCTGCAACCATACAAATGATTCCTGATGTTAAGCCGTAACAAGGGTGGAAACGCAGCAACAGCACATAGGCTCACTTTTAGCCACCAGATGGCTGGACCGGACTGGACAGGACTAACCGATGCACTCCACGTTTATCAATGTCAGTTAAGAAAAAGAACAAACAAGAAAAAAAAAAACAAAAAAAGGAAGTCAAGGCGATCCTATTGGTGCATTTTAAAAAACGTGGCATGGAGAATAGATGTGGTTATGCGGTAGCATTTTTCTACAAATTTGTTTTCTGCTGGCTTGTCCATTATTGGGAGTAAAGAAAAGCGCTTAGAATACAAGAGGATTTAAAGATTTTGTGAACTCAGCAGCTTTGTTTTTTTTTTTTTTTTTTTTTCCCCATAAACATGAAGATTCGAGAGAACGTTTAACATATGTATTTCAAGTGAAGCATGTCGAAAGAAACTTGGAGTTAATTAAAGATGCGAAAATTGAAATCTAGTTTGTTATGGACGGTCTTTAACCCCTGTGGTTCTCAGCGTGCCATTCTATATTGGGCATGAAAGACTGATTAAATATTGCTCAGAGGCATCTTTATCAGGCTTGAGGTTCTATTGCGGCCTTAAATTCAAAACAAGCGTCCAGCGAGTTTACTTCCCTTCCGGAGTAAGCATGCTAAGGATTTATACGCCCGAAAAGAACCATTGTACCCCGTTGGGTTTGAACCCGCAATTAAAAATGCGCTACAGGAAACAGTGACGCTAAGTAATAAGATATTTAATGAAAATGTGTGTTTTGTAGGGGATCCTTACGGCACTTATTATTTAGGCTACTTTATTTTTAGGAAAATAAATGTTAACATTTCGAGAACATTGTGTTTCATGAAATAATCTGAATAATTTTAAAGAAAACTTTATATGCTGCCCCCGGGATGTTCTGATAAAATAAAGAATTATGACAGAATTGCGTTGGTATTCAGCGGCGACTTTAAGATAATTCAGAAATAATTGAACGTATTTCAGCTTATATAGACAGATATATGAAACTGCCCCCCCCATTTAATTGCCGATACAACTGATATCTCTCAAAACTGTCAGTGTTCTGTTATTGTGAGGTTTGTAACATCCAATGTGAAATTCATGGCGCGTTTTTAGTCTCTTATGACTCAGACCCAATCGCACCCCATAAGCACTGTTTAATAGATAACAATTATTCAATTATGTAAAAACAAAAATGTCAGAATTTTGATAGTGCACGTGAGATGTCTGGTCCTTACATGACTTATGAGCGAAAATGAAAGGGGAAATTGCTCAGAATATTTTCAGTCTTGGTTTAGCACATCGTTTGAATATAATTTTGTGACTGAATTGTAAAAATATTTCCAACTGCCGAATATTTTTTGGAAACATAAGTGGTATTCCATCTTTCTTTCACAATTCAAGTAAGCGTAACTACGTTCTCAACTCGATAGTTTGAAGGGAAATTCTTAGAGCTGCGGAAACTAGATGGACATCAACATCGAAAGTTGTCGGAACAGTGGTAGAAGAGGGAAGTTTTTGAAAGTGTATTTTGAGGAAATGGTAAACAATCCTACATACGACAACATATCTGTCCGTAAATGCAGAGATTTCTTGGATGAAGTTAATGATTTTGAATTGAATTTTTGGCCCTTGATTGTTATGATATTTAGTTTAACTGATGCTGTCTATGATATACTATAAAAGATTCTTTGGCCATAAATTCTTGTGCAAAAATTCAGCTAGCTGGTGATTTGATAAACAGAAAAGGAGATGCGTAGTATTTTACAAACGTATTTCATTATAAAAGGTGAAGAGTAATTCGGACAACAAAAGGTATAAGGCCTAATTATCCGATTAGATTTTTTTTATGAAGTAAGAATATTTGTTTTATGAAATAAGTGACCATACCGTATCATCGGCCGGGGTTCGATCCCAAGGGACCGCATGTGAGATTTGTGGTGGACAAAGCGGCGCAGGGGCAGGTTTTCTCCGGGTTCTCCGGTTTCTCCCGCCATCGCATTCACCGGTACTCCATCTTCATTCGTGTATCACCAGTGTTAAGCCTGCGGTGCCACAAGTAGTAAAAGCGGGCGTTAAACACTACCAAAAAAAGTACCGTATCAAAAATAAATGCTATATATCAAGATTTGCATAATGTAACATTTTTAACCCTGATAGACAGTACACAATTGAAGGAATATTCCGGAATTTTCCTTCATCTGCTCTAAACAGTTTAAGTGTTACTCAGCTGAAACCTTAACGTCTTCAAAATGAGCTAGAACTGTTTTATCGGTTACCGATTACTGTGATATTAGTGTTTTAAAGGTTTTAGAAAATTAGTGGAAAAAGGTGTTCAATATGTACTCCAAGAAGTAAGCATCTAGCATCTGCCCCCCCCCCAGGGGCCTACTTCGGTAGGTACGGGTTTGGCGCACCCGGGGTACCCGAGCCACCCCTGCCTCCCTCGTGTGGGCAACCTCCGAGTGGTGAGGGAGTCAGACTGTTAAAATACCCGCCCACTGCAGGCCGGGCGTGGAGACCGTGTCGGTGGAAAGGAATATCCTGGTTGGTTGAGGGTTGCGTACCGGAGCCTGGGCTTTGGTTTCTGCTTCGCCTAAACGGGAAGCTAGGGACTAACCCACCCCTAGTCAATCGGCCAGGACTAGTTATTATACCGAACTCCAGGGTGAATGGGACGGCAAGCCTGCTATATCCCTTGTGTAGCCCTGTTAACCCAGTGGGGTGACCCCTCGTTCGGCTCCGTGGTGGGTGGGGAGCACTGGGGGATGAATTTAAACCATATCTTTATGGAAAAACCAAAACCTAAATCTAACATGCATGGAAAAGAAGTAGTCGAGTCAAATGGCCCTCGCTATTTAGTTATATCTAGGACAGAAGAAGGAAGAAAAATGTTGTCTGTGAACCCTTTCGCCATCTAAAAGGGATTAGACAACATCGCTGGCCCGGTTAATTCTTGTGTTAGAGCTCGAAATGGTGCTCTCCTGGTTGAGGCAATTTCAGCCTCCCAGGCCGCAAAAATTCTTCGACCAAAAATGTTAGGCAGCTACCCAGTTAAGGTGCACAAGCACAAGACTTTGAACTCCTCGCATGGCGTTATCACCACCCGCGCATTGGACGGTATGTCCAATGAGGAGCTTCAAGAAGATCTGGCAGACCAAGGCGTATCATCCGTCTATAGGGTTCAACGGATAGTAAATGGTGAATTCGTGCTTACCCGTACTTTGTTTCTTACCTTTGACCGGGTAGATCTCCCTCAAAGGATTAAGGCAGGGTACGAAGCCATCGAGGATAGGCCCTACATTCCGAACCCATTACGGTGTTACAAGTGCCAGCGATTTGGTCATACGAGCGATTTTTGTACCTGTTCTACCTGTGGTGACGCTTCGCACGATGGGGTTTGCAGCACTCCTCAATCTTGTGTGACTGCAACGGGGAACACCCATCTAGTTCCCGAGATTGCCTCCGTTTTGCTGAGGAGAGAGCGATTCAGGAAATACGGGTGAAAGAAAAGGTGTCCTTCTCCGAATCCCGTAAGCTCCTGCGTCTCTGACAACCCTCTGCCTAGTGGTACGGTTCTTACAGCTCTGTAACAGCTATACCGGTATCGAGGTGGCAAATCGCAACGCACATCTGCGATATCAACGAGACAGCTATTGCAGAAAAGATCATTGTTGGCAGAACCTTCTCGAAGACCTCAACAACTACGTCAACGTCGGCATTACCATCTACCAAATCCGCTAATGTAAAGCATATTCCAGCAAAATTGTTCCCTAAGCCGTCAACCTCAGGACTAAAGACCGGCAAAACCTTAAAATGTTCTACACCACAGAAAAGGTTTCAAGACCAAACATGCCAGGGCTGACTTCCTTAAAGAGCGTGTTGCACCTGCACCCAAAACATCCAAGGGTGGTAAAAGTCCTCGTCACTCTCCACGGAGATCCTCTTCTGAGGAATCTTCTGGGTGCAGCTCCGATTGGCGAAGGCCATCTTCGCCGATCAGTACCTCAAATCGATTCGAGACGAGGAATATTCTGCCCCGACGTCCAAACGGACAGTGCGTAAGCGGCCGGATGGTGCTCATGAAAAATGTGTTAGCCTGACGGCTAAAAAGAATAAATGAAACCGACCTGTATCGCCCAATATGTAGAAACGTCTTTCTGTTTAGAACGTATCCCAGAATATACCCAATGTCTATCCTACAATGGAACATACGCGGAATTAGACCACATAGACTGGAGCTTGAATGGTTGCTTCGCCAGCATTAACCTTTGGTTGTATGCTTACAAGAGACAACGCTCCGTCCTCAGGGCACCGTTACCATCAGGCAGTACTCCTCCGTACGATGTGACTTATCCCCGGAGGAGGGTGTTCGTCATATGCGGACACCATGATACTGATCCGTGATGATATATTCACCGAATACGTACACTTGATATCTGATATCCAGTCCATCGCGTACAGATTAACCTGCCTTCCGGCAGATTCACAATTTGTAGCATTTACCTGCCTCCCTCTGCTGACCTCTCACACACTGACTTAGCAGACCTAGTTTCGCAGTTACCACCACCCTTTCTAGTGATAGGTGACGTTAATGCCCATCACGTCGGTCTTGTGCGAGAGGTCAGCTGCTTGCAGACTTCTTGGATAATAGGAATCTTGCTCTCCTGAACACCGGAGAGCCCCCCTTTCTTTCTGACACCTTTCATAGTTTTTCACGCATTGATATTGTAACTTGTTCACCACAGTTAGCAGTCTCGTTATGCTGGAATATCATCTCAGATTTGCATTCTAGTGACCATTTGCCTATTCTTATTAGTCTCTTGACACACGCCGTATGTTCCACCCGTTTACTTAGCTGGCACCGAGATCAAGCCAACTGGGAACTGTACTGCCGCTTGGCGGAATTTAACTACGACGAGCATGTCTGTGTGAACCAATTGGTCGAACACCTCACGGGAAACATTCTTTCTGCTGCTGAGCAATCCATTCCGCGTTCGACTGGCCACAGCCGTCGATTTCCGGTACCTTGTTGGACCGATGGCTGTCGGGTTGCTATTTGAGCTCGCAGATAGGATAATCTGCACTGGATAACCTGCTACACTATAAACAGGTGCGTGCACATTCTAGACGGGTTATTAAAGATAAGAAAAAGATGCCATGTAATAAATTCGTAGGTTCCTTTAATCGACATACACCTTTCTCTGTCGTATGGGATAACTTAAGACGTGTGGCTGGAAAATCGACCCATATGCCCATCGCCGGTCTCAGAGCACCTGCCGGGGGTGTTGTTGATACATTTGACTTGGCGAACACTTTAGGCAGTGCATTCGCTCAGGTGTCTAGCTCAGACAACTATTCCCTTGAGTTTCTTACAGTTAAGACTCAGGTGGAATCTCAAGGATTCTCCTTTCGTTCTGGAAACCTTGAAGATTATAATCGCCTTTTCACCATGGCAAAGCTAGGCAATGCACTCTCACCTTCGCGACACTGTGCACCAGGACCAGATGGTATCCACGTCCAAAAGCTGCAACATCTCTCTCCTGATGGTAAGGCTTTCCTACTCGAGGTCTATAATCGTGTCTGGATTGACTTCTTTTTTCCAGACAAGTGGCGTGAGGCCACCATCATACCCATTCTTAAACCTGGAAAGGACCGCCATCTTCCTTCCAAATACCGTCCTATTTCCCTCAACAGTTGCGTGGGTAAGGTGATGGAAAGCATGATCAATGGACGGTGGTGTGGTGGCTGGAATCCCATAACGTTATGACTAACATACAGAATGGCTTTCGACGACGTCGTTCAGCAACTGACCACCTACTGTCGCTGTCATTTCATATCATGGACGGCTTTCTTAAGAACAGCCCAACAGTTGGGATATTTTTTGACCTCGAGAAGGCCTATGACACGTGTTGGCGAGCGAGGATATTACGTTCTCACCACAACTGGACCATACGTGGGCGCCTAC
Organism: Hymenopus coronatus; assembly: GCA_030762935.1. NCBI lineage: Eukaryota > Metazoa > Arthropoda > Insecta > Mantodea > Hymenopodidae > Hymenopus > Hymenopus coronatus. The sequence continues at coordinate 173,039,370 of CM060900.1, forward strand.
CGTTCATTCAGGGGTTTATGGGGGACCACCTTTTTTGAGTGAGGGTTGGCTTGGTTTTTTCTAACCATTTTATTCAAGAGAACGGAGTGCCGCAGGGCTCGGTATTCAGCGTGACGCTGTTTCCAATTCCGAGAAATTTCATATCGCAATGTGTTCCCCCAGGTGTCTCGTCCTGTTTATTCGTGGATGACTTTCCCATCTTCTGTATCTCTCAGCGCACACCGTTTTTGGAACGCCGTCTACAGAGATGTTTGGGCAATTTCTATTATTGGCGCTCGAAACACGGTTTTCTTTTCTCCGCTGAGAAGACAGTCTACATTAACTACTGGCGCCGTAGGTGGCAATACCCGTCTCTTCGACTCGGGCCAGATTTACTTCCTTTCGCAGATGAGGCGAGATTCCTAGGGTTGATTTTCGATCGGAAACTTTGTGGGACACCACATATAGCACAGCTGAAAGCGCGATGTGACCGTTCTCTAAATCTTTTACGAATACTAAGTGGCAAATCTTGGGGTGGGGATCGGACAGTGTTACTCTGTCTTTATCGTGCACTAATTCGATCGAAGTTGGACTATAGTAGTATTTCTTATTCTTCAGCATGACCATCAGTGCTGAAAATATTAGATACAGTCCATAATCAGGGCATCCGTGTGACCGTTGGAGCTTTTCCAACGAGCGCGGTTGTTAGCCTCTATGCCGAATCGGGAGCACCTCCCCTGCGATGTCGGCGTGATGTTCTGCTCGCTAATTATGGCTGTGGGCTTAAGTGTATGTCTGGGCTTCCAACTTTTCGCGCGTTTTTCTCCCCCGAGCTGCACGAACGATATTGCCACCAATCTCTGAGTCCCAGGCCAGCAGGTTTTCGTTTCCGTGAGCTTCTTCGGCAGCTCCATATTGACATGCCTAGGCTGTTTTCCAAGGGGGAGAATATGTACCCTGCTTGGTTACGTGCTACCTCCCATGTCGATCTCGGGATGCCGGTTTACGGGAAATCTGCTGCGCCTTTTTATATTTATCGTCGTTGTTATTTTAGAATTTTTATAAAAATAAAGTGGACGTATTTGTATTTTTACCGATGGCAGTAATTGCCCCGACGGTGTTGGATGTACCTTTGTCACTGGCACCGCAACTTGCATTTACAGTTTGCCTAGTAGTACATCTATTTATTCTGCCGAACCATATGTTATTTATCGAGCCTTTTTTTTTAATAGACTTTAACCCCGTTCCGAGCCTCTCTGTATATTCGCCGTCGAAAATTATGTGACCGCCTTATTCTTAGTGTCCTTCAGAGCATTGGTGAGCTGTACAATTACCATCCTTTGGTGCTGCGCATTCAGGACGTTCTCCACATTTTGCAACCTTCTGGTTTTAATGTTGAGTGCGCATGGATTCCTGGACACGTTGGCTTGCCAGGGAATGAATCGGCGGATTTGGTAGCGAAATTGGCAGTCATAGAGCCCAGTGTTACTATTACCAGTTCAACAGCAGACGATTTTATGGTGGTTGAACGCAGAGCCGTATTTCGGATTGGCATGCAGAGTGGTCGGCTTTCCGTGGTAATAAGCTGAGAGAGGTGAAGGTCCTCCCTGTCAACTGGGTAACCTCCTCTCGTTTATCCCACGGGAGGAGGTAGTATTAGCTCGGCTACGACTTGGCCACTGTATTTTTACTCACAGTTACCTTTTTAAACGCGAACCTGCTCCAGTCTGTGCGTTCTGTGGGGAGGCACAGTCAGTTCGTCGTGTGTTGCTGGAGTGTGGTCACCTGGCACACATTCGATTATCTGTGGGCATGCCGGCCTCTCTTGCCGAGATCCTGGCAGATGATCCAAGTTTTTAAATTTTTAGCAAAGGTTACTTTTACTTTGATGTTTTAGTGTGATAGCAGATTTTTTAACTTTTAAATAGCTCGTTTTTAATCTTTTAGTTTTAATGAATCAGTTTCAGACAGAGCTTTATCTCCAGCTTCGGTTACAGGGCTGGGAAGTTCTTTTACTTCGGTTTTATACTCTTTTATCTGTACTTTTGCCTGTGTTTTCTTTTTAAATGTTTTTTTATTACTGATTATTTACAAGTTTTTACATAAGGACGCTAATGACCTCGGTAGTTGAGCGCCCTTAAACACCATTATCATCATCATCATCTAACATCTGCCATCGACTGGTGTATCCTGGAAAGAGATTTCTCATGCCTGGAAAGGTTAGTTTGCGTAACACAATTTTACAACAACAGTTGTCATTCCTGGCTTACTTTTATACTCATATCGATCTTCTCCGCAAGCTGCAAGAAAAGTCTAGCTTTCTAACCTTTTAGATGTCCTTGACAGATTCGCAGCTTTAAAGTATAGCGGGATCAAGCTGAGAAAGAAAAGAATTGGGTAACAGTGAAATGTTTTCTTTCTCTATTATCAACTTTATCTGTTTTTTTTTTTTTTTTTTTTTTGTTCCTTTGTTTTGTTTTGTGTTTTTGTTTTTGTCTGTTTTGTATATTTGTTTCCACATCCGACGTTTCATTCACATTTTGGTTTCCAAGTGAAACAATATTTCCCGTTTTACATCATCTTATAATCATTTCCTAGTGTAATACGATACCACAGGACATTTTTTTAAAGCTTTACATTGCCTATCTACCGATGAAGTATCATTCGGACTTAAAAAAAAGTAACTTTTCATCGCTTTGAAAAATTTTCCTAGCACTTCGCCTATTTTCGGAGTAGCGAGCCGCTGCCTAGATGTAGTACAAATAGTGCGTTCCATGTTTGTTATCTGTTTATAGTAATGTGGCACATGCATAGAAGAAGCCGTGTAATGTTAATATTTACGTAACCATAAAGCTGGGCAATATCTCTGTGCTCAGATAAGAGCCATTGTATCTGGCTTCTCTCCGCACTCTTCGTTTTTCCGCCCCTGAGATGTGACGATTTCTTGGCTCTGGTTGGCAGCTGGACGCGTGGTTTTAAGTTCTGCGTCCACTTTTGATGTCTTTTCATGGGGAATGCTTGATTGATTTATGTTCACAATTTACAGATTCCCTTCAGGTTTTTCCTAATGTCACGCTGATTTAAATTATGTTCGAAAACTATAATTTATTTACTGAAGTTGCTTAAAATGGCATGTTTTTCACCATGTTAGTTTATTATAGTAGTTGTACGGTATACAGAGTTTTCGTTGGTCTCATTTGGTTCATAATTAATAAGTGTGTCTCCTTTCGGATAATTTCATATAGAACTATTTCCGTTTCCTATACCTATAGCGTAATTTGTTAATTGCACGTGTTTCATCATACCGCCAAATCATTTATCATATTTGTCTGTGCCAATATTATAAAGCCGATGATAGCGAGCTGAACCAGATTTCGAATACGGTCGGGGTGGGATTTCTTCTTTAACTGGGATCATATATACCCTCGTAGTTACAGGAGGTACAGAAATATTCCTCAAGTCAGAGAGTCTGTTTACAAACCTCAGAGATTGCTGAAAAAGGTTTGAAGCGATCTTCACGGCCAATTTTCATCCACATAATTTGTCCTTGCTAATACGGTGGAATTCTTATGAGACTGCAACTTTAGCAGACATATAAGAGGAATCTGAACATGTAAAAGTTCAAAATTACGTTTGGTTAAACATTTTGATTAGATCAGTTTATTCTTTTCAGGTTGATAACCTTTTTATTTATATATGCTTTTAGGTAATGTTACCTCCAAATGAAATGGTTTAGTGCATTGCTGTTTTTAATTTATTGTACACGTCAAATTACCTTCTGCAGCTTGTTAACACTAAACACCACATAGTACCAATTGACCACAGTGTTTCGTAACAGTTTTAGGACACACGCCAGTTACTAAGCATGTACTGACATTGTTTAAACCAATTACTTAAACAATCTAGCAGCCAGTCGTTTCTGCGCATCTCTAAAACTATAATTAAGAGACACCTCGTGGCATGGTTAGTTTCATGAATCTGTGGACATATAGATTAGTACTGTAATTGTAATGCTTGCGTTAGTTGTTAAACTAAATAGTCTATTAAACATTGCTGAAACGATATTTAGCAATGAACAAGCTACAATAGTATCCACCAAACAAAAATGTTCTTAAATTAACTGTACTTTTAAACAAGGACAATAAAACGTATACAACTGATAAATGGAAAACTAATAGCAGAATCAATCCATTAGATAAATGCTAGTCACAACAGTTTTGTAGTATACAATTTTACAGCGATTAGCAACATTAAATTTCCCTACTCAGAATGTGAAATATAAAAGTCTATGAGGATTGAAGCTTTAAAAGAGATGGAAATATTTTTAAAGTGAAATTAATTTCTTTTTCAAGTAAAACAAACAATGTGCTTCATTAAGGATGACCCCGGAAATGTCCCCACCAAGAAAGCGTTGCCTTTGTGCATTACAATCTCTGTTCACAGCCCAAGGTATGCTGTTCATCGGGTGTCTCCGGTGATGACCTGCAGGTTTTGTCCCAAATTACCCTGGTACACAAAATTTAACTTTTTGTCTGGGGTTTTTATTTCAATTTTTCATCATCCCTAATTTGAGTGTCTGAATCAAAATATAGACATAGTTTTTCTCCATCACACGAGTTTCTCACAATATAAGAAACAGTAAAATATGAATTTTGAAATTCGGTTCTATCGAATTTATGTTATATTATTAAATAGAAATTAATAAATTCATAATTGTCAATACAACACTCTTCAGAATTAAGTAATATTTCTTACCATCACTTACATTTTAACATTATACAAGTTTTTTACATGCTGCCTTGAAATCCCTTTAGAGTTCCTACTCTGGAAATAATTTGATACATCTTTTTTCAGCGACCAGCAATAGTCAGTCATTATATTCACATTCCACTTTCCGTGGTAACGTCTTTCCATTTCCGTTATTTCCTTGTGAAATCCTACACCCTGCTACTCACTGACACAGCCGAGATTTTCTGGAAAAAGGTCCAAATGAGAGTGTAGGAAGTGTACTTTTACACTCATATTGCAGCCCAACTTTTGTACAATGTTTTTGTAATTTGGATCCTTGTAATTTCCCAAGTTTTTGGTGGTATCTTTAAACCAATCCATGCCTGTTTTTCGTATCTGTCATCGTTTTTTCAAATAAGGTATCTGAAATCTACTTCTAATTTTAAGCCCAACAAATATTCCCTCTTTAACTTTAATATCAGATATTCCAGGGAACTTCTTGCAGATATATTTGTAGCAGTAACCATCCTTATTTAAGGCTTTTACACATTGGTTCATTAAGCCTAATTTTATGTACAAAGGTGATAAAAGAACATTTTGGGGTCCACAAGACACTCATTAAGTACTTTTTTCATACCTGGCACGAGACTGTCTCTCTGGTTCCAATATTTTTCTTATCCAGTGATCGGATCGGGCTCTGCTATCCCATTCAGAAATAAAACTTGGCATTTTAATGTAGGTTGATAACTGACCTAGTAGTATGCCAATAACTTTTAAATCTCCACATACCTGCCACTTATGTTCTGCATATTTGACTTTTCCTAGAAGTAATTTTAAGCTATAATATCTTTCCTTGAGGTGAACTGGAACTGCTGCATATTTACCTCCATTATTCAAGAGTACACCTTTCAGACTAACTTAATAGGAATCTGTAAAAAATCTCCATTCACCTGGAATGTATTCAGCAGCTCCCAAGGCAATAGTAAACCAGGAGTGTTGTGACAATATGTAAGATTTTCTTCCTGAGAGAAACATGGAACAAATTCCTCTTCAAGGTGTCTGTACCAAGAAAATAACGTTCCGGGAGAGAGGAGATGCCTTTGTTTTAGTCGGGATCCCAACATTTCAGCAGGATCTTTGGGAAGATTTAAGTATCTGACCAAATCATTGAGTTCTGCCTGTTTGAATTGTTGAAGTTGATGAAAATCCTGTTCTTGGATATTTAAATCGTGCTGCTTTCTTGAGAATTTTTCTCAATATCCGATGACGACTCTTTTCCAAATGCTTCTACTGGAGAAGGCACAGGAAGACCAGGACCATGTAATATGGTATTTTTGCTGAAAATAACTTTGGATAAGTTATTTGTTTCATATTGTTGTTGTTTTGTAGCCTATAACATCACATACTTAGAAATAGCTATCATGACATGGATACGAGGTTCATGCCATATCATAGAAATAGCAAAGGGCATACTAGCTCTTTTTCCTTTACTCCGTTTCCTTAAATGTTCTATGCAAGTATGACATACTTTTTGGAGCTTTTTTTTTTTTTTTTTTTTTTTGTGAAGATCCCAAGCTTCATATGAAAATAGGCATTGTAGGTCTTTTAACAGATTTTGTAATATTTCGTTTTTTTTTTCCGAACAACAAAATTGCCACAGATATGGGAAAATATATCACCGTTATTTTTGCACTTTCTAGAACACATATTGCTTCGAATTACACAAATGTATGACATACAACTGCCATTCACAAAAATAGATCCTTATTATTTGAAAAGCAACTACAGATTGAGCTAAATTTGCTGGGATTGAACTTATATGGTAAGTATTGTTGTCTGTTACATCTATTACATTGTGAAAAAGATTAATTTCAACAATCAAATTAGTAATATTTCTTAGTTTTGTAGCTTCTTTTTTGGTTCCATACGATATTTATGCACGGAACTACATTAAAACATTTTAACTATAACTGCTAACTGTAAACAAAATTGTAGGTGGTAGAAAAAAACTGATCACAGTTTTTAATTAGCACATCAAATTTATTAACGTAGACATATTTTGGAAGAAACTCCAAAATCTTACATACTGGCATTAGCGATCAATGCCTTAGCTTCTGCGCACCAAGGACCCGAAGTTTCCACGGCAAAACAACAAAAACAAAGGGTAGCTTGTAATTTCCCTGTACGTAAGTCCATATTTATGATTTGATGACAATTCAGCAGAAGTTTTTGGTGAGTGTGAACAGCTCTCCTTGATACCGTGATTTATTCTAATAGTGCGTCTTATGTGAGCACAGGAATACATCTATGCTGACGCTTATAATATCGTTATATAGAAACGAGAACATTTATGTGGTGATATTGCCAGCTTGTGAAATGAGACCAGCTATGACTGTAGACATTGAAAGAGACAAATGTGTGGTTCTTTTCCTGTAGTAGCAGACGTAATTACTTTACCCCTTATTCTCTGCCGTCGACATTAATTCCTTAAAGGTATTCAACAGAGCATTCATTCGACTCTGGTATGATATGTGAATGAATACCTACGCCCGCCAGAGGGATGTAGGTTCCCTCACACGGTATAGCAGAAAAACAAGGGAATCAATACGGTAAGCTTAGCTTTCCAACTCGATGTAGGACACAGTTCATCACACACAGCAAAAGACCAGAGCAATTCCATCGGCGGGCTCGACTCGAGGCAGGTCTAGGACACAATTCACCACATCCGTTGGAACCGAATCCCGAGCGACTCAATGCGGTGATTTTGGCTCGCAAGTCTCTGTAGGATGCACTTCCGTACAGGTATACAGCAAAATCCAAATATAGTGTTATACGGCGATATTAACGCGAATCATTTACGTCACAGTTAAATACAGCATACCCCGAGAGAATGGCTGGGAGAGCGGGATGACTATCTAGGCGATCTAGTATACAGTTAAAAAGAAATATTGAAGCAGAACCCACAGCGAGTTCTGTAGCAGTTTAAACTCATGTTGAAGCACGAGTTAAAAATTTGTTGCGAAATGTTCCGTTGGAAAATTCATCTCGAGCAAAAGTGAAGAAGTTGGATTCACTACAGCATACAGGAAAACACAGCATTACCGGGATTCATTGGATGTTTTTTCTTTCTTGCGTGAGCCCAGGACCAGCAAAACTCTCTCAGCCATGAGCAGGAAATCTGAAGCGCAGGAACATCGGGTGCACCCAGTCCTTCACAAATCTTCAATATACTACTAACCTCCCAAAGCATCAGTTCCACCCACAAACGAAATCCACTTGATGTTTAGTCGTGGGATACCACCTTCCACAAGAACACAAGGGTTATGCCAGGCGAGAAAGGAGTTGCCCTGAAGCATAAAAGAAGTACAACAAATGATACGTACAGCATTAGATGAAAAACAAACAGATCACATATAGTCATTTTTAAGAGGCAAACTCAGTAAATTCTATAACTATATATAAAGGAATTATAATAAACACCAGTGGCTGATTCAAGCAATAATAAGTGGTCCAACATTGTAATCTAACGCAAACAAAGCACTGTTAATTAAAGCCTTAAATTTATAGCACGCTGCTAGTTTTCTCAAAAGCAAAAGCTTGCTCTTTCTACAGCAAAGAAATTGTTTTACCTTAATGTGATTTATGACTGACGGGCATTGAGCAGCAACATATCGAAAGATATGAAGAATAAACAGGACACAGCAGCGACACAAAACAACAGATAGGGCATCTCTGAAACATAAACTGTAAACCCCCAAACGCGCACCTGAAACATGGGCGCCACACGTAACAATACTCACACATATACACAGAAAGTATACGTAATCAATGCTAGGGTAATACATACGTAAGTAATATCGTCGGCAAAAAACTAACAGACAAAAAACGACCAAAGGCAAGAAATCGCTACAAAGAGTTGGAAACGCCATGACAATTAGGCTACACGGCAGACATACCCACACCAAACAGCTTAGGAATATAAACACCCACAGCAGAAAATAAACCATAATACATGATACAAAAAAATCACATGAAAGCAAACACACGCGACACAAAAGAATACTAAACAACCAAACAAACCCCCCCCCCCAAAAAAAACTAAACATCTGTCTAATTTGCACTCTACTCTTTCGAAAAATGGACGAATTTTGGGATCGAATACAATGCATATATCATTGTAATCTCATAAGGGCCCACAATCCTAACAGCTAATTTGGTGATATATAAATTTTGTTTATACCTGGTGGGATGGTATTTACACTTCACCCTGGTCAATGGCATACAAGGGAGAACGCCTTATTTTCATAATTCCGCCGCTTAACTAGGGCATGAACCCGTTGTAAATTGCGAAATTCCTGTTGACAATTCTTACGATTGAACTTGACGAAAATTTCTGGGAGAGCAGGAAACCAAAACGCCACAGATTTGATAATGACGAACGGGGAATGAGCGAACATGAAGTAGAACGGAGTTGTGGAATGTGATTCGTGAAGAGCTGAGATGAACTTTGCTGATAAGTAAGAAAGATTGAATCCTGTTTCAAATTGTTATAATGAAATGCAGTGAGGCTAATTTTAAATCCTTGTTCAATCTCTGCATGCATAATAGGATGTTGGCAGTGAAAGATTCATTCCCCGGCTAAAACAGAAGTTTCAGAAAGACGCCTGAGTAAACTGACTACCGTTATCCATAAGCAGTAAAGCGAGGATCCACAAATGAAGCAAAAACAAACAAATGTTGTTTATTGGTATTATGAGATAATAGCACTGGGGACTGATCATGGCTAAACATTTTGGGAAAGGAATGGGTCCAAACCAATACATCATATTGCCCTGAGTAGAACACAGAAACGGACCTAAAGTGGACCTTGAAGTTCTGGTAGAAATTGCCTAAAGAAGCCTCGGACTCAGTTCATCCCAAAAAGTATGTTGCACAGAATTTGCCGTAGCACTTACACACACAACCACACACACACACACACACACACACACACACACACACACACACACACACAACAAGCTTTAATCACACTAAGTTCCTATGCATAGCCGGCAATACAAACTGATTTCGGATCTTGTACTTAGTCTTAGCAATGCCCAAAAATGCACTTAGGGTAGAAGCTGAAGATAATCAAAGAGCATAGGATCCAAATCGCCAGGCAATGAGATGTTCTTATGTGCCGTTGGAGATAACGCGTGTGAAAAGAACACGGCCCTTAAAGCGAAGTGAAAGAACGTCTTTACCGGCTTCGAACTTATATTTAATGGTAGCAAACCTCAGATTACGTCACTGATGATCGACAATATTGATAAAGATCTGGGAAAGAAGATGCAAACATATTCAACTCTATACCCGGCTGAACTGGCAGCGCAAAATCGGCTCAGAAGAAAACCGAGTATATGTGTTCGTTACATACGTGTCTCCGTCTCGTATATATTGAACTCAATGCAGCAATGCGCACCGGTAGATCTTCGCAAGTCTGCTGATAGACTTGGTCGTCCCGAGTCACCAAGTGAGGACGTGTTTATCGCGCATCAGGGGAATCCACATGTCCGATATACTAACGTTATTCTCTAATGAATAAACAAGAAGCTAAGGTTTTCATTTCATACCTCGAATACTTGCATTCGCCTCAATAAACACCATGTGGTCCCCCGTGAAGAGCCCTGTAAGAAGACAGCGCCTAAGGCCCATTTAGAGGCGTTCGATTAGCGAATAGGACGCAATCCGGATTACCGGAAAAGCTGGCAAAGACGAATTGGTAACTGTTAGCTTTAAATCTTCAAAGACACTGTGCTGCTCTCCCGCCCACGCAAACGGGACACCCTTACTTCAGGGACGATTAAGGTTCTCCTCTTCAGCGGAAAAGTTAGGAATGAATGTACTAAATTTATTCACATGCCCATGAAACGCCCCAACAACTTTTAAGTTCTTTCGAGGAGGAAAATCCATAGTTGCTTTCATTCTCTCTGGATCAATAATAATACTAATAATGATAATAATAATAACAACAAATAACCTGGGAAACTATGTACTCAACGAACTGTATCCGCGCCGTGGCAAAATACACTTAGCCTTAAGGATAAATCCAGGTCATTCCATGCGCGAAATGACCTCGCGTAGATGGTATAGTATCATTCGGAGGATAATATACATGAACATCCAACATTTCTAAATATAGAAATATGTGAATTTGTTGCATGAAAACAATATACGTAGTAATTGGGACAAAACGTGTCCACCCGTGGCGATACCAAAAGAGACCCTTCACAAATCATATAGCCGCCAGAGAGTAAGTAGTTAGTGCTTACTTGATTAGGCAAGTGGAATCTGGAAATGCGCATTATTCACATCTATAGTGGTAATCATTTTCCACTCAAAATAGCCGCTCGGTGGCCGAGTGGTCAGACCATTTGCCTCTCACCTAGACGGCGCGGGTTCGATCCCAAGCGACCTCATGTGAGATGTGTGGTGGACAAAGCGGCGCAGGGGCGGGTTTTCTCCGGGTATTCCGGTTTCCCCCGCCTTCACATTCCACCGGGGCTCCATCTTCATGTATCATCAGTGTCATCGCCTGCGGTGCCAGAGCAGTAAAAGCGGGCGTTAAACACTACTAACAAAAAGACCCAAAATGATAATCAGCCATATTCAGGCCAGGTATAGAGTGTGCTTATATATGAAATTGATGCGGTTACTGTAACGAAGTAGCTGTTGGGCAACATGTCATCCATTTTAGACTTAGAAATTCCTACATTCAGGAGAATTAAACGCACACCGAGAGAGTAACCAATGCAGTGTTAATAAGCTCGATGTTTCTTAACCACTAACCGGTCCTCAAATACTTTCTCGTATTCTGAACAAAACAGTTCTTCTGTTTTCGAATGCTGAGATGTTAGGTGGGACAGGCGACCTTGAGGGACAGTTAGCTCTTGAGCAATAGCGCCATAAAATACTATCATGATAGACTGGGTTATTAAAATGCTGAAAAGAATTTCTTACATATGGCGCAAATGCAAAAGAAGTTTCTTGTCGCTGAAAGCCCAAAATTAATATATATGGCACTCAGGAACAAAGCAACAATGGCGTTTCCAGGTGAGACGCGAAAAACGCAAATAAACAACACTGGTATTCACCTGAACAGTTACCCGCTAACTGAAAAACACTAAACTTGTATAATTACATGTGAGGTGAAGGGCTACGCAAAAACTCACCAAAATGTTGATCGTGAAACAGCGCAAGAGCTGCCAGAGCTCAGCAAGGCCAAAACAGGAAGCTTCCTCACGATAACTTGTACGAGAAGTGTGGAATGAAAAGCAGGCCTACTACCCGACGAGAAAGCGCAACATAGGCTTGAGTGTTCAAAAGCTTCACTGTCGTATAGAATATTATTAGAAATTGGTTCTCGGACAACCTTAGCAATGATATTGAGAGATACACGCGGTACGACGAATGGAGCAACCGGTGGCCAAAACACCACAGCAAAAGCGTGCTCCCAACCTAAGATCATGTATTTCCTTTTGGACTAGACTGGTATTATTTGGAAAGCTATTTGGAAACCTATCTCGCAACATTCGAGGAAGTGAGGTGCGAAACTCAATATGTTGGATATCGTCTGCCTCGCTTTGTTCAGCCAAAAGGAGCAATGCCATTTCCATTTTGGTTAAGTTTGTAGGCCTAGCAAGTAACACAAACGTTGAGTGTGCTTCAGTTGTTCACTCAGACAAAATTACTTCGCAAATTTATTTTTCGGAGTAAGCGACCACTAACAAGGGCTTAAACAGCCTTTATGTTCTGAATATAATCAATAAGCGACTTATTAAATGCCACTGGCTTCAAATACTGGTCATGAAAACCGTTAAATATACTGAGGCGTCAAAGCATGAGGTGGAATAAAACCATTCAACATCGCATCAAAAAATGCATGTAAAATCGAATTTTTGTGGCACATAAATTACCTCTTTAAACTTCGCAATAATAATTTCTATTAGATGTGACCTGGACTCATTATATACGTCCCCTCAGACCCCAAATTTTAGAAAATCTTATGTTGTATTTGCACTCAGGACCTCAAAAACTGGCAAAGATTACATACACTTGTGTAACGAATGGAGAAACTTCAAAGGCGAATGAAAACAGACTCAGGCAGAGGGAGCGCCATTGTGAGCCAGAAATATCTCATCACTTGTTCAAGTATACTTTCTAATGGTGACATAGAGGCAGGTTTGTAATGGCGTAATATACATTACAGTAGGGAAGTGCTTCATGAAATAATCAATTCGTTATATAATGATTCAGCCGCCCACATCATCTTCTTGCTTGGTGCTTGGATTATCCGACTTTCGCTTCGCTGTTAGCGAACCAATTCAAAAATTCTCTAAAATCGTATCACATATCGATGAGCATCTACAAGTAATACGTTTCTCGGGAGCATAATAATCCGATGGTCTCTTACTTGGCAAAACATGTTTGTAATGGCCGCCACATCAGCTGACAAAGACCATTTGCTTCCACCTATACACAATTCGAACAAGACCTTAGATATGCATAACAGTGCTGCACCTCGACTGCCGCCATAATCGTGAAATCTAGAGAACAAAACTGGAAAACCATTTAAATAACCTCTCAGCTCAAAACAAACTGCCAAATGTATCCAACTGAAATGCGTTACTTAATTCAGATGTTTCACAGGAACTAATTCTGGAAGCTTTTGGAAACAGGTCGAAATGATGGTATACCAAATACTCGATAATATGCATATATAACACGTAAGTCAAATCAAGACTGCTTTTTAACTTGCAAAACATACTGTGTTGCATGCATAGAGATTGATAAGAAATGGCGATATATATAGAGGCAAACGGAAGGTTTACGAAAACATCTAGGGCGGTGCCAACAACTCCTACCACCTCAGACAAAACTGCTTGACCTTAATCACTCATGAATTACTTGAATTATTGCACGGTCTGCAGTATCTCGGTGGTTACTACACATATATTGCAGTAAAATCAAGGTTATTAAATTAAGATAAAACTTGGATATGGTGACAGTTTTGGTAAACTATTATGAACTGAGGAACCTTAAACAAAAGTTATATGATAAATATGCAATGAGGTAACCCAAGTAAAGGGAGATGGTCAGGTAAGACTACGAAAATAATGATTTTGGCGATCTGCTGCATTATGGAAAGCTTAACACGGGATTAAAGTGCACTGGCCAGAGAAATCAATCGAAGTCAAGGACCCGATTTGAACGCAAGTAAATAAGAGGCAAGATTCGCAAGTGGCGCTAAGTGACAAAAGAGACACGTTTTACATACTCCATGACGTCACTTACGGACATAGTACCAACTGCAGTTACTAGAAGTGCAAATCGGCACAGTAATGAATGCAAATTCATTTTGGTCTGAAACAACTCTTAAGGCAAGGGAGTAGGTGGCTGAGACTACTGTCCCATCAACTGGTCTGGAATAACAAACGACATGGTGTGTTTTTATTGGTTCAACTATGTTCCCAGCAAGGTAACTTCTCTGAAATAGGAAACAATACACACACACGCACACACACACACACACACACACACACACACACACACAGGATGTATCTTTATCGGTGTTAACTATTTCAGGCTTGCCCTCCCAATACTAGAACAGTATAAAAACGGGTTCATAGAGTATAGGTCTGTAAATAATGTGTTGGTAAGTTACGAGAAAGAATTGAAGCTTACAGAAATTGCTTTTTATTGCTTCCTGCTTGTTTTATACCTGCCCAAAGCCTGCTTTCCATTCTATCGTGCAGTCTGTTATACATTCCTGTAGTGCTTCGTATTTGACAACGAATGTAGTTATGCACTCTGAAAGTGTCAATATTGGGGCAAGTGTCGCATAAAGCCGGGGTTAAATGTCCCCAGCCAAAGATGTCCGTTGGAATTGAGGTCTAGAGATCAAGTAGGCCATGCAGTGAATCCCCCTTGACCAGTCAACCTATACGGCAACTAATCATTTAAAGGTTAATACTAATCTGACTAAAATGAGCGCTTCATCGTGCAAATTCGAACTCTTTTGTTGGCATCTAGAGGTACATTATCAATTAAATGTTACAACTTTTTTTTTGAGAAACTGAATAAATGTCTCTGCATTCCAGAGGAAAGAAATAGGAACTACCAAGCTGATCGTGAGTGAGTCTACCTAAATTGTTTAGACATAGTGTCTGTTAATATATGTCCTGTCGTACTTGATGCGATTTTCATAGGCACAGCTATCAATATTATCAAAATAGGAGATTCGTTGCGAGCCGCATCAATGAATAAATTGCATTGTAAGAGGTTCATATGCATAGCACATTTTGAAACATGTGGTAGAAGAAAGTTCTTCTTGACTCTGGACATCTTGATGTCATGTTTAATCCTTGTATCCGCTGAAAGCGGAAGATCTTCTTGCAAAATTCTCGAGATAGTCATGTGACTAAGACTTTCCCTTACTGCAATAAGTATTGTGCCCTCTTTGTATCTGTGTTTATATCACGAAGAACTTGTTTCACATCTCTTGGTTTTCCAACATCTGAAACATTTCTCAAATGAACCAATCTCTCTCAAGCGTTGGTGAATTGGTGAGTATGATCGCGTAATAATAATAATAATAATAATAATAATAATAATAATAATAATGAGAACAGAAGGATTGTCCGCCTGAATCCCTGGCTACATTCTCTATAAGAAAACCAAAGAAATCTGGTTCACCGGGGTAGTAAAGGATTTGCAAGTATTAGGAAACCACTTGCCGCTCACCCACGCGGTCCGGGTGAGCTCCTTGTGGGATTTGTGGTGCACAAAGCGGCAAAGGGGTGGGTTTTCTCCGTGTTCTCTAGTTTCCCTGCCATCGCATTCCACCGGTCCTCCACTTCACTCCATGTATAATCCGTATAATCGCTTGCGGTGCCATATGTAGTAAAAGCAGGCGTCGAACACTATAAAAAGTATTGGGAAGTTACATGATGATATTTTGGAATGTGAGGAAGAAACTTGAAACATCCAGGGTTTTGAGACAAAACCTGAAATGAAGACAGGCAAAACATAGGCCAAAGCAAAATTCAGGAGTACTGGGCAAATGTTAAAGTTCAATACAGAAAACCATGTGTGATCCATAGGTGACCAAAATAATAATAATAATGATTATGGTGATGATGATGGTGATGATAGTAATAATAATAATAATAATAATAATAATAATTGTTTTACCTTTGTACTCCTAGTAGTATTATATAAGCAATGCAGGTGTCAACCCAGGGGATAAGATATCTTTTCGTATTCCGTCTCCTCCTGCAAGGGGCGTTTTAACAAATATGAAAAGAAGTGGGAGGTTGGCTGTTAACCCCTTCACACTCTACTTTGTGCCCACAGTGAACGTGTGGTGCTGACTCGGCCACAGCTTGTTGCTCTATGAGGAATGCGGTTGCCGATAGTCCTGGTAGCTTTGTGTAATGCTGACATGACTCCTAATGACTCAGTACCGCAAGCCGGAAAAGTAGGACATGAAGGGTACAGTAGGCTGCGCAGTGAACGTCGAATTTGTTACTCCTGGAACCATAGTATGTGCGTACCTAAGCACCGCTAGTAGACTAATGTGCAAATTTAAACAAAGTATTACCAGTGCAAAATGTAAGCAAACAACCACCAAGTTGTTTAAAATCTTGAAATTCAAAATAATATGCACATCCAAAGACATGAGCACCATAATTGAAATGACAAATTATTATATCCTTGAGCATACCGACATTCCTGTGAGGGAAGAAAGAACCGAGCTTACTAGCAGATGATCATTACGAAATAACACAACGCTCCGATATATATATGGAACTTCTAGTGCTAATAGCACACACACACACACACACACACACACACACGCTCGAGTTCGAAGCCGTGTGGGATCCATGTATGTCCTTGTATGGGGTCCATATATTACATGTATGGGTTGTCATAGGGATTTATAATGATTCACATTGGAACCATTTTTATTGCGTATCTTGAACATGATTACATCATCCGAGGACATGACTGAAATTATCTTAAGCGTTGATTTGCATGATAAGGGCCACACCAATTCTGCACATCGTGGCTCTACAGAGGAGTTTTTTTGTTTTTTTTTTTTACAGGGAGTGGTCGCCCGGAGGCGCCACGCAACAGCAGCTGTCCGTGGTGACCACCGTGTGGGGAGTGACTACCTCTACGCAGTCCGGTCCCCACAGCAACAATAACAACTTCCCAGGAAGCGGTGGTGGCACCGTGGCGGCAGGAGGTGGCGCTGGTTACGGTGCGCAGCAGGGTCCTCCCAATAAACAAGGCACTACTTTCAACGGACCTGGGTACCGACAAGGAATCCCACCTGGGTGAGTCTTACAATCTCACTTCTCAAGGAAAATCAGTTTAGACTGCTGATTTTGTTTTTGGAGAAAATATAAATGTAAACCTAAAAATTCTGTTTCTTAGTGGTTCATTCTTCATTATGTACAATGTTTCTCAGTTTAGCCCAGAGGATATTATGATCACTGAGGGTCTCAATAATGCATCAGACTGAATAGCGGTTCAGTACATATATGTCTCCATCTTATGGTCCAAACGAACCAGTTGATCATGTAAAATCCCGTTAGTTTGCTTCTTAAGACAGTAATGGAGCGCCAGAAGGAAATGAAAATAAGTGTTTTAGAAAATGCTTGTATTTGTAAGAATAAAGCCTTCAGTTTTAAGTACGTACTCAAAGGTGGAAGTAGAGTCCCGTACTCAGCATCCGTTCTGCAATGAGTATGTTCCACGCGACTCTTCTCTTGCTATCCTGATTAAAAGGAAGCTCAGCTCTGAGATTATACAAATTTGTTATTTAAAATTAATTCTGAAAGAAAATACAGAATGCTATATGAAATATACAGGGATATGAACAGAGTAATCAGCATTCGTAGAGGTTGAAAATCATTTGTTGTTCAAGAAAAATACTACATAATGGCAGCAATGTTAGTTAAAGGTTATTTATTACATTGTAAAGTTAAAAATTCAACTACGTGTTTCATTTTGCACCTATACTCAACAGAGTTGGTATTAAAAATATTAGTAGCTTCCTGGAATTCTAGAAATATTTCAAATGGAACCTGCATCCTTTGAATCATTAATTATAATATGAGTATTGCTATGTTGTTATTTGTAAACATAACATAATTTGTGCCATTTTCGGCTGTTTTGTTTGGTCACTTCACACAATGTTGTATCTTTCTTTGAACTGCGCCTCCTTAAGGAAAAGGGCATGGCTCTCATAAGACATGCTCAACCTTTCGAAGACAACCATCTTTTGGAGGCAGCATCTTCCTTAGTTTTAGTCGAGAGGATCTCCGAAATTGTATAGGAACCTGTAATCTAACAGATGCTCCTCAGATGTAGATGTCCTTTTGAAGTCCACTTTGTGATGATATTACTATCTAGACTTGATAGTCTTGTCTCAGTCAATATTTGCTATTGGCATTAACGTTTACTAATGCTCTGGTGTATTCGCCTTCTAAACCAGTACAATTTTTAGTTGGACAGCCTCTAGATAACCAGGTGCTACAATCTCTGTAGCACTTAAAGTAACACAAAATACATACAGAAAGCATACAAATAAGATATACACATTTATGCTGTACATAGTTATAAGCAAAATGCATAACTGTATTAATCTCGTCATCTAGTGGTTTCTTTTAATTTTTGTTCCTTAATTTCTGTGCCTCTTTTATATATATAATTCCACTAATCCCTCCTTACTCGCATATACACTTAGTGTGAAGGGTGTGAGTTAAAGGTAGATGGGTAGTTTTCATAGCACTTTTGTGGCAGTTCTTGAGTATTTGGACTCAGTAATATGGCTGTACAGTGTTGACCTGACACATAAGTTACAATAGGCACAGTTTCTGAAAAGCATACATAAGTTAACTTATTTGGAATACAACACATCAGGTCATGGCTGCTAAATATGCATGTTGTTGCCCTACACTCGCCCTCAAATAATTATCTCTTTTGTTATTTAATGAACGTTGTAGTCAAGTTTGATTGCATATTCACCGGAAATAGCAGCGTTTTATATAACTGGATATTTCATGCAAACATTGTATCCTTACAACCGAAACCAATATTGATCCCTGCGTACAAATGGATGACTGGATTAAGAAAAAAATGGAAGTCGGCAAACGAGGGAGCATTGTTAGATCTGGCATACTTTCGGAGTTTAAAACTTCTTTTGCATTATGATAGTTTTAGGTTGTAAAATTCCCTTTTGTGGATTTAAGTGTACGTTAATGAGAAGTACGAAGTGCTAACATTCGTGATATTTCTCGGAACCTGCTGTGTCATTTTATTTATTACTACACATGTCTAGCTCACATCGTAAAGCTGTATGTTCTGGTTGTATTTTTAATGATAACTTCCAAACTACAGTAATTTTGTTTTCATTTAAGGCTACTTCTTTAATGGTGGAATTTATAGTGACCAGGGTAGATTTGGAAACAGACATCCGTTTCTGTAGCTGTGCGCAAAAAAAAAAAAAAAAAAAAAAAAAAAAAAAAAAAAAAAAAAAAAAAAAAAAAAAGTTTAAGTTCTGATTCTAGATATCTTACATGGTTTGGAATTCTTTGAAGTTCATTTTCAGAAGCTGTTCCAAAAAGAAAGTTAAAGATCTGAGCTGGCGTCTATCATTTTGATTCAACCTAACTAAATCTCCCAAAACATCCTTTAACCGATCACTTTACGCGTTGTATGAACATACGGAACTGAAGGTTTAAAATCGGTACGCACATTACAGTTTCGTTACTCTTTTCTGGTGTCGGCACTAGAATATGTATTTGTTGTTTTTTCTGTCTCCAAAACTATTCAGGTTTAAATTAACATACAGTGTTAAACACCATTCTACTAAATATTAATACAAAGCTCCCAATGTCAAAGTAAACGCCTGCCTGACCCCTAGTTACTTTTACCTGAGCTTTTACATCTTGTTCTCTAACCACACTTCCTGTCACTTCACCCTGAAGGTGTTCATATTATCATAACGAAACAATCGCCTTGACCAGAAACCTAATTCTCCTGCTGCAGCACAGCTGCAAAATAATGTTTGCTTATATTAAGGGAATTAAGGGAGTGAAATTTTGACTACAATCGTTAAAACACACACACACACACACACACACACACACACACACACACACACACACAAACTAAAATTAACTTTTTATAAAAAATAGTTGTTGGAATATTTTGGGCATCTATAGAAAGCACATTTAAACACACTCAAAGTTTTGCATAAGTCCTAGTTTTTACTTAAGTACACCTACCTAAATGTTCTCAAATAGCTATTGTAATATTGTAAAGGATAAAGTTATCCTAAAACCAATAGAAAGGATTTTAAAATACGTTTTTATGAGAAAATATAAATAGTTTTAGAGATTAATTTGCCCAAATAGTTATTAAAAATTATAATTAAAGTATTTGAAATATCCTTATTATCAGTTTTTGTGTCTGGTTCAGAGCTCCAATTCAGAAAATACCAAACAATTGTCTCAAATATTGAGGCACATGGGACATTTTGATTATGCAAAATATTTACATAATAAAATTTGTGAAATATTTCATATCCCGAAAAACATTTATTCAATCTAAATGAAATCTGAGATTCGTATTAACATAACAGCCAATCAATCACAGTAAAGCTTTCTGAAAAGTCGATACAAAAATATACAAATTTGAAATATCGCTCCTAGTGTCCCTTAACAAGAATCAGGATGTTATTTCCTTTTATTTTAATCTTTCTCGACCTAACATTTTCATCCTTCACCTTAGTCACCTCGTATGTATTTAGTTGTCGCTCATTATACACGAACATCCAATTCCCTTTGTCATAAGTATTATTCGATATTTTTTACTTTGTTTCACACCTTTTCTTTCTGCTGCTGTAAATTGGACCATGCTTATTTACATGCTACTGACTATTTTTGTTTAATTGCTTTTACTAAATTTTCGTAATTGCACAATGGCTGAGACATCTTTTGTAGTAATTCATGAAGGTTTGCCTTCCCAACAAATAATACTTCATAAGATGTGTATTTGCTACAGTATACGGAGCTGTGTTGTATATGAAGGTTGAGAAATTTACTCACTTATTTAAACGAGTCTGAAACTTGTTTCCAAAACATCCAAATATTTGAAAATAACCTTAAACACTCCTTCTTATCATCTATTAACATTCAGGTGACAAGTTCTTGTGTGCAGTTTTGTAACTTTTTATAGTATTTAACGCCCTTTTACTACATGTGGTATCGCAGGCGATGACACTTGGAATGTATGGAATGAAGATGGAGCACCGGTGGAATGCGATGGCGGGGAAAACAGGAGAACCTGTAGAAAACCCGACCCTGCGCCACTTTTTCCACCACAAATCTCACATACGGTCGCTTGTGATCGAACCCGGGCCGTCTAGTTGAGAGGCGAATGGTGTAGCCACTCGGCCACGGCGCAGCCGTAGTTTTGTAACTCACAACAACCCTGAAATATCTGAATAATAAATCCCTGCTTCATTAAAATCTAATCTGCTGCTCCATATCTCAAAATAATTTCATTTACTAATGTATATACATATACTACATTATTCTACTTGGGTTTATCATGGGAATTACTACCAAGTATTAATTCAAATAGTCCTGCCATATTAACAAATATTTTCTTCATAAATTAGAAGTGAAAAATTGACTCACAATGTGAAATGACATTTATTCCAAGATTTTGATTGTGTGTCAGAATATGCAGTTAGCTATAGTGTTTTGAAGTGGCTATATACTCGACATAAGAACATAACAATATCGTTTTTTTTTTTAAATCCCTAAAAATATTAGGCCAAGAAGCATCAGTTTAAATTTCCATATGTATAGGAAATTCGTGAATGTCTTCTATTAGCGTCCGTGTTCCACCTGTGGGATTTTCTTCTCTGGTTTTCGAATTGTGTTAACTCCTGTAAGCTTCAGATACCCAAAGTCGCGGGTTCAAACCCGCCGGAGGACGATGGATTTTTTCAGGCGTAAAAATCCTTAGCATGGATTCCTTCGGAAGGGAAGTATAGCCGTTTGTCTCGTGTCGTAGATTTACTGCATGTAAAACAGCCTCAAGCAAGCTTACAAGAGCTCTCTGAGCAAAATTAAGGTTGTGTAAAATATGAAAACTGCAATACTGGAAAACGATTATTTATAAGAATCCTAGCGCACCCAAAGACAACGAAATGGCCGTCATACGTAATTTATGGGATACGAGGAGAGGTAGTAGAAACTAGGGGAGTTGATGGTGACTGTGGGAACAACTTGACGTGCATTTGGATGTAGGTGGATTTCAGTAGATACATGCATAAACCTACGTTGTGGGATGTATCTGATGTACGACATGCACAATGTATGACTTTAGAGCTTCATATGACGACTACATCTACCTGAACTAGCCTAAGCTAATCTAAACTGGACAGTGTATTCTATTGGCCTAAAATACCTTGTCTCTAGGCCGTGATAACTAACCTACCCTGTCATCACCTTTAGGGCCAAAGGGGCACGCGCTGAAGAATTCAATGTTTTCAGATGCAGTTAACTTGTTGGTGCGGGGTTCAAGGTACCGAGAACGGAATGTTCTCTTAGGACGCGAAAGCCTCTGTGGTCATTTGCTGCGCATGCGCAAAGAGAAAATAAGAACCGACAATAAGCAAAAATTTAAGTTTGAGTCAAATCCACGACAAAAATATTTAGCCAAAGATCTCTTCATGCGTAAAAGTAAATAATAAGAAACATTTCTTAAGTTTGAATGTCTTCTTATTTGAAAACAAAGTTGATCTATAAACCTCCCGAACGAAATATACAAAAAGAAGCTAAAAATTTACAATGTTGGTACTTGGTAACAAGCAGACGAAAAGGTACGCTCGCGCACCAACGCTCAAGGCGTACAAGTAGTATGTTGTGTAACTACCATAAGATTACTACAAAATACGAGGTACGTCCAGAAAGTAAGTTCCGTTTGGTAATAAAATTAAATTTTGTACAGATGCAGAATACTTATTTATTGCATAAAATTCTACAACTCTTAAACTATTTTTCCACATAACTGCCGAAATTTTCAGGCATTTGTCATAGCGTGGCACAAGTTTTTGTATACCTTCTTCATAGAAGTTGCCGCCTGTGTCTTCAAAAAGTTGGAAATATTTTCTTTCAGCTCTTCGTCATTGTTGAAGTGTTGACCGCCAAGGAAAGACTTGAGATGTAAGAACACATGAAAGTCGCTAGGAGCGAGGTCATGGCTGTACGGAGGATGGTCAAACACTCCCAGCCAAATCCCTGTAGGAGGTTTTTCGTCATATTTGCAGTGTGTGGTCGTGCGTTGTCGTGAAGAAAAACAACACCTTTTGACAGCAATCCTCGGCGATTAGTCTGTATTGCGCGGCGCAATTTCCTAAGTGTCTTGCAATAAACATCTGCTTTGATTGTTTGACCACGCGGTAAGAAATCAATGAGTAAGATGCCTTTGCAGTCTCAGAACACTGTGCACATCATTTTTCGAGGTGTCAAGACTTGATTCGGCTTAACCTTTGCTGGGGATGAAGTGTGCCTCCATTCCATTGATTGACACTTACTTTCAGGGGTGTCGTAAGAAACCCAAGTCTCATCTCCTGTGACTATCTATGTCAGAAATTCTTCGCCGTCTTCATCATAACGGGTTAAAAACTGAAGTGCACTACCCATCCTTTTTGTTTTGTGTTGCTCAGTAAGAATCTTTGGTACCCAACGTGAGCAAAGTTTACGAAATTTCAGTTTTTCGGTAACAATTTCATGAATTAGTGATCGTGAGCTTTGGGGAAATTCCATAGCGAGAGCACTAATTGTAAACTTGCGGTTTTCCAGGATCTTGTCATCAATCGTGTGAACCAGTTCTTCTGTAACCAAAGATGGACGCCCACTTCGTTCTTCATCGCGTACTTCACTACGTCCTTCATTGAACTGTCGGACCTATCTTCTCACCATTGCATCACTCATCGCATTTTGTCCGTAAACTTCGCAAATGTGTCGATAAATTTCAATTGGTTTCACTTTCCTAGCATTCAGAAAACGAATCACAGATCTGATTTCACAAGCGGCGGGATTTTCAATCAACACCGACATTGTAAACAAGCACAACAAAGCGTATGTGGCTGACAGCGATCTCAAAATGGCGCACGTTTCTTCTCCTTGATACAGAGCATCTACCGCGCATATGCGGAACTGCGATCGCAGCGCTGCAGCGGAGATAAATTGAAACGGAACTTACTTTCTGGACGTACCTCGTAGATTCACGATACATTTGAAGCTTCACTTGAAAACAGGAGAAAGCCAAATAGCCAACAGTTATTCAAATTATGGACGCAAACAAACAGTAAAATGGCTAGTGTTTTGAGAATGAGTGCTGAGTTACAATATCCACCTTAAGAGTAAACTGATAAGTGGTGTAACAGTGCCTTGAAGTATTTCATGTCACGTGTTAATGAAACATAATCCGAATGCGCTGGAGAATAATTTGAAGAAATTAACTGCAGAATGATATACCGATTTATCAGTTGCTTGCGTTTAAAGAAACGACAGTGTTAAAACCAGTGCTGGCTCGTAGCCAAATTATCTGGTAGGACACAATTTTAAGATTTACTAAAATTAAAACTAAATTGAATGTTATTTATGGACGCTCTTTAATTGCTACGCTTCTAAGCGTCCCATTCTATTTTGTGCGTGAAAGACCGTTTAATATTGGCCAGAGGCCTCTTTATCAGCCTTGAGGGTTTTTTTACATGCCATAAATCTACGATACGGTATCAACGACTTTACTTCCTCTATGAAGGAAGGGATTTTTACGCCTGAAAAACAGCCGGGTTTGAACCCGCGAACATGAGAACCAGAGCCCAGCATGTTGCACCTACATAGATCACGGATGACGACAGACTAAAATTAGTGGACACTAAAATTAAATTAAATGCTAATTTGTGTATTAGCACTAACCTTTTTGTTTGTAGGTGAATTCCATCCTTCGATCCTTTGCTTGTAAAAATACTTCCATAACTCTTTATGTCAGAAACTGAACGCGACATGTTCCGAGAAATTTGAACACGAACCGTCACCTTCACAGTTTACCATATGTCAACATTATCAGAGAGGTGATCCTGCTGCAAATTAATACATAGCTCGTCTTAACAGCTGATGCACTTCAGTTTAAGATTTCAGTCTTCAATACTACGGTACACAACTTGAACAGTTTAAGTATGTCAACTACAACGTTCACGATGTTTCTTTTTACAAACGAAGCTCGCTTTCCTCTCGGAAAATTGTGGAAACTGCCCTTAAAGTAAAGTAGATCGCGATCGTGATATTAATGTTTTAAGCATTTTCTTTATAAGCAATTGTATACTTTACAAACCATGTCTAACTTTCGTAACAGTGTTTAGAATTTTCCCTCTTTGGGCGAGTTTTAACACTGCCGTTTCTTTGAACGCTAGCAACTGATAAATCGGCATATTATTCTGCAATGAATTTCAGCAAATTATTCTCCAGCGCATTCGGATTATGTTTCATTACCACGTGAAATACATTCAAGGCACTGTTTCACCAGTTATCAGTTTACTCTTAAGCTGGATATTGTAACTCAGCACCCATTCTCAAAACACTAGCCACTAATCACCTCTCGCAAGTAAGGTCCATTTTACTGTTTGTTCACGTCAATAATTTCAATAACTATTCGTTATTTGGCGTTTTCCTGTTTTCAAGTGAAGCTTCAAATGTATCGTGAATCTATTTCCTAGTAAACTTAGGGTAGTTACACAACACACTGCTTGTACGACTGGAGCGTTGGCGCGCGAGCGTGCCTTGTCGTCTGCTTGGTACCAACATTGTAAATTTTCACCATATAAGTTTCATTTTGTATATTTATTCGGGAGCTTTATAGATAAACTTTGTTTTCAAATAAGAAGACATTCAAACTTAAGAAATGTCTCTTATTATTTACTCTTACACATGAAGAGATCTTTGGTTAAATATTTTTGTCTGGGATTTGACTAAAACTTTAGTTTTTGCTTATTGTCAGTTCTTATTTTCTCTTTGCGCATGTGCAGCAAATGACCACAGAGGCTTTGGTGTCCTAAGAGAACCTTCCCCACTCGGTCCCTTGAACCCAGCATCATCAAATTAACTGCATATGAAAGCATTGAATTCTTCTGCGCGTACGCATAGGCTGACCACAAAATCGTTTGTGTCCGAAAAAAGCGGCCGGTTACTATTTCCGACAGCCATCTTGCCTACAACTGTTCACTGTGCATGGTAGGTTTAAATTTATACAAAATTCATTATATATAGATTATAGCATTTTACCTAATAATATAATGGTGACATTATTGTTTGAATTTGTTGTATGAAGGACACGTGCCCCTGTGCCCCTAAAGAACGGCCGCCACTGGTTAAAACTCGCCTTAAGAGGGAAAATCCTAAACACTGTTACGAAAGATAGGCGATGGTTTATAAAGTATACAATTGATTAAAAAGAAAATGCTTAAGACATTAATATCACGATCGCGATCTACTTACTTTAAGGGTAGTTTCCATAAGGCTTTAGAGAAAATCGAGCTTTGTTTGTGAATAGATACATCGTGAATGTTTTAATTCACATACATAAACTATTCAAGTTGTGTAAGGTAGTGTTGAAGACTGGAATCTTAAAGTGCATCAGCTGTTAGGACGAGCACACAAATTAGCATTTCATTTCTACTGATAGCTTTTAGTATCCACTAATTTTTAGTGTGTCATCATCCGTGATCTAGGGGTTCTGGTTCTCAAGGTCGCGGGTTCAAACGCGGCTGATTTTTTTCAGGCGAAAAATACCTTCCTTCATAAGGGAAGTAAAGTCGTTGATACCGTGTCGGAGATTTACGGCGCATAAAAAAACCTCAAGCCTGTTAAAGAGGTCTCTTAGTAATATTAAGCGGTCTTTCGCGCTCAAAATAGAACGCTTAGAACCGTAGCAGTTAAAGAGCGTCCATAAATAGCATTCAATTTAGTTTTAATTTTAGTCAATCTTAAAATTGTGCCCTACCAGATAATTTGGCTACGAGCCGCCACTGGTCATCACCCAGCATAACCTACACTTCACTCATGCCAACCTAGCTAGAATCCATCTTATCTATTTTATCCTGTCAGTCTGACTTAACCTGATGGCAGCCGTGCCAGCCTAGCTAGATCCTTCACTCATCATCTATTCTGACATCAGCAAACTAGCCTAACTCCTACAACGCTAACCGAGCTATACCAATACCTAATCATCTAGTCTGTTAAATGATAACTTGTCCGTTTTAACAATGTGTAACGTATCCTGTTATCACCAAATATTTTCTGGACCAGCCCCACGTTAACGTAACTTTTAACTAACCTAGATGAGCCCAACCTCGCACCACCTAAACCCCTTAAACCAGCAATTATAAAGTCTTTTATTAGCATTGGTCACATTTAATGAAAATTTTCCTCACCTCTTCCAGCAATTTAATATTTTTAAAGTAACTTGATAGGTTCTGCAATAATTTGCTAAAAGTGTTGTGTTTTGTGTCACCTTCTTCAGTAGTTTGTTGTCCTTTTGCGTAATTTGTAGGTTTTATGCAATGTTGCTATTTTTTATAGGAGTTTGTTACGTTCCAAAGGGAATTCAGAACGTGTTTTGAGAAAATTCAATACATATATTTCATTTTCCCTTAAAGTACTTATGGTACTCTAATCCAAATCGTTACAGGAATTTTTGAAAACTGAAACTTTTCAAAAAGTGACATGTAAAAATAGCTTTAGGGGTGGGTTGAGCTTTTTCAATAACCTTCATGTCGCAACCTTGAATAATACGTATGACATTCACACAAATTCCTAGTTTTGAGAAACTGTTAACAGACCCATGAATTTTTTCTAAAAAATAATTCATTTAGGGACCTCCAAATGTATATTTACGGTGAAATCCCATGATGGTATGCCTTTTGTGGAATACAGTACTTCCTCTGCTTACTGTAGATACATAAGTAGCGGAGAAAGTAAAGCCATATGAAGTATGTATATTCAGTGCTCGAAATGGAAGTATATAAGTACCGGTATACTTTCTTACGATAAATTTAGTTATACCTTTTGCATCATGTTGTTTATAGTATGCATAAAATCGCAAAATGTGATGTTTTTGCCGCATCCCCCATCTAAACATGCAATCAGGACATACGTGCCATGCGGGAGAGAAAAACCTCAATATAATGCTGGAAAATAGACTGAATTTTCAAATTCAACATATCGTATAGACTGGCATTATTGAAACATCTAATACATGGATACTGAAGTGTAGACTTATCTATTTGCAAGTTAAGAGCAGTGCTTCCATACAGCTTCCACTCCGAAGCTGTCTTCCAACTTCCTTTTTTCAGTAAGGCGGGACCTGCTACTCGTGACGTCAGCATGGCATCTTCCTTTTCCAATCCAGGCTCGTACGTATCCTTCAGGACGGAAAATATGGAAAGTGGGTCCATTATTCTGTATAAATATTAAATTAGCGATTGTCTCCAGAAGTACCGAATTTCTTTTTTGTGTACTCACTTCATTCATTCTACTAAATACGTTTCACATTCTGCTGTTGGTATAATCAATGCGTTCACTATATAAAGTAAAGGCTTCAGATCACATTGATTTTGAAGAGCTGCAGACTGGTTCAGAAGATGGAACCCACGAATACACTGTTGCAGGTCTTCCGGCGCCGTGTTGAAAGTTCTTCCTAGACTTCTAATGGAAGAATCCCCAAAACAAATATCTGGATCAGTAGGACATTTGCTAGTACATAAAACTTCCAGATTTGTCATCAGTTGTTTGAATTTAATTTCAGTTTCGGTATCCACAGTGCGATCTTTAGAACAATGTGCGGCAATAGTTGTTTGCATACGTGTATAGCTTTCGCAAGAATAATTTATATACCCAATAATGAACGATAGAATATAGGGAAAGTATTGTGAATGTAACACACAAGATTTTTTTTCCATGTTGGAAATTGCAGAAAATAAAATACTGCTAATTACCCACAGTAATTATATACATAGGTTGTATTGCAAATACCACCATAAAAGTTTTCCCCACTATTACGTACCTGTTTACTACAGTTGTGTATAATTAATCACGTAAGTTTGATGTCAAGATAAACCGAGCTCCAGGATGCTCCGTTTGTGCTCTTATCACTTATTTTACACTGAGTTCGTAGCATTTCACTGTTCTAGTAAACATACATCAAGTGAATGCAGTGCTCTAACATTCATAGCCATTACGCCTGGTTGCTTTGTGGAGTAGTAATTGAGGTGACTGAAAAAGAAGTCGCCAAAGAATATCTAATATGTACTTGAGTGGACATATTGTACATAAATACTCAAATGTCACAAATTGTAAAGCATGTCTTAATTTACTCCGTGGGAAGTGCAGATTTCCCTCCCGTACCACTTTTAAGGACAATTAAGGACTACAAATCTGGTACAGGAGATTTTGGCCTACCGTACACCTCTAAATTTTTATATAACGTTCTTTCGCCAGTAGAGGGGGTTCTAGCAGAGAAACTTTCAAGTAAAATATAAGTTATGGAGCAATATGTTTTTTGGTTGCTGATACAGTGTTAACCAAATTGGTGTCGCCTCTGGAATTGGATGTTGTGAGGAACGTGTACTGGGTCATGTTCCGAAACTGATTCTTCATTACATCCAGTCTTGATTCTTTTTTCGCACCAAGGAAAAAAGATAGGAAATACAATCATCAAAGGCTGAAAAATCATCTAGAAAATTTACAAAATTAATAACAGCAGGCTCTATAATTAGTAAATAAAATTGATCTGCAAATTTTACTTTATTCCTTTCATGTCATTTTGCAGTCTATTAGTAGCGTTATGCTGTGTTTTTGTGAATGATCGAATGTACATGCGCAAGTTAATAATACAATTATTGTTAAAAAGATACTATTATTCTCGTTTAATAGTTTTCAATTAATTTCCTGCAAACACTTCAGTGTTTTTGTAAGCACTGTATTGCAGAACCAATTTGGTGATCACACATCTCCTTCTATTCACTAGAGTAATGCAGTAACAAGTTGTGCAAGATTAGACTGGGCTAGATCAATAATTTTGAAAAGTGCGCAATGGATCATATGATAATTATAACACTATCAATTTTGTCTTCCAGATAACCATAGAGACGAGAGTAAACAGTGGCAAATAATGAGGAGTTGCCTCGGAAAATGACTATATGATTTTGGAACGTATATAGAGCAAACGCTCGCTGAGGAGTTCCAGAACATAAGGATTATGCTTATAAATACCAAACTTGCACAACAATTGCAAATAATGATAAATAAATTGCCTATGCAGTGTTTATATTTACAGTAGATATTAGGTCCAACATAATTATTAGAAACACTCATATAACAGGGAGATACTGAAAGAAAGGAAAAACTCTTTGACACCGAGGAAAGTGTATTGAGACCACATGCAAAAGAAACTTTTGGAAGCTGGCGCATTCGTGCAATGATAACATTCACATAATGGATCAAGGACATATTCACAATGATCACAATAAACAGTTACATTTTATACATTTCGTGTATTTTTATATTTTATAGAAATGAGGAATAGATTACATAGTGCGCACACACACGCCGAGTCTGACACTGCAACGGGTAGAATTAAATATAGTTCCATAACATAAGGCTTGAGTATGGTTGAAATTACCAACGCTTACACACCAATTGAAAATAGCAAAAAGTAAACTGCCTATGTGGTATTTACAATAACAGTAGATGTTGGAAGAAGGAAGATAAGTAAAACGCGCATTATATGGGTGAGATCTTGAAGGAAAGCAACACTTTTGCGCACGCCAATTTTTTAATGAAAAAATAGATTTTTATAAAAAGAAATATTTGAAAGCCTGCGCACTCGTTGCCCTGTTAGTATTCATAAAAGTGAATGGTGTACACTTTCACAATGACCTCAATAAACAGCTCCATTTGATGAACAGTGAGAAATGCGTGCGTTCTTATGCTTTACAGAAGTGTTACGAATAATGTGCACACTCGCCGAGCTTCACACTAGGCATACAAGACTACATTTAGATGCTGAGCCAAAGCTCGCAAACTCTTTAACACTTTTGCTCTGTGTATAGCAAATTGAACGAAAAGTTCGTCTGGTGTTTATAATCTCGGAAATGATCAATATTTGCACACTTAGTGTTCAAGGAGGCACTACAAAATGGGCAGCACCTCCTAGAGAGAATGAAAGCAACGGAAAATGAGTAAAGGAAATATGAAGCATATATTAACTCCGCACAATTAGGTTCGGAGTCTGTAAATGCGGGATTGGAACGTTTTGCGGCTGTTTTTAATTCTCCGAAAACGTGGCATCACGCATCCCTGCTTTGCATCGGAGAAAATCCTGCTTTATACTAACAGCCCTGATCACAAAAATAAGGTAGCCGCCGTACATGAGGGACAGTCAGCTAATTTGATAAGGCATACTACTATGTTGTTTGCTACTAGTGAAATCGGGAAAGGCTAAAATGAAAAGAAATGAATACATATGTATTTTTTTTATTTCACAGTACATAAGCTTATTGGAAACCGATAAACATAACAAATAACTAGTAAAACACCCACTTTGGTTGCAATTTGAGAAAATAAACTTTGATTTTTTTCCAGCCTTTTTGTGTATCTTATTTTGTTCTTGTGCAGGACACTACATATTAGTATTTTTACATTAAAGTTTGAAGTTTTCGTTTCCTTTCTCTAATCTTAATTCCTTTTATGATTTTATTTTTAACTTACAATAACTTACAATAATTATTCAAAAGAATATTTGTCATCACAATGATTGTTTTACAGT
The DNA here is from genome assembly GCA_030762935.1 of Hymenopus coronatus. Classification (NCBI taxonomy): domain Eukaryota; kingdom Metazoa; phylum Arthropoda; class Insecta; order Mantodea; family Hymenopodidae; genus Hymenopus; species Hymenopus coronatus. The sequence goes on from CM060900.1 coordinate 173,071,032, forward strand.
TGCATGGAATATCTCACTGACAAATGATATTAACACTTTCTGAACTGATGTGTGTTACAATATGCTTTTGACATCCTGAATTTAAAAACAGAGCTTCATAATCAGCACTAATAAGAACTGTAAGTATCTTATACACATTAATAACCAGATCAGTTACAAAATCTGTGGGCCACTATAAACATCCCCTGTTCATTAAGGTAAAATACTGTATGAGATCATTTGGTACTTCTTCTCCATATCATATCTTTAACTAGTATGCATCTACAATGCTCACAAATAGACATTTTCTTGAAAGCGCTTACTGCTACATATCCTGCAATATAAATGAGGACCATTTATGCATGTTTAGCAATTTCAACATAACATGAATGTTCTATGAAACTTTCAAACTGTCATCATTTCCTACACAGTTATCACTGTCATCTGAAAAACTTATGGTAGACAGAACTCGCCAGATTTGAAAGAATGCAGCTTTAACAAAGTTAATATCTTAAGTTTTCTTTCAGATTCCAGCAACTGATTGACTGACACATGGCAGTTGCCTCCACTCATTTGCCCGAAGCGAGTTCCTAGACATTCAGTTTGCAATTTTCCCAGTAGCATATACCTAAATGAATATTCTGATATGAGATGTTTTTTTAACGCTACTAAAGATGCATTTGTATGGAATAGTGCTGTATACTTTTTTATTGTCAATTTATCTGTTTGTGAACATTTTTTCCAGGACTTCACGAAAGTGTTCAACTCTAGGAGAAATGCTATGCTCTTATCTCAATACTGCGAATGGGATCACAACTGTCATTTCTTAAAAGTTTACCTTTCAAAAGATGCTTGACATTAACAATGTTCCACCATTTTGCCACTATCTTCAGTAGATTTATGTTACCTTGAAACTTACCAGTATCATTTTGTTGCTCTAGTACTGCTATAGTTTTGTCATCGAAAACTTTGGCTGCTAAACTGACATTCTGCCTTTCCATACTTGTGGGATATAGTACTTTATTGCACAAAGAAGGAGCTGTTTTTACACACACGTGCTTCTCTGATTCATAGAGTGCCTTTAAGTCGGCAAATTTAGCACGGAATACAGAACTAGGACCCATAGAATCTGTCAAGTAAGGAATAACAAATGCATGTGCTCTATTTTTTGGATTATGCAATTGTTCCCAATACATTTAAGAGATATGCTGTGTCGAAGAGCACAGGTTGCACTGGGCTTGCTACACTAACCTGCAATGAATTATCTCCTAAATCAGTGTACATGTTTACATTTGCTTTCTTGTTGTCTGCAATTAAACACAGTACATCGAAACGCATTTCCTTCAAAACAACTAAACCACTGTCAACTGCAAAAGCAAATCCGCCTTTAAATTTTGTACAGGAAATATTGCCACAAGATCTTTGTTCTTTTACAAGAGAGATGATATCATGTAAACCTGTAAAGTTCTTGCATTCTCGTTGAGGTTACGAAATATCGTCAAGCATTAAACCTACTATCTTCTCCTGCTCTTCAAATAAGCTTAATTTTTGTTTTATGTACAAAAATTGAGAATTATGGATCTCCGATTTGTTACTATACTGGCAAGAATTTTTCTCAAGTGAGAGGGACGAGGTAAAGTAAGATCATCACTGCCTAACAAACAGCTATAAGCCACAAGGTTAGTACAAAACCTAGTGCATGCCCATGTCAGTAAGTCATAAGGGTTCATTTCTGGCCTCTTTAACAGAAGCTATATTTGATACGTACAAAAGTTTAGCTTCCGAGATAAAGTATCAGCTGCTGTTACCCAATGCTCTATATTCTTCAGTAAACCTATAATACGAGAATCTGATCATGACATGAAAGTTCAGAATATTCATAGTGAGCTAAGTGACTTACAAGGTTTTCATACTTAATCAAGCCGTTACAGAGATTTCCTTTACGTAACCGTTTGAAGGACTCCATTGTTATACAAACCCAATTATTATAAAACACTTTAACTTATAAAGAAGCGGACACTTTGAAGCTTACAGTGTGTTCAGGTATTGCCGTAAAATAAGCACAAACAGTAAATAGTTTTCATTTTCAATCATAAGAAACTGTGCTTTATTTCCACTTTTAACACTATTTTTAAAATCCTCGAATGACACAACCCGATTATTTTTACACCATTCTCTGAAAGCTGGCTCCTCCAGAAGTTTTCTCTCCTGCATTCTTACATTAGAATTCTTCCAAGTTCATGGTAAGTTGCGCTTAAATATTTAGGTTGGTTTTCAAAGAATATGCATCTTCTGTCAGCCTTAACTTTTTCCTTGGCACAGTTAACACTGACCCATCCTCACAGAAAAATTTGTCCTCTGGAACAATAAACCTCTCACAAAAATGTTTGATGCAAACAACAGAATATGAAGAAAATTCGAAATCAGCCCTATTAATGGATCTGATTCACAGTTTTCCTCTTGAAACATCTTTGGGGAATGAAGATCCTGAAACGGTAGACTCATTTAAGTTGTAATTGGACTTACAGCCAAACACTCAATAGCTCTGTGGTATCTAGAACAACAGAAATACACTGCAATTATAAAATTAAAAAACTACTTCAGTCACCTTATCTTAAAACATGCTATTTGGAACTTTGGAGTTTCTGCTTTACTTATCGCGCCGCTGGTTGGAGTTTTAGACGGGCCGATCCTTTTTTTTTTTTTTTTTTTCTTTTTTTTTTAAACAGTAACGGAGTCTGATCAGGACTCCGGTACTGTATCCCTATTTACATTTCCCCCCGTAGGTTTTACTGATTACTGGTTTTACTGTTTCTTTTACAAACATATACACATTGCACAAACCTATAACAGCCAAGCCCAAGGCGGGACTCGAACCCACGATCCCCTGCCCACGAAGCACCAAAGCGAGACGCTTTAGCGAGCGTGGCCATGGGGACCGGCATCCTTCGGCTCCGCCTTCGGGCTACGCTTAAGTGCGCGCCAAAAAGCGCGACAAGTAAAGAAAGCAGTTTAGATACAAAGCATAAAATATGATGCTGTATTATGGCTTGACCTAACGTCACCTAAGATATATAATACTCTGCCTGAAATAGAATCCACTGTGTATCAGAAAATATATTGAAAGTTGATGACTTTATTAAAGGGCTGTAATAAAATGCATTTGGCCATTGTTTCCAATATGTCATGACTGGAAATCCTAATCGTAGCGATTTTATAATATGTTTTTGTAATGCAGTAATTTAAAGATGCAACCAAAGAGTAGTTTTGCACGTAAAAGGAAATAAATTGGGTGTCTTATTGACCGGATTAAAGCTTTTGGATGGCATAATAAGAGGACTTGGTCAGAGGCAGCTTCCGATAAGGTTGGAAGAGAAGCGTGTGAAAATCTCGAAACAGATCAATCGCTGTGGTCTCTGCTCTTGTTTTTTTTTTTTTTTTTTGTTCCGTAAGAGCCGGTGACTATCTATATTCTTCGCTTTTCAGCTAGTATGTTCTTTGTGAGAAGAGATTTCATTTGTGTGAGGCTCCAACAAAGGAAGATTAGATCAGTAACTCAGTATTTGCTGTTTTCAGTTTTCAGCTTGTACAAGCGTAGGTCAACACGATTATACAATCGTAGCTTTTTATAAAAGACAAGCCATTAATGGGAAATTCAGCCTCCGATATTCTTCACTATTCTTAGACTTCTTAAACATCTTGTGACGTCTGCAACGAAATTTTCTCGTCAATCTTTGGTGCTTCTGTCATCCAGAAGACCTTTTCTTATCTCATTTTAGTATTCCGGCGAAATTAATTTCCGTTTTTGAACAGCTTCGCGCATTGCTCTCTCTGTATCTAAAAGAGTTACATTACTTCGTGAATTTCAGGCACTCTCAAAATAAATGCTTATATGAATAGCTTTTGGAATTGCTACGATATTGTAATTGGTCGAAACAACATAAAATATTGTTGCATACAACTAGAGATTTTATTTAGGCAATGGTCGTAATGATAGGTAAAAGTTGTCACTGACATTTTTATATAAATGTATTCGCTTTCAGGCGTAAGCTACCTGAACATAAGAAAGAGAATGATTTAAATAGTATACAAACACAGAAACACACAATACTAAACATCCATGTCCACATGTCCATGGTAACATTCGAACCCTTGACCCTTTCGTCAAACGTCAATGCCAAACGCGCCAACGACCACGGGTTCCGGGCCGGCTCGTGGAAGTATCGAAAGGCGACTTACTGATACCTCATGATGTAACAATCTTCCCCTTTTCTGTAATGCAATTGTGGCTTATTACATTTCCACCGCTCCCGCCTGCCTTAGAGTTACAAACAACAGCATTGGGAACCATATTATTAAAAATCTTTAGTGTTCCATTCACATGATTTTCTTTACAGTTCCGCTAATAACCTAAGTTTTTACAAAAGATTATTCTTTTATCTACCTGATGATTTTCGAGTTAAAATATTAGAAAATATTGTCTTATTACTTGATTTCTGGTAAGTAGCAGGGAAAATAAAGAAATACACAGGCCCAGTGTTCTCTTTGCATGACCAGTAATAAAACAAAAAAAATATACATCACTTTTGAGGAAACTATAGCATTTTAAAATTGAAACCAATAACAGGGAGTATCTCGGAAATTCCTAACGCTACAAAAACGAATATGGCATAAATCATGTTTTAACGAGACCTATATTTTTTGTATAGCAAGTTTTTATCTATATCTCACGGTTTACCACTTACACAAGAGTCATCCAGCATGAAGAGGTGTTCTGAGGCTATTCCCAGAAAATTCAAGATGTGCATTTCATTTAACATGAAAGTATCTTTAAAAATGTGGTATTTTAATCAAGATCGTTAGAGCGATTTTTGGGAAATCAACATGTTCTAAAAATGTTCCATGTAAAGTGTAGGTGGGGTGGGTGGGTTTCCCGGAACATTTTCATTAACACCCTTGGAAGATGCTTGACTTAAATACCAAATACTTTTCGCTGTTTTTTTTTTTTTTTTTTTTTGTGTTATGCCGACCAAACAAACACACACGAACCTTTTTGTAACTTTTTTGTTTATTCAAGGAGTCTCTGAACATATATTTCCGGTGAAGTCTCGGTATTGAATGTTGGGTGGAATGCAATACCTTCCTGAATTACGTTTTGCATACGTGGTCGAGAAAGTAAAAATGGATGCTAACATGGAACTCAGTTTCTATTTATATATCTACACGGAAAACATCGCAAAAATTATGGGGACTGTAACGAAATAAACTAATATATTCTTTGTTGACGGTAAACAATGTTATTGATCCAACGTAACATATACCATCAGTTTGTATTATTTTTTACCTGATTAAGAATAATAACCACATTTATTTAATAACGTTAGGAACTGCCAGAGACATATCATCGCCGTAGACGTGCAGGACAATCTGACTTAAGACACCTGCATTTAGGGTATCCTCCGTGTGAGGTGAAGAGCATGTACTGCAAATGCACATATGTATAATGGATTGTATGTGAGAGGAGTGAGAGTACACTTGCTGAGGAGCTTCCAGATACCTGGAGCTGAGCACCTCAGGTAGGGCGCAACGGCCCAATTCCGCCCAAGGCTTGCCAGGAACCCGAGCACATCAAGCAAACGCCAAGCGTGCAGTCCACCGTCCTACTACAACACTACGAACGCTGTTTTCAGATGCTTTAAGGGGCCACCAAAATGATAAAGGTGACTTTCTAAACTACTGCTTTAATTTCTTGTGCAGAAATTACCGGTAACAACAGAAGCATTAATACCAGGTTTAATTCAAATATGTATTTTCTTTCTGGATATATTAATTAGTTCCATTTCATTCCCTGAAATCAAAATTTATCTTCTACAAATATTGAGCTAAACGCACCACTTTTTAAAATTACATTTATTAGGAGATATCTTTGTAACATTTTTAATGTGCCTAAAACGGATGGTATGCTTTTAAATATTTTACACCACAAAGTGGAAAAAAATGCAAAAAAATCAGCGCATAGTTATACTAATATTTTTTTTAAACTAATCTATGACCAATATCAAGATTACAACCAGACGTTTTCTTACACACATTCTGCAGTGCCTTCGCAAAAATATTCATAGCTCTAGCTACATAATTAAGGGAGAAGATATATTTTGAAAATGGAAAAATAACAGGAAGTTTGATCCTGAGAAAAAGGCCTTACAGTTTTACACAGATATTCATTTAATTCCAGCGCAACGCTTTAAAATGGTTTCTAAATCATGTGTTACATATATTTTTTTGCGACGGCGCAGTGGTTGAGTGGTTAGACACTTCGCCTCCCATATAGATGGCCCGGAATCGATGCCAAGCGCCCGCATGTGGGATTCATGGTGGAGGAAGCGGGTCTGGGCGGGTTTTCTCCCGGTCCTCCGATTTTCCCCACCACTCACGCCACCAATTGCTCCATAATCACTTTTCCCATCATCAATTTCGCTTACATTTCATATCATCCACTTCATCATGTTCATGCCTGGCTACGGGCCGATCCCTCGTAATAGATACTCCATTCTGTAGTTTCGTGTCGTTGGCTCCCCGACAGACTTCTGACTCCTAGGCTTGTAAGTCCTATGGGGGTGTCAGTCCTACAAATACAGGTAGGTTAAGCCTATTACGAAACATTTATTGCACCAAAATCCATATGTCGAAAATGTTTACCAAAATCGCTAAAGAATAAATAAAAAAGCCACTTCTGTGCCACCATAAGCGTGAAACAGACTAAAGTAAAAAAAGAAAACAATTAAAATAAAACAGCAATTGGGAGCAGGTAACTTAATGCCGAGAATAAAGCTAAATGTACGTTCAAGGGTACATAGCGCTTACTCACGAAAGTTAAAAGTTGGAATTTTCTGTGAATAGCTTGTGAAGTCCTCTTCATTAAACGACGATTTTGAATTTCATCTGAATTGAATTGTTACAATCATTTGGTGTGTTTAAACCACTGCCAGTTATTCACGTGTTTCCCCCGATATAATAGGTGTAGGTTTAGCTTTTAACACCCCTTCTATAACCTTACGTATTTACAACAAAATGTAGGTATAATGAAAATAGTTGCGGAAATGTTTATTTCGAGTAACATGAAGTGCATAGAAAAATAAATATTTTAATTCTCTCAACAAGAAAAATGTTTAAATATGTTGTGATTTACAGCACAGCACTCAACATGGGGCTATATATATATATATGTGTGTGTGTGTGTGTGTGTGTGTGTGTGTGTGTTTCCGATAACCTATATTCTGCCGTCAGAAATTTTCGAGATAATCGCTACCATTGGTTTGAATTTTCCAAGCCGCTTCTTATATTTTGAAGTGTTATGCGCCTTAAGATGTTAATCACGATGTTATGGAGAAACAGGGGCGTGCATTGAGTAGAAGCAACCGAAGCATAGCTTTGGTAAATATTTATTCCTAATTATTCAGTAATAACCTGATGAAGTCTAAAGGCACCCACATTTACATTTTTTCGAAACATACAGAAATAACGAGTTTCACTGCATCATGGTTATGCTTACCAGCAGTGTATCGCTGCGCTCCCGAGACTCAAGTGCGTACATTAATGCTGGGCCGGCAGCGCCGCCGGGACTCAAGTGTACTCAAGTATGTGCCGGAGTACGTACCCGAACCGATGCAAAATATCCGTTGATTTAACTACACCAGCGAGAGAGGATGCGCGCGCATCTGAAGGCTTCCAAGAGACACTGGCTTATATTGTGGTGCTTGCGAAGCAGGCTTCGAACGATTCAATCAGTTTCTGTTAAGGTGACAAGGTGCTGAAATTAATTTTCAACAGAGGCGATTTACTCAGTATGAAATTTTGCAGTTTGTAGAAATGAGTAGGTAAAGATTATTTGAACAGTATAATTATTATATAAGTTTCAATTTAAATGTATTATAAAAGAATTTCAATGCAACCGGTTGCGCTGAACTAAACGCATTGTTTTGCTGGTATTGTCTTTTGTTTGGCAGTGGTAGGAATACTAGTAGGACAAAAACTGGATACACACATCTGGGAAATTTAGTTAAGTGTATTGCCGAGCACGGATTATCTGTCAATCATTTACGATCTTCTTTAAGTATAGCTGGTTTTGAAAAAAGTAGAATAGATATTGCACTTGACGACGAGTTAAAAATGCCATTTCTCGACACAATGAGAAAGTAAAGCGAAACATGCAAATCTTTAAAAGGCTTATTAATGTAGTGCGTTTTCTAGGAAAGCAAGAGTTAGCCTTCCGAGGGCATGAAACAAAACATTCTGGGAGAACAAAAGAAAAAACGGGACCGAGTTTGTTTTCTCTGTGCTTTAGTGCAGTAAAATAATACATTCTTGGACATAAACAAAGTAGTATCAGACTGGATTTTTCTACAAATCAAAGGGGCACAGTGTCGAAAGTTAACGTGCCTGGGCCAGAATTGGCTCAGGCCACTTGGAATCCTACTGCAACGCAAATACAACAAGGTAACCTAAAAATTAATTCTTAAATGACCAACACAACCAAAAGTTATTCTACAATTGCTCAAATTGGACCGACAAAGGATCAGGCTATTGTAATCGAGGCCCATGACGGCATTCCTCTTAAAGAATATATCTATGCCATTGGTGAAATCACAGATCCTTCACACATTCGTTTTGTTTCTAGAATTTCAAATAACCGAGTATGCATCTAGCAAACAGACAGATAGCTGAATCAATTAGTGCACGGCACTCAATTATCACTGTAAGCAATGTAACATTGGCACTGCGCCCCCTTTTGACCAGACAACGTCGGGTTATACTATCCAACGTCTACCCTCTTATACCCAACTCTGTTCCGGAACAATCCTTGATTAGCTATGGCATTACATCTGCTTCTGCTATTAGTCACATTCGTGCTGGGCTTAATACTCCTTGCTATTCCCATATATTAAGCTTTCGACGTCAGCTGTATGTTTCACCTGATGACTTTCAAAAACTACCTGAGAGCTTTTCTGTACATCACGAAGACACTACGTACTGGATCTATGTCCTTTCAGACACACCAACATGTTTCGTTTGTAAGATGGAAGGTCATTTGGCTAGGGAATGCCCTAACACTGTTAGTGATCTACCCATCATAAGCTTTACAAGTCCTAACACTAAAGATTTTCCTCCGCTCTCGGGAAAGGTAGCTTCCAACAAAGGTGACTCGCAACCGCCGGTGCGGATGAGTAGTTCATTACCAGCCGCTCCTAAACAAACGGAACCACCTACTACACGAGCTCCATTGGATGCGGCAAGTTCAAACACTGAATGTGATGTGTCGGCTACGGTGAAAAATTTGGATGGACCTCCAATACAGACTGCTGATCAACCTATGGATATTTATGTTCGCACAAAGCGCCCACTGTCATCTTCCAGTAGTGTAGCGGCCCGCACTTCGGAGGATCACACCCTTTCCGACAGTGATGGGCTCTCACGATAAGACGATTCATCTGATGAGGACCCTCCTAAACGTAAGTCTACTCCTATAACCAAGAAATCTAAACCCTCTGATAATTCATCCACAATTGCTGACTCTCTTCTATCGATCAAACCACTGATGGACAATCAACCAAGTGAATTTATTTTCACTTTCCCACAGCTCTGCAGCTTTTATGAAAATAGCATTGGTGTTAGTGACATCTCCAAAGTTGCACTAACCTATGCCTCGAATCTGCAAGGTATAGCACAGACGCTTCACAAGATCCATCCCCATTTTACTAATACTGGTATAAAAAATCGATCAACTCGCCTTGAAAAGAAATTCATGGCGGCAGTAGCCAGCCGTGCTGATGTACCAAAAACTACACCTGCAGAGGGTGATGGTTCTGAGTCTTCATAATGGACTGCAATCTAACCTTTCTACAATGGAATATAAATGGTTTTCAGTCCCATCTACATCTTCTTTTGCATTCTCATAATCCTCTTGTAGTATGTTTACAAAAAACCAACTTCACTGCAGATTACATAGCCCCACTTAAACGCTACACTGGCTACCACAGGAACCGTACTGAGGCAAGACGCGATAGTGGTGGCGTGGTTACCTATGTTCAGGATATTTTACACAAAAAAGATCCCTCTTAACACTTCACTGGAGGACGTAGCTGTCTCCGTATTTTATAAAACAGAGATTTGCATTTGCAATATTTACCTCCCAAACAGCACCATTGTTGACTGACCACAACTTTCTGACTTGATCGTACAGCTGCCTAAACCCTTCTTATTATTGGGTGATTTTAACAGCCATAATCCTCTATGGCGTAATGCTAAGCTTGATTATCGTGGAAGACTGCTAGAGACTCTACTTCAATCTTTTGATTTAACGCTCTTGAACTCTCCAAACCCCACCCATTATGACATATATCATTACACTTTCACTAGCATTGATCTTACGCTATGTTCTCCCAACATAGCATCTTTATTCCGCTGATCCATTTATACAACTCCTCAGGGCAGAGACCACTTCCCAATCACTGTCAATTCCACTAATTACACTCATTCTCTGAGAAAACAACCTTCTACTTGGAAATTCGACAAGGCTGACTGGAAACTTTATAAAGACTGCTCCAAGGGATTTACCGCAACAAGATGCTTCTCCACAAATGGATATTGACGAAATTGTTGCTAAGTTTTCTGAGACTGTGATTAAGACAGCCGAGAATTCTATTCCTACCACAGGAACAGTAGTATATCATCGAACAGTTCCTTGGTGGAATACTAATTGTCAAATGGCAGTTAGGTTGAAGAACAAATCCTACTACAAATACAAACGTCATCTATCTCCGACCAACAAATTAGAATTTCAACGTCACGTGGTGCGCCGCGTCGTGAAATCAAACGCAGCAAAAGGGAATTTTGGTTGAAGTTTGTTTCCTCCCTTACTAATAAGACTCCCCAGTCTGAAATGTGGAAAAAACTCCAAGCTATAGGTGGCATGCATAAACAGCATCAGATCTCTCATCTCCGAACTACGCCGTCTGCCGACGCAATTACCGAACCACAGGCTATCGCTAACACTATTGCTTCTACTTTTTCCGCTAGATGCAATGCCTCTAGTATCCTCTCCATGTATGTCTCATCTTCTCCCAGTTCTTCTCCGGTGTGTCTTTTCTCTTCCTTTTCTGATAATACCTATCCATTCAACAATGTCTTAACAGTGGATGAAATGCTGGCCGAATTACATCAGTGCACAAGCAAAAGCCTGGACCAGACAATATTCCCTAAGATCTGCCCAAGCGACTGCCAGAGAGCGGCCTGCAATACTTCACCTCTTCAACCACATTTGGACGGCACAACGCTTTCCCAATCAGTGGCGTGAATCCATTGTGGTCGCTATACCAAAACCAAATAAGGACACATCACTTCCTAGTAACTATCGTCCAATTTCACTTACATGTACCATGTGTAGACTACTGGAATAGGTAATCAACATAAGACTGCGTTGGTTCCTGGAATCTAGTCATTTCTTTAATGACCTCCAGAGTGGTTTTCGTGAATACCATTCCACTCTCGATACTCTGTCTCTTCTTGAATCTGAAATACACGATGCATTTGCCAACCACTAACTCATGATTCGTGTCAGCCTTGATATCACTAAAGTTTATGATACGGCGCCTTCCCATCATCCAGAAACTTCTAGAAGCTAATGTTAAAGGCAACATGCTAGCATTCATTTACAACTTTCTTCTACATCGACGAATGCGAGTGAGAGCCAATGCCACCTTGTCCCAGAGCGTTTGTCTAGAAAATGGAATACCACAAGGATCGGTGTTAAGCGTTGCGCTTTTCCTAGTGGCCATTAACGACGTTTTTGCCTGTCTTCAGTATCCAGTGAAAGCGGTCTTATTTGCGGACGATTTTACAATATTCTGTAAAAGCAGAAGTATTGTAACAACACAAGAAGTAATACAATCTACTTGGGACAACCTTCAACGGTGAAGCCACGACAAAGGCCTAATGTTTTCTTCCCAGAAGAGTCAAAGTATAGTGTTCTCCAGACTAAGGGAAGTTTTTACGACTCCTGCTCTACACATCAATCAACATCCACTGCCACTCGTTGATACCATTCGCATACTTGGCATGACATTTGATCGAAGGTTGACTTGACTCGCTCACATCAAAACTCTTAAGGTTGGCTGTATGAGGTGCCTAAATATTTTAAAAGCATTATCTGCCAAAACGAGGGGAGCTGATTTCGGTATTCTAGTTTGCACCTATAGAAGTATTATTCTTTCCAAGCTAGATTATGACGCCATAGTTTAAAATTCTGCTAGTCATTCCAGCCTTAAAATATTAGACATTGTTCAGTCATCAGCATTGTGGATTGTACTCGGTGCCTTGCATACTAGTCCTGTGGGGAGTTTGCAAATAGTGGCCAATGAACTTCCTCTTTCTCTTTGGCGCAAGTTCTTAAGTCTGTCATTTGTAGTTAAAACTATCATCCGCCAAAATTCTGAGACAATTTCTCCGACTCCATTCCATAATAATACACACTATGAAACGGCCTTCGGGCGGAGAATTAAAGCATACCTAGAAGAGTTCAGTACACAGATTCCTCTCTTGATCCCGCGTACACTTAAATGTTATACCATGGAATCTACAGACTCCTGTAATCAACACCTCTTTGACTAAGTACGCCAAATCCGATACAGATAGGCATCTATATACAGTACTATTCGATGAACTACATGGAAACTTTCAGGACTTTCAGCCAATATATACCGATGGTTCCAAATGGAATAATAAAAATGGATGTGCAGTGGTTTTTCGTACTCATACCATGTTCTACAATTTGCCTCACATACTCTCTGTCTTCTCTTGTGAGTTGTTTGCAATTCGGTTTGCCCTGGACTACGTATCGAAGAGCAGAGATCAATCTTTAATTATCTTCTCAGATTCTCTAAGCGTTCTACAAGCTATACTACGATATTTTGGTAACTTCTGGCAAGGGACTAGTCTTTGCTTGGATACCATCCCATTGTAGATTAGCGGGAAATGAGGTGGTAAATTCTGCTGCGAAGGAAGCAACAAATCATCCTCCAACCATCACAGATATCAAGATTCCTCATGATGATTATCTCGTGCATCTTAGGCGCACTATTTTACAGCAATGGAGAACACATAGGACAGCCACATCTAAAAGTAAATTGAAACCAGGTACTATTCACCCGCTTGTGCATCGGACACACCGCCCTTACCCATTCCTACATCCTGTCGCACGAACCACCTCCTAGATGTACTCTGTGTGATACTGTTCTCACAATTTATCACATAATTACAGCCTGCCCGTAATGTGGTGTTCCTACTGACTTTCTACTGGCCTTAGGTGATCCACAGAACTGTACACATGTTTTACAATTCCTGAATACCATTCAATTGTACACTAAGATTTAACTACTGTGACTAATTTGTATTAATATTGTTTATTTTCTGTAATTGTAGTCGCGATATGACTTTGTGTTAAAGCGACATTAATCAATAAATAAAAAAAAATAAAAATAAAAACATTCTGTTCACCGAGATACTTACATCCAATTGTTAAAGTACTCTGCAGAATATGATCCTATTTTAGCAGAGCTTTTAGAAACTCTGTTTTTTCCAATCGCATGCAAAATGATGTAATCCAGGCTGTTAGTTCAGCCATTTAGCAGTTATAAAACAGGAAATACTGGTATTCCTTATGTGGAAATTATGTTTCATGAATCAACTGAGTTGGCAAATAAAGCACAGTTTTCTATAGTTCTGCGTTATAGACAGATCAAAGAAAGATTCTTGGGATTCTGTGATTAAAATAGTGACCGACACTCCCAAGCTATTGTAGAGCTTATCCGGACTTCTTATCAGAATTCGAGTGTAATGAGAAATTGCACAGGCTTTTGACAGTGCAGCAGTAATGATCGGAAATTTGAATTCAGTTCAAGCACTAATCAAGGTTACGCATCCAGAAGCGTTGTTTTTTCACTGTTACGCCAATATACTAAACTTTATTTTGTGTCAAAGTACCTGCTAGATACCTGAATGCAAGACATTTTTAGCACCCTTAATGGACGTGCAGCATTTTTTTCAAAATATCTAAAACGTAAATTGTTTGACCAATTTTTGTAGCATCGACATCCACATGTGTCCCAAACGCCATGGAATTATTCTTCAAGATTGGTAAACACTGTGTTCAGGAACAGAACCCAACTGTGTGATGTATTTCGAGCAATGCTAGACCACCCTGCAGAGATTGAGTCAGACATTTTAGCTACATTTAATGGATAGTTGTCAATTTTGAGAGATTTTAAATTTATTTTCCTTCTTAACACATTCAACAAAATATTTTCCTTCAACTGTAGGTACTGTATAATATCCTCCAGAACCAGGCAAGTGATATTCTCTACTGACAGCGGAAAACTCAAGAGAATTGTCGCTCTATATCCGCATTGCGTGACGATTTTGAAGAGATTTTTCAAAAACACTCTCTCAGGTGGAACCAGCAAACAGAAGATATATAAACTTAAACACAATTCACTGCGAAGTGTTGGACATTACCAACCACTTGGAAGTGTCATTTCAAGATTACACTACACTGAGATTTTAAAATTTACAAGTAAATGAAAACTATGGGCAGTGTACTATAGAGTTCCCCAAAAGCTGCTTTTGAAGTATCTTAGCTACTTGCGATAACATTTTCATCACCATTCAGATGAAAAATGGGATGATTGTAGTGTACTATAGTGAAGAATTTGAAAATAAAACCATGAGTGAACTTGCAAAACCGTTCAGCACTAATTCCACTTTAAAAATAAATTTCGACACATTAATTTGTTAGTGTCATTACTGTTTACAATTTTAGTGAGCAATTTTTGAATCGAGAGCTCATTTTCAACGGTGAAGAGAATCAAAAGTTACTCTGGAAATTCTACTGGAGAACAGAGGTTATCACATCTTGGGATTATTTCAATTGAAGCGCGCTTGTTAGAAGACCTCAGAAAAAGAAGCAGTTCTTTGAGGAGGTGATTGCCATATTTTCATCTCAGGAGCGAAGAATGGAGTTTCTATTCCACTGATTTTTCTGCAATTTGTGTCATAGGTGAGTCAAAGCTACAAAGTTTGTTGTTTTAAACAATGCTTTGTCTATTTATATCTTTTTTTTACGTTTTCTTAATAATAATAATAATAATAATAATAATAATAATAATAATAAGTCATTTAATTCAGTAAATTGCAATTCTCGTTTTATGAAGAAGAATCACAACATTAATTTATTACGTTTACTTAAAAATCAGAACGTAAATTGCCTGTTCAACCACCGCATGCCACTGTGGAGAAGTCATCCCCTTTGTAGCTAAGGCAAAATGTGTAATAAAGATAATTCTGAAAACGTTTTTCTCGATAACATGAAGCAGATAGAAACGTTATTTTTTTAAAGAATAGTTGTAGAAGGTGTACCAAAATAAGCGATAGTAAGTAGAGAAAGTGTTATGTAACACTAAGATTTTTTTAATCTCAGCTCTGAAGGTATTTCTAACTGGTAATACTTATGATATGAACAAAAGTATTAAATTATCAGAAAATATTTATGTAAGTTTTCAGCTACTTGCTCCATTTGATCGTTAATAGAAGAAGCCAAGAGCAAGGTCTGAAATACCCTATAAGTTTATTACTGACTACTTGCCCATGAACCGATTGTGAAGTTGTGAGCATATGGTGTCAATCACAGGATATAATGAAACTAGAAGCGGTGGTGATTCGTGGTCTAAATGATAATTGAAGCTCTCATCACACAAAATAATACATGCAGCTTACCCATTTATTATACATTAAGTTGATTCCTTTTCGTTGGCCCTACTTCTGGATATGTCGTGAACGGGTTGCTCCTTATTGGATTCTGCAATAAGTCCTTGTGAATTTACATGTTGGCCAAAAGTGTTAGACTTTCTTGCGTCATTGAGCTGTCAATGTAAGGTATGCGCTTAACTGCAAGTGCAGAAAGCTTCTCTCCACCAAAGCACTCTTTGTCAACGGTGTTAAAACTAAAGACGAAAGTTTGTATGCCTCTTAGAATATGCCTTTATCACGAGCTTTTAAAACCTCTGATGTCACACTTCTCATCCTTCCTTTCTAATGTCGTATGTTCCGAAACACCAAGACATGACCTTGGTCTGTGGTTAATTATCATGCCTCGTCATTGTCCTCTGTCCAGCACAAAAAGGACTTTTGTTACTAGTAACACAGTATAATTTTGAGGATTCACTACAAGTCACCCATGGTTTAAATCATAAACCAACTTTGATACTTTTGAATACATTTTAGCGAACTCTAGTTACCATACACAGTGTAATACACTACGACTACACACCATATTAGTTTGCGGTTTCAGCTCCCCGCTAACTTTTAACTGAACAAAACAGTATATGAAAATAAAAACTGCAGTGGAGCTACCTTCAGTAAAATAAAAGAATACAACGCAACTATAATATTCAAATAACCACTTTAGGCTAATAATATGTTTAGACTGTTGTTGACTTGTTGGGGCAATAGTGATCCAAAGATCTCTAGGGAAGGGGGTAGGTCACTTTCATAAGTCCCAAGAAATAAGGGCTAGCTTCTGCAAGAGTGTTCCTGCGGTTTGCTAAATCCCTGTACTGATAGCTTCACCTTAGGATCAAAACAGGTCTTTGGTAACATATGACACATTACGTTCTCTTTCGTTGTCATGATAAGCGGGTGTAAGCATACAGCTACATATCGAGTGACAGGAAAGAGCTGCAAAACCACGGCCAACCCTCTTCTGTTCTTTTGTCCTGAAAGCATCCTTTTCAAGGCTGTCAGACCAGAAGGCAGGTATCTCCACACTACACCGCTTCCTTCTTTGCTAACAGATATGCTCCTGACGGGTATTTTGGATACTTGAGAAAGCAACAAATTAAGCCATGTATTCAGATTTAATACAGCTAAAAATACACATGAGCTTCACAAGAACAGCTGCCATGGTTGGCGTTGCATGTGTATCGTGGCCGAGTAAGTGTCTCAGCAGACAGATAAGTACGTAAGCATACTGACACGAATCGACCTTTGGAAGAAATTATCTCATATGTAATTACAGCAATACCAAAAATAACCTTGATTAAATATTCGTTTGAGTGAAATTTGCTGTCATGTGTCTCACAAAAGAATAAGTATATCAATAAACTGAGGGATGGAGATACTGAGAAAGAGAGACAGTGAGAGGGTTCATTCTTAGGCCGTTAATTAACGGAGGGGAGTTCTTGGATATTCATTGTTTGCTTTCTTTTATTTCTTTTTTGGTTTTTTTTTTTTGTCTTAAAATAACCGCCCCTAAGGGCCGGTTCTACAATGGCCCGATAAGCCTGCCTATAGTTATTCACCAAATAATTGCATCCGGCTGATAAACAAAGCTTTCCTTCTACAATCACACATGTTCCTCTGGATTACCCTATAGGTTAGTTTGTACAGCGTTAAGTTTGTCATTCTGAATTCGATGGTAGCGCTACAAGTGGAGAATTCGTAAACCAAAAAAACAATGGAGAATTGCTTTGCGAAGCAGGCCAAAACAAACAAAATAAAAGAAGTTTATACCAGGAGAATTCTTTTGCCATGTTTTAGAATAAAATGAAAGAGATGACGACTGCGAAAATGTGTTAAACCTCGTAGAAGCATGCAAAATGGAGGGGAACATAAAGTCTGATGTCATAACCTGGACAGGGGGATGCTAATAATTACGTTAGGATGCACATAACCTTACTTTTCTGTTACTTTTTGCTAATGGACTTCTCGTTTCCTAATGCCGAAGTTAATGCATACTAATATGAGAGAGAGAGAGAGAGAGAGAGAGAGAGAGCTAGCTATGTGTGCGAGTGAATGCTAAAAGCCACATATTTTGACCATACTTTCATTATTGAAAAGTCCAAGATTTTGTAACCGGAATGGGCTATAAAATGCCTTGAATTCATAAATTGCAATTAATAAAATACTGTTAAAAGCTTGCAAAGCCTGCATTAGAATATGAAGACACTGAACCTATAAAGGAACATAATGCGAGGGCTCGGGTTAGAGGTTAAGAAGTCAGACTTTCACTTATGTTAATATCGGCATTTTTCATACATTACTAGAACCCTGGACTTTTCAAAATAGAAATTATAAGGGATAAAGGGGGAGGATGAACCAAACATCCGCTAGATTGTACAGTGATTTCATAAATGTTAGGGGGAGGTATGTAAAAGTTAATTAAACCATTGGAATACTCCCATACTGGTCACGCTTTTTGGCATATAGAAAGTGTTATTTTATGTTGAGGGTCTTAATTGTAAGCCGCAGAGCACAGCTGTAGGATCACCCTCATCCAAAACCCCAATCATTCGCGTAATAGGAGAAACTCCAAAACGTCGTTCGAGTTTTATAAGTTACCTGTGAGAAGTATAAAATCCAATATTACTTCCTCGCAGTCGTCCAATAAATGCAAGTTTTACTTTCTTTACACGTACTATAACATAGTTTATAAGAGAAGTATTGCATTCCACCCAGAATTTCGATACCAAGATTCACCTGAAATTCACGTTTTAGATTTTTAGAAAAAGATCAGTGTGTCTGTAACGAAAAGTCAGTAAAACACCAAACTTCGTATTTAAGTTAAGTATCTTCCAAAGATACGACGCGAAGATTTTGAGGAAAATAACCTCACCCCAAACTACCCTTTACATGGAAACAATTATGAAAAATTTAATTTTCTATAAAAAATGGCTTAACGATTTTGATTAAAATACTGTATATTAAAGATATTTATATGTCAAATAAAATGTATATCTTTAATTTTCTGGGAATAGCCTCTGAAGACCTCTTTATTCTGGATGAATTTTGCTTGTTGTAGTATAACTAGTAAACCATAAGAGAAAGACAAAAACTTGCTATACAAAAAATTTAGATCTCGCAAAACACACAATTTAGGCTATATAATTTTTTCCCATGGAGTTGACCATTTTTGAGATATTCCTTGTTATTTGTTTTAGTTTTGACATACCTGAAACTTTTTACAATCGGGGATTTGTCAACCACTGCAATGCAAAGAAACGGAATTCATCCACAAGGCAACCAGCTTTTAAAAGATTTGCCGATCATTTTAGCGTATTCCCTAAGCTAAGAATAAGCTTATTAGCAGTAATTTGTTACAAAGATGTAGAGAATCATGTGCATGGAGCACATCAGATTTTGTCTTAATTACTATTGCTAGTGATAATTGTGAGACGGGAATGTGAGTGGAACCACAACCTCAATGGACTACGGCAGTGGAAAACTTATTTGTCGGATAATAGACATATCGTCAACTCAAACTAGCCGAAAGCTTATCGGCAAAGATATCTTCCGAGTAATGCTATCCAGAGGTTGTAGAACACCAATTGGATAGAAATCGGGTACATAGCTATATAGACAAGTTATCGGCAGATTGTAGAATCGGCCCTAAGAAGTGCAGTGCTGCAAATAGTCTTCTAATCACTGCTTTGCGCGAATTGATTTCGGGAAAGGAAAACTTTACAAATATATGTATTCACTTCGCTGTATTCTGTACATAAACCACAGATGAATGTTAGGCTCATGAATTCTCAAAGGAATGTTTATAGCAGACGTAAACATAAGCGCAATGATATAGATTAATTTTATTCTTTAAAATGTTTTCTTATATTTAAGACACCTTACCTCGCATACCTCACAAGACAAGAACAGTTTAAAGCAGCTCAATAAATTTATTATCACGCAACAGTCCCGTCAGCATGAAACACATTCGAGGCAAACCTCAAGAAATAGCGAGAGACAAATAATGGTGATTTGTTTCTCGATGCTTAAGAAGGGAACCCTGAAATGAACCATTAAGCTACTGCACATGAAGCACATACTATATTTAAAATGTTGCTGACTACGCCTTACTTGACCGAGCCAGCTGACTTCGTCTGAGACTGGAATTCGGGAAGTTGTAGGATCGATTCCTGTGGCCAACCTCTCTGACTCAGGTTTTTTCGGGGTATTCCCGGGTCACCAGGCAAATGCTGGGGAGGTTTCTTCATACCCTGAACTTCCTGTACCTTCATTTCCATTTGATCCAATAGGTCTCTTTCGAGGTTGTAGGTGCTGGCGAGGACTGCGGAGGTGGCGCCTTATCGTGGTGATGACTGTGCTCTGCAAAAACAGCTCTCGGCGGCGAGATGGCATTGGTAGTCGTCCGTAGACTCAAGGAGTTTGGCCAGACCTGGAGTGCGGGCTCCTAGCGCCCCTCGCGCCGGGATGAAGAACCATTTGGAATATGTTACGGACCTTCCATGGTGGCTGTTACTCTGCCATCCGGTTTCGGCCGCCTTTTGAAAGTACTCGTATCTCATCCTATCCTCCTGGGGTCTGACGTACAATAAACCAATGGATGCAGTGCAGAATCCCCTCCGATATTACACAAACGCACGAGCGCGAGTTATTGTCAGAAGGTTAGCATTGTTACAGCTAGTGTTGGAAAACGTATGTACACCTATAACGCTAAATACGTGACGAGTTGAGTCCGCTTCTCGTTATTTACATCAAGATCATTCTTGTCTTAAATAGAGCATAAGACTTTTTTACCATCAGATATCTTTAACATCTTTATTCGCACAGAAACCCCTTAATTCGAGTCGATGGGATCCTCATTTAAGATCCCTGATTTGGGGACATTAGTGATATGTACCGGCTGCACCAGCCTAGCTAAACCCTTGAACATACAGTACTACTAAAACTTTCAATATTGATTTGATTTTTATTTCCTGGTTTTATTTCCAACCGAACCCGTAATTCAGTCTTGTGTACTTTCAACGAATCCATTCCTAGTAGCAGTTCAAAACTCATAGATAGATGCTAATTAGCAAAATATTTATGATCCGGGTCAAACGTTATATTCTTCACAGTTATTGCTGCATATCTCAAAACAATGAAGTTTTAAGCAGTTAGTGTCTGAAAATCACTTTCGCCTTTTGTATTTTTCCGGAACAAAAAATACAAAAGACATCCTGTGCTATGAGGGAGACCACTGACCCCGTGTCATTTAGTGTTTTCCCATAGTGTTCTTTTAAATCATCATTTAATACAAGGGTGTTCCTGTCTCTCATGAGTGCCCTGCAGCCGTCTAATTGGGTTCTCTTTCGCATTTAGATTGCAGTGATTATTTGAAATTGGAGTTAAACACTTGTTGCTCGGTTATAGTAGTGCACGTTTTCTTCAGTGAGACATTTATCGCCACATTTCCAAATTTGCGGAATGTCTTGCAGTAGGCCTTCCGCCTGCACTCTTTGCAACATGCTTTGCTCCTATTTGCCTCACTTAAAACATGTTATAAGCAGGGCCGAAGTGTAGCACTTTTTGTAGTATAGGCTGAGAATTACGAATTTCGAAAAAGAGATATATTTAGACAAAATTAGAAGGACTGCAGCATTAGTTCAGTTACATGTTGCTACTAAGGTTTTATGAAAGTACCACAGAAATTGAAATAAATAAATTAATACATAAAATATTAAGCAACTGCACATTAATAAAGTATTATACACAGTAACTGGCAGTTATGTCTTTTTAAGATTAGTTCTGATCTCCTGTCCTTTCACAGAACCACCATACCTTAAGGACACAACAAAAACAAAAAAGGTTTATTCACATTCAAAAGGTCGTGAGCTCGAATCTCGCTTAGGGTGAGTTGCTTGGGTAAGGTTTTTTCAGGGGTTTCCCTTATCCTGAGAAGATGAATGTCGAGTATCTTTAAGCTCCATGGACCTCGTGATCATTTGAGCATCATTTCACCAATTTCAATCATCGTCCGATATGACCAACCAGGTTAAAGGACGTTAACCTTAAAAAAACGTTTAAACCTTATAGCGCTGCCACTTAATGAATTGTACCATTGAATTTGGAACCGTTTTACAATTTTGTATAAGATTTTTACTGAACAGATTTGGCGTCAGCTTCCAAAGAAAGATGAGAGAAATATTCACTGTTTTCAGTTAAACAATTCAATGGAGCTTCTGAATTACGCGCACCCATGGCAGTCATTCGAATAAGTTGTCAACAACGAACATACATGCGTATTAAGATGATGGTTTAAATCTTAGACTACGAGGGTGGTCTAAAAAGTTCTCGGCCTGATAGTGAAAAACGACAATTCATGATTTCAAAGTAGTTTTACTTTTCAACACAGTTTCTGCTTAAATCGATACGTTTTGTCCAGCAGTGTTCCAATATCATTATCCTCTCTCCGTAGTGTTCATCTGGAAGTTCTGCAAAGTACCCATTTACAGCCGCAATTGCTTCTTCATTAGACAAAAAGCGCCTAGCAGCGAGGAATTTCTTCAGTTTTGGAAACAGTTGGAAGTCCGAGGGAGCCAAATCTGGGGAATAGGGTGGATGTTTCAGCACTTCATAGTGCAGATCTATCAATTTCCCCACTTTTGTGGGCAGGTGTATTGTCATTTTTTTTTCTTCTTTTTAAAGTCGGGTGTGTTTTCACGAATGCTTGCATTCCGTTTGGTTAGAAGTTGAGAGTAGTATTCTCCAGTACTAGTTTTACCTTCTTCGAGATAGTCATCAACAAAATTCCTTTGGCATCCCAAAACACTGACGCCATGATCATTCCCGCTGGTGGCACCATCCTCACCTTCTTTGGAGCTGAAGAACCAGCTTCTGTCCCCTGCCTCGAGTGCTGCTTGGATGTGGGTGTGTAGTGGTGAATCCTTGTTTCATACATTGTGACATATGGCGCAAAAAAGTCAGCTCTGTTCTTCTGAACATGCGCCAAGCACTTTTCAGAAAGTGTCGTACGAATGCGTTTATTATCACAATGAAGACACACGGCACCCATCTTGCGCCAAGCTTTTTCATGTTTAATTCCTGATGCAAGATGTGACCAATACGTTCGTTTGAAATTCCAAGAGCATTAGCAATTTCACGCACCTTTGTATGCCGATCTTCCAATGCTTTTTTTCAATGATTTCCGGTGTGGCTACAGTTTTTTGGGCATCCTTCGAGTGGATCGTCTTGGACGCTTTGAAGGCCACGTTTAAACTCGGCCGCCCATTTCTTCACAGTGGAAAGTGAAGGTAAAGAAACACCATACACATTTACAATCCGTAAATGAATTTCTGTGGGTGTTAAACCTTCTTTTACGAAGAATTTTATCACAGCACGATACTCGAATTTCCCCATTTTCAAAGCAATGCGCCCTTTCACTGCTTCAAACAACTAAGTCAACTATTGCCTGGAATTACTTGTAATTTTACATAGGGTCTATTAACATGTGTGCCAACGTATGGAAAAAAATCATGCAAGTAGTGCCGTAAATTTCTGGGTGAGGCCGAGAACTTTCAGACCACCCTCGTACTTACAGTATATATTTTGACAACACAATGACATGATGAATTGACGATGACACTTCACACGTGACACGGCACACTGAAATATACTTCACTAATCATTATTGAGTTAATCACTACCATTACACCCTAAAAATTAGGGCATTTTAACTACAAATTCATGTTCCAGGTCCCACATTAAGCACGTGCACTGGCGGTATGAAATACGAATACCTCCCACTCGACACGCTACCAACATTTGAAATAAGAAAGACCACTAAAGTTTAATTTAAGAAACAATGAAAATACATAAGCTATCTTCCTTCATCTTGCAACAACATCCAGTGATGCATTTAAATTTATTTTATATGAATTATGAATCCCTTCTTGCTCTTTGTATATGAAATAAGCAAATACATTAAGAATTCATTATGTTTCTCATACTGCCCGTCATTGCGAAGTAACGTTATGTTAGGGAACCGAAAAACTTATTCCACTTGATTCAGAACTCCAGGTATGTATGTATGTATGTATGTATGTATGTATGTATGTATGTATGTATGTATGTATGTATGTATGTATGTATGTATGTATGTATGTATCTATTAACGGTAAGTAGAAACAAATCAAATACGACCTTTTACAAGTCGATCATCAACGCATAAAACCATTGTCCTCCACACGAAAGAAACTGGTTTACTGCGCATGCGTAATAAGCACGGAAATCGAGAAAGTATTTGTTGCAGAGGAGCGATTCATTCAAAGACCTTGGATTCATTATACTGGCTGGTGCATATTCAAGTTCAAACGTAAAATATTTTAATACATTTAACATACATGAGCGTTCGTAATCAGATCGCATTAACATTAATTTAGAGGAATTATTTTGTAATTCGTTTTGGTTGGGTTCACCCTTAGAGCCTTAATAGACCCTTCGCCACTGGTTATAAGTGCTACCACAGGAAACTTCGATTTTCTGTGTTTGACGTTCTTAGATTGTTGTTCACACCCATGCTGTCACGCAGGAACTAGTGGTAAACATTAGCAGCAATTACCCTTTTTTCTATGAGTAATAGCTTCTAGACCTTTTGCTAGATCTCATTGCACTTTCTTCCACTGCAAGCTCTATTGTTGCTCTTGTTTTTTTTTTCAGTGACATTTAGTCTATTTTCACCCTGACTACTGTTTTAATTTCCTCATAAAAAGCTCTGTTCAACTTAACTATTATATCCCTGCCTTCCATTTTCTTATTAAAATTGCAGCGATCCATAAATTTTGAAGTGGATCTTATAAACTCAGATGTTATGTTTTCTATCCTTGCTCCCCACCCAGTTACATTTTCATTGTGGTCTGCTTATTACACATGTGTCTGTTATTAAAGATGTTCACACATCATTTTGTGAACTGCTTATTGGCGTAATAGTTTAAGGTTCCGTGAATTGCATTGTGCATTTCAGAATTTTCCCAGATACTCCCATGCAACAGACATTTACTTTAATTTAATATTAGTTTAACATCTCCAGTGGTTTTAGCTAGAGCAAATTTTGAACATGTAGTGATCGGCTTGAGACAAAATATACACATTTTCAACATTTCTTTAAATCCCTGCAAATCCTTAGGGTTTCCGTCAAATTTTTATGGCAAAATTTTAACTACGGATAAGACCGCTTAGTGCTCCACATCGTCGTCCGGTCCTGTCCGGCTTCTCTATTTGCAAAAGACAGGTCAAGAGTTTCTTGGAATTATTTGCAATTAACATAATGCCAGATATAACGATTATGAGGGAATATTACCTAACGTTCCTCTGGGCTGTCCATGTATAGTTGACGCCGCGAAGAACATTTGCAGATTTACTAAATTGGCTATTGCCTTCTCGAGAGCCCCAGTTGTCAACCAGAGCCCAGGCTTGTTCACAAGTCTACACAAGGTGGAGAGGCTTCGCCAGCTTCTAGCTAGAGGAAGCAAACTACGTTCGGAGATTACTGGACGCCGTTCCGCCTCAAGTGCTGCCTTTCGCCTCGAAGCAAGTTCTGCAATGTTTAGAAGTTTGAAGATGGAGATCTTATTCAGCTCTAGAATACACTCTGAATCCAGAGAACCCTGCGTCCAAATCGAAGCAGTACTCTCTTCGGATTGCTTTGCCTTGTTATTGCACTGTCATCCCACCGCACACCACAAAATTGGTGTCATGTAATGAATAGTACACGGCTGTTAAAGCTAGTTGTGCGGGCTATGGAGGTAAGACCGGAAATTAAACTCCAGAACAGAACTAATTAGCAAATAAGAGAATACCAGAAGAACAGATGAGAGGATCTTTATCCATAAATCTTCAAGATGTAATAACTCGTTGTTGAATACTGCCAAAAGGTTATTCCCGTTACAGAGTAATGCGAGATAAGCTAGCCTAAGCTAGCCGAAATTGCTCTCGACCGGGCGAATATTATAGTCTCCATTACAGCATAGGAGGAGGCTAGGTATTAACTCCCGGGAGTAAGAGCTCCGACGTACACACTTAAGCAAACGAAGTAATATCCGACACCTGTCTCGTGCGTTTTGACTTACCCAGCATTTGGCTAAGGTGTTTATAGCTATTTTTGTTTCCTGAATGATACCAAGGAAAAATCCAGCGTCGTTTGTGGCCATTATTACCGGATACTTCATATTTTTCTACTTCTTCAGTGATTACCCTCCATATTGTGGAACTTACAACCCCCCCCCAGAACTTATAGGACAATGCCGTGGGTATTACCGGTTAAACAACCGGAAATAATCTTCCGGCTCTTCAAAAAATAAAACTAACGGTGTTTCTGGGACTTACATCACAATGAATATTTTAAGATAAGGTATAAACAATGGAGGGAAATAATTATTTATTGTTTTATTAACATGTCTTCGTCAATTCTTTTAACCGTCTTATAATCCGAAATATTTTCATTCCATGACTTAAGCATACTGCACTCTAGTCATTTTTTATATATCTTGTCATTTTAATTGAAGATGCTCTGTTCTCGAGGGGAGGTGTGAGGCACCAACAGAAGGCACAGAGAATTTAGACACTCCATTTTCCACATTCGTGTAAAATGTTAACTGAAACACAAAATTTAAATAAGGCAATTCCAAAGTCTGACGTATCCTAATAAAACAGTTTCCTTGTAAAATCTAATTTTCAATCGTTCAAATATACTTTGCATTATCTGTTGAATAACATATATTCACCAAATGCTATTTTCAAATCTGTTCGAGCTGAATTGCTGAAAATGGTAATGTTTGCTATATGTGCGTAAGTATATTTATATGTTCTTTCAGAGAAAATAGTTTTTCTGAAAATAAAGACATTTAAAATATTTCTCTCTCATAAACCAAGAAATATAAGGAAGATTCAAAATTTTCTTTTCAGAAATGTGAGAAATGAAATTACATTTTACTCTCATTAGTCTCACTTATTTCCACTACAAGTAACTTGTTTTCGGCATAGAGCGGCAGTGATTTGGAACGAAAATTATAGTAAAGTAGCCATGAAGATGTAAAAACTAAATATTTTGTAGTTTGCTTATAGAATATGAAGTAGAAATATCGCCTTCATAGAGCCCTCCTTATTGTATCTTGTTTAGTGTAAAGATTGTGGAGCTTAAGGGGGTTCAGAACGAGATAAATCTTGAAATTTTTAAAATTTACTTTTTCATTTATTCTTATTCTCTAGAATGTGAACTTTAATATTATATATAACGTAATACGTGTTAAACACTAGAAAATAGTTTATTTTCAATTTTTTATACTTTGTGTGGCAGCTAAAATTTCGATAAAGTTACATAAATTTAATAATTCTTTTAATGAATATAACTTTTCTCCTATTAGAGATAATTCCTGGAAATTTTCCGTATCCGAAAGAAACGTTTGTCACTTTCCGTTCAATTGCCTACCCTGAACCATAGTGACGCTCTTTTATTTGTATTGTATGTGTTTAGTAAACAAAGTTATTGGTACGAAAAATTAGTAAGCTATCTGAAGTTTCTAAGTAATTAATATATTTTATACAGTTGTGTAATATTATAAATGTGCTGGATATATTCTCTTTATAGTGAATTGTGATATTAACAATGACAAAACAAAGAGCATCTTTAAAAAGTAAAAAAAAAAATGTTGGTAAACCTAAGGCAACTGTTCCCATGAAGAGAATAAGGTTGGACCTAGTTCTTCGAAGAAGAAACTTTCATCATCTCAGGAAGTGTATGAGCAATATGAAAAAGAAGAAAGTGAAGAATTTAAGTATGAAATTGTAAATATAGCCTTATTGCGGACGGCTCTTTCTAAATTCGCTGTATGTAAAGTTTGTCAATCGGACATTTCTGTTTCAATTAAAAAACATACAGGTCTTGCCAGTGAACTTACATTTTCTTGTACGAAGTATGACAGTTCTCATTATTTTATGAGCTCTGAATTAACTGATGATGATGATGATGATGATAAAGAAACATCTCTGTATCATGCAAATTTGCGTTTTGTGTATGGGTTGAGATCAATTGGGAAAGGACAGGCAGGTGGTGACATTTTGTGTAGGATTCTGAATCTGCCTAAGCCACGAACAAAATGTTGTAAATATGTAAAGTGCAATCATTTTCATCTTCTACCAGCTTGCATGCAAGAAATAAAAATTATATTTAGGGATCTGGCCAATACAGAACTCTAAAAGAAATGTCTCCATGGGGGAAATCAGAATCCTAATGAGTCAGTTCACAATGTCATATGGTCTCACCTACCTAAAACTATATTTTTAAGAATTCAAATGTTCCATTTTGGTGTTTATGAGGCTGTTGCTAGCTTTAATGAGGCAATATTGTGAGGTGCAAGGTATTTAAACAGCTAGGAGTGAAGATTGGCCTGAACTGCGTCACTGCCATGAAGCGGGTGGATGCCATCTGAATCCACCGAGGTGAGCGAGCAATGGAAGAAATAGACAAGAAGGCAAGGCAGATGAGAAGTAAGGCAAAGAGGAAGCTAGAGGACCTTTATGACCTGCAAGAAGACCCTCATAACCCTCCTTATGCGGCAGGATTACGTTAAGTTACAGCTAAAACAATATTTCAACTTCAAATGCAATTTTTGAAATTTTGCTTTTTTTCATACATGTGCCCCTTTTTCTTAGAATATATTATTCATAGAGCAGTAAAACTTATACTACATATTCCTCATTCATGGTTCTTGATTTTAACAGAGGAATTTCCGTCTATACCTACTAGTTACAGAGAAAAAAAATTATACTGTTAATGATATTGTTAATTTTTTGCATTGTTTCATTTAAAAATAATAAATGTCATAATAATCATAAAATTTAAAAAAAGCTTATATTAAAATATATATAATGATTGTCTCTATATGGTAACAATTTCAGCTTTCTGCACCCAATACTTGTTGAAAAAAAGGTCATGAAGTTAGCCAAATTAAATTGTTTAGATAGGGTGTTCGAAACCTCCTTTACATTTGCTAAAAGTTTAGCTCTGCAGCAAGCGCAAACAACCACAAAATTATGTTTCAAAATCTTAAGCAATACATTAAGGTTTCAGCGAGACTCGGCTCCTTTTCACGACAGTGCTAGACTAAGAACTTCTCACCTCGGAAGCATCTGGAGAGCCGTGGCGGATCATGGGCAGAAATTATTGCGAGGCCAAACCCTTGGCATTGGAAATACCTGTCACTTTCTTGTCCCCTCTGATCAGCCAACACTGCTGGGAAGGACACGTGGAAAATAAGGGGAACGAACTTTAACCTTAATATTAGGTATCACACAGGGCTTTCTATAGTCAATTATTCATAACCCATAATGTTTTATTTCACCTGTCCCTTGAACAGGAATATTTAAGGCTCTTATTGCCGTATAGAACAATTCTCAAAGAATCAGGATGCAGTCCTTAAGGATCCTAGTGAAGCATAGGATACCGTGAAATTTAGCTGTTTGTAACCTGTCTTTATGAAATTTCTTGCAATTAAACGGTCTTTAGAGTACAAACGTTCATACCGGCAATAATCTTGGAAAATTCATTACGGTGCCATGCCATTACTATGCACTATTTACACAATTACACTATTGGTGGTTTTACATAATATGTTTTGCATTAGGAAATAGTTTTCTTACGAGGGGCTTAGCTTTTGGTAGGCTTTGTATTACACTGTTACACGTTTAACGGTAGGTAATTTTGTGATGGTGTCAAGTCTCACCCAGAACAATAAATGTTCGATTAGATATGAATATCCCAACATTGTTGTTTTGAAAATCATCCTGGTAAATCATCCTCAAAAGTATGAGCCACACCAAGGTTTTTATGTCGGATTTGCACATATTTATGCCGCTAGTCAATAAATGTTTAGAGATGTAGCAGAAGCGGAATAGTGATTTAACATTTGTCATTTTCTAACAGCGGCATTTTATTTTGTCATGAAACTCTGATTAGGAGTACTTCAGCTGAGAATTGCTCCGTTTATGCCATTAATGACGAACATAGTTTTGCCATACTTTTATTTATATATCTCGCAGCTTATTGTTGGCAATATGTTTAGTAAAGTATTAAAATAGAACATGAAGATACTTGCTTGAATGTTAGTTGACCGAAAGAACGGATATTCTTGGAGAAATGACATATGAAATCCTCCACCAAGGTTTTGCGTGAAAGGCTGGTCTAAGTGATTTTCTTTTTTTTTTTTTGGTGAAAGTCCATCCCTGAGATGACTTCCTCCATGTTCAACCCATTTCCTCATCGTCTTGTGAAGTCTGCTTTGTGAATGGGAATCTTTCTATGGTTTGTTCACAAACTAAAACGAAATACCTTATAATACAGAATTAAATACAATGTGTGCAATACATTTACAGGTAGAATACGTCTCTCTGTAGATGAAACGTGACACCACTTCCTTAAATGTCTGGAACAGCTGCTATGACACCACTGAGGAGGTTCAATTAGCGCGTTTATATCACTAATGCTTAACTTAATATCATAGCGTAGAGGTTTTCGTTTTCTACTATCTACAGTATTTTTGAGAACACGATAACCTTCTGCCAAAGGTGGCGTAACTTTAAAGCTTGGTATTAGGAGGGTTGCGGCTGGAAACCAACCTTCACAGTTGCCATGTCTTCCTCTTACTGGTCCCTTAATTCAGCCGCGATTCTCGACTTGCAAGCAGTCTTCAGAGTCTCCAGGAAACAGATATTTTACTACGTTGCCTCTCGCCCCTAGTACAAGGTCGCCTTTGTTTGCTAATTTTATTTCCCAGTGGCAATGGAAGCGGTTCCGTTTGAAGACCATCATGTTTTGGAGAAAACTATACCTGTAGTATTTGAGGAAGCACTGCACTGCACCCAGGCAATAGGTACGGGATTTTGCAGAAAATACATATTTAACCTTTTTACTTATTTTCTATTATTCATTTGTGGAACATACGGCATCAATGAAGGTATTCCGTCATCCTGTGTGACCAACCAGTATTTCAACTCCTTCCAAATTGTACCATTTTTCTTAGTCTACTCTCATATGGTTCTTCTCCATCTTATTCTTTTTTTCCTGCTCCTTGAGCGGATTCCAATACAGAATATCCTTCCAAACGCCCTTTCTGGCTTTCTAAGGTTATGGTCAAACCTGTACAATTTTCTCTTTCTTATTTGTATTATAATTTCAGGTGTTTTTGTTGTTGTTGCTGCTTTTTTTTTTTTTTTTTTTTTGCACATGCACGAAGTTCTTCATTTGTTATAAGGTCCGGCCATCGTATTCGTAGAGTTCTTCTGAAACATCTATTTATAAATATGTGTAGATCTTTATTTATGCTTCCCGCCACTTTCCATATTTCGAAACCATAAAGGAGTGCTGGCTTCATAATTTTATTAATGAAGTATAATTTTTTTCTTGTTATATATGCGTTTCCTCACATAGGTTAATGTTGTACAAAGACTCCATTTGCCTGCTGCATTTGTCTTCTAACATCATCTTTTGTATCACCTGTCTTAGTAGCAATACCTCTAAGATAACTAAAGGAATCTACTTCTTCCATATCATTATCATCAACTTTGAACTTTTGCTGGAAACTACCATTTATTCTCACTTCTTATGTTTTGCGAAGTTTATTTTTAATCTCACTTTCTTTGCTTCCTCATATACATCCATTAATTTGTTCCCTTGCCCAAAACCTTTGTTCTAAAATACAAATTTCATTTGCAATATCCAAGCCCTCAAGATAATTCCTTTAGTCCACACTGCAAGCCTCTTATTCCACTGGTAACCTTCCTTAATACTCTATCCAAAACTAGTACACATATAATTGGTGAAGAATACATGCCTGTCAAGCTCCCATATTGTTTGTATTGGTTCTGTCAGCTTTCCTTCATGTAATACTTGGTATCCAAATTTCCATATTTATCTTTATTAATATTTATAATTTTTAGGTTATCATATGCTTTCGAAGTATAGCATATAGCTGGCCTTTTAACCGAGTCAAAATATAGTTTAGAGTCTATAAATATTGAATAGGTATACTTTTCCATTCAGATGATTGTCTTAAAATGATTTGGACAATATTTATCAGGTCTGCACATCCTTCCGTAACTTGCCTGTTCCTTCCTGAGTTTAGTTTCTATGGTTTCTATGACGTCATTCAAAGTTACACTTGAAAGAACTTTACTGGGCACTGACTATGATGTTATACCTATAACTTTTTACACATATACAGGTCACCTTTCTTGGCAAGTTTATACCTTTTTCCCAATTGTTTGGTATTTTCTCCTCATTTCATATTACTTCAAAGAAGGATTTTAGTAACTTAGGGCTTTAGTCATATCCATGTCTAGTATCAAGACATCCGGTAGCACAACCTACTTTTGGAGCCTTGCTGTTTTTATATCTTTCAGTGCTAAAATTATTTCTGTAGTTGTTGGTATAGGTAGTTTAATTGCATCAGCCTTAGATTGTACTTTATTTTCCATTTGTGTTTCATCTTCAAGCCTGCCGAGGATTTCACAGAAATATTCTATCTCCATAGTTGCTGTTCCTGATATGTCAGCAATTCTCCATCCTTATTCTTTATTGGTTTACTTTTTAAACCCTCTAGGCTAGAGTCTTGGTGATTGGTATAGTTCTTTGTTATTTTCTCTTTTGGCTACCCCTTCCGTCTTTTTGCATAATCCTCTCATCATCTCTAGCACTTCTGTACCTGTATTTCTAAAATATTACATTAATTTTGTACTTCTAATATCCGTCGTGTCTTTCACCTGTTCAATTGGGTGTTTAAATTCTTCCTTTTTATATTCCATGTTTCTCCTTTAATTATTTCGTTCTTTTGCATGTATTTAAATCTAAGCACCTTTTCTCTAGTAGGGTGGAATTTGTAACTCTTTCTCTCTTGGTTACATTATCATTCAATTTTCCTTCATTCTCTGTATTTTCTTCTATTTCTTTGAATCTATTTTTTTAAGTTCTATTTTAAGTTCCTTGCTCTTAGGATTCCCTTTAATGCACTGAGATCATACCTTCTATTTTTTTTTTTTTTTTGCTTAAACTTCTTACCAGCAGCCTTTACCTTTAACCTAAACACCGCAAGCACAAAATGATGATCGCTGCCAACATCATCTTTTGTCCTATTCATCTCATCCATTAAACATTTCACTTATTTCTATGTGGTCTATCTAATTTCCAGTAGTTTAGTTCTTAGAATACCCATAATACTTTATGGTATTCTCTGTGAGGAAACACAGTTCCACCTGTTAGCAAGTCATGACTAGCACACAAATATATAAACATCTCTCCGTTTTCATTTACCTGACCAACTCCATGCTTTCCGATAATTTGCACTAGGCCTTGATTTTTAGAACGCATTTTGGCATTTAAATCGTCCATTATTATCTTTAAACCATTTTCTCTTTGTTTTCCTTATTTTTTAATCTAAAAGGTAGTAGAAAGCTTCCTTCTATTATTTTGGTGGCACTTCGGTTCTTATTCTCTGATTTAAATCTGGCTGTTAAAATTTTATATTTCATTAGGTTCCATTCCAAAAAAAAAAAACTTTTCCGCTAGCTTATTCAGTATTGTCCCCACGCCATTCCTGTATTCTCCATTTCGTCCCGAATAGAGAATAGTATAACCATGATTTATTTAATTTTCTTTGTTGGTAGTGTTTGACGCCCGCTTTAACTGCTAATGGCACCGCAGGCGGTGTCACTGATGATACATGAATGATGACGGAGCACCGGTGGAATGCGATGGCGGGGGAAACCGGAGTACCCGGAGAAAACCTGCCCCAGCGCCGTTTTGTCCATCACAAATCTCACATGCGGTCGCTTGGGATCGAACCCCGGCCGTCTAGGTGAGAGTCGAGTGGTCTAACCGCGCGGCCCGATTCATTTAATGTTCCCCAAAATAAAGCCATCTTACTTCACTTACTCCCAATGTACCCACCGTATAGTTTTCAACTCAAAAGCAGCTGCTTTAATCTACTGGCATCTTTTAATGTCGGTAAATTCCAGGAACCAGTTTTCGTTTTAAATTTCATGCAAAACGTTATCAATGAGTGGTCTGTCCGGTTTTCCTTTGTCGACATTTCTCTTATAGTATAATTTAAGATATGTAGATGATTAACCACACTATCCGATCTTGATGATCGAAATACACCTTTTAAGACTACCTAAATTACAATATACAGAAAAGAGTTTCTGAACAGAAAAAGTACAACAACAAAAAATTAAAAACATGTTGTACTCAAGTTCAGCTTCTTCCAATCGTATGACACGATTTTCAAGACATGGAATAGTTTTAGTTGTTGTTTTTTTTTTCTCTTAAAATAGGTAACGAATTTATCAGATTGCCATATTGTTAAGATATTTTCACGAGAAGCAAAAATTTAAATCTTGAATTCTAAGCGAATAATCTATAAAATTCTCTTGATTCTTCATCACTTTGTAAACCATGCTTGGTATACAACGTCTTACTACACAAAACATATAATTCTTGTTAAGGCACAATTTATGTAGAATAATTGTTTATTTAGGATTTGTATTTTTACATTAGCTATCTCCCATAAATTCTCTGTTACCAAGTTGGAATTTTGAAATAGTATTTACTTTATTTACCACGATTACATGGCACCCAAAATCTCGAAAGCGATATTTCACCA
The DNA here is from genome assembly GCA_030762935.1 of Hymenopus coronatus. NCBI lineage: Eukaryota > Metazoa > Arthropoda > Insecta > Mantodea > Hymenopodidae > Hymenopus > Hymenopus coronatus. The sequence continues at coordinate 173,105,543 of CM060900.1, forward strand.
CAATCATACGTTTTGAGGGCGTCTGGATAAAAAAAAAAGCATGTTTAGTAATGTAGGTGTGTGTGTATGAACGGCATCACTCAAAAGCACAATATCGATATGTACAAAACTTGCTTAGTAAATCCTGCACCTTCCAAACATGCGACATGATTTTTTTTTAAATATTCAAACATTTTCAAGGAAATCCTCCATCTTGAACTACCTTTGGCACAGAAAAAAGGCTTGTTGTGGATATCTATGCATATATGTATATAGAAACACATGCACACCTTTCATGTTAACCGAGGAAAACATTTGCAGAAATAAATCAATTGCCTGCAAGACGTGCAAATAAGAAGTGAATAAGTCAAAAACTTTATATTTAGTAGGGAACAATGCGTGAACACTAGGTGTATCTGGTTTTGTCAGCTTACTAATGGTATTGTCATAAATGAAGCACAAATCTCAGGGCTATGCGCTGAGAACGGCCTACGTTGCGTGTCCTGTGTTTACAAAGACGAACGACCAGCAATAGAGAGAGAGCACCTTTAATTTTTCAGTGCTACATATTCAGATTTTAGTCGTGCACTGCGTCTTTTCTAGGACACGTTCTGCGTAGTGGCTTGAAGTTCTTCAAGAAACACGAAACCTGACCCAAAGTTGCATTCCCAGCTGCAAAAGATTATTAATTTCTCCTTTGTTTGCCAAATTAAGTGAAACATTCTGTAGCAGTTTAAATTGGCTATTATGTATATTTCCTGACTGCATTTGGTTTACAGAGGTGAATTCAAATAAAATTAGCAATCCCTCCCCTTCGTAAAATATTTTCACAAAACTGTGTGTGTGTGTGCGTGCGGGTGTGTGTGTAGGTTACAAAATAATATTCTGGTATTATTTACAAACCCCGGTTACGTTTGAGTGAGTTCAGACAGAATTACTAACTTTTTTTCTACTCACTCGACTGAAATTAAGCTGTGTATAGAATTTAAAGTTGCATTGCGCTGTCCCACTGCATTTTGTTAAGCGAAACTACTCCTTTACAGGATGCGAATTCAGACATAATTTGTAATTTATTTCCTACTCAATGGCCTGTTATAGAATGCCATGTAAAAGCTACTATGCGCTATTTTATATCATGTAGCTTTTGAATAGATGTCAAAACCAGTCAGCAAGAATCTTACGATATTTTATTTATACTACAGACTATAGATACTTTTGAAGCCTTTCCTAATGTTGGTTAGATAATTTATTTTCTACCAGAAGAGCCAGTGCTGCTTTCTCTTCGGTATAAATCTTGGTTTCGGTACTAGATATTTATAAACTTTTTTTTTGTTTAATTACCCTTGTACGACTGGTCTGTTACTTCCCTCACTGTGTCAGCAGAATCTCTTTCCTGAAGACTGCAATGAACAAACAAACAAATAAATAAATAAAATCTGCAATACTCTATCCCGGCACCGAGTTACCTCTACCGGGACGTATATCTACAGATTTTAACTTGATTAAACCTTCACCATATACAAACATTATAATTTTACAGATATATATTTAAAATTAATAAAATAAAAATATATTAAAATGTAAAAATGTATAAACATTTTAATACTAATAACTATTAACTAAAAAAAAAACCTGTATACTGGAAACCAGTAAAATGGGTAACTGGAAACCAGCTTCCCTTAATTATCTACCCTTTTATCCCTATGTTTAAAGAAAAAAAAATTAACAGCGAAAACTATAAAACAGTCTTTGTTAACAGATGCAAGATGGCGTATTTGGTGCTCTCCTACGTCCTGCAAACTTCCATGGTCGCCCTGTTTTGTTTTCACGTTAATAGTATTGGTTCATTTGTCACCATTTCAATGCTATCATACAGTATTAAAATCTGACTTGCTTTGTATGTTTATAAACTAAATTGGGGAGTGAGGTTTCCTTACCCAGGATGCTGTAAAAACCGTTCCTTAATTCTATGGCAATGCACCCAAAGTTTAATCTATTTCGACCTGTATTGTTCTCAATACATGCTCTGTACACTTGGTTATACGCTCAGTACAGTTTTAATAGCAAACGTTTTCAATTACATGGTTGTTTAGCTACTCTTCATCAGAAATGCTAATTTTCTCTTCGTGTAACTCGCGGTAGTAAACCATAATAAAGGCTCTGAAAAAAATGATTATCTCAGAATTCCGCAAAAACAGGGAACTGCTAATTTAGCACAGCAAACTACAACTAGTTTACATTTTTACTTCCTCTGCCGAGTGCTATATATGTAAGTATTAGGTAGAGAAGATATTGTATTCCACCCCAAAATCTGATACCGAGATATCACCGAAATTGTATGTCTTGAGGATCCCTAAATCAAAAAAAAAAAAAAAAAATATTTAGCAAAAAAGGTTTGTCTGTGGACAGCATAATTCAAAAACGAAAAGTTGGTTAAATACCAAAATTGGTATTTAAGTATGTTCCAGGAATGCGACACGAAGATTTTTGGGGGAATTCTCCCATCCAACTGCTCTTTACGTGGATTTTTTTTCTCGCAAATTTGGATTTTCTCAAAAACGACTTAGCGATTTTTTTTTATTAAAATACCATAATTATATTTAAGATATTTTCATGACAGCTTGTCGTATACATTCTCTCTCTCTCTCTCTCTCTCAATCTCTCTCTCTCTCTCTCTCTCTCTCTCTCTCTCTTTGTAAATTTTTCCGTTTCGGAGATATTTCTTGGTACTGGTTTCCATTTTAATCTATTCATGTCCCTTTTGATCTCTTTTGTTTTAATGCTGGTTAAACAAAGATAACCGAATTTAAATTATTTCACATAAACTACCAGCCTTTTTTGGCCTAGTGTATACCTTATTTCTCTTCTACTTATAAGGAAACAAGTAATAACATACTTTCTGCCAAAGCTTATCTCGTTTGGCATTAAGAAGATTAAAATGAACTTTTGTAAGAATAGTTATTTTGCAGACCAGGTAGATAAAGTCATGTGAATGGAGTACATTAGATATATTTTAAAAGGAATTTCAGATGTTTAACATATAATAGGGCTAGCGGGTTTGAAAAATGATGAATAATCTCACTGTCCGCATATCCATTCAATAAATGACCTATAAGAAAATCATAGATCAAATAATAATTCATTATTATTATTATTATTATTATTATTATTATTATTATTATTATTATTATTATTATTATTATTATTATTATGTTGTACATAATTATGCCAAATATATCGTTAATGGCTCTTCATCATCATCACACAACGCATGTTAATAGTTAATCTAAAACTAGAACGCAACTGCACCTTTATCCAGCTGCAACCTCACGATATATTGCTGTGCGCCAGAGATGAATGTTTCCTAAAAAGAGATAAATGAGGAACTAAAGGATACCTAGCTATCTCTGAGTACATCAAAGGCAATGGAAACTCTTATTTCACGCAAATAACGCAGCACTGATACAGCATTTCTCACGGAGAAATGGCTGAAATAGTTCAGCTTTTGATTTAGAAAGAAGGTGTCAGGAAAATATGGAGCCTATTGGCGTCCCAACAAAAAGACTAGGGATGCGGGACACACAAGTAAAAATCTGATGTGTACCATTCACATGACTTTCTCCATATCCGTGCAACAAATTATTCTTAAAAAGCTTATACTTTTATTTACTTTCTGCTAATCAGAAAAAAATAGCAGAAATAGTCTAATTACTCGCTTCCTTGTAAGTAGAAGCGAAATAAGGGACAACTGTAGGTTAAAGTGATAGTCAAAAGCTGGTTGCTATGTCAATGAAGTTCCTTCGTCTATATGGATAGGAGTTGACAAGTTCCGGTATGAGCAAAGTATACGTTTTTCATAGCAGAAACCAAAAATAAGGAATGTCACAAAAACGACGAACTCCACGAAAAAAATGTATATAACATAAATTGTGTTTTAATGTGCTCTACATTTTTTGTGAAGTAAGTTTTTGTCCATCTCTTACGGTTTAGCAGTTATTCAAAATTTAGTAAAATTCATCCAGAATAAACTACTCTTCAGGGGCTATTCCCAGAAAATTCAAGATATACGTTTTATTTGTCAGGTAAATATGTTAAAAATACGAAATTTTGATGAAAATCGTTAGAGCCATTTTTGAGAAAATCAAAATTTTCGAAAAACGCTCCATGTAAAGGGTAGTTGGGGGTGGGGGGAATTTTTCTCAAAATCTTCGTGTCGCATCCCTGGAAGATACTAAACTTAAATACCAAGTTTGGTGTTTTACCGACTTTTCGTTTTTGAGTTATCGTGTTCACAGACACACGGATACGGACACACACACACACACACACACACACACACACACACACAGACACACGGACCTTTTTGTGAAAATGCTTTTTTTGGATATTGGGGACCCTAAAACATATATTTTCGGTGAAATCTCGGTATCGAATTTTTGGGTGGAGTGTAATACTTTCTCTATACACTATGTACATAGTGCGTATGGAGAAAGTAAAAAGGGGAACTGTCCCGTTGTTGATGGGAGGAATGACAGGCTTAGGCAGTATTAAGAGAATATTCAGTTCAATAACAGCAACGTAACATTAAAATCTGAATTGCAATCATAAATACTGCAATTGTCTTCAAGCGAAATAGCTCCGCGGTAACGTGCGAGACTTGCATTCGGGAGGTCAAGGGTTCGATCTTCGATTACACCCCCACTCCGCCGGCTCTGTTGAGCTTTAACATTTAATACGTTGGGATTGTTTCCATCTTTCTACCAAGAAAAGGGTGTGTGGAGATGAAACACTACACCAAAACATTTGTTGGTATATTATAAATTAGCCAAATATGAATTATAAAAAGCATAATAATAGGCTCTAATCACTTAAGAGAAGAATGTTAGGCTCATTTTTATTTGTTTGTCTCTCTTTAAAGTAGGGTTTGTTTCATAAAACTCAAACAATTAGTTTTAAAATATATTTTTTGTTTTTTTAAATTAAAGACTCCACCAAGTAATTTTTAACACATTTCAAACCACAAATCCATTTTTCTTAACCTGCATCTGTTTAGTATTTAGTGGCATTATCTTGATACTTATATAAGATAGGAAGCTAAAACGTTGAATCTTGTACAACATAATGTATTTAACATTTGCATTAAAGTAAATGAGTAAATTTAGTATGAATATTCTTTTGAGTATGAAATTATATAAAAATAACATAATCTCTATGTATTTTACTGACACAAGAGAATTCTTTGGGAAAAATCTGATGTGTACCATTCACATGACTTTCTCCATATCCCTGCAACAAATAATTCTTAAAAAGCTTATACTTCTATTTACTTTATGCTAATCAGAAAAAATTAGCAGAAATAGTCTAATTACTCGCTTCCTTGTAAGTAGAAGCGAAATAAGGGACAACCGTAGGTTAAAGTGATAGTCAAAAGCTAGTTGCTATGTTAATGAAGTTCCTTTGTTTATATGAATAGGAGTTGACAAGTTCCTGTATGAGAAAAGTATACGTTTTTCATAGCTGAAACCATAAATAAGGAATGTCACAAAAACGACGAACTCCACGAAAAAAATGTGTATAACATAAATTGTGTGTTTTAATGTGCTCTACATTTTTTGTGAAGTAAGTTTTTGTCCATCTCTTACAGTTTAGCAGTTATTCAAAATTTAGTAAAATTCATCCAGAATAAACTACTCTTCAGAGGCTATTCCCAGAAAATTCAAGATATACATTTTATTTGTCAGGTAAATATGTTTAATACACGAAATTTTAATCAAAATCGTTAGAGCCATTTTTGAGAAAATCAAAATTTTCGAAAAAAGTTCCATGTAAAGGGTAGTTGGGGGTGAGGGATTTTTCTCAAAATCTTCGTGTCGCATCCCTGGAAGATACTAAATTTAAATACCAGGTTTGGTATTTTACCGACTTTTCGTTTTTGAGTTATCGTGTTCACAGACACACGGACACACGGACACACACACACACACACACAGACACACGGACCTTTTTGTAAAAATGCTTTTTTTGGATATTGGGGACCCTAAAACATATATTCCCGGTGAAATCTCGGTATCGAATTTTTGGTGGAGTGCAATACTTTCTCTATACACTATGTACATAGTGCGTATGGAGAAAGTAAAAATGAATAACAATGTATAGGGTGTAAGTGTTTCAAAACGCTTATTATAGTGCACACATGATACCTGAAGATTGTCAAACTTAAGATTGTAACCTTATGATAATTTCTTGGCAACCGCAAAGGAGGGAGAGATCATGTTTTAATGCAGGATACGAACTGATAAAAATAATAGTAACTGGACTCGGTACAAGCGCTGCCACTACTGTCATACTATTTCACTTCAAACAGAGGAGAAAAAGTGAGCAAATTTTCTGCATTGCATTGAAAGTATTGGCTGTTGCGGAGAAGCACACTAACACGAATCGCTTCCGTTGTCATGGCAACGAGGTAGGTATATTATCTCACCCTGTCAACGATTTGATGTTCAACCATATGACGCTCTGCGTTGCGATCAGCTTCCCCTTTTGAAATCCTGTCTATGCCGATGAAAAAAGCGATCTGCATGACCGGATTGTGTATTGCAAAGACAGCGGTTTGGTTGCCAAAGTTACAATTTGCACAGTTGCCTTAAAAAAATAAATGCTAGAAGGTAAACATAGTCATATAGGCCAGGTGATGGACAAACTCCAAATCACTTGACAGGCAACCCTCAAAGTTGGCTATCACCACGTAGTTTTTTTGATAGTGATAAACGCTCCTTGTTACTTTCTCTAGAGGCACTATATACATAGTATATAGAGAATGTATTGCACTCCACCAAAAAATTCGATACCGAGATTTCATAGGAAATACATGTTTTAGGACCCCCTGTATCCATAAAAAAGCATTTCCAGAAAAAGGTCCGTGTGTGTGTGTGTGTGTGTCCATGTGTCTGTGAACACGATAACTCAAAAACGAAAAGTCGATAAAATACCAAACTTGGTATTTAAGTTTAGTATCTTCCAGGGATATGACACGAAGATTTTGTGAAAAATTCCCCCATCCTAAACTACCCTTTACATGGAACTTTTTTCGAAAATTTTGATTTTCTAAAAAATGGCTCTAACGATTTTGATTAAAATATCATATATTAAAGATATTTACCTGACAAATAAAATGTATATTTTGAATTTTCTGGGAATGGCCTCTGAAGACTACTTTATTCTGGATGAATTTTGCATAACTACTAAACCGTAAGAGATGGACAAAAACTTAACACACTAAAAATGTAGAGCACGTTTAAACATACAATTTATGTTATATACATTTTTTCGTGGAGTTGATCGTTTTTTAGATATTCCTTTTTCTTGGTTTCAGCTTTGAAAAACTTATACTTTTCTCATACAGGAATTTGTCAACTCCTGTCCACACAAACAAAGGAACATCACTCACATAGCAACCAGCTTTTGGCTATCACTTTAACCTATGGTACTCCCTTATTTCGCTTGTATTTACAATAAAGCATGGAATAAGACTATTTCTGATAATTTTCCTCGATTAACATGAAATAAATAAAAGATAAGCTTATTAACAATAATTTTTACAGAGAGATAGAGAAAGTCATGTGAATGGAACACATCAGATTTTTACTACTTGTGACAGCGCAAGCGATAACACCACATAGTTTGCAACGAACCGGAAAATGGATAAAGAAACAGGCAATGTGTGCAGTGGCGGGTGCTGATTCCTAGATAAATAGCACTGATTACTTTTTGGTTTCCAAAAAATCAAATACATCATACTCCAGACCCCAGCATGAACAAATTCCTTATTTGTACTTGGAATTTAAAACATGTCCTCTCTCTGCAGCAACACTTTCACTTCACTACTGGGATGACACGTTTGATATCTGGTGATTCTTCTTTGGAACAGGATAATCATGTAAATATGATAATAAATGAAATAGTTCAGCTAAAGTGGACATTTTAGCTAATCAGTCCACATGCTAAATCGGCTCCTATTTTACTGTTTGAACTCTCACCTTTTACAAGAATATCAGCCTAGAATGCCTCGTTAGATGTTCAACTAATTACAAAATCTGAAACAAGTTGCAGTTGTTAAAAGACCGGTCAAAACAAAGTTCTCTGACCGTATACGGTGGAAACTCGCAGAGATTTTTAGTCTGTGCCAGATAGTTTCACTTGCGTTCAAGTGAAAAAAAAAACAACAAACAAACTGTGAGCTCAAGGTTTGTTTTGCATTTATAGTGACTAGCAAGTAATGACGCCCACTCCCCCTGTAAGCGTAATAGCAAGTAGTGTGTTCCACAAACAAGAACGCCAAGGATATCCATTGGAGGTAAAGAGCAAAAGTTTGTTAGCACGTAATGACAGAGCGCGCTGCCATTGGAACAACGGTTCTTTACATAGTATTTTTGCACTTTTAAAGCAGTGCACTCAATTTTATTCTGGCAGTTGTTGGTATAGTATAAATTTGCAATGATGAGCAAGCTTGAGAATAGTCAAAAGATAAATTGGGTGTGTAAATGTTCCAAGATAAACAAGAACCTTCATTTTACTTTCCCTAACACTTGCCTATTATGTAGAGGTATTATTTTATTCCATCCAAAATTGGTTACCTAGCTATATATACAAGGGACTTCAAAATGTGTTTCCAGTGATAGCTGGGTATCCAATTTTGGGTGGAATAATATATGTATAAATGTCTGTCGCCCGTGTATCTCTACGTACCTGTGAACAGCAAAAGTAAAAAGCAAAATGTCGGATAGATACTAAACTAGCGTCTACAACTTAGGTGTTTTGTACCTTCTTTATTTTAATGAAGATAACAATTTGCAGATATGGTTTCATTAAACATTTGGAGGCAGGAATATTCACCCTATTTAAAATCAACTAGCCTTAGTCGATGTTTAGTTGCGCCACTGTTCTACCGTAGAAACATTCAAAACATAATTGAGAACTAACAGAAACCTACCCCGGTAGCTCCATTTTCATAGTTGTAAAGTGTTGGAGATAAGAATTTCACCTAATGCCTAGGTGTCCGACATAGTAAGGGTCCAATTAAAGAAGAAATACTCCCAAATATATTCGTAAACCAGTATCAACTCGTTGATAACTATTTGTCTTTTATAGAGGTTTGGATAAATATTGTCTAGAGCTCTTGTGGCAACACAACCTGCATAGATGTTGAAGAACACGCTTCTTGGTTACAAAAATACGTTGTTTAACTATTCGTTATTGTGATCTTGTGTCTTCTACTACAACCAAAAATATTAATTTGTAAGCTTTCCTTTACACATGGCAGTAAATTATATACCCATAGAACGGCAAATTAACGGAACAAATGATAGGGCAAATGTACTCAGAAGCTAAATGATAAAAAATGTAAAAAATGAGAAGGAAACAAAAGAAAGTGTATACATATTATAATATTCACATTCCGATAAGCTATTCAGAGAATACTACTACTACTGCTGCTGCTAATATCTTACGCCTGTGGCCGGCTTGACACATAAGCATTCATATCTAAAGATTAATAGTATTAGAAATAAGATTTGCATTACTGATTGATTCCATTGGGTTGAAACCTAACGTAGCTCGATCTATGGCCATGCATTCTAAGCAATACAACACCCCAAAACTTCACACATAATTGGCAGTGACAAGTAACAGCCATTACAGTTCCTGTTTACTACAGAAATGAAAATAAATTAACAACAATAGTAGCTGTATAGCATATCGTGGCTAACACACCACCAGACTCTTCTTTCCAACATATGACGCGTGATTTTTAGGTCCAACTCGAACAGAATTGTATTTCTAAGTACGGCTTTACATTCATTTATCCAATGTGGATTTGAAATCGCTTGTTGTAAGGATTTCATGCCGGAAAACGTTTTTTAACATAATTTAAGGTTTATAATTATTTATTTACTTACTGCGCATGTAGTCATTCTGCAGAATACAGTGCAGCTAAATTATCCATTTTGAATCACATAACGCAAGACAGCCAACAGTCTTTTATCGTCAGTAAATTACACTAGCTGTACAGTTTGTCACTAAATTACGATGACTCGCTATTGCATTAACTATATAACCATGTACACTGCTTGTTCCTAGTTTACTAGCCATGTACACCAGACACTTAACTGACTCGTTAACTAACCCTAGCCTAAACCTAATCTCCACTGTTTGTCTCTAAATTATCAGTTATTTAAACAAAACACTTAACTCACTCGCTAACTAAGCCAAGTCTAAACCTAATTTCTACACCACAGGGTACACCTGCCTAAGTTTCTAAAAAGGGTCAGCTAAACGATTTTGTGTCGGTATGCTACAACTATTCACACATGTGAGCAGCTAAATGTTCGCGTCAACTGCCGCCCCTAGATAGGAGATGCCGCAGATCTCGCAAGCGAGATTCAAAATTACACGTGTGCACACTTGCCACCGGATCTATAAAGTGCTCAGAATGAGTTTTACTGGATGTCTCGCATCAGATGTTGTAAACTATCCCCATACACTCATCAAACAATAACTGAAGACCGGCCTCCAAATCGTTGAGGTAAACTGATAAATCTGTCTTGTTAATCGGACAAGTCATTTCTAAAACTTTAGAATCTGTAAGAATATCGCCAGAACACACAACCTACCCTTCTCGCACTACACTAAATTCTGTTCGATCACATTCCCGTGTTTGTAAAGCAATAAAACCCAATAGAAAGTATGGTCAGGACTTTTCAAAATGACCGGTTGTTAATCTCTTCCAGATGGTGCTACATGGTTTGTTGTGCAGATGTCTCTGGATTGTTTACTGAGGTTGGCGGCGATTGTTAGAAATGATGTGGAGGTTGGCTGCTATGCGTGAAACAATACGGCCTGCGAACTTGAGACATTGCAGATTCTAGTTCAGTTTTAAATTTGAACTCTGCCATTGGTCGATTGAACAGAATGGCTGCGCATGCGCAAGCAGACAGAACGAACGGAAGACTGTGCATTTTGCTTTGGAAAGAAGAGCTGATTCCAAAAGCTCCATTTTTACTCCTTATTTCGATCCAGTTCATTTACACACACCTAACCTAACGTAACCCTACCTCGATGAAATCTCGAAACCTGTCGTTCAGCTATCCCGTAGCCATATTGCCTCCGTAACCAATAGGAAAGGCTCAGTCTGAAACAATTAGAATCTGCAATCTCACCACTTTCTTCGGTTGGTTCTGTTTGCTTGCGCATGCGCATTGGTGAACCGTCGGACTTAGAAAAATTACTCGCCGTCTCGCGTCACATGTTGTAAAGTATCATCTCCCCCCCCACACACACCCAAAAAGAAAGAAAGAAGATGAATATTCACTGCGAATGCTTAGAGTTGCAATATCAACAATGACAAATAACTGCAGTTAGGAAGTAATTAAATAATTAAACCAATGACCTAAGTGACGTTTTGATTTAGCCAAAGTAACAGAATGGATCATTTAGAGAGCATCATATACACATGTATTACAATTACCTACTAGTAGCAATAAATGGCAGAAACGTAGTCGCTGATCTTCCTACTCCATCAAATGGCCGATACGTGATAGAGAGGCATTTGATGCAAAAATAGGTAACGCGTATAGGCATGGTGTCGACCATAGCCTTTGCTTCGTTTTGCAATAGAAATCATTTGCCTATGTAGCGAGTAAACCGATCGCACTTCCAAGGGTGGCAGGGTTGAATAAAACCAAACAGTTAAGACATTGCTGAAGCACACCACAGAGGCAGAATTATTGGGATGTGAGAAGCTGAAATTGTTGATTCAATCAGCAGAGAAGAACTTCGCGTCAGACTTTGGATTCAGCGAGTTTAAGAAGATGAATTGACATGTCAAAAAAGTGGCCACACAAGGACACGGGTTTAGCAACAAAGCACGCTAATACAGCTAATTCGTTCTTTTCAGCAGCTCCAGTTTGCCGGAAGTAGGATCTGCGGCATCTACTATTCGAAAATGTCTGCATGCAAGTGGAATTCACCAATCAAGGGCAATCAGGAAAAAGGTGTAACACCAACACATTGAATACATAGAGTGACCTTCGCCTTCTATACTTTCCAATCTCACGTGGTGTCTAGCAAAATGCTATAGAGCGCCAGGATTCAGTGGCTGCGTTACAAAGAGAGTTGCAGTTTTCTCTCCGGTGACAGTAATAGTATAGTATGACTGAAATTAAAATACGTATGGTGCAGCGTCCACAACTAAAACATCACCAAGGAGTGGATAAATTATCTCACCTAAATTTTAACACTTCCTTGGCCAGCGTAACCACCGGATTTAAATGTGATCGAGAATGGCATCCTCAACAATAAAGAATAATAACCGCTCTTTCGAATTATTTCCTGGTGGTTTGGGTCAGGTAAAGTGGTATTCGAGAATGTCACTACCTGTGTCATGTGTAACCAACAGGTTTAGTGAAGTGACGCCAATATTGGGTGTAGGTCCACTTACTGAAAAGCTGAATCTTTTTTCTCTGTTTATATCGTTTAATAGATCGCCAGGATCCAACGCAGAGCTATCTTTTTCTCTGTTTATATCGTTTAATAGATCGCCAGGATCCAACGCAGAGCTATCTGTAATCATATAAATGTGATGGTAAAGATGATGCTGCTCCTGGTGGTGATAGTGTTAATGATGCTAATGCCCAACATAATAGCAAAGATAGTGATATTGAAAACAATATTTATAAGATTGCATAATTAAACATATATTCCCATTGTTATGGTAATCAGCATATATATGAATAAGAAACAGTATTAACCTAAATAACATTACTTGAATGCTAATGCAAGTCAGGGAATTTACTCAATGCAAAAATACACATCGTCGGGAACAAAAATTATCCTTTTATTCATACCAGAGGTGGAAACCCCTATATACCGACTGAGTTCTGATCACAGCTGAGTGATTTTACATGTGTTTGTGTGTTGCGGATGCACTTTGGAAGGGATTGATAACTCGAGCAGTGGTGGAAGCATGCAGCGTGTTTTCTTGGGGCTCCGCACCACCTGCCCTGCTATGTATAATGACTCAGTCTGTCTCGCACAGAATATTTCTGATGTCAACATATGGGAGGAGAGAGAGAGAGAGATACAGGACACACTTTTTTTTTTAAATACAGTTCCGGAATCTGATCGGGACTCCGGCGCTGTATACCCTACTTTTTATTTATCTAATTTGTTTACTTTGATTACTGTATGATTACAGAATTTCTGTTTTACTTTTTACACACACATACACAAACATATAACACCCATGCCCAAGGCGGGACTCGAACCCACGATCCCCTACGCTGCGAAACACCAAAGCGAGACGCTTTGGCGAGCGCGGCCATGGGGACCGGCTCTTGGGCCGCTGATTGGCGGAGTGAAGTTCATGTTTTTTTTTAATGCCGTCGCTCAATAACCGCCTTTATGAAGTACAGCACTCTAAATAGTTTTCTAAACCTGTTCAGCACGAATTGGCTTCGGGGAAGGAATCGTACACAAATGCTTGTATTTTTTTCTCTGTTTCCTGCACATTCACTACAGATGTGTCCTACGATCGTGAATGCGGAAATGAATGTGTACAAGGTAATAATATATGTATATTATACAAAAGACAGGCCAGTTATACACTATTAACTTGTTATTGCTGTTTGTTGTTTACCGATATGTAGCTTAGGTTTGTACTACTAAGGAAACAGCATTAAAATGTATTCTTATAACACACGGTCATTTTTGGAACAAAGTTGGCCTCAAGTGTTACAAGCTAATTCAGCTGCTAGTTTTTATTATGCAGAATCGCCTCTGATATTTTAGACTCCTTACCACGCCAACTCTACAAGTCCGGAATACTTGGAAGAAATTTAAAAGACGTCAATGTATCAACACAGGGTAGTTTTGTCAATCTGTCGAAATGTGAGACATCCGAGCCATATCTTGAGAGATGGCGATAGGCAAATGAGCATGCACTGTTTCGATATACTAAAGAAGGAAATCCCAAAGCATAGTCATTATGCTACTACTATACGATAATATTAATAATGCAAGGTTGAAAAAGTTGCTGGCAATGTCGTACATTGTGTGTTGCCAAGAAAGGCTGCTACAATTAATGCTGGAAAACTTATGTGCTCACGTGGCCAGTTGAGTCCGCTCCTCTTTGATCATTCTAGTCTGAGACAGGGTATAAAAGTGCTTCAATTGTATGCGCCGGCCAAGGCGAGTAATTCCTGTACAGGAGAGCGCCACTTGTACATGTAATGGCTTCCCCACCCGTCTGTACAGTGCAGCTGGGAAAGCTCAAGCGATAATTCATGATGGCATTTCCCTTGTGTGTGTTATAATCGTGTATACATTCATATAAACAATCAAATATATTCTCAAATCCATTACAATGCAACAAATGTGTACATCTCCTTCACTCTCTCGCGTGCCTGGCATTATTCCGTGATTTCTTCCTCACTTGCCGTGACGGTCTCCGATCCAGTGGCCGTTTCTTCTCCCGATTCGGCATCGCAGTCGAATCCTGGATTGATTATTATATTTTCCATTTCTCCTTCCATTTAGTACAGTCGATTTAATTTATGCCGTCACCGCAGGTTTGGGAGGCATTCTACTGACCTTCATAGTACGTATATGTCTAGCAAGGAGGGGTGTGTTTAGCTGATTACGTTTTCACGCATGCAGTGGCGTTCTTCTGTACGTGCACGGTTCTAGATTATTCACATATGCATATATGTATAACTGTGAGAATAGCTTTATTCGTCATCGCTTATGATAAACGTGTTTAAATATATAACCAAATAACACACTGTTTTGCATCTGTTCTCGCCAAAAATGGTTTTAATGCAAACATGATGTAAAGCTGATATAAACTATACCTTTCACTCTCAAAGAGGACACATGGTTTTAGTAATCTGTCCAATCTCCATTCCTGTTCAATACCTGATTTAGTTGCCTAGACATTGAATCACTTAAGTGCTGGAAGAACTCTGGCTCCAAACGCAAATATTCCCAAATTTCATGGCAGTGTTCCCAGAGGGCGACTCTGGTTCTTCTTTGTAGAGGTTGCCAAACTTGAACCATTTTGGCAAACACAATCTCGATGGTGTTGAGATCTGGTCACTTAGGAGGCCATCAAGAATATCGGGTCGGCAAAGAAGTTCCGTAACACGTGGGGGTTGTGTACTGAACTATTATCATTCACTATGCAAATAATGGGTACTTCATCTGCAGGATAAACTGCCCGCACACTCGGGATAATAACATACCTAAGGATAGTCACATACTCCTGAGCGCTCATGTTGGCTGCAGTCTCCATGAACTCACCAGGACCAGCAGCGCTAATCCATCCAAAGAGTGAGCATATGATGCGTCCGGATTTTCTAGTCAACTGCCGAAATATTGGAAGCATTTGAGAGCCATCAGGCAGGCCTCCAACATTTCATTTGGTGATTAGGTTCAGAACAGAACCAAAATTTGTCCATCCATATGGTGGTTTCCAATGCTTCTCGAGGTGTCGTAAGCTCCTGCAGAGCGAGTCCTACACTCAGTTCTCGATGGCGGGTGGTGAGGAAATCCTTCCGTACAGCAATTTGGGAATGAATGTGTGCCAAGTGAAGTCTCCGGGATGCTGTAGGACCACTAATTGGCAGTCCTAATTGTGCCACGGTATCTTTCGGGATCTGAAAAGTTTATTCTCTTACTTCTACAGGGGCGGCATCTTCCTCGCTCGTGGTTTTATTTGGCGGTCGGTTTCTTTTTCTGTGATCCTTAAGATCCACAGTCTCTTCTGCTTGCCAGGCGTTTATCCACCTTCGCACTGTGCGTATGCTGCATGGAATTGCCCTAGCAATTTCCTCGACTGGCAAATTGGTTTCCCACGTACCCACAGTTCTTCCCCGATGCACCTCTGAAATATTGGCATACATCGCGTGAGTAGCTACCATCACACCAAGGCTTGGTCGAACAAGAACAGAACGCTCCACACCTCCTCTCCTTTGCTATGCACGTGCCGCTGAGCAGGTTGGTAAAAGGCCCCGTGAAGGAGTAGGGACCTCATATACGAATCCGAGTGTACACATCTTATTTCAACATGTTTCTTGAATATTTTTCACCTTCTATCTCAAGTTTTTCCAGTCATTTGCTTTTATTCGCCCAATAGTATTCTAAGAAATTATGCTCTTTGAACTATTACGTCAGAGCGTTCTCTCAGTGAACTGCGTTTATCTTTACACGGTTTAAATTTGAATATTTTCCTAAGCTTTTCTTTACACCCAAAGAAGTTACTCTTCTTCTTGCAATAGTTGAATCATTTTCGCAGCATATAAATGTATTTCTAATCACATAGTACTCATGATATTTGCTTCTAATGACACACACGTCCATATCGTCCAAAATAACCTCGTTGCAAGAGGTTTATCAATCTTGTGAGATGATGTAATTTTGCTCGTCCCAACTTCTTCAAGCCTTTCTGATCTTGCATATCGCCTTATTCTAGCCGGTAGAAGCGACACGTTCAGTAGCATTTGTAATTTAATCTTTGCTTTCTTCTCTTCGTCAAAAATCTTAAAAATATTATAAATAACATGCGTTGCGTTCCCTCACTGTCACTGAATACTACACGACGTTCTAGTGAAGTAAACCAAACTGTACAGAATTTCATTACATATGCGTGAAATCGTATTGCCTCATCACGTTAGTTCGCCTGCTCTCCACTCCCACTGCAGGATTGCCCTGGCCTTGGTCGGCTTATACAAGAGAGGTAGCCGAAACAGTAGTAAAACGTTTAAAAGCGCGTAACTGTGCCAGGCTTGAAATTTGCTATTACCTTCTCTACCGTACCTAGTAGGTAGAGGAAGGTTGCATTCCACTTCAAAAATGCCATGTCGAGATTTAACCGGAAATAAATGCTTCGGGGAATCATAATTCAGCAAGAAGTATTTTAAGAACAAGATCTGCGCCACAAAGATTTTAAACAAAATTCCCCCACTCCAAATTTCCTTTTACGGGGAAAGGTTTTCAATATTTTTATGCACTTAAAATAACTACAAAGGTTTTTATTAAACTACCGTGAGATATATACACTGTAAACCAAATCTTTATCTTGTATTTTCAGGGAATAGCCGGTGAAGTTCTATTCATTCGGAAATAATTTTCGTATAATTTTATACAACCAGAAAACCATAAGAGATAGACAAAACCATAGCTTAGAGAAATTAGATTACTTTAAAACACAACATTTATTTGTTTTAAATGTTTACTTTTTCGGTGGCCTCACCCATTTCCAAGATTTCCTTTGTAATAGGTATACCCTGAACTAACACCAACAGAACCGTACATAGTGCTCTTTAGGGGATCAGCGATGAGTTTTGAAGCTAGGCTTTACCTATTGACCTTGCTACATCCTGCTTGTCTCGAGATTAATATATAATTACATTTGTATACTTTGCAGCATGTATACGTGTAAAAACTTTGAAAAAGGTGAAGTATTTCTCTGTTCCACTGTACGGAATACTGTACGGAACGCACGTTATGTCGTCAAATGTATAACGTTTGGCATTAACACTACGGGAGAAGGGGGATGGATACAGGTATCGAGGATGCTCAATTGCACTTATCCATAACCTAAAATAAGGAAAGAGGACGATGCTGTGAAAGGCATCGGAGACAAGGTCATGGTTACCTTATATATACATATGTTGCAAAAATGGTAACATTTTTACATGATGATTATAAATTATTTAGATGTAGATAGTTCATCTGTTGACCCGGAGAGTGTGACTTGCGTTCCGAGACATCGCAGCAGTTCTTGAAATGTTTCACTATGAAAATGAATTCAGAAATTTGAGTGTCGTGGACTGTGGTAGGCGAATTAGCCAAAATACGTAAGAGAGAGTGAGGTATCAAAATTAGGGATTTAAATGTGTTTCTTAAACCTTAGCATTATAAAAAGACTGGGCTGACATTGCCAGAAAGCAAGCAATTTAACACAAAATGCCTAAGGTATGAGAAATTCGTTGCTCATTACGACAGCAGCAAACCAATTGACTTAGCCTTTGGTCAAAAGCTAACACTGGAAATCTAGCTTTCTTTTTTTCTCCCTAACGGAAATTTAGAGTATTACTGTGAGAAAAATATAAATGCCAACATTTAATCGTTATAATACGTACTGGTATTGAGTCGATGAATAATTCGTTCTCAGACTTCATCCGGTTTCTAATTCTGTGTTTGCCATTTCAGTATGTATAATAAAGGGAACTGCACCGCGAGTTATTGAACATTTCTGGAAATAAAGCACTGACGAAAACCTCTTACTTCAATGCAGATTTTAAATCAGCAGTAAATCTTGTGTATCAGAGCTGCTAAGCACAAGCCTCAGTTATAGTATGAGATAAAATTAATTTGTAAGCTAATATGCTTTTGAAAATTGGTGAAAATGATTATAAAAATAAACATTAACTTTATAAATCTTTGATAAATGTAGGCATACTCCAAACATTCATTCAGCTTCGTTTCGGCAACATTTGAGCTTTATGCATCGAATTAAAACATTCATCTGGATAGTACATTAAGATTATTTAAAACGCTTTTACAGTCAGTATTTTATGTTGCATAAACTTATTATGTTACCTGCATTCGCCTAAACTTAATAATTGTTAAAAGGTTAACACTCCCATTTATACTTCTCTAGATGTTCGGTAAGAAAGTATTGTATTGCAACCAAAAAGCACATATCCTATCAAAACTGGCACTTCAAATCCTTCATTAACAACGCTCAAATATTTGCCTAGACATTATTTCATGTGAAACCACATGACTGTAATATACGATCCTCCATGCTCCTTTCTATTTATTCAAGACAGTTGTTGCAGCTGATTTGACCTTCTTTACAGCGTAGCTATGGCTGGAAGAGGAACTATTTATTGCATTCCACCCCAGAACAAAACGATAGTGACTTGTCACTGAAAAACACAGCTTCAGGTCCTTGGCATTTTTTTCATAAAAGGTTATTTTTATGAGCGCGTGTGTGAGCGTGCGTGTGAACAGCAAAACTAAAAGACCAACAACAACACGAAGTTTTTCACGAAAATCCATCCACCTCGTTCTACCCCTTAGGGAAAGAAATTTGGTCATTGTTTATTTTCTTAATAAACGACTCTAAAAGTTTTTTCCTTTTTTGTTAAAATACCATGTGTTTGCCACTCTAATATTACAAATAGCTGTATGTGATGAATTGTCTAAAAAAAAGTTGTAAACTCGTCCTTTCCATTGGTAAGGTTTATAAAACTATATTTGACTTGGAAACCATATTGGATAAGCAAAATATTTTTAGGAAAATTTTAGGACTCGTTAAAATAACCCTTTCCTTAAAATGACTTTTTCCTAAGCGAGCCATTTTCGAAATATTTCATGCTGTAATACATTTATGCTTTGCCAAGTTAACTATAGTTTTTTCCAAAATATGTTGGCCCTCCAACGGGACCGCTCGCCCCTACCACTGGGCAATAGCCATTAGCAAACAAAAGATGAACCTGTGCTAGGGGCGAGAGGCAATGTAGTAAACTCTTGTTTCTTGGAGGCACTGCTTGCAAGCTGAGAATCTCCCTCAGTTAAGGGACCAGTAAGTGCAAGACTTGGCAACAGCGAGGCAAACTTTAAAGAGTGGCAGGGCCATCATATTGCTTTTGTCATCAAAAGTTGACAAAAACAGTTAGAAATGCGTGACTGTTTATTCGTTCCTTTGCCTCCATGATCTCGTTACAAAGAAAAGACTTTTGTGTTACATTCACATTGCTTTCTCTACTCCCATCATTTATTACTGGATAGTCACACTTATCTTACGACAGTTTCATTTTCTATCTGCTTTATTTTAAAGATTGTTTGTAGCAGAACCGCTGAAGCTTGCAAACCAGTGGAGGAATTCAAAGAGTGATTCGTTTTCCTTTCGTAAGAAGGGGAGTAGTTTAAACTAGTGCTTCCGATTTTGACATTGATATGAAAGTATTTAATATTATCGTGTCGCTTATCGGTTTTATTATTAATTGGTTTTTCTTCACATCGAGACTCTAGTAGGCTACATTCACTTTTATAATCCCCGTTTGTCACAAAGAGAAACTTAATTTCTTGATATTCTTTTTTCCTCATTCTGTAAATCTGTCATTTTTTTTTTTTTTTTTTGCGCTGTATCCCCTATTTACATTCCCCCTAAATGATTACTGGTTTTACTGTTCCTTTTTACAAACAGATACATTGCACAAACATATAACACCCATGCACAAGGCGGGACTCGAACCAAAAGCACCAAAGCTAGACGCCTTAGTTAGCGTGGCCATGGGGACCGGCAGTCATTCGCCCATATTGCTATCGTCCAAATGAATGACTAAATGGTAGCAATCTGAGAACAATTATGATATCTTCTTCCTTAAAACAGAAACATAATGACATTTTAGAAATCATATAATGAGAGAGACATCAGACTAAGCGTTTCCTAAGCAGAAATCTATGCCACGGAATTGATGTGTCTTGACTCCATCAGTAATACGCGTAAGCTGATGATTACTGTGTCCAGCACCAAGTTATGCTAAGTCGCTATGCCCACATTTGTTTAGAAATTGTTTGTTCTGCCGCTTTTTTCTGACCCTACCTGAAATTCTGCGCCCATAAATATGATTAAACGGGCATCATGCTAATATTCTTAAACTATAACTAAAGCAGTATGATCTATAAAAAAGGGATTGTTCTTAATAATTTTACTGTAATGGGTAGTGAATATATGTTTTACATAAACGTGAATATATAGCCGAAAAGTACGATTTTTATGCTTTAAATTAAAATTTGTCTCATTCTAGTGACAAATATACCATACAAAACGAAAACTTGTTTGCATTTGGGCTCTTTCCATAATTTTGATGCCGCATAAAGAAAAATTGAATTTGGCCTAAACAAAAATTATGTGGTATCTTTAAGTTGCCTATAAAAGGCATCCAAAATCATTTTGAACAACCGAGATAAGGAGTCTTCCCAGTTTGACGTGGAATGACTCTTCCTACTGAAGTGATGCAACAGTGCATCTTTCTTAACTCTCTCATCGACTAAGGAATGTTTTAGACACCTATAAATATTTATCTTTAACCATATTCTCTGTAACATATATACTTATCATATGTTCAACTATGCTCAAATATTATCGCCGGAGAAATACAGAAGAGAACAATACATGCTAATTCATATTTCTCAAGTAGCTGTAGAAAAGAAAAGGAAGTTCGTTTTTACAACCATACAGCTTATATTTCCTGTAATTTTAAAAGCATGCTGCTAAATCAATGTAAATTTAATATCGATTGCTAACAAGAAAACATTCACACTTAACTGAGTTAAGAATTACTTAAGTAAGATGAGTATGTAGCCATTACATTGTGTTCTCTTATTGATGTAACATCTTTTATTACTTGCATTTAATGACTCGATGTTCATGTAAATTGACGAAATAAATTATTTCGAGGTAAATGTTAAACAGCATTTGAAATTAATAAATGAGAATTTATAGTACGCCACGACAATTTATATATACATATACACAGGGTGTTAATGAACTATACCGAAATATTTTCACACAGAATATGTAGATTACTTAAATAGTTAATTTGAGATAGGAGACTTAAGGCCTGTTTATTGAAATTTCGAAGTAACGGCTATAAGTTTCTGAAGTGCCAGAATGCAATTTTTTCTGGAATGAAAAAAGTAATAATAGAAAACATTTACTCTAAGACAGGAATCGAACTCACGACCTTCGGCCTAGCGGCTTCCCGCGTTACGCATTTAGCCACCAGAGCAGTAGAAATAAAGGCCTTCAGAGTATGCTGCATAACTCAAGAACGTAGTTAATGAATGCTCAGTGTTCCACTGTCAAGTGATTAGTTCGAGATTTTACAGATTTTTGCGACATTAAATCTTGTGAACGCTAGTAACGAGTTCCTAAAAATCGATATTTTTATACTCGGGCAGCAGATTTAAAGACATTCTAAGCCATTTTTCCAACCTGTTTAGCTTTAAGCCGACTTATCAGCACCTGATACCCACACGCTATGTAGTTGCGTTATGTTTATCCGGTGACCATACATCGCCCATCTCAAATTAATTATCAGTCAGGTGCACAATCTCGCAAATTATTTCGGTGTAGTTCATCAACACCCTGTGTGTGTGTGTGTGTGTGTGTGTGTGTGTGTGTGTGCGTGTGCGTGCGCGTGCGCGTGTGTGTGTTTTTGCAGTATCCAGAACTAGGAAAAATAATGGAATGAATGCCAGTCATGTTCGAAGAAGATATTTCTATTTGAGATAAGTTATGCGTCGGTGTTCTATGTTTTTCGCGATCGACGAACACTGCTCATTTGGCAGTTCATTAAGATTGCACTGGATAAGACTCAAGTTTACATTAAGGTTGTCCCAAAAGGTCAAGTGTCTTGTTACAGTAAGCTCTATTGTGAAAGCAATGCACTTGCATATTCATTTGTATAATGGAAATGGAATTTTATTTATAAAATCTCTTTTACTACTATGGTTCTAAGCTCCCATTCTATGTTGGGCATGAAAGACCGATTAATTTTGCTCATATGCCTCTTTATTAGACTTGAGGTTCTTTTACGTGTCGTAAATCTGTGACACGGAACAACGGTTCGACTTCCCTTCCGAAGGAAGCCATGCTAAACATTTTTGCGCCAGAAAAAAAAATCAACATGCTTTGCCGGGTTTGAGTCCGCGACCTTGGGTACAGGAGGTAAGCTTGGTAAACTCTATACCACGGAGGGCAACATTTGTCAAATAGGAAAGTGCTATTATGCCATTATTGCGAAACAGAAGAATAAAATGAAATTAAGCTGGTGTGTTTCCTCTTTTTCTCATATTCTGTGAAGGAATTTTATTCATTTCCTTCCTTATTGCCACTTAGAGCGTGAAGAAAATATTTGGGGGATGCATTTTGTTGGTTGATAGAAGTTCACGCATTCTCTCTTCTATTTCAAAGCTTTTCAGCGAGGTGGGATCAGGGATGGACGAGTAAATCACCTGTAAAAAATGTAATGCGTTTTGCATCCAACTTTTGTGTAGACTACAGTTCTATAAATGATGAACTTAACATTTATTTATTTATTTAGGTAAGGTAATATAATATGCTTTATTATTTTTAAATTTGCCTCAAGTCCGTTTTGACATTCAAGGCAATTAAGTACACATTGTATTCAGCCATGTTTTATTAACCCTGCGCTATTCAAATGAAGAGAAGAATACCGTAAACTGCACCGTGTGCTCATCGCCATGTTGTAGAAATTAGTCAGCCGTAAGTGGTAGTCCTGGTAAGTACGCGTGTAAAACAAGCATTTTGATTAATCTTAAACATACACGTAAATGTTAAACCTCAACTCTACGTAGGTATATGACGCAGGGATCACCACTGAACATAAACGGAGTAGTTGTTGGTTCCACCCTATTTATTTACAAGGTGTGGACTAAAGGGTGCCAAACACGTTCAGAGCTTTCAGGCCATTGTTTCCTAAATTACAATTTGCTATGCGTTTTAAAAAAAATCTGATGTGTTCCATTCGCATAACTATCTCTACAAACTTTTGTTATGAACGATTATTCGTTTATCTACACCGTAGTAACAGAGACACACAGTAGAAGAAATGGTTATATTATTTCCTTTTGTGTAAAAACGAAATAAGGTAATACCTAGGCTAAAGTGATTGTCAAACATTTTAAAAAGCTGGTCGCAATGTGAAACAATTGAAATTCGGTTCGCTTTGCACGGTCAGGAGTAAAACAAACGAGAGATGAAAAGAAAGATGACCAACCTCTGGTTTGAGAAAATTTTAATTGACTTAAAACTGAAACCAATAACAAGAAATATTTCGGAAACGGTTAACTCTAACATATATGGCATAAATTGTGTGTTTCAACGATACCTACGTCTATCTGTTACGGTTTACCAGTTATGCAAAATTCTTCCAGCATGAAGAAGACTTCAGAGGCTATTCCGAGCAACGTAAGAGCACTCATTCTAGGTAGTTCCAATGCGCGGAAGACGAATGTATTGCTAAGTATGCTAGTACACGAAAATGGACTTGTATTCGAAAAGCTGTACGTTTATTTATTCAAGGCGTTAAGGAACATACCCGACATTGGAGTCCACACATTCGCGGATGGAGATTAAGTAGTACAGACATCGTAAGTCAGAAAGAACTCGACGATCTTCGATGAGGTCATCAACGAGAAACAGAGTGCGGTTGCCTCATATTTCAGTATTGGTCGGCATCGAAATGTAGATGCTATATATCTAGCACAGGCGAATACCAAAGTGCCCAAAGACCTAATAAGAAATAATGCGAATATGATTATCTTCTCTAGATAGAGAACCTAAACTTAAAGCACAAATATGACGACCACGTAAATACCGACATGACATACACAGAATTCAAAGAACTGTTTAGAAACGTTTGGAATAGTAATGAAGGGTCGAACTTGTTCCGGAATTTCTTCTGAACGACGGACGTTACAGAGGAGATTTCGATATTTTTATCACTGTACTAAATAGGGCGTATCATGCATTGTAGCAATGCGCATCTACAGGTTCGGGTCTCGGAGAACAACTTACCACCGCGAGATCATTACTCGATGCGCAGTCCGCAGAGATGGTGACGGAAACTACCTATTCCGAAATAAACGGTTGTGCAGCGTTCACGATCCTGAGGAAGAAGATGACTAAAAAGTACGTGGATACGTTTACGTCTTTCATTGAGATTCGACTGCAGACTTTTGCAGAAACAACGTCATATCGGCACATGGGTGAGTTTGAAGCTACGCTTATGAGTCACATTCAGGCATCGCTTGACGCTCAGTACAAAGGGCTAATGGAATACATAGCGAAATATGTAATGGAACGCGATGCCAAAAACATCATAATAATCGATAAGATTACACTGAGCGTATTAATGGACCCAGTGCACGAACGTGATGTTCCCAACCAGTCAAGGAGCTGAGCGTTTGGTTGCCAGGAAGGCAGTTGACTAACGAGATTACGAGATGCTCGTTTACTCACAAAACTCACGAGTCTCGTTAATTGCAAGACTGTTGTTAGAGCCGGTCAAAACAGGTTTCAGTCTCGCTCTTTTGTCGCTGCCAGTAGAGCAGCTGAACATATGACTGGCCGGAAGAGAGTTGAGCCTACGAGATTCTCGTTTACTCGCAAGACTCACGAGTCTCGTTAATAGCCAGACTGTGGTGTAATGCACGGAAACTCGCAGAGTCAGAATGCAAATGACCTATAGTTTTGTTATAAATCAGTATGTAAACATTATTTGAAGCAGTAATTCTGTTATCCGCTCTAATCTAAGCACATTTATTTGAGTAGAACAAAATATTTTTCCCTGGCGCTGGTTTGTTGTAAACACTTTAGTAGGAATGTATACGCTTCTCCTCTGTGTTACTTTGCTACTCAGAAAGTAAAGAGATACCTATTGTAATTTATGTTACGTCTCTCCTTCACCTTGTGACTTACTTTCACTTTTCAGCTATCAAATTAAGATAACCGAAAGCAGTGCATGTGTTTATTTTGACCTGTATTTTAATACAATAAGCGTGTTCCGCTGAATAAGGTTGAGTGTGTTGCTCACCAGAGTTGCCAAAACATGATTATTTTTTCCGTCAGACCAGCTCATAAAAATCCGTCAAAATCCAACAAAATTAGTAATTTCCGCATTTTCTTTTAAAAATAAAAAATTAA
This sequence comes from Hymenopus coronatus, assembly GCA_030762935.1. Lineage (NCBI taxonomy): Eukaryota > Metazoa > Arthropoda > Insecta > Mantodea > Hymenopodidae > Hymenopus > Hymenopus coronatus. The sequence continues at coordinate 173,131,320 of CM060900.1, forward strand.
AACTCAAGGTCAGCTCTTTGGAACAATTTCTTGGTCAGATCTGAAAGATGATCAAGGGAAGTGATTAGCTACAAACAACGTGAGAACAGCTGCAAGTTCATACGTGTCTTTAATAGGCTGAAATGGTATTTTTGACTGTGAAGTTAAGAAGGGTTCAGCTGCTTTTAGATGTTTCTTATTTTTTCCATGAAAAAGTAAATCTGTCAAGAGCACATTTACATTGCATTGGCAATATTGGCACCGCGCACTACCAGGTTCCCTTGGCACCTCTAACAACCATTCCTTTGATTATTCATTACTTAACCATTCTTTTCTAAAATGTCGTACATACAGCAAAGCCTTCTGTTCAATTAGGTAATTAAAAAAGAGAACGCATAACATTGCGTTCACTATGCTGAATTCAGAATTCACTCTGATAAACATATGGCCAAATACCATAGTGTCATGTTTGCGGAGTTGTTCAGTCATCCGAGAAGTTTGTTGTTGTTAGCTCTAAATAAAATATAGAGTTACATTGCTTAACAGACACTATCTTGTAGGTACACAAAGATTTACATCGATGACATGTTTTCTAAAGAAAATCAATATAATATTACTTAACAATTGCTAATAATATCCGTCATCCGTGAAAACTAAATTTTTCCCGTCATATAACTTGCTAACCCTATTGCTCACTAAAACTTTTGTTTAGGATGAAGAAGTGCTATTCCGTTTATCAATCGCAACGCTGGACAGTTTAATTTTATTCAAGATCACATCAGCTGCAGAATAATGCGAAACTGATACGTCACCAACTACGTTGACGGGTGCAAGCCAACGCAGCATCGAGACATAACATACCAGAAGTGATGACAAACATATAGCATTCCTTTTTTTTTTTCAGGACTCATCAGGACTCCGGCACTGTATACCCTACTTTTATTTACATTTTTTTTTTTTACTTGTTTTTCTGTATTATTACTGGATTGCTGTTTTCTTACTGTTACAACACACACATAAACACAAACATATAACGCCCATGTCCAAGGCGGGACTCGAACCCACGATCCCCAGCGCTACGAAGCACCAAAGCGGGACGCCTTGGCAAGCGCGGCCATGGGGACCGGCTTCCTTGAGCTGATTAGGAAATCGTTTTATAAAATTGTTAAAGTGGGCTAAAAGTTGATAAAGGTATGCATGTATATTTAAACTAGAATAACATATACTATAGCAATATTTGCCTGGGATCTGTAACTTCTATTGTTACATCTGGTTAAATGATTTGAGATTTAAATAGCCTACCAAGACAGGGATGACATTTAAATAACTCACGCTAGAGAACGGATTAAAAACGAAATGTGGTATCATAGAATCTGCAGAAATAAATGTACGTGGTGTCCACTTTTACTACAAATAAGTATTTAAAAATTGTATTAATCCTAAGAAGTTTATGTTGCATGAAGTAATTCTATTTTCGGTTTTATCTGAAGTTTGAATGTAAGTTTATATACATAGCAACACAAATGATTGGTGTGTCATTAACATTAAAATCGCTGATTCGAACGCGTTTGGATATACATATGTGCTGTTAAACGATGAGCCATCTTGTGTTATTAATAGGGCCCGGAGTTTTAGCTTTTTGTAAACGCAGTTTTTGCCTTTTATTATCTTCTTTTAACCTCCTTACGTTCATAAACAATTTTCGTAGCTTTTTTACGCTTATAAACAATGCTCCTGTTTTTTTTCTAGTTATTTAAGCAAGTCGACAACAAAAGCCTTTTAAACTTAATATAGATAAAAATATGAAAAACATTTTACTTCATGGAAGCAGCTTATTTAATATGTACAGTAATTTAAAACAATGTATTACACAATAAACGCGTGCTAGAACATTGTAATTAACATATCAAGCACATGTTTTAATATATAGCACTAACATAAAATAAAGTTCTCTTAGTAGCACTGTTGCTATACAGAACCAGCCACATTTGCAAATTTTCTGCTGTTCTTTAATATATTCCTATAGGCATAAAAAATAATAAAAAAAATCAACATTGCATGATGTAATTGTATACCAAGAGCATTCTTTCCCTAGATAACCCACATGTACACTCAAAACAAAACTAAACGAATTGCTAACAAAAATTGTTTGTTCAAATGAACTGTAGAAAAAAAAAAAAGTTTAGCGGGTTTTAGGTCTTAATGTCCCACTTAGCTTTTGTAGGCAGAATAAGATTGTCACCCAAACCGCTTGAAACATAAAAGTACTTTGAAGCTTTCTGATTTACAAGGGGGAAAATAGATTAAAACCTAAAAATCCGGTCCCTAGTTATTCCGCAACCAATTTATTTCAGGATCATACGTCAACTACTCCGCCTTTAGTTACGAGAATTCTCGAGTCGCCTCGCTCGTGAGCACTAGTTCTCGACACACGAGACTCTCGTTGCCACACTCTCGAGAGTGGCGTGGCTTACCAGTAACGAACGAGAGCGGCACGGATTTTGACCGGCTCTAGTCGACATCCTCAAGTCTCAAGTGAACATCATAAACTCAGTAATCGACCAATTGCGAGGTTAGCTAATTATCAGACTTCAAACGAAACCGTTCAAAGGAAGCTCTCTGCGGTACACCCTCACAATAGGCCTGGAGTACTATCAGCTACCGCTCGATGGGACAGTTATAGGATGTAGCATGACATCATCACCCCAACCGTACATGAGATTGGACACTGTGTTAGCCTTAAATGGTACACGTGTACAAGAATATCCATTTCACGTCGTGACTAGAGATAGAATGTACTATCACCTATAAATTATTGATGCCCTGATAATCTATCGTCATTTAAAAAATGGATACTAAAAGTGATACTACCAGGCTAAAACGGAGCATAGCGCAGTAAACCCAGGGAATTAAGTTGGAGACGCAGCATGTCATGTCGCATGTTATTCAACCAGTAACTACAATGCAATGTTGAAATTAAAAAGAAGAGGTAACCAAGACCGATAAAGATGATGATACTGACATTGAGACATATCAAATCTAACTAAAGTATTAGATTAGGCAAAAATGAACTGGATACGTCTCCAAAGCATATTCTATCGGATAATGGTAAAGAGTTGTATAACAACTCGTTCAAACGGTTAATGGCAAAGTAAAACATTAATCATAGTACATTTAGCGTTATAAAGGCAGCTGCCGTGGAACGCGTGATACGAACCATAAAGACAAAAATACAAAGACCCTACAAGTGGCTAGATCTCTTACCTAAAGTGATAGCAACGCATAATAACACGTTCCATTCAACAACCAGAATGCGTCCCAAGGATGTTACCACCAATGATCTCAGCATCTACGCACTACGATGACGTAGATTAAGGAATTCAGGATCAGTGAAAACGTAAGAATCTCTTAAGTATAAATCACGCTTCGAGAAGTGGTACACCCTGAATTGGAGTACCGAGATATTCCAGATCAGTAACGTTAAGACCACAGATCCTCCAATTTACTAAAGGATTCCGATGGAAATGAAATATCAGAAGGGTTCTATGCACATGAGCTATCGCCGACGCGTTACCCTGATACATTCCTGTTAGAAAAGGTACTTAGGCGACGGGGTCAAATGGTTGGCTTTTCCTTTGTCACAATTGATTGAAAGTAAAGATTTGATATATGCACATATCAATAAAATTTTAATTGGACCCATTCTTTTTATTCTTCACCATCCTCACCCTCCCTCATTCAGGATAAATGACAATAACGGAAGGAACAGGTCAGCTATTATGTTCTAATTTAATCTGTGCCTGTAATGCTTTCCAAAGTATTTATTATTTTATACCTCCAACATATGAACATGAAATAAGTTTAATTTCCCTAAAAACACACACACACACATACACACACGCACACACACAGTACAATTAATCATAAGAAAATCAGTATGTTTACATGACACCCTAGTTTATTGTTTAAACCTCCACCATATACACACAGAATAAGTTTAATTACCCTAACACAGTACAATTTATCAGTATGTTGACATGACATCATTTAAAAAAATACTTGTTTCAGTTAGTCTTTTTTTCTATTTCTGTCTATTTTTCTATTTTTTTGTGGTTGTACAAATAAGTAACCTTATTAAAATCTTTATTTTTTTGTGATTGTGACCTAATTAATATCTCTTTTTGTCATTGTCGCTATTCAGTTAAGACGTAATCTTTTGATTGCTTGCTTTAAAATCATTTAGTTTCATTTAACACAGTTATAATAAGTAACCTAAATAACATCTATTTTTTATTTGGAACTTAATTAACATCTCTTTTGTCATTGCCACCAGGGAAGCTATAGATGTACATGTTGTGCATCCCAAAGTATTTATTATTTTATACTTCCAACATATGAACATGAAATAAGTTTAAGAATCTGTATATGTTTACATGATAGCCTTATTTATTGCTTATACCTCTACCATATGAACACAAAATAAGTTTAATACACACATACACATTATCATAGAAAATCAGTATCTTACATGACACCCTTGTTTATTGTTTATAGTTCTAAATCAATGTAATTACCCTGACACATAGTACAATTTCCAGTATGTTAACATGAGACCACTTGATATACCCTTAATGTGTTTCTATTTCCTTTCTATCTACATGTAGTGGTATTGTGAACATGAAATCAGTTTAATTACCTCAACACATTGTAAGAAACCAATATGTTTACATGACAGTTTTATATATCTTAATTAACATCTCGTTTTACTTTCTCTAGCATCGCATTACGATCTACATTGTATTACAACCAAATATTCTTTGTGGAGATTTCACCGGAATTATATCTTTTGAGCTCCCCTGAGTTCGAAGGCGCTGACGATTTTGATTCAACTTCCGTATAATTACATGAATAATAAAATGTTTATCTTGAATTTCCTGGGAACAGTCTCTGAAGACCGCTTCATTTTGCTAAATTTTACATAATAGGTAAACCGTAAACCTATTATACAAAAAGTGTAGATCTGTAGAAACATTTTGGTAGAACAGCTAGAGAAAGTCATGTGAGATCAGTTTTCTTGTCATTATAACCTATGTACCATGTAATTTTTTGTTAGTTTCAAGTACACTACAGTATTACCAACAGCAAACCATCAACATTACATGTTACAATATTATATAAGTACATTTCATTAGATGCTTGTTATGATCTTGAGTCACATGGAATCAGCTGGTTTTCATTTCTACATGTGTTGCTTTCTAAATGTTTAACCTCACACACATTAATATGTAATAAGTTAGTTTATTACCCTAACTTACACAGTTAGAATAAGTACCCAATTTCGTGATTGTAATTAACTTATTACACAAATACCCGTAATTAGCTTGGTCAGATATGTTATAATGCCCCCAAGGTTGAATGTGAACTTTTGATAACAATACGTTTGTCATCACGACCGTGCAATGCCATCCTATTCACTTGTACCATATGCATATTGTGTCTATAGCTTCTGAATGTCGTGTGTGCGGAATAACGTGTTTTATTCTCATCATCGAGACATGATATACGATCTTCAAAAACTGGTTGAGCGTATAGCGTCCTTGGTGACCTTTTGCTTTTTTCACTTGATCCTCATATCTAAAGTATATAATTTGGATCATACTCCTATATATTGTCAAACCAGTCTGCGGGTTGCATCCTTAGCGCGGTGGTAGCGAAACTGCTTACCAAGCGGGAGACCTGGATTCGATTCCCAGTACCGGCGTGCACATGCTCCGTGGAGCATTCAGCCTCGTGAGGTCCCTGTGGCCCAATTGAGGAGCTACTTGATGGAGAAGTAGCGGTTCTAGGTCATTGGACCGCATTAACCGGCCGGAATGGGGGAGGGTGTTCGTGGCGCTGACCACGTCTCACTCTTCAATACTGCTTCCCATCCATGACGTCTGTCATGGACCGAGATGGGGGACGCAGCAGTCAAGCGGTAGGCCAAGGTTCCTTGTGAGCTGTCGTTCCTTGGAGTTATTAACCCAGCCTGCGAACTCATATTGAAAAACCCAACAAACTTTCTGTTAACGCCAGGTATACCGTAAACGTTATCCTCTTGATAGTTGGACATGTCAAAATAATGAATGTTATGTTTTTTGAATTGGTATATTTCAGAACTTCATTCAATGAGGAATGCATCTGTATCCATGTAATTTAGGGTTAAATCATTCAAACTGGGTTTCAAAATGTCATAAAAGAAATTGTTTATGAACGCCTTTGATTTGTCAAACATTGCGTGTTTCGTCTTGCGAATATCATTTCTCGCTAATTCTATACATTTCCGTACATTCTCGATGAGTTTTCCATATACGCAATAGTTCATTAATTTATATAGATTCTGACCGAATTTAGAGTTTTCCTTTGCACGCAAATTGGAATTTAGATCCATGTATTTTTTAAGACAAACAAATTTATCGTATGCAATCACTCTGTGTATCCGTCTTAAGGTCATCCCTAATTGTGTGCGTTATTGAAAGTTACCGTAGTGTAATATGGTACACTTACGTTTCGGTGTAAGTGTAGCTAAGAGTTTTTTGTGTTCACCGTTAGGGGGGTATGTCGCTCAGAAGGCACATTGGAAGCTGGTTAAGCGAGTCGTGTATCGAACATAGATATTCTAAGTCTGCTTCTAGAATGTATCCAATCTTCGAATTGGATGGTATGTTAAGGAATTAGTGTTATCGATTTCATCTCTACTTAACCACCTGAGTCCCCCGTAAGGTGGATATTTTCCCATTCAGTAAGGGTAAAGATTACTTACATCAATATTTAAGTACTTATCAGGTTGTGATTTATCATAACACGTACTTATTATTCGCCTTTTCATAACGCCTTTAATGGCAGATTCGAAAAAAAATGTACCATTTCTTTATCGGTAATGAACGATAACTTTACGTTGGTAATGTGGAATATATCGATATATGCTAGTGCTGGTAAGGCGAAGAAATTACTAGGATCTTCAAAGCAAAATCGCGAAAATTTTCAAACACATCAGCCAACAATAAGATATTTGTCTTCAAATATAAAACACTGCATTAACCTGGGTTCTTAAAATAAAATGTGCCCCATATATTTTGTGCATGACTGTACTGTTCAGCAGTTCACTCATCAAAATGTTAAATGCCAAGTAATGTCTCTACTAACTTTTCTTCACAATCTACATTTGAATATGGAAATATGTATTTATGTCTCATGAGTCTTTGAAGCCCAGGAGTGGCATATGCACTATTTGTAATTCTGAATTCCTTAGCGGTTAACAAAGCGATAGCTTATCGCTCATGAATCGATAGGTATCAAGGAATCTAAAGGAGATTGATCTGTATTTCTTACTTAATGAGAGATATCGTTCAGAGTTCTGTGATATAAGTTATTGGTTCACTATCAAAACCTAGATGTGTGACTACAAAATGAGCGCATAATTTGACATAAAATGAAAATAAACAGGTATAAAATAAGTTTTTTCTTCTTAGGTTACATACATAATCTATGAAGAGCATGAATAAATTCGCCTGTGATATGACTGTGATCGCGTACTTTTATGTCGTTACATTCAAATTTCAGTTTGCATATGTGACAGAACTCGGCAGATTGAACACAACTTCCTCTTGCTATGGCGTTTTCATTTCGATATTATTTGAGTATATCTGGATCACATTAGCGATTCGTTTAAGTTCATCGCGGTATTCACCGATTGCGTTTGCTCCTCTGAAGAGTTTAAATTTTGAGACAGAATGGTCGTATCTGCATATCAGTTGAAGTGCAATTGATAACGGCTTATGGTGATGTATAGATCGGATCCATCTGCTAGAATGTGGTGATGGTTCACAACATTGTATTTTTTAAAGTACAGTTTCCAATCGGCATACACCAGGAATGGAACAGGGAAGGCCTTATTTTACGATGTAAATTCTATAACATTATCTATCCCGGGCCGAAGCGTTATGATTGTTTGGCAATCGGTGCATCGTTTCCAATGCGTGGTTAATGCGCCTTCGGATGGGATCCGTTTTAAAACCAGCATCGCACATCCAAATTTTCCGCGAATGCTTAGTTGCTTGACATCGCGTAAGCCGTGCCATTTCTCTTTTTAATTGTGTAATGCGATCTATGCACATTCCCCATTCTTAACAGATTAACATGAAATTCCTTCCTGTTTGCGATTTGATATAGTGGAATGGTACGTTTATTGTCTATTCCGAAAACAGATATACATATGTTTTGATTTTCAAACGATTCCAACGGTTCAAGTCCCACTGGAAATTTAATACTATGTGAAATTAAATTCATCCATGATTCTATACTTAGAGTATGATGATGTTACATTCTGTTTTTCTTGTATACATACTGATCAGCAAGCACACACCAACCGAGACATTTATTATCATTTCTTATATTGACGATGGCTCTCTTTTATTTGATGAATTAAGTAGCTCTTTATACTGAGATGCACGCAATGCATCATGTGTGCAAATGTTAATGGTTAGCGACTTTATCTGATAAAAGGACTTCGAGCTCTCGCGAGTTTAAAAACTATCTGTTTGTGACATTACGGATTTCATTATTATTATTATTATTATTATTATTATTATTATTTTATCATTGTACCATCGCTTGAAATTTGTACTTTATAAGCTGATTTCCATTTTTTATTGAAATTGAATGTCTCGATATGTTGTTTATCAGGAGTACTAGTTATATATGAACATGCTAGGGTAGCACAAACTTTAATCCCACACTTGTGTTTAACTAATTGTGTTTCTATAAGATCGGTAACCAAAGCATTGCATTGGTCTATATGTACCTCAGGATTGACTGCATTCCATTCTCTATCCTAGAGTATAGATTCGGTTTTCAAAGGCATTCTCTATCTAGCAGCATGATAATTTAGATGTGTGACTTACAGTGTTATCGCAGGGTTGTGGTTCCTTTGCTGTGTCTTCAGTGGTCATCTTCAATCATTTGGCTAGTGTTTTTTTTAATACCGTTCCGGAGTCTGGTCGGGACTCCGACGCTGTATACGCCTTTTAACATTTTCCTAATTTACTGTGTTTTCTGTTTTTAATTACCGTTTTGCTGTTGCAATGCACACACACATACACATTTCACAAACATTTGAACATCCATGCACAAAGCGGGACTGGAACTCACGATCCCCTGCGCCACGAAGCAACAAAGCGAGGCACTTTAGAGATCGCGACCATAGGGACCGGCAGTGGTTCATTCCTAATCGTCTAAGTCCACAGTTTCACATTTCTCTGTAACATTTAAAACACGTCCTATAGGACACAGGAGGTAGTGAAGTTCCCTACCCACCAGGCGGTCGATTCGGCCAATACATGGTGAACTGATGTCTTACTTCACAATTCGATTGGAATCTGCAATTGTGTTACACAGTAAAACAATTTGCTCACTTTTATTTTTTTTTTACTAGTATATGAGACAGTAACATTTACTTGATTTAACAAATTCCACTAGAGGCTATATTTTTTAAATCCGATGACATCACTAAAAGGTGGAAACACATTACTTTGCTTAATAAATTCGACTAAAAGCTATAGTAGAAAAAGCATAAACACTTGAGTATATACATGAAAAAAATTGAACGTTCAGACTTTTATTAATTTTTAATACGCTCAAATATGGAAATTAAACACTTTTTTTTTTTTTTTACTTTTTACACGCTAAAGCGATTCTATCATTTATAAGTGGAAAGCAATACGATAATTTTTTTCCACAGATATAAGAGACTAAGATACATATTACTTTATCGAACAAATTCTATTGGAGGCTATATTTTTTAAATCCGACGACACATCACTAACAGGTGAAACACATTACTTTGCTTAATAAATTCGATTAATAGCTATACTTGAAAAACGTTAAACACTTTAGTATAAACATGAAAGAAATTGAACGTTCGGATTTTAACATGGTTAAGTATGAAAATTAAACACAGATATATTATTTACCTTTTTCACACTAAAGCAATTCTATCATTTATAAGAGGTAAACAATTCAGTCATCTTTTTTCACTAGTATAAAAGCCTGAAACATATTACTTGATTTAACAAATTCAATTGGAACTGTATTTTATAAATCCGATGACACATCTCTAACAGGCGGAAACACACAACTTTGCTTAATAAATTCGATTAAAAGCTATACTTGAAAAAGAATTAAACACTTGAGTATAAACATGAGAAAAAAGATATGAACGTTCATATTTTAACTTAATTATGTATGGAAATTAAACACATATAATTTTTTTACTTTTTAAACATTAAAGCGATTTGATCATGTTTTTCTCGAAGAAAGGACATGTTGAAACATATTAGTTAACAAAATTTGATTAGAAGCTCTTTTTTTTTTTTTTTTTTTTTTTTTTTTTTACATTCTATAGCAATTCGGAAAACTATACTTGAAAAGCATTAGACACTTCAGTAAGCATGAAAAACATTGAACTTGAAGATTTTTAACCGTTTTAATGCAGTTAAATATGAGAGAGAGGGAGAGAGAGAGAGAGAGAGAGAGAGAGAGAGAGAGAGAGAGAGAGTTAAACATTGATATCTTTTTCACACTAAAGCAATTTGATCATTTTTAGTTTCTCTCCACGTACTATGTACATAGTGTAGAGAGAAGGCATTGCCTTGCACCCAGAAATTCGATACCCGATTTCACCGGAAATACATGTTTTGAGACCCCCTGAATCCAAAAATAAATCATGCTTAGATAAATGTTACTAGACTTAACGGATTCGTTTGCAAACTATATTGTCAACACTAAAAACAGTTCGGGAATCACTTCATTAAGAGGCGGAAAGCTTTACCTTACTTATGATTAACATGATTTTTTATAATTATTCTATTAAGATGTCGATTGTTTTTATCCAGACACGATACTTTGATCATCGGTTCTACTCACTGAGGCATGCTGTATAAATTATTAAACAGATAAATGTTTCGTACTTACGTTTAGTGTCTAAAAAAATCAGATTGTATTGCCGAAAGCTTGTGGTAGCGTCTCAATGCCTCTGTAGATGAAAGTGTAGCTTTCTTTCTCCAGTTTTTCAATTTGATTTTCAGTCATCGTGTTGTATCTCGTTGGAAGGAATACTTTGACACCATCCAGGTGGACTACGGTTCGTTGCCCATAGCGGATTTTCAGGTGATGATGTGCGGTGTTCCTTGCTCTATTTCAGCCAACTTCCTTGACGGTGAACACAGTCTGCTTTCGAGTTCCTCTGTCAGCGTACCTGACGTAAGAACGGTGTTATCAGTATGAGTTGATTACCGACCACTCCAATAAGCACCAGCTTTCAGGTTGCACTTACTTCAGCATTGTTCGGTAGCCATCGTGTGTGTGTGTGGTCGTCGGCATTTACACTGCTTTATTATACGTCAGCCACAGAGGTTAAATTTGCTGTAAATGTAGAGATTTTAGGTTACTTAGACCTACAATGAATTTAAATGTATACACATGATCTTTATATCGAAAATCTGATTAATTTCGGCCATCTCGTTAAGCTATCTTATTGGTTGACAGTTCTCTCTCCGTATCGCTAGGGGTGTGTACATAATAGTAGGGAGGGTAATTGAGGCGTCTTTTACTGCCTAATCGCTGATTTTTATCCACTTATCTGTTTTCGGAGTATACCGTCTAGGGCTTGCTCCGTTTCTATAGATTCTTCCTACCTCCCATTTGGCGCATCGTATCTGCCATCAGTGTACTGTTACAGTATTTACATTCAGTTTTTTAGTTTGGCCGTCTGGTTTGTGCTCCATTTCCAGGACTTTCTATATCCTATGGCGCTTCATGCATACCGCCTGTCATCGGTGTAGGAAGGATGTTATGCATTGGCCTTCCTTTACTGCATGATCTCGGGGAGAATAGGATTATACACATTCGTTTTGCATTTTGCGCTGTTTCTTCTATTCCACTTGCCTTGTAAGCGTGCTATATTTCCTCTTATGAGTACCATCGTCTTTAACTGTTATTTTTTCTAACATTTTCCCTAAGCTACATTCTACATCTTAATGATTCTTTAGGGTTGTGCATGTTGCATGTGATTGTTACGTATTATATATACCTTACACAAGTTAACGGATTATATGCATTTAATTTTCCCCGCTAATATTACATCCGACAGGATTCGACTTGTACCGACAAGTCAGTGCGTACATACATACATACACACACACATACATACATACATACATACATACACACATACATATATACTTACATTTGTTCTGACAGCTCACTGTTGTAGCATTGGATCGATGTTCATAAATCACCCTCGTTGTTGTTTTCACTAACCTCTCTCGGACATACATTTGCTGCATGTATAGCTTTACATTCATACATGCGTACATACATATGCACATACATACATTCATACATACATACATGCATGCATCACGTAAAACATGCATCATGCATACGTACATGCATACATACATATTAACATATATGCGTAGGTACCTACTTCATTATTCTCTTTCTTTGTTGTTATTATTATTAATAATAATAATACTATTTATTCTCTATGTACTTGACTAGCACTGCAAGTGCATGCATCACTATCTTTCTTATATTATTGACAGGTTAACTGAAGTACATACATACTTATTCTTATTATTCTTCACTAGAGAAAGAGAGATGTGGAGGCGGTTCGACGTCAATCGCCACATGACAGGGAGTGGAGGGGTTGCAAAGATCACTCCCATACATTACTTATAGGCATTTTATTAAATTACCACCCACCAGATACACTTCAGGGTCCCTGTGTATAGGTGTAGGAAGCCATACATTCATCGTCGCCGCAGGGGTAGACAGTATTGCACCTCTAGTATACATAAATGTTTCGTGATAAATATTTCTTAATAATTCATCACAAAAAATACATTTTATTACTTCTTAAATTGTTAATGGTTTCAATTTAAAATACTCTTATACTTTTCTCAAACAGAAAGTCCGTGCTTATGGCCACGCAATAAAAGCGAATTTAAAAGACAATCGCATGGCAACATTTTTTGAAGAAAATTAATATCGCGTTAGTTTATTGTATTCCCCTAGTCGCCTTATGCTTATAAAGAACTAACTAATAAGACCATTCTGACAATGATTATCTCAATTAGCACAGAGTAGAAAGGAGAATAATGTTTTAATATGTTTTGTATAACAGGTAGAGAAACTCATGGAGGGAACGCATAAGAATTTTTTATTTGCCCACGCACACTATGCATAGAGGTAGAGAAGGTATTATATTCCAAGCAAAAATTCGATGGGGAGATTTTACCGGAAATATATGTTTTGAGGTCCACTGAATCCAAGTAAAGGATTTTTAGAAAAAAATGTGCACGTTTGTGTCATACACCTGAAAAAATGCCATTATACATAAGTAAATTAAAATAATAATTAAATCTACATTGATCGTAAATGAAAAGGTATAGCGGCGATATTCAGTGTGTGTGTGTGTGTGTGAAATGTGTGCTGTGTGTGTGTATGCGCGCGCGTGCCTGTGTCTATGTCTGTGGATAGCATACCTAAAAAATGGAAAGATCGTTAAATGCGAAATTTGGTATGTAAGTTTAATATCCTCCCAGGATACGACACAAAGAGTTTCAAGAAAATCCACCCAGTCGAAATTACCCTTTGCATGGAAAATTCTTTCAAAATGTTACTTCCCAATTCCGTTAATGTTGATCTCGATTACCGTGATATAGGCAAAGAATAATCTTTTGTAACAATAGTTTGTAGAAAAAGTCCGTAAATGGAATACATCCGATTTTTTTCATTCTCTTTGTTGTCCCCAGACATATTACATAAAATTCTATCTTAGAGAATAAATTTAAATTTTTAGTGCCTTCAAAATAATTATAGGGAACGGTCAAAAGCATTTGTAAGGCCTTTTCGGGAGGTTTTGCATTTGAATTCCGCTTTTTGAAATCTGACAGCATTATGGTAGAAGAAAATAAGACATAATAGTCGGAAGGGAAATAACATACCTTATAGTTGTGTGTAAACTAAACCAAGACGGGTATAGATGGGTAGCTAGGTAGGTATAACATTTATTGCTGCAGACATTCTACATGCAGAGCAGTCGTCAACATAGCTACAGTTACCTTTAGACATAATGGTAATTGCGTACAATTAGCAAAGGATTTGCTTACAGAACAATTCGCACATGTCTTTTCTTTCTATTAATTTTTTGTAGCGTAACGTCCTGTAACCTGGTTCACCATATCAGACGAGAATTTAAATTAGGGAAATGGGTCCATAGATTTCAAAGTTACTGGACATTCGTCTTCTCAGAAAGGTAAGCCCCCCCAAAAAAAAACCTTGTCCGAGTAACTCGTCTTAAGCGAAATTCAAACTCGAGACCTGTTGAATATGAGGCAGGTACGTTACACCCACACTACGGATGCGGGATTTTTTTTTTAAAAAGTTCTTCATTGTAAGATCCTTAATTTTCAGTTGCACTATTAAAACTTTAATGATTACTCCTCGTAACCATTTTTGGTTTATCTGTGCTTACAATGTTTAGATTGGTATTATTATCAATTTCTCCTTGTGCGATAATTGTGAACATAAGTACATCTGATATAAATATTAAGACCTTTTAACCTAGCAAACGCAACTGGAAATATCAATTCATGGCAATGTATGAATGTTTAGCTGTATAAAGCCTGTTTACAATGTTCCCTTGGTGGAAATCCAAAAATTAACATAATTGTACGTTTTGTAAAACTAAATTTTATTTGTGTCGGTTGATTACCTCATAAAACAGTTCCATATTATACGGGTCTGTTTGTATGACCATTTGCTACTATATCTTCCGCATACAGATGTAAATTAAGGAATTCATCACATCAGTCAAATCGTTTACATAAATTAAAAATAAAACTGCTCCAAGAACGGAGTCCTAGGAAATTCCAAACGTGACGTATGTACCATTTAACCACGCAGATTGAAATCTACAGTTGAGACAAGGTCTGGGCATTTGTGTGCCAATATCAGCCGAACCATAAAATATAACTTTTTTTTTTGTGAATATCAGCTGAAATTCTATCAAATGCTTTAGAAAAAAACATTAAAAAATGTGCAAGTATTACGCCACCATTTTCGATTGAATAAAATCCTCTTTAATAGAATTTGTCGCGTGTGATTGTTCTGCCTACTTTGTTATCAACTATTTTGTGTTTATTTGTGTCGTGTGTGGGTGTGACATTCTCTTTGTAATTTCTTGGACGTGTCAGTCGAGTGATTACCGATTGTATATAGCAATTAAGATGAGTCCATCATACATGATGCAGGACCTGTACTGTATTCATGTACCTGTTTTGTAGAAGTAGATAAGTTTTCGGCTAGTTGGAGTAGTCGATACGTCTATTACCCGACAAATAAGTTTTTACATTCACGTCTCACAATTATCACTAGCAATAGTAATTATGAAAAAATCTGAAGTGCTCCATTCACATTCTTTCTTTACATCTCTGTAACAAATTACTGTTAATAAGCTTATTCTTAGCTTAGGGAATAAACTAGACTAAAACGATAGTCAAATCTTTTAAACCTGGCTGCCATGTGGATGAAATCCGTTTATTTGCATTGCAGTAGTTGACAAATTCCCGATTGTGATTATGTTAAAACTATAACCAATAACAAGGAATATCTCAAAAATAGTCAACTCCACGAAAAAAATTACCGGATCTAAATTGTGTGTTTTAACAAGATCTAAGCGTTTTGTGTAGTAAGTTTTTGTCTATCTTTTGCGGTTCACTAGTTACGCAACATCCAGCAAAATTCATGCAGAATAAAGAGTTCTTCAGAGGCTATTCCCAGAAAATTAAAGATATACATTTTATTGTACATGTAAATATCTTTGATATACGGTATTTTAATCAAAATCCTTACGCGGTTTTTTTTAAGGAAATTACAATTTTCAAATTTTTTTCTATGTAGGGATAGCGGGATTTTCCTCAAAATTTTCGTTTCGCATCCTTGGAAGATACTTAACTTAAATACCAAGTTTAATATTTTATCGACTTTTCGTTACAAAGACAGACACCCTGGCACAGGGACTTTTTCTAAAAATCTAAAACGTGATATCCGGTGAAATCTCGGTATCAAACTTTTGGGTGGAATCAATACCTTCGCTATAAACTATGTATATAGTACGTGTAAAGAAAGTAAAACTTGCATTTATTGGACGATGACGAGGAAATAATATAAGATATAAAAGGTCTGTCATAAGAGGCAAAATTATTTCCAAGTATTGGACTTTATACTTCTCACAGGTAGCGTTTAAAACTCGAATGGTGCTTTGCAGTTCCTCCTGTTAAGAGGATGATTGAGGTTTCCGATGTGGTGACCCCTCAGCTACGCTTTGCGGTTTGCAATTAGGACCTTCAACATTAAGTAACACATTCCGAGTGCCAAAAAGCGTGACAAGCATGGGAGTTTCCCAGTGGTTTAATTAATTTTATATACCTCCCATTGACATTTATGAAATCACTGTACAATTTAGTGCTTGTTTGGTTTATCCTCCCCCTTTATCCCTTACATTTGCCATTTCGAAATATCCAGGGATTTCTAGTAATAATGAATGAAAAATGCGGATATTAAGTGGAGCGTCTGACTGCTTAACTTCCACCCCGACAGTCTTCGCATATATTCTTTAAAGATCCAGTGTATTCATATTCTAATACACATGCTTTGCAAACCTCTATTATATAGTATTTTATGAATTGTACTTTATGAATTCAATGCATTTTATAGCCCATGACAGTTACAAAATCTTGCACTTTTCAATGTTGAAAGACTTGTCAAAATATGTGGTTTTTAACATTCACTTGCAGACACATAAGTTTCTCTCTCCCTCTCTCTCTCTCTCTCACTCACTCACTCATCACTCTCACTCACTCTCTCTAATATCAGTGTGCATAAATTTCGGCGTAGAAGAAGGAGCATAAAGAAACGAGAAGTACATCAGCAAAAAGTGACCAACAGAGAAGTAACGTTATGTGAACCCTAACGTAACTATTAGCACACCCCGTTCAGTTTATGGCATCAGACTTTTATGCCCGTGCAATTTTACATGCTTCTACGAGGTTTAACACAATTTCGCGGTCGTCAACTCTTCCATTTTATTCTAAAACGTGGCAAAAGAATTCCCCTGGTGTAGACTATCTTTCATTTTGTTTGCTGTGGCTTGATTCGAAAAGCAATTGTATATTGTTTTTTGGTTTACGAATTCCCCACCATTAGCGCTTCCATTGAATTCAGAATGGCAAACTTAGCGCTCTACAAACTATCCTAGAGGGTGACTATCCAAAGGAAGATGTGTGATTGTAGAACGATAGCTTTGCTTTTCGGCTAGATAAAATTATTTGGCGAGTAATTGTAGACAGGCTTATCGGGTCATTGTAGAGCCGGCCTTAAGAGTACTAAACAAACGTTTAACAGAAGTTCTGGGATTGCGCATTGTGACTGATTATCCCTTGCTTAAAATATTGGTATTAAATACTATGGCATCATGGTCTGAATCCAACGTGGGCACAAAGTGCGCAGCACAATTATCTTTGTGTATATTGGTCACGATGTTGGCGATACAAGTCCGCCGAAATCATTAAATGTGGTCCGCGTCGGTTTATGGATCATGTGTCTTACACCGTAATTATCAAATAGGTTAAAAAAATCGACAACTGACTCTAAAATCAATATTAAATCCTGCTGCTAAAGAATGCCTCTATTCGTGCGTCTCTTGAAAATACTGTTAAACAAGTCATTTAATTTGGATAAAACGTTTTAAAGAATCCATTGCACTATCAGGTTTCCGATAAACTTCCACACAAAGAAGATGAAAGTCATGAATAAAAGTAGAGCAAATTTCAAATGTATACAAAGAACTTAAGTTAGAAGTATTACAATTTGAAGTTTGTGGATTACTATTAGCATATATAGCTGACCCACCATGCATTTTACTGTTTGATGTACAATAGTGATCAGAAAAGGAATAACCAGGCATATTAATTACAGCTACATGTTTGTTCGACACTTAGCCAATGTTCGGACTATATATAAAACATCAACTTTTCACTAATCGATTAACATTATAATATTCAAGTTTGTTTAGGAGGCTTCAAACATTCCAAAACAGAAATTTTAAGCCATGTTTTTCGCTTAAGTTAATGTGGTCTTTGTTCACATTGATACAAACTTTTGCGATAGAACTCGGACAAAACTTTGGATGCAAACGTTTCAAAAATGTTTCCGCATTTAACATATTTTGGTCGTGTTTCTCATAAATAATTAATTTAAAAGAGGCATAAATTTCAGAATTTCTTAATTGTATCTTTTCACAATTAGTTTCTGGACAACTCGTTTTTTTGTAGGAATTGGCTTAATCTTCAGTAATCAAAGAAGCACGCCGATATACCTACATTGAGGTCAGTCATTTTTGGCATACTTTTTAACTAGTCATAGTTAAATGAACAGTAATTACTATCTGCACTTTCATTAATCCCCATCAGAGCTTGACGTTTACCGCTTTGTTCACAACTTCAAACCATTCATTGTTTAGCATCATTTTGTTGCACATTCTTGTTATTGACCTCAAGTTGCTAGATCACCGAGCGCTGTTAACGCCGCTTTTGTCAATGCAATCACTTGCTGATTCGCTTGAACATTACTGACACACATTTTATTTTCTCTACACGTACTATGTACATAGTCGGTAGAGAAGGTACTGTATTTCATAAAAATTATATCTTGAGATTTCACTGTAAATACATGTTTTGAGGACCCTGTGTCCAGAAAAGCATTTTAAGAAAAAGGTCAGTGTGTGTTGGGGGACGGGACAGCATAACTCAAACCGAAAAGTCGGTTAAATACCAAACTTGGCATATAAGTTTACTATGTTCCAAGGATGGGACTCAAAAGATTTTTAGGAAAATTCACCCACGTTACCCTTTACATGGAACATTTTTCCAAACTTCGGATTTTCATGATTAGCGAAATATAAGTATAGCGAAATCTTGAATTTTCTGGGAATACCCTCTGAAGACCTCTTCATTCTGGATAACATTTGTATAGCTGGTAAACTGCTTGCGGTGGCTTAGTAGTAAACTCGGATGTTAAACACTGTAAAAAAAACCAGACAAAGACGTACCACGTCGTAAAAATGAAGAGCTCAAATTTATGTCATATACATTCCTTTTTGTTTTTGGTAGTCAACCGTTTCCGAGAGGTTCGTTTTCATTTATTTCAATTTTAAACTACTTAAAAGTTTTCTCATACAGTAAGTCGACTTTCGTTGCATCCCTATTTTTTTCTCTCCTGAGCATGCAAAGAGAACCGAATTTAAACTTTTTAGCTTTTAATAGATTTAGCTATTACTTTAGTCTAGTGCATTTGCTTATTTTCCTTCTATTTACTGGGAAGCTAGTAATATGTTTATCTCGATTAGCATGTTGAAGATATAAGATCTTTTGCAAGAATGGTTTGTTTGCAGAACAGGTAGAGAAAGTCATGTCCATGGAACACATCAAATTTTAATGACGACACTACATCTTCGGTTATTTTAAAGCATCTTGTACTTCAATGACCGGCATAACTGGTTTTTCATTTAACACAATTGATTATTTTTATCTTTCAGAGCGTTCGCCTCATTTAACAGTTTAACAGGTGCATTTAATTGTATCGTTTGTTCATAAAATTCATGAATTGCACTATCTTATTATAATGCTATTTTCAACATTCGGATATCAATTTTATTATCTGGACCACCCATATCGTTAAGAGCTTCGTAAAGTCCAGAATCGCAGTCATCACATTGAAAAAGGGTGATTAACAAATTATGCTTAATAATGCACTACTATTTGTTTGACTCCACTATTAATTTATTTCCATATCACCTTCTCCTAAGCAAAAGAATAACCGTTAACTTTTGTTGTGCAGTTCTATAGATTGGAATTTCCTCTTCATATATGGGTGTGTGTACATTTATATTTTCAATGTACTTTGCACTGTACCGTCGTTTGTAATGTAAATTTTGCACCACTTCACAAAAGAAAAACCATACTGCTACACACTATGAAGTAAAGGACTAAAATTTAGCCCGTATTTTGCTGTAAAAATTAGCATTCCTATTAAGTATGGCAGCGTTTGTATGTTCAAATTAGATGGTTTCTTTTTTGCAAATAACTAGCGTTCTCTCTCTCTCTCTCTCTCTCTCTCTCTGTCTCTGTGCTTTCGGATTGAACAGCTTTTCTGTGATTTACATTATCTAATATAGGAGTAAATAATCCGTTTCTCTCAGAAACCATTAGATAGTAAAGTAAAACTTTAGATGCATAAAAGCAACCTATAATTACAGTTGTGTATCTACTTTTGTGTAGGATCATTCGTAAATGTTTAAACAATACAATTGCTGATACATTTTAGTCAAAATATGGCACAATTGAGAAAAACTTTCATTGTCCTTCATTTCAAACCTATCCTATAAAAGTAGGTCAGTGAACTTAAAACACTAACATCTGCATCCTGAGAATGCGACAAGCATTTTCTTTCTTTGATAACACCCGCAACTGAAGAAAGCTACTTTCTGGAGGGAGAAGCTCTGTTTTTTTATATTATCCTCACAGTAATAATATCACTGTATGAATTCTCACCTTCACTCTCGTTCAACCACAGAGACAACATTTCTTCAAACCTGGCATAAGTTAAAGGTAATGGTTTCAAAATGATCATAAACAACGCAGCTTTCATAGCATACTTGGCTTTCCAGGCATCACAGTTGCGGATCCGTATAAAGCGCAACTGGAGACAAACAATTACACAGCCATTAAATGAACGTCTTTCATTGCTAGAGAATAGCAAAAGTCTCAGGCTTGCGAACATAACACTGAAAAGGTTAGAATTAAAGTTAATTTGTTTACACATAATCCTGATGTGCGTTCTAGGTTTACCGCGGCGCGCTCGCTAGACTTATACGCGATAATGCTATTATATGGCATTACTTGTGTACAAGAAATGATTGAACAGAATCCCAGAGTTGGATCTGAAGACCTGTATACCACTCCATAATTGTTCTTTGTTTCTTGAATTCGGGTTAGTAACTTAGCCGTTCTTTTTTGTTTACATAGATAAGGATAAACATATGAACACGAGACATGATGATTGAATTATAGATCCAAATGAACCGTCTTTTGTATCAAAATAGTCCGGTGTTGCACTTGTGTTGGGAGATGAGGATATTTTGTCCAGACAGAAAAAAGTATGTTTGAGGAAGTCTCAGAACATGGGAGTTGAAAACTGGAAATCAGCCAACCACTGCAACTAGATAAAATTGTTTCGATGCCAAGTGTTTAAGTTAGACGACCGTATGAGTGTAGCAGTGACAAATTCAACGAACACCTTGTATGAAGGAGGGGAAAAACACTGCACCCAAAGATAGATGCTTCACGGTGCACAGACTAGGAGGAGGTGCAAAGGAGCTAACAATGCACAGGAATGCGAAGTTTGTACACCTGCAGTACCAGGTCTTTTCAAGCACTTTTTAAAATCGAGCTTTAAAATATTACGCAGCGTGCGATAAACACTACATACCGGAAAAACTTGCATGACATCCACTTTTACTTTCTTGGCCTGTTATTTTGTTTTTGTATGGTGGGTTATCTTAAATAGGTTTCTGTCTAGACACATCGTGTGGAGCACTTTTTATCTGGTGTGTCATCCACAACAGTTCCTTTCGAAAAGCAGTAGGGTAGAGCGGGTCATCTTGGTTATAATGGTAGTTCATTACTGGGCTGATATTTCGCTATTTTTTGTTTTGTTTATACTGTTTCAAAATCGCTTATTCAGTAGGTATACCGCACACCTGTCGACTACTCCTCTTGTGAGTGTGTTAGAGAATCGAAACTCATGAATTACCTTTTGGCCCTAAACTTCGTTCGGTAGATTTCGCGAAATGTCGGAAGCAGAGTGACAGCATTGAAACATGAGGTATTCTATACATCATGAGATCTAGTGTCTTCGGTGCTAAGGTTTTATTCCTTCTGTATATTTCAGAGTTCAGGTATGTGCACGTGCGCTGTATTTCGTTTAATAGTTCAACTAGTTCACGGTAAATTAGATAACTTATTCACCACAATAGCTAAGGTTACAAAGAAAGATACTTTCTCTGCTTGACAACACTGCGGAAGCATAGGCTGGCGAATTCTCGCTTCGCCTCCACCCTCCCCCGAGCACGCGCTTCCAGGTTAAACTAGCGCCCCAGAAAAGATGCGCGCATAGTACATTGACTACTAGCATAGACGCAAATCCGCCCATGTTTGAACATGATCTGCGACCCCCCCCCGCACTCTCAAGAAAATGGACTGTACGAGTGATCATGCATTTTATCGATTTTGCGATCTGTGCTTCATGGATAGAGTACAGACGTGATCAGTTGTCCCTAAAAACTCCCAAGAAGGACATTTTAGATTGTCTAAGTTTAGGGGAAAATATGAAAAATCTTTCTGCCATACTGTACAAAATGATTCATCAGCCGAGGATGATCCAAGCTATGAGTTTCAGACACCAAAGCGCTACAAGACTATAGTTACTCAACCACCAGATGTTCTACGAACAAAGCATGCATTGCATCTCCCCGAGCCTGTCACAGAAAAACGGTGTCGTTTTCCAGGATGCTCAGCTAACAAAGCACGAATACGTTGCTGTACCTGCAAAGAGTTCTTGTGTTTGCAGGACACGCGCAATAGCTTCAAACCTTATCATGAGCTTTGACTCTGGTTTGTTAAAAGTGTGAAAAAAATTAGTTACAATCTAAAAAATGTTTATTACCATTATCCCTATGTATGAGTTTAGAAATAGAACTACTCTAAAATTCTTGTGTAACTCTTTATTTACTCTATAATTAATTTATATTGCCATTCACACACATAAATAAAAGAAAATAACATAAAATGTTTTATTAAATAGCGGATCCCGTATAGAGTATTGTGGTACCTAGTGTCCTGATGTCCCCCATAGGGGACATGAGATTTTATAAAAATTAAAGAGTCAGGATTTTTTAAAATTATTTTTGAAGCCTTTTTAGAATGCTATTAATCATAAAAACCAGCAAAAAGGAAACATAATGAATTAATTTTTGCACAGGACTGAGTAGGATAAGCTTTTAATCTTAACCAGGTATTCCTACTGATACTGCCATTCTGTTCCTTCCTTAAATCTTCGTTCCTTAAGGAGTTTCCTTTCTTGAGCCCTATTAAGCTTTTAATCTTAACCAGGTATAGCTTCTCTAGTATTTGCTCCGATGTATTCTGTAGGAACTTATACTCCGTTGATATAGCTGGTTCATCGGTTTAACTACAGATAATATTATAGGCTGGAATTTTGAGGTACGCTGCTCAGCTAATCTCCCTTTAAACCCAGTCTGTGGATTTAAGTTTCATGTCTCCAGTTTGTTCCCACAAGCACTGGGGAAGTGTACGATCACACCAGAGGAGTCCCAATCTCTGCTGCAAGGCAATTATTACTCAGAGAGTTCGCCTGGTATCCCTGAGACTCCGTTACCAGCATATCTTCCATGTACTATGCATCCCATCGGCAGGGATCTCATAACACCTTAGGGTTGGGTGAGTGCTTTCGTTTTCTCCTCGTATATTAAGTATCTACCCAACATCACAAGGGAGAGGTACTGATCCCCATCCCCTCTAAAAGGACCTGAGTATTCTTGGAGGTCATGTCCTCCATCCATATCAGCAGAACTCATGATGGGGTTCTTTGTGCATGGTGAAAAAATCTATCTGAGGTACATAAAAGTTACATTCTTTTCTCTTAAATTAAAGTGACTTGTCTACAAATGGAGTATATCTAAAAAATATTCCATTTTGGTTTAGTTTGCTGAAAACGCCTTGGAGAACGTGGTTTAAGGAAATCCGTGTAAAGCAAAACAGAACGTTAAAAACTGCTCTGACTGCTCAGTAGGTATCAGAAATAATATAAATTACCATGTAACGGTTGCTGACGTATGTATGTGTGTGTGTGTGTGTGTGTGTGAGAGAGAGAGAGAGAGAGAGAGAGAGAGAAAGAGAGAAAGAGAGAGAGAGAGAGCATGTGTGCGTATGTGATTTCTCCCCACCCCGAACTAGCTTTTAAACCTATCATAGTTATTTATTTTTTTCATAAGAATTTTAAAATCATAATTTAATATATTTACATGAGAAAATGTAATGTATCTATAAATGTTCTTGGAATAAATAGCCTGTTAAACCCTCGCATGACCGGTAAAAAATAAGCGATAAGAAAATATTACCACACAAAAGGGTACATTTCTTTAAGTACATTTCTTTAAAACACCCAGTTTATAACAAACTAATTTTGTATGGCGTTGACAATTCCAGAAATATTCTTTGTTATTGGATTGAATTTTCAAATGTTTTATATATTTTAGGTGGCACGTCGCTGTACGTATTCTCTCGTGGTATTGAAAGAATGTTGAAGGAGTACGAATGAATACAAGAAGATATAAATAATTAATAAGCAAGATAGTGCAAATCAATATACGTAACAACAGAAATGAGATTTTATTATTATAGGATGTTAGCATATGCTTAATTATAAGAGAGACAAGATGGCTGAAGCTGTACATGAGTCATAAAAGAAAAATCTTTCTCAAGGTTTACCTGGGATGCAATTTACAAAAGAATGTCATTGAGCTAAAACAGACAACTTATGCTTGAAGGGGTGGTGAGATTGAGATAGTTTCTGGAAAGTTACTTAGAGTTATAAGCCTAAGTTAAATAGTAGTGTAGTTTCTATTGGCTATCTAAAAGAGATGCTACTGGGAGTGGTAAAACAAGTCAATTAGAGCAGAGCTTTAATGCTTAGGCAGAGCAAGGGTGTGCGATTACAGAAATGCATGTTATGAGACAGTTTGTCATTATTTACTGCACAGTTCAGTTCTTTAGGTAGGAGTACATTCGGATGTTCTCTATAGCCGTCGGTCTTACTGATTGGTTACATAAGAAATGTGATACGCGACATCATAACTTTCATTTGCAAGTTAATGTGTATAATAAGTTTCAGCTAGGATCGCAGAGAATTATAAACTGTATGTAATTGCGAATATTTGTGGTAACCGTTTAAATAAATTACCCATACCCTGTTGAGAGATTCTTGCTCGACTGAAGAACCAGACTACCTGGGCAAATATGAATAATATATTAAAACATAATTAAGAATAAACATTATCTAGATAACGAGGTGTAGGTGTGGCCGTCGCAAAATTGACTTGCCAACTTGGAACTCGAAAATTAGAAAAGCAGATCCAGATGAACAGCAGAGCAACAGGGACGAGGACCAGACCACGAAGAATCACCAATGGAACCACGAGGATGAACGACAAACGATATACAACGTATAGATTCCAGATAACAGAACTTCAAGTAGAACGAAGTGCAATAGGAAAGAACTTCATTCAGCAGAGAGGGGGGGGATACTCCAAGTTCGTAAAGATAGTAAGATCAATACAAGAGATGAAAGGTTAGATCAAGCCTAATTTTAAAATTGTGTGTATAGATAGAATAAATGTTGCTAAGAAATAGAAAAGATATCAGTTGAGCAGGTAGAACCAGAAAAAAGACAATTATACATGGAGGGAGAATTTTCAGTACACCATGCTCGCGTATTTTGTGAACTTATGCATCCTGATAAGTGGAACCAAGCCTCATCAACAAAAAAAGTTCTAATTAACACGTCAATTCCATGGTGCAAAATAAACCTCTGAAACCATTCATATTACTGAACTCTTTTTCCGTGATCTGAGGGTTTTAATTCGTGGATGACTAATAACTTATATGGATACAAATCTAGTTCTTTTTTGACTACTTTGTATGCGGAACTGTAAGAAATATCACATTGTTGGGCCAGTTTGGTTATTGATTTCTGTGGACTTTTAAGCATTCTATCCGATATATCCGATAGTTTTTCTGCTGTTAGCACACTCGGTCTTCCACTTCTTACAGCATCGTGAACAGAACCTGACTCCCAAAATGTATTAATTAAATCACGCATGGTTTCTCGGTGCGGTAGTTTTGAGTTAGGGAACCTGAAAACGAAATTTTGTTTCACTTTCTCAGTATAATTTTCACGTTCATTAAAAACGTTTTCCACTAGAAACATACGTTCTTCTGTAGAGTACATTGATTTCGCTTCAGGCACACGTCAGAACTCACAGCATAGTAGACCATACTAACCAGTACAATAAACAACTCATGCGCTCGCAGCCGCTGAAAACGCCGATAATCATAACATCCTGGCGGAATCTAATGCGATAAACCTAGGGAAGTCAACCTTTTTACGAGCGGTGGCCAGCAGCAAGGTGCCGAAGGAGTTCTTGTTGACCCGTTACAATGATGCAAGCTCTGACACAATTCGTCGTTATTCACTGCACAGTTGAATTCGTCTTTAGATAAGAGTACATTTAGTTGTTGTGCACAGTCCGTTGGTCTTAATGATTAGTTACGTAACAAATGTGGTATGCGACATCTAAGTGTACTTTGTAGCTGAACGCGTATAATACTGTTTCAGCTAGGATCGCAGAGAATTTTAAAGTGTATGTAAATTGTGAATATTCGTGGTAATAGTTTAAATAAAATACTCAAGCTAAAAGTTACAAATGTCTTATCTCTAAAATAGTTCCTTTTGCCGTTTACACCCTGTTAAGAGATACTTGCTTGACCGAAGAATCAAACTAGCCGGAGCAAATGTGAATAATATATTAAAAACATAATTAACAATGAAAAATAACCATAGATAGCGAGGTGTAGGTGCAATTTTAAACCGATCACATAGCAATCCACTTTTTGATCCGCTTATTACTTTTGTCTAATATACTCTTCAAATAGCTACAGTAAATTTGTATTTCAAACGTTATATATCTTAACAAGAAGTAATTGGAATAATTAGCTTTAAAATACTTTGTAGAACAGTGTGTAGAGAATGCAATATCAGTACAGTACATCAGAATTTTATTTTATTTATCGTATTGTTTCATTACTAAGTATTATAGTAAAACGAGCTTGAAACGATCATTCACTTGAATACAACAATCAGCTTCTAAAATGTTTAAATACAAATGATAATTTGTTAGCTTAGACCCCCCCCCCCCCCGTTAACTGATGTATGGAGGGAAATTAAGTCACAAGGTGAGCTATTGTTATAATAATAACAAGAGTAACAATAAGAAGAAGTAATGAAAGAGGAACAATAACAATAAAAAGAACAACAGCAATAAGAATAACCAAAACAATAATAATGGTGTGCAAGGCCGCAGTGCATTCAGAAAACAGCGTTCTCAGTAG
The DNA here is from genome assembly GCA_030762935.1 of Hymenopus coronatus. Taxonomy (NCBI): domain Eukaryota; kingdom Metazoa; phylum Arthropoda; class Insecta; order Mantodea; family Hymenopodidae; genus Hymenopus; species Hymenopus coronatus. The sequence continues at coordinate 173,158,709 of CM060900.1, forward strand.
ACTCAAATAATAATTGAAGACGGGCCTCCGGATCGTTGCGGTAAATCGAGAGATCTGTCTTAAGTAATCAGACAAGCCATTTCTAACAGTATTAGAATCTGTAAGAGTATTGCCAATAACATACAACCTTCCCTTTCGCACTATAATAAATTATGCTCGATAGTGACCCCGTGTTGAAAGCAATAAAACCCCAGAGTCCCCATTTCTGCTACCTATACACATAACGGTTTCTGCTCACAGCAGTATTCTGGCAAGGTACCCAGTCTAGTGCAGTAATTGCTCAAGCTGTAATTTTCTTATTTCATCTCTTTTTAGTCTTAAATGCTGAAGCAGAGTTCCTTCTTTCAGTATGGTGTCCAAAGCATCGCTTAACCCTTAAATGCATGAACTATTTTGCTACATATGCTCTTCTTCCTCTAATTCGCAAACCGATATCTATATTGCTTCCACCGGCACATCTGAAACGTCTTGAATAGCCGTGATCGTTAGTGCGATACGAAGTGAACTAGCCACATGTTCAAAGTTGAACGTCGCGAGTTCAAGTCCCAGCGAATGCAGTTAAATGTGCCTGTGATGTGATGGCACGCTTAGATGCTGACGTGGTTTATATTTTTTATTTAAAAAAAAAACTTAGGAAGGGAATGGAACTGTGTCGTATATTTATGGCATGTAAAAGAACTTCAAGCCTGATAGAAGCGATAAATATCGCAAATTGACCAACTCCATATGTTGTCAGATTTTAGACAATGTGGCTTGTAAGATTGACTCTGACGATGTGTTTTGCACAAGCAAGACCTAGGGGAGCATTGATCACATTCATTACTAGAGAATCACTACCGGTAGAATGAAGGTGGCAGTGGTTGAGGGTGAAAATGATGAACAAAAAGAGCTCTGTTACATCCCACTATTTCTTCTCAACTACAACATTATCGCTATCAATATGTGTGACTGCCTGTGCCTCAGGTTTTACAGTAACTACTTCACTCTTAACATCGTCATACTTTTAAGGAATCAAATGGTACTAGACAGTTATTAAAAAAAACGTATGTCTGCTAATTCTTACAATTTTTATCACCTGCTTAGCATCTATTTATTTCATCCGTAGGGTTCAGTGAGCGTTTTAAAGCCATCTAGAGGAATATCTATATTGATGAGATGGTACAGAATAACTTTTAAGACACTTTTTTATTGTAACATGTAGCGTAAGACATTTAATGGTCTATAATTTGTTAAAAAATGCAAGATAAAAATGCATTTATGACTTAAAAATTACCAAAAATGACAAACAAAAATTAAAAAATGGCCGATAAAAGTAAAGAATTACCGGTAAAGGTGCAATTTATTACATTAATCACTCACTTTGCTACTACGTTACATAAAATGTAACACAATATCACAGAACTAAAAGAAAATATAAAGAGTATTTTAATTATTTGAATTATAATTTTCCTTATGAAAAGTTTATTACATGTAAATTTACTTTAAAACCAAGTTACAGTACCTTGTATTGTAGATTTTAGTACGGTTTTGCAGTTTTGAATTGCAGTTAATAATCAAAAAGTGGCGGAAATCAAACAAAAATGACTATTTTCTGCTAGTATTGGCTTATAAATGGAGAAACTCCTCACTACTTCAACGGAAACAATTGGAGCATACTGAAGTAAGCAATGTCTCCCGGGTTTAACTCACAGTCAGCAAGAGAAAAATGCTCACCAGACAAAGGTCTGCCAATTGAACACAATGTTTTGTGTCCCCTGTTCTTGTCTATCACCTTCATTTTCATTGACACTGCATCACACAGTTTACCATATGCACAGCTCAAATCATTCCACTATTTGTAGCTGTTCCACTAATGTCACTTGGGACTATTGTGGCATCAGGAAGGAATTGTTGTAAGCAAGTATACCTGCATTTCTTTATCAGCCAACAGTTCTTGTGCCCGTTTTTATTGACACTAACTCAATATTGTCGAAGGAATCGACCACTTTCTTCACAGCATCGAAATTCTTGCAATAATAACTGCAAGTCTCAAGCCATGTTCCCCATATAGTCAAAACAGGTGAAAAGAGCAATTGAATTTCTCGAGCTTTTGTTTTGAATGCTACAACTTGAGAAGGGGCTTTCAAGAACACTTTCTTCATGCATCCAATTAATTTATCCACTGGAAGAAAATGTGCACATACTTCTTCCGCGACCAATGTAATGTATCCGCTAAACATGTGACATGGGCCATCTTTGGGTAAAGTGCACTTACAGAAGCAACAGTATGATCAAATACTAAGTTGATCGTTGAGTAGTTGATTTTGTCCAGCTGCTCACAATGTAATAGATATTCTTCTACAGAGCGGTGTGCTTCTAGAACTCCAAAAATAACATTCGCTATATAACTTACCTACAGAGTCTGTTGTGTCATCGACGGACACAAATATATATTATTTTCAACAATCCTTTCTCTTATTTGTTGCAATCTTTTGTTGTAGCACCGACCAAGATAAGTTCTTTTCAATGTGCTAGGATCTGCAATTAATGTTCTGGTCTCTTCTAAGAAAGTGCGCAGCTTAGGATGATTCAACTTGTGAAGTCGAATATTTGTGGATAAAAATGCTTCACAAATTTGTCACAAAATGTGAACATTTTGAACAAGTTTCCCTCAGAAGCATCTGCTGTAAATTTATTTAGGATTCATTTTGAAGTCGCTGTAGACCACATTTATGTTTCTACTGTGACATGTTGTTCTACCATTAACTTTTTTTTCAGCAGCCACTCTCATATCACATATCTTGCAGAATAAAATATGGCCATTATGTTGAAACAAATGCCTTTCATTTAACACTATTACTAGCCTTTACTTTAGGCATTTTGCTCTTATGGTGTCCATATGGTTAGGAACAACTGACCACGTCACTTAATAGCACAATAGTGCCGGATTACCTGGAGATAGGAATTTCCCTGGGAGTGTGGTCAAGTCCATTATGCACATTCCTTGAAAAACACGGGTAGGACCTAGTATAATCCTTAAGAAATTACAAGGTCATGGGTTCAAACCCGGCGGAGTACGATGGACTTTTTCCGGGCGTAAAAGTCCTTAGCACGGCTTCCTTCGGAAGGGAAGTAAAGCTGTGGGTCCCGTGTCGTAGATTTACGGCACGTAAAAGAACTTCAAGCCTGATAGAGAGGCCTCTGAGCAAAATTAAGCGGTCTTTCACGCCCATTATAGAATGGGACGCTGAGAACCACAGCAGTTAAAGAGCGTCCGTAAATTAAACTACATGTACATTTTTCTATGAAATTAAATTTAATTCCGAGAAGTGGACAAGTTCATGAAGCACTTTCCCTCAAAAATAGGGAGCTGAGCTAGCATAATATCTATGTAATTCCAAGAAATTAGATTGACAAGAAAAAAAGTACTGAATTATAATAAACATCTCGAATTGAATACAAGTAATCCCACGACCATTTGAAAAGTGCTTAAAATGCTCAAAATTACCTAAAAGTGCAAAAAATGCTTTATTCCCAAAAAACTGAAAAAATGCACCAAAAATGTCCTAACAAATTGTTTTTATTCAAACCGTTATTCAATGTCATACATTCTTGTATATGAAAGAAATGTTTCAAACTTCATCGGAGAAATACAATATCATTAAATGTCTTGCCCTAGTAACAAGTCAGTGGGCCGCCTGCATAAAGCCATGGTAAATGCTTGTACTACGATATTCAAAATAAAGCTGAACCTCACTTATACGGTATTTACTTTCACGTTTTTCCAGATATAGGTTTGCTAGTTTTCTTGGACACCGAATTTATTAATTACTATTTTGCTCATTTATACATTTTTCGTCTATATGTTTTCTCCTTAAGAAGGCACAGGTTTTATTGTATTTAATATAATATAATTAGTATAAACAATAATGCAACAAAGCATTTTCAGTTCCATAAGAAAAGTTTCACTTTCACGTTTCCCTATTTATACGTTATTTTAACTGCCTCTCAAGGTAAACGTCTAACTAGGATTATAACGGGTCATCAAGAACTTCCTCCTCACCTTTCTGCTGGCCGCTGCTCGATAAAAGGTTGGCATCCAGGTTTATCGCATTCGATTCCGACAGAATGTTATGACTATCGGCGTTATCAGTGGCTGCGAGCGCATGAGTTGTTTATTGTACTGGTTAGTATGGTCTACTATGCTGTGAGTTCTGACGTGTGCCTGGAGCGAAATCAATGTATTCTACAGAGGAACGTGTGTTTCTAGTGGAAAACGTTTTCAATGAACGTGAAAATTATACTGAGGAAGTGAAACAAAATTTCGTTATCAGGTTCCCTAACTCAAAACTACCCCACGATATACAGTAGGTGATTTAATTAATACATTTCGGGAGTCAGGTTCCGTGCATGATGCTGCTAGAAGTGGAAGACCCTGTGTGCTAACAGAAGAAACACTATCGGATATATCGGATAGAATGCTTAAAAGTCCACAGAAATCAATAAAGAAACTGGCCCAACAATGTGATAATTCTTGCGGTTCCGCATACAAAGCAGTCAAAAAAGAACTAGGTTTCCATCCATATTAGGTATCAGTCGTCCACGAATTAAACCCCACAGATCACGGGAAAAGAGTTCAGTATTATGAATGGTTTCAGAGGTTTATTTTGCACCATGGAATTGACGTGTTAGTTAGGACATTTTTTACTGATGAAGCTTGGTTCCACTTATCAGAATGCATAAATTCGCAAAATACGCGAGTTTGATCTACTGAAAATCCTATTGTAATTCAGGAAACCGCTTTACATTCAGAGAAAATTAGTGTATGGTGTTCGATCTCTCGCTCTCGAATTATTGGGCCAATTTTTTTCCATAACTCAATTAATGCAGATGTTTATTGCTCGGACATTATTTTTCCATTTATTTCACAGGTAAATGAAGATGCAGTGAACGGTGCATTTTTTCAACAAGATAATGCCACTGATCATACATCATATAAATCCATGTGACTGTTAGTGGAATTTTTTGGGGAAAGACTAATTTCTAAAGGTCCGTAGCCTCCGCTGTCTCCCAATCTTACCCCTCCGGATTATTTTCTTTGGGGAGCCGCTAAAGCTTAGGTCTATAAGGACAGTCCAAAAACAACCGATGAGCTGAAAACGGCAATAGAAGATTACATAACATCTGTAACAAAGGAGACATTAATTACAGTGTTCGATTAAAACGAGTGAATTTGTTTCTTCAAGAGAATGATAAACGTTTTCAACATCTTCTTTAAATAGTTGCATATTATTTTTCTACATTACCTTTCATGCATGAATATGGTGAATCTAGCAGTTTTCTTAACCAGCGAAGCGTTTTCACCATACTTGCGCGCCAGCCGGTGCTGCCGCCAGAATTGCCGACTCTAGTGGAATCTTTGTTACACGGGAGGTGATGCGCGACTTCTCGATGGCCCGTTACTATACTACAACATACAAGCATACAATGTTTGGTAAATGCTTTTCCTTTTATAAAAAATGTATCCAGTTGGCCGTGCGTTGATGTTGCTAAGCTTTAATATAAGCCAAGACTTCAATGCCTAAGTTAACCTTATGAGCGTACGTTTCTCCAGGCATCACTTGCTTAATTAAACGAATATCGGCAGTAGGCCGTAATAAGAATCGCTGTATGTTTACTAATTCGGATCAGGAATAAATATAAACTCTGTAACCAAATAGTGATTATAAAAAAGTGTAAGATTTCGTGCAGAATATTGCCATTGGAAATGAGGCAAAACACATGGAGTAGCCTTAACCTCGAACAACAAATAAGAATTTTCCTTACATATGTTGCAGATCCTGGATTTCAAATTGGAATTTGTAAAGAAATTAGGGTATACAGAATACATTTTCAAGGTGATGTTATTGCATTCCAAACGGTGAAATACTATTTCACAAAGAAAGATCTAATAGTACTACTTATTTTATGTGTACAAGTACAGCGAGCTCAAGGAACTGCAGGCAGATGTCCTGACCTAGGTGTGGTTAGCTAGAAGTTCTAAATTCCGTAACACATGTGTTTACAGCATTCCATCCAACTAGTGCGTTTATCTAAATACATGTGTATGTTGACAATCAAGTTTTGAGTAGGCTTTTACACACAATCTATGTTTTAAGCATATCAATATTTTAAACATAAATTTCTATTTTCTATAACCGCATTTAAAGCTGCGAAAGGCCCTAGTACTGGTAAATATAAATAATGGTTTAGGGTAAATTAAGTGTTTTAAATATTTTGGTGCTGTTTTTTGTTTGTTTGTTTTTGCTCTTATATTTTCTAGTACTTAAAGAGTTATTTATTGTAGTGTGCGTAATAGTAGTTCTGTTGTTGGCAACATACCAGATAAAGATGATTAGCAGTAAAGAAAAAGGATAATAAAACCACCTTGGGAGTTTTAAAGTGTAGTGACAGACTTAGCGTTACGGTACCTATTATACAAGGTGGTTCACCTGTTCCTTATTATTTTGGAGGTGGGCAACACTTCATACTCTGAAAGTAATAAGGTCGAAATTACCCTGCTTGTCAGCCATTTGGTAACCATGCAAATCTAGCCTGCTCTTCATCGGAATAGCAGCAATAGTTGCATCCATTCCAAAAGCATGCGCTTAATAACTCCTGTTACAGTACATGTTATATCAATAGGATCGCTGTCATACGTTCTACAACGTCAATTATAATGAATGAAGGCTAAACGAACGGCTTAAGCTACAAAAAGTGGTCCACAACAGCAATAAAGAGGTCAGAAGCGGAGAGGGAGGCATGTGTGACACTGTACCTACAAGTTTCAACGCACTAAGCGGCTGTAATGATTGTAGCTCAACTGGTTAGTTACATATTTGCTTCTTACCTCTAACGTGTCAGGGGTTCGAGTCCCACAGTCAGTGTACGCTTTTTCTCTTTATCTTCTATCCATCGAGGTCAGTGGCGGTTCGTGAATTAAAAATGTAGGTGTTCACAAAATCAGCACTTTAGCACCACCACCACTACTACTACTACTACTACTACTACTACTACTACTACTACTACTACTACTACTACTACTACTACTACTACTACTACTACTACTACTACTACTACTACTATAGCCGCCGTCACCGTAACACCAAATCCAGTAATATTAGAAACAATGATAGTGCCTAAAAACAAGAATTATAAATTTGTTACACAAATCGTCACTCACCCAGTATTGTAAAGATGTTGAATTTCTTAATCTCCGATAGTTAACAGCAATATGAGGTTCCCAGATGGTGATGAAGGGGTAAAGTCCTTTGATATAGTTCATGTGAAGAATGGGTTTTACAATAAAGGATATTTACATTGTTTGAATTGTGCAATGGACACCAAAGTTATTTGTACAGAAATTCCACACGCCTGTTTTTCAAGTGTGCAAACTTTTCTATCGCTCGGTGATTAAAGTCTTTTATGCTGTTGACCAGTTTCTTAATAACAAGCATTGCCAATGCTGAGAGTCGGTCTTCAGCCATCGTATTCCTCGTAAAGGTTTTAATTCTTTTCAATGTGGAAAAGCATCTTTCTGGTTTTGATGTACTCATGGGCGTAGTGATAACAATCTTCAGTAGCTCGGTTAATTGCGGAAAAGTTTCTTCGTTGAGGTTGTTTTCTGTTATGAACTGCAACATAGATGATGCTCCTTCAGCGTTCATCATATCACGCCAGTTATATAGTACTTGAAGTTCTGTTTTAAGCTGTGACTTGAGCAACCGTGGGTAGATTTCAACAGTAGTGACGAGATCTTTTTCTGGAAAAATCTTCGGAGAATGTCTGGAAAGAAGCGACATCAACTAGCCTCGAAGCCGCTAAATGATCGGTAAATGAAAATCTGTCATTTACGTGACTAAGTATCGCGTCGCACACTTCCTTTCCTTCTGCCACTCGATTTTCTTGCCTCTTTCTCTTTCGATTTTCGGAAACCTCACATCTGTTAAGTGTAGTGTCTCTAATTTCCTGCACAGCAGACGAGAACCGATCTAAGTAGCGTTTGGCTTTTACAGCATCGATTTGTCTGTGTTGCAGTACTTTAAATAAGAGCTCCGCCTGAGGCATTATTCTATGAAAGAATTCCAACCAGAAGGTTAATGCAGAATCCTCCAAAGCTGCTAAGAGGCCGCTTGACTCACGTCTTGTTTTGTCATCAATATTATCAAGCAGACTTATTTCCTCTAGACACTGGATGAGACGTTCTTTATTTTCATACACAACATTCACTGAACGAATGTTGCAAATCCAGCGTGTAGCTGCTAGCCTCGGAACTCTGTTTTGCACAATTCTGTCAAGTATTTTGGTTCTTAGACAAGATCTTGAACAAAATGCAGGAAATCCTGATGGTGTTGAAAAGAAAATCCTGGATGAGCTGTTTATGGCAGCAGCCTTCTGCAGAACCAAATTGCATTGATGGGCGTAACAGTGTATATAATATGCATGAGGGAACATAACTCGTATTCTCGCCTGAACTCCACTTGCACTGCCACTCATAACAGCTGCACCATCGTAACATTGACCTATTAATGTATGTTTCTGCTCTCCTATAAGCTCTAGCAATGCAGTGTTTATTACCCCAGATATAGCATCAGCATCTTGGGCAACAGGATTGAAAAACCCCCAAAAACGCTCAACAGCCGACCCTTGCATCTCGTATCTGTACACAATAGCGAGTTGTTGCTGAGTAGACACATCCGTTGTTTCATCGGCCATGACTGCTAAGTAGTGAGCTATCTTTATTGCTTCTGATATAATTTCCCTGCAGACCGCAAGCATGCAGTCGAGGATGTCATTCTGCACCGTCTTTGAAGTAACTTTGAACACGGTTGCATTTTCTAAGTGTTCTTGCATTGCTATGTCAATAGAGCTTACAAAATTAACAAGCCCACGAAACACCCCGGGATTTTCAGAATTCTCCCGCTCATCATGACCGCGTAGAGCTAGTTCAAATGCTCCACAAAATTTTACGCAATCAATTAGCCCAGAGAGAATGTACCTATTTTTGTCAACTTGCTCGTTGTGTCTCATTACCGACTGCCTGTAAGCGCTGTCTAGTTGAGTGCTGATATTCACACGACCAAGCATGGCGAATCGAATACATGCATTCTTATGTGCACGTGAATTCTCATGCTTTTTTATCTTTTCACTGAGATGCACATCTACTCTTGTCCAGTTACTCGTCGCATTGGAGCTAAACATAAGACAAGGAAAGCAAAACAACGAGTTTCTGATACTGCAACCGAAAAGCCATTTGCATGCTGCGTATACATTGTTATTAAATTTACGTCTATGGTCCCGCTTTTGAGCTTTTGTCACATGCTTAATTACCAAATCGGGCTGTGGACGCCCCAGTCGTTTTATTTCTATTTGTTCCTCATATGTAAGTTCTTCATGGCTTCTTAATATCGAGTCCACCGAATTCATGGCTACCTTTGAAAAGTCACAAGAATTGAGAACCACGAGGTCACTTGCTCAACACAGAGAACATTGTTGTTAAAATAATAGGCTATGTTTAAAACATGTTAGAAAATCCACACTAGTCTCACCTGTTAATTCATTAAGTACTGTCACAGTAAGTTAATCACATTATACCAGAAATAACTTAGTAAAACTGCAGCACACGCTAGTCTTAAGCAAGCTCTTGCATAAACTACAAATTATTAAGAAAAATAGCGTCTCATCAAATGCAGTTGCATTTCCGGATAGTTTCAGCTAAATCTCAAAGATAGCAGCACCTCCCGATAATAAACAGAACCCTGGTGATGTTAATGAGAACTAAAGTGCACGATTACAATGTGCTTATTTCTGGCTGTAAAATTCCAAGGTGTTTTGTTGGCCGCGCAAGCGCAGAGCTGCTAAACGTTAGTAATACGCTAGCACACGAGGCCTGTGCTACAAGCGTTGTTGCCACATACTCAGGTTCTCGGCTGTGTTCAATCTGAAGAGCAGAGCGCGGTATATTTACACAAGTGGCACCGGATAGCGCATTTTATTAAATGTTTCCTGCTAGAGAAAAATGAGATCCACTAAGAAATATTGGAGGTTCACGTGCTCTTGTGCTCCTATACAGCAGCCGCCGCTGATCGAGGTGCAAAGTTAGTTCAGTGTTTGCCACCCCAATAATTTTAGATGTGAACAAAAAGGTAGACATACGAATGAAGAACAAACGACCGTTCATTTTAGGTGTTCTTCAGTCTTCGATCCTTAATTTCCTTTCTAGCTTATTTTGAAAAAGAAACTTCACTAAGACTTTAAATAATAAAGGAAATTTTCAAAACTTATAAAGTTAATAAAAACAATTTGAAAATACTAGAACACCTAATATGTTATTGATTGTTTATTTTGTCTAAAGAATCTTTTCTTTTGTTTTATATATACAAAGATTTAATGACGTAGTAGGTCTTCCAACTGTTTACACAGTTTTCCTATCCTCGTTTTTCCATCTGGAGAACGGTATCTCAAGTATATTGCAAGGTATGTTCATTTCACAAACACAAAAATAACATGTACACGCCAGTTGCACACCGCACTATCCAGGAACGCAAGACACAATTTTGGCAACACATTGTATTTTTTCCGTCACACTAACACTCAAAAGCCGTCAAAGTCCATATAAGTTAGAAATTTCCTATTTTCTTTCAAAAATTGAAATTAAATTAAAACTGAAGGTCAGCTCTTTGGAAACAATTCTTTGTTAGATCTGAAAGATGATAAAGGGATCAATTTGCACAGAGATTAACAGCAAACAATGTAAGAGCAGCTTCTGCAGCTGCGTGTGTTTGATAGGCTGAAATGAAAATGTTGTCTATGAAGTTGGAAAGCGTTTCAGCTGGTTTTAAATGCCTACTTTTTTCACGAAGACGTAAATCTGACTAGCTCACATTTACGTTGCATTGGCATTATTTGCACCGCGCACTACTAGACTCCCCGGGCACCTCTAACAAACCATTCCTTTAATTGTTCATTATTTAACCATTCTTTATTAAAATGTCGTACATACAGCCTAGCGTTCTGTTCATCCAGGTAATTATAAGTTAACTGTTAAACATAAAACAAGGCACCGCAATGGAATACCGAATTAGCACTGCGATCACTTTGCTGCATTCAAATTCATACTGATTCATAAAGTAAACTGCTTCGCCACGTACTTGTATAACATGATATACAGTATATGTGATAATTTTTGTTAGTGTGCTACTAGAGGCACATATCCCATCTTTGCTTACCAGAGAAATTAGAGCCACATGTCAGTGTTATTCTTGCGGAGTTGTTCAAATATCCGAATGTGCGTTACTGTTAACTCTAAATAAAACCGCTCTTTTCAATTTATATATATATATATAGACCTTGGAATTATATTACCTAGACACGCCGCTGGCGCTAGTGTTGATGTCGCTAATTGAAACCCCTCGCGCAGTTGTCTCTGGAGGGCAAAGAACATGTGTTTTGCCGTACCTTCAATACGCTTAAGGCTTTAAAAGCGAGATGCTTTAAATGTTAATTAGGGTTTAATAGTGAACATGGCGCATTCCTATGCTGCATAACTGTATCAACCGCTGGAAAAATGATTCCGAGATCACTTTCCATAGATAAGAATAAATTGTAACACTTGTGATTTGTGTTCCATATTCTTACCGATTTATTCTCATGGATTTTCTCGGGCACCAAGCGAATGATAATTTGTTTTAAGTTTCCAATACATAAACCGGAATTATTGACTCAGTGGTTAGCTGCTCTGAAAGGTGACATGTGTGCCATCGAAATACCACAGACAATACAATTTTGTGAAAAAGTGTTTCCATGAGAATAAAGGCAAAATGACGCTAATTTCATTTTTACAACTATTTTGTATGTGTTAATTAGCATTAGAAATGAGTAACTAAAATATTAAATTCAATATTATAAGTTGTCCTAAATAAAAAAAAAAACAAAAAAAACAACAGAAAACTCGATGAAATTAGTTTTTCATGTCTGTGATTTCAGACTGAAATACAACCCCGCAGGGTGCTAAAAAGGAATCTTGCAAACGTGTAGGAACATTAAGAACATTTAGCAATAATCGACTTTAATTTTAGATTTGGTTATGAATTATTTCAGGAAACACGGATCTTATTCTCCTCTGGTGTACACCATGTTAATATACCTATATTATCTAAATCAAATATACCACAAACACTGATAGAAAATGTTTAGTTAACGTCTAAAATATAGTTTGCTGAAGAGAAATAGAGGTACATAATTTCACATTTATTGTATTTTTAAACTGTACATACCGTCTCTGAAATACCAGTATCGCATAGATATCTTTTTTGTTCTGCTAAATTGTTTTATTTATTTGTTTGTCTTTATTTACATCCTTAGGTAACATCGTCGCATTACCACCTTGATCTTCTATTAGTGCTTAAATTGTTGAGGTGTACATTAAAACTGTACTTCTCGACTAACTTTAAATACATTAGTATCGCATTCATATTTACAGGCTCTTGGGGGTGGGGAATAACGATAATGAAATAAGAATTGCTTCATCATCCTAAATCGAACCCAACATATTTGCACTTTTAATTCAGCATTTTGACCACTTTACTGCAGAGACACTCCTAACAAGCCCCCTTTATAATGTTTGTTGGCGGCTTTGTTCATTGAAGTAAAGTAGGAGAAACTGCGAAAAACAGAATTAACACTGAATTGTGCTCTCTGTGATGCTTACATCCCGTTGTAAAACTCTTTAAATGCTGGTGTGCGATATTCAAGTTAAATTATGTTTATTTTTGCTTTGTTCAGTTGTGGGATGAAATTCCGTCTAGTAAATGAAGTGATTTTATTCTAGTCCCAACAGAACATTCAAGGTCTAATCCATATGCATATATGCTGACGATCATAAACAATCTGTTGTCACAATTGTTTCCATCTAGGCGTGTGGGGCTTGATATAAAATCAGGATATTGTCTTGGAGGCACAAAAAATTTACATTCGTGAGTTTTTCCTGAGAAAACAAATATAACATTAATTAATAATTTCTAATAGTAACCGTCAAAACTAAAATTGCCCGTCATACAACCAGAAAATTCGTCAATTTTGAGGGAAAATCCGTGAAGTTGGCAACCCTGGCAAGGCTTGTATACTCCTTCCTATGGCTAAGAAGCTAGCATATGCAGCTCACCTGAGGATATCATATAGGAGTGACGACACCATCTTTGCACCGCGGCGGAATATTTGTTCCATGCTAACGATTACAAGTTCAACAACGCAAGCAGAAAAGAAATGGTAGATATCACGGTGCCATAGCAACAATATTAGCAAGAGGAACAGCTAGCGTTTGCCTCTCTTCTCTCTTAACCCAGTAGCAAGCAGGTGTAGAGAGAGAGAGAGTGAGTGAGAGAGAGAGAGAGAGAGAGAGAGAGAGAGAGAGAGAGAGAGAGAGAGAGAGAGAGAAAGCATTTACTTCCTCTGTCTGGTGTCTAAGTTGTGGAGTACGCGGTGAGTGCGACTGTAATCGACGTTCCCTTTGCTGAAGAAAGACTGATATCGGTTTAGCAGACGCTGGACCTTCTCCAGTTGTGAAGCGGTTAGATGGCCGGCCGACCTCTGCAGCAAGTCCTTCAGTTGGAGCCCCAAAATATTCGATGGTGCTGGCTGCTCGGATTCGTCGCGCGGCGTCACACTGACAGCTGGCTCACACTTCCCTAGCTCAGTCTCGATCTGAGTGTTCTCGTCCGTGTCCATCGGGTTCAGCCTAACGGCTACATCCTCTTTGCAGGGATTCAATGACCGGGCAGCACATAATCTGCGTTGTGATGCCTTCCGGTCCTGTTCCGGTCCCACCAGGTGCGCCTTTACCTTCTCTTCTTGTGGACACAACTTCATCGTTCTTCAGGATCACCCTGCAAATCCCTGGATGTTCTTGTGGACTTCGGAGAACACCTAATCTTGGCTGAGTCGCGAAAGCCTCCGGCCAACGTCGACCGTGGCCTCGTGACTCCTGAAGGCATCCAATCCCAGTATCACGTCCTCAGTCCCCTTTGCGACAAACACCCACAGTCTCACAGTGCTCCATCCCGGTGTAGGCTCAAGCAGGGCCTCCTCCACGGGCAAGATGTCGCCCGAAGCCGTCGGTAGTTGGTATGGCCGACTGGGTTTTCGTGTCAGCAAGCCTTTCACCACCTCAGGTCTAATTACAGTCACGACAACACTTGTGTCTATGAGTATCCGGCACTACTTCCCTTGTATCCAGGCGTCTGTGATGAGTATATCACCCACTTCTCTAACCAGGGCATGTAGCGAGGGGTTGGTGAAGACGGGCCCGACGTGCCCATCGTCAGGCCGGTCCTTACTCATTTTCCGCCTGCTCGTCGTCTTGGTGTATACAATCCTTCACAACATGATTTGGCTCGCCACATCCCTAGCACACATCACCTGGGTTGTACCTCTCTGGGTTGTACCTCTCTTCCGTTCATAGTGAATATTCCTGGACCTCGAGGTGGGCGCAGGTATTGTCTTGGCCATCTCCATTCTGAGTGCATCGTTGATCGTCTTTATTGTCACCGAACATTAGGCGTTGTTGTATCTCGGCATCAGGCACCCCCTTGACAAAGGAGTAGACAACTTCCTGGGGATCTTAAGTAGGTTGAAGATTCACCAGGGCTTTGTTCGCAAGCTGTTCAATGGCTAGGGCGAACTCCTGCATGGTCTCGCCTCATTTGCAGCCTCGCCTTTAGTTGACTGCGGTAAGCCGCAGCCAAACGATGGTTACCGCAATGGTTGTCGAGGGACTCCCAGATGTCTCCGGGTTTCGACGACATCGGAATCGCCTTTAGTACTTCCGCCGACCGTCCCTGGAGACTTGCTATTAACTCTGCGGCTTCTTCGTCTGCTGTCAATTGGTTTTGGCCAGCGACGGCGGCAAACTGTCGGCAGAAAGCTTCCAAGGTTGACGTCCCATTACACTTATATAGCTTAACGCGCACGGATATTGTGTCGCGTTCGGTTGTCCCGAATTTCAAGTTTTTCAGCCTCCCATCTTTTCCATCATTGCGTTTAGTTCATTGTCACCGCTGTCGACTCTTCCCTCTAGCGTATTAAAGGGTTTCGCGAGGTCTTCCAGGGTGTTAAGGTATTGGTCGTGGTCTGTCGTCGTTTCTCCAAGCTCGTCCAACTTTCCCCCAGGTTCTTTCACATCCTTCTTCACGCCGGTCAGTAGTTAATCGATTTTGGTAGAAAGTTCCGCTTTCATCGTAGACATCTCATTTCTCAGTCTCTCCATGTCGGATTCCATATTCTCTTCTATCTTCTCCGCTGCAGTTTCCATTCTGGTCTTCCTGTCCGTCTGCACCTTTTCTAATGAGCAATTCACTGTCATTGTTTATTACTCATCTTCTCCATGCTCGATTCCATTTTGTTGTCTAATTTCTCCACTGCGGTTTCTAATTCTTTGTCCATCTTCATTTCGGCCAACAAATTCTTCATCATCTCCTCCATCTCAGCGTAGTGATCCCACTTCTCACAGCATTGTAACATATATCTTTATTATTTCAAAGTTAGAAATAAAGTCTTTAAATCACTGCACTATATAGTTAACTTTGAATTTTGAAGTATAGAATATATATGGATAACATAAGAATTTAAATTTCATCTCGATAGCTTTTTTAATTTTAAAGTTACAACACTTGAAAAAGAAAATGCATGATCCAATTCCACATAACAAACATCATGATATAATATTCATTTTAAATGACTACATAATTTATCTTATTCCAACATACAGATTACCCTGTAATACATTTGTATTTGTTTACTCAATAATTATCAAGATAATTTGCGTATAACTAGTTTTGTTTGCTCTATTACTTATATAGTATGAAGAGGAGGTATTTACCCAAGAATTCAATACCGAGGTTTCACCAAAATACAGTCTTGAGATTTCCTAAATTAAAACAATCAGTTTTAATTCAAGATTCGTGTGCGCGATATGTGTGTGCACATTACAGAACAAAAAGGAAAATTCGGATAAATACTGTAATAAGTGTCTTTATTGGCCCGAGAGTTAGTTACAAATACATACTTTAAATCACTGCTCCAAATATTTCACTTAATATTAGACTGTCAACAGTTTACATCTCCATACCGCCCACGACTCGCACACCACTATACACGAACACTCCAGTCTCTCACGACTCAGTACAATTCACAGCAAAACTGCGATGCACTTCTCCTTTTATAGTGAGAAAATGACGTCACAAACTTTCTGGAAACTTGGCGATGGTAGTAGAAACGTTTCGAATATCAGGAAGAATTATGTCGTGAGAAGAATCTCGCGTTCCGAGAGATCCTGTTGCGGCGCGGCGTTGTTTACGCATCCAGCTGTGATGACTCACATTCCAATTTCCCCCGCATGCCAGTGCGAACATTAGAGGTTGCACTCACGGACGTCATTGTCCCACTTCTGCCTACTCAGGGCTAGCAGGAACGACCAGCGCCATCATTACGAGCTTGACGATACCAATGAACTAGCAGTCCCCCCCTCCGAGTATCCTCTAGATGTAGTAGACGATTATACTCTTCACCATAAGTACGGCCCTTACCATAGGTATAAAAGCTCGGTGCAAGTTTGTCCGGGTAGAGCGTTATAGCCATACCAGATCACCTTGCTAGAAACTTTTACTGTTGGCCTGCCGGTCGTAAAAGGCAGTCATCCAATCGCTCTCTAATTGGATGTTTCGAGGCGTCATCTAATGCATGTAACGTCGGTCCAAGAGATACTCCACGTAGTTGACTTGTGGCCGTTCTGCCCCAGAACTCCTGAACATCAGGTCGCATGGCAGTCGCAGCCCTCTGCCAAACACAAAACTGGCAGTGTCAAACTAGTGGTGTCGTGGGTTGAAGAGCGTTAGGCCAGCGGTAGGCACACTCACACCCCAGTATCTCTGCTGATTGGCCACAATCTTCCTCAAATGTTCTTCCGTCCTTCATCATCAATGAGCCCCCCCCCCCCAAGGGCCTACTACGGTAGGTACGGGTTAGGCGCACCCGGGGTCCAGAGCCACCTTGGCTCACTCTGTGGGCAACCTCAGAGTGGTGAGGGAGTCAGCAGGTCAAAATGCCCACCCACGTGTAGGCCGTGCGTGGAGACCCGTGTCGGTGAAAAGGAATATCCTATTTGGTTGAGGGTTGCGTACCTGAGCCTGGGCTTCTGTCTTTCAGTGACTGGGGAGATTTTTTTTTTTTTGGGTAGTGTTTAACGCCCGCTTTAACTACTAATGGCACCGCAGGCGGTGACACTGATGATACATGAATGATGATGGAGCACCGGTGGAATGCGATGGCGGGGGAAACCGGAGTACCCGGAGAAAACCCGCCCCAGCGCCGTTTTGTCCACCACAAAACTCACATGCGGTCGCTTGGGATCGAACCCCGGCCGTCTAGGTGAGAGTCGAGTGGTCTAACCACTCGGCCACGGCGCGGCCGACTGCGGAGATGGCGCACCCTAATACACCGTTTTGGTTTCTGACTTGCCTAAACGGCAGGCTAGGGACTAACCCACCCTAGTCAATCGGCCAGGACTAGGTATTATACCGAACTCCAGGTTGAGTGGGACGGCGTGCCTGCTATATCCCCTGTGTAGCCCTGTCACCTCAGTGGGGTGACCCCATGTTGGGCTCCATGGTAGGTGGGGAGCATTAGAGGATGAATTTATTCTGCTTTTTTCATGGAAAAAATAAATAGTAAATTTATAGTAACGTGTCTGGAAAAGAAGTAGTTGAGTCCAGTGGTCCTCGCTACTTGGTTATCAATAGAACAGAGGAAGGGAGGAAATGTACCTCGGTTAGCCCTTTGCTATCCAAAAGGGTTTAGACAAAATTGCTGGTCCGGTAAAATCTTGTATCAGAGCCCGAAATGGAACTCTCCTGGTGGAAGTACTGTCAGCATCCCAGGCAGAGAAGATACTTAGAGCCAAACTCTTAGGAAGCTATCCCATTAAGGTCGAAAAGCATAAGAGCTTGAACTCTTCGCGTGGCGTTATCATCACCCGCGCCTTGGACGGTTTGTCCAACGAGGAGCTTCAAGAGGACCTATCAGACCAAGGTGTCACATCTGTTTATAGGGTTCAGAGGAAAGTTAATGGTGAGTTCATGCCTACCCGTACCCTGTTCCTTACCTTTGATCGGGTAGATCTTCCCCAAAGGATTAAGGCAGGGTACGAAGCCATCGAGGTTAGGCCCTATATACCCAACCCACTCAGATGTTACAAATGTCAGCGGTTTGGGCATACCAGTGGCTTTTGTACTGGCAATTCTACCTGTGCTATCTGTGGAGCCGCATCGCACGATGGAAGTTGTACTACCACTCCATCTTGTGTAAATTGCAGTGGGGAACATCCATCTAGTTCCCGCAATTGCCCCCGTTTCACAGAGGAGATGGCGATCCAGCAGATAATGGTGAAGGAGAAGGTGTCCTCCGAAGCCCGTAGGCTCCTGCCCCTACACCAACCCTCAGTCCCGCGCTCTGGTACCTATAGCTCGGTTGCAGCTAAACCGGTGCCGAGCCGGTACATCGCGTCCCAAACCGGCGATATAAATTGGGCCTATTGCAGAGAGGATTATCGTTGCCAGTCCAATAACGAAGCCCGCTACATCTATATCGGCTGCATCTACCACGAAATCTACCATCGTGAAGAGCTCTTCGGCAGCAGCGTCACCCATACCGTCTACCTCGGGCAAAAACACCGCTACACCCGTAGGATATTCTGCACCTGTAAAGACCTATAAGACTAGCTATGTGGGAACCGACTTTCTGAAGAATAATGCCAAGCCCTCTTCTAAAGTATCTCCGGGAAAGACAAGTCCACGTGCTTCTCCTCGCAGATCCTCTCCTGAGGAATCTTCTGGGAGGAGTACCGATCGGCGACGAACATCTTCGCCGATCAACACCTCCAAGCGGTTCGAGGTTCTCGAACCGAAATTGTGAATTGGACAGGGGTCCTCCCAGGTGGAGGAGATGGACCAGGAGGATTCTGCCCTTCCTGCAAGACGGCCAGTGCATAAGCGGCAGGATGGTGCTCCTGAAAAAAGTATTAGTCAAACGGCCAAGAAAACTAAACTAAACCGACCAGCGCAGCCAAATATGCAGAAACGCCTTTCCATTTAAAACTTATCCTATACCAATCCCATGGCTATCCTTCAATGGAACACACGTGGAATCCGATCACATCGACCAGACCTGGAATTGTTGCTCTATCAGAATCAGCCTTTGGTCGTGTGCTTGCAAGAGACCAAACTCCGCCCGCAAGACCACCTTACAATAAAGCAGTACGCTTCTGTCCGGTGTGATATATCACCGATGGAGTACCTGCACATGGGGGCACCATTATTCTTATCAGAGATGATGTTTTCGTCGAATCCGTACCCCTTCATTCCGACATACAGTCCATTGCTGTAAGGATTAAGCTACCTTCCATTTGCTTCACCATATGCAGTATCTATGTACCTCCATCTGACGACCTCTCGCACGCTGATACAGCAGATCTAGTCTCCCAGCTACCAACATCTTTTCTGCTGGTAGGGGATGTGAATGCCCACCACCCACCTTGGGGCTCCCCTCGATCTTGTGCGAGAGGACAACTGCTTGCCGATTTCGTGGATTCTCTTAATCTCTCTCTCTCTCTCTCTCTCTCTCTCTCTCTCTCTCTCTCTCTCCTGAACACCGGGGAGCCTATCTTTATTTCTGACGCCTACAATAGTTTTTCTCACCTGGATATATCAATTTGTTCTCCATAGCTGGCAGTTTCCTTACAATGGAATATCATCTCTGACCTACATTCTAGTGACCACTTTCCTATTCTTATTTCTCTCTTAGCTCAGGACGTATGTTTCACAAGCGTATCTAGAGGCGCTTAGAACGAGCCAAATGGAACCTTTATTCTAACTTGGCCGTTTTTCAGTGCAACGAGCATGACTCCGTGGATTGTTTAGTCCAGCCCCTCACCGGGAGTATTATTTGCGCTTCTGAGCTCTCTATTCCGCGGTCGACAGGACGCCGCCGTCTATTCCCTGTCCCTTGGTGGACAGATGAATGCCGGAATGCCATTCGTACTCGCCCACGTGCTCTCAGAGTTTTCCAGCGGTACCCTACTCTCTGTAATCTTATACAATATAAAAAGCTGCGTGCCCAATCTAGGAAAAGTATTAAGGATAGCAAGAGAACATCATGGAACAACTTTGTAGCATCTTTTACTCGACATACCCCTTCCTCTGTTGTATGGAATAAGTTAAGGCGTGGGACCGGAAAAGCGACCCATTTGCCAATAGCCGGTCTGAAGACTCTTGCCGGCACTGTGGTTGATCCGTTGGACATGGCTAATACTCTTGGCAGTGCTTTCGCTCAAGTGCCTAGCTCAGAGAACTATTCCCCTGAGTTTCTTCCAAATAAGGCCCAGGTGGAATCGCAAGGGTTTGCCTTCTGCTCTGGAAACCTTGAAGACTACAATTGCCTTTTCACCATGGCGGAGCTAGACCATGCACTTTGATCTTCGCGAAACTCAGCACCAGGGCCAGATGGTGTCCACCTCCAAATGTTGCAACATCTCTCTCCTGAAGGTAAGGCTTTCCTGCTCGAGGTATATAACCGTAATTGGGTGAACGCCTCTTTCCCAGCTCTGTGGCGGGAGGCCACCATCATACCCATTTTGAAACCTGGAAAGGACCGCCATCTCCCTTCCAGTTACCGTCCTATTTCCCTCACCAGCTGCGTTTGCAAGGTGATGGAACGCATGCTTAATAGACGGTTGGTGTGGTGGCTGGAATCCCATAATCTTCTGACCAACATCCAATGTGGTCTTCGAAGGCGTTGTTCAGCGGTTGACCACCTTGTCACTATCGACGCAGATCATGAACGGCTTTCTTCAAAATTGTCAGACGGTTGAGATCTTTTTTTGACCTCGAAAAGGCTTACAACACCTGTTGGAAGGCAGGGATTTTACGTTACCTCCACAACTAGAACATACTTGGACGCCTACCGTTGTTTATTCAGGAATTTCTGAGGGACCACGTTTTTCGAGTAAAGGTCGGCTCTGTTTTTTCTCACAATTTTATTCAAGAGAACGGAGTGCCGTAGGGCTCGGTGCTAAGCGTGCCGCTGTTTGCTATAGCGATTAATTCCATATCGGAATGTGTTCGCCCAGGTGTCTCGTCCTGTTCGTTCGTGGTCGACTTTGCCATCTTATGCACTTCTCAGCATACGCCGTTTTTGGAACGGCGTCTCCAACGGTGTTTGGTCAATTTGTTTGATTGTAGCTCGAAAAACTGCTTTCGTTTTTCATCTGAGAAAACAATCTGCGTTAATTTCTACGTAGAAAATGGCGAATGTCACCTTCTCTTCATCTCGGGCCAGATATCCTGCTCTTCGCAGATGAGGTGAGATTCCTGGGGTTGATATTCGATCGAAAACTATGCTGGTCATCTCATAAAACTGCTTTCGTTTTTCATCTGAGAAAACAATATGCGTTAATTTCTACGTAGAAAATGGCGAATGTCACCTTCTCTTCATCTCGGGCCAGATATCCTGCTCTTCGCAGATGAGGTGAGATTCCTGGGGTTGATATTCGATCGAAAACTATGCTGGTCATCTCATATAGCACAGCTTAAAGCGCGGTGTGACCGTTCTCTGAATAGTTTACGGATACTAAGCGGAAAATCTTGGGGAGCATATCGGACAGTACTGCTGCGTCTTTATCGTGCACTGATCCGATCAAAGTTAGAATATGGATGTATTGTTTATGCCTCAGCACGCCCATCTGTGCTCGCATCCATCGTTTACTCCCTTTTTTGATTCCGTATTGGACGACCGTTATAAAAACCTCTTACGTAGTCCAACACCTGCAGGATTTCGATTCCGGGAGCGATTTCGAACGCACGGTCTTGAAATGCCTGATATGTTTCCCAAGGGGGAGAGGGTTCAGCCACCTTGGTTTCGTGCTTCCTCCCACATAGATCTCGGGATGACGGCTTATGCGAAATCTTCAACGCCAATGTTTAGTATATATATATATATATATACATACCGATGGCAGTAAGTGCGCCGATGGAGTTTGATGTGCCTTTGTCACTCGAAACGAACCATTTACATTCCGTTTGCCGAGTAGCACATCCATTTATTCTGCCGAGCTGTATGCTATTTACCAAGCCGTTTTATATATTCGGCGTCGAAACTTGGGTGACTGGCTTCTTGTGAGTGCGTCCCTTAGTGCACTTCAGCGCCTTCGTGAGCTGTACGTTTACCATCCTCTGGTACAGCGCGTTCAGGACATCCTCCACATTTTGCACACTTCGGGTGTAGATGTGGAGTGCGCTTGGGTTCCTGGACACGTTGACGTAACGGGGAATGGACTGGCGGATTTGGTGGCAAAGAAGGCATCATCTGCGCCCAGTGTTACCACTAACTTTGTGACTGCCGAAGACTTTAGATTTGTTGTCCGCAGAGCGGTAATTTCGAGCTGGCATAGAGAGTGGTCCGCTCTTCGCGGCAACAAACTTCGGGAGGTGAAGGAGCTCCCAATACACTGGGTGACTTCCTCGTGTCGCTCTCGTCGCGAGGAAGTTATTTTAGCAAGATTGCGTATTGGCCACTGTATTTTTAGTCATAGCCACTTATTTCAGAGGGAACCTCCACCTGTCTGCCCGCTCTGTGGCGAAACGCTTTCAGTCCGGCACGTACTTGTAGAGTGTGCTCCATTAGCACCACTACGAGCCACTCTACGACTGCCGGCCAGGCTTTCGGAGGTCCTGGCCGATGATCCCAGAGCGGTGGAGAACGTTTTTAAAGTTTTATCTGAAGTGACATACGCCTTAAGTATCTAGTTTTATTTTTGCTGTTAAAGTTTTAGTGGAAATGCTTGAGTGATACGTGAGGTTTTTGAAATCTTTTATAACCCTTGAAACTTTTAGTCACTATTGTTTTATGTTCCCTCTTGTTTTAGTAGTTTTAGTGTCTTAGTTTTATCGCCAGCTCTGGATTCAGGGCTGGACAGTTATTTTATTTTAGTTTTAGTTGTTTATGCTGATTTATCTATATTTTAGCTCTTTTGATAGAGATCCGTTTTAGCATACAGCTCAGGTGTTTTAACTCCCCAGTTTTATGTTATGGGCGCTGATAACCTAGCAGTTGAGCGCCCTCAAACCCCATTCATCATCATCATCATCATCATCATCAATGAGTCCCATTGGGCCCAGTAGGAGCTGCTCCCTCCTCAGCCCTTCGTTATCCCATCCAGCTACAGGCAAAGCTGAAATAACACGCTGCAGCGCGCTCCTTCTCTTCAACCTTAGTGCAGTGCTCGCACTCCTCTGGTCAGGGTAGTCTGGAAAATGCATCCGCATTTGTTTGGCTCCGTGCTTTTCCGACGTTCAGATTAAAGTTGTACACTTGCATCCTCTGAACTCAACGGGCTATCTCAACTTCTTGAAGTTTGACAATCAGGTGAGAGCGGATGGAAAGGCTGGCCATGCAGGTACTTGTGGAGGGGCTCCAGCGATTTCACTGCTGTCAGGAGCTCTCGCCGGGTAACGCAGTTCTTTTCTGCTTTGAGAGCGTCTTGCTTAATAGGAAATTACCTGCACCTGGCCACCCTGCATCTGTGGTAGACGCCGCCACTGCTGGCATCGTGTCCACGTTAAAGTCTCCCCCAAGTTGTGGAAGCTCCAATATAAGAGCAATGCAGAGTGCTGGCTTTAGCGCCTGAAACGCACTCTCTGCCTATTCTGACCACATCTAAGGCCGGTGCTCTTCCATTAGACGGGTGAGAGGTTTCGCGATGTTGGAGAAACCTCTTACGAACAGACGGCAGTAGCTGCATAGGCCCAGGAAACTTCGCAGCTCTCGTTCATCAGTTAGCTGGTGGTAGCATCAAGGTTGCATTTTCTTCCGAACAATAATTTCCTTTCCAGACATTTTATCAGTGAATTATATTCTAACCAGTTTGAAAGCTTTATTTGGCAAATGTACTGTGAATACCATATTATTTGGTGAGTAAAATGAGTCTATAACTTTTACATTATGTTACAACCTTGCATGCAGGTAGCCATATTTACGGTATGCATATAAAATGTTTACTCTTACATTCCAATGTTCCACGAAAAAGCTGAAATAACTTTTAGAAGAAACTTTTTAAAACCCATAACTGCCCGAATGTTTCAAAATCTGATATTTTTGTGAATATTTTGTTTATTGCGTGTTTATAATCTAAATATTGCATACAAGATGTTATTTGACCTTCAACAACTTTAGTATCACTGAAACAGAACGCGACCATATTGGATGGGCTGGGCACTTAGATGCAATGCTTTCTTGCCACTCAAATTCAACTACAAGTATTCAGGAAGCAGTACATAATATAAATAAGACAACATTTGAACAAAGTATTTATTATAAATTTATTTTAACAACAACAAAAATAACGGAAGAAGGTCTTCCTGCTCCTCTTACAGGTTTCATATATCTGTTTAGGTACACTTACACAATAGCTCTTCTGAATTTCACCTAAGTAGTACTAGCTTCTGATCCTTCTTCAGTTTCCAGGTATTATGAAAAGCATAATACCATTTCTTATTTCTAATAATTATTCTGCCCATAGCAATGAGTTCATCTTTCTCAATCCCTGATATTATAAACTGCAAGAATCGGAGGACGTGGTGCTCGATTTGCCTTCTCTTTCGCAGAATATCTTCTTACAGATAATGCAGGTTCCATTCCTTCACATGTGGATTCTACAGCAACCACAGAATTGTGCACGCATTTTGTAATAATAATACCATGAATATTCAAAATGGCCTGTTTTCACTTTTATCCAAAACTTCTTTTAGAGGAAGGATTAAGGTAATCTGTTTTCTCTAACAGTGTCTGTTCCTCCATAGCCTTCTTCTCTTCGAAAACACAGAACAGCAAGTCCTTAAAAGAGATTGTCAAAGAAGAAGTGGAACGGTATGCTTTACTTCCACTGTGAAAGCATCTATCATCTATCTGAATAAAAGGGGCAGTAGCCTCACCGAACTGCTGTTGATCTGCCGCATTTGGATTTGGTGATGTTCTTTGATAAAAAGAAAACTTTAAGGAAAACCAGATGTTGTACATCAACACCATGCTTTATACCCCTCAAATAAGTAATGGTTTCCCTGATAAATTGTTTGCAAGAATGTTTTCCAAAGTATTTTTTCACTGATTCATCATGAGCTAGATTTTGCTGAGGAACAACAAGCTTATTACATTTGTCTCTTATTCTATCAATAAAGAGCCTAATATCCCACATCCTGTTTTCATCCGTTTTGTTGTCGTTACAGTGCAATAATTTGTTCAAAATGGTTTCTTCTTATGGAATTGCATACAATTCCTTTTTTGTGTCTGAATTTGAATGGGAGTGGGCTATAACTACTTAGAATGAGAATGTCAAGGAAACATCTAATTTCTTCACAGCCTACATTAGGACTAGGAGAGTTCTTAAATAGTGCATAGTTGTTTAACTCATCAACTAGAAATTGTATGATGTCATCATCAAAAAATAACTCAAAGGTTTCCTGAGGCGACGTATCAACATACGCGCAAAATTTTGAATGAGGTGAACGAGTCAGGTGTGAATTGCACAATGAGCCCAGGGTTTCTGCTTATTTCTGTGTTTATAAACTATATTTCATGACTCTTTTTCAATATGCATATTCGTCAATCTTAATTTCAGCTTCGGCCCGGAGTTGTCGAGCATTAAGATTATATGAAATTCCCCCTTCGTCCTTATCGCCTTAAGCCTCATTCATAAGAACTGCTGGCTCGGGTGGTACTATGCAAATTCCATCAGCCTGAAGAAAAGTTCCTAAAATATAATAAGATATCCCGCACAGTCATACCTGGTTCTAAACATTTTGCGAGACCTCTATTATGAAATCAATGAGAAATAGAAAGAAAACAATATTTGACCCTTTAACAGCCAGCGTGTCCATATGGACACAACTGAAACACGGGCGTCATAAGCAGAAGGTGAATAATTAATTAACAACTTCTCAGTACCGAAACTATCGATAATTGTATTTAGATTTACTGCAAATTATTATATTTAAAAAAAAAAAAAAAAAAAGAATATTTTCATAAAACAATGCTTACTTCACATCAGCATGCTTCATTACTCTAGCCGAAGTACTATCAACAATACAGACTTTCACAGCCACACTGCGAATGGTAATAATGAACGAGCGTAGAGTTCAAACCCCTTAGACAAGAATACATGGTTGCCAAAGCCAAAAAATAGTTACAGGTTGACAATGCAAAACTAATAAAAAATATTTGACAACCGTGCCCATATGAACACACTGGGAAATTACGGGTTTAAATAATACATTTTCTTTACAAAGTGAAAAGTGTTAGGAATTAAAGAAATATTAACTTATGAAGTTATAAAGTGAATAAAATAAAATTGTTAGGCATAACCATTTTTGCATAACTTTTCGGTTTGTACATTAGAAATAATATATGTAGTTTAGAAACAAACATACTTTGAAAATCTAATATTTTGTTGGGTACCCTTGGCTTTAATAACTGCCTAATACCTTCTCTTCATAGAAAGTAACCAAGTTCTTGCATTCTTCTTGGCCGATTTTATTCCATACTTCTTCCACAAACGTTTAAGCTCTAGTTCAGCCTTGACTCTGCTTTTATGGACTCGTTTCTTCAAAATGCTCGATAGGATTCAAGTTTGGTCTCTGAGGAGGTTTTGTGTGTGTGTGTGTGTGGGGGGGGGGTTGGATGGGTGCGTGTGTGCTTAGCAATTTGGGTACGTTTCATTTCAACCCGTTCATATTCAGCTTTGTCTTATGTTTATTGTCATCCTGTTGAAAGGTATATCCAGGTGCCATGTCCATTTTCTTGATACTGTGCTTTACATTGTTCTTTAAAATATCATAATACACCAAAATATGCCAGAATGAATTCATGTAAAATATAATGGTCACACCCCCCATACCAGCCAATGCTCCGTGATGATCGGCGGAAATGTATAATGAACAGTTTAGAGAACATATATTGTGCACGGAGTTCCAAGAATTATCAACTTGTGCACTGAGCTCCAAGAATTTTCAACCAGTTGACATGTAATGTCATTAATTCATTACTGATGAATTATTTAGACACTTTTAATACAAATTGCTATATTGTTAAAATGAAAGCACCAATTGTTGTTTCTTACTAAATATTTAACTTTTTATAAATATAATCACACTATGTGAAAAATAAATTAAAATTTTTAGCACATAAAAATCCGCTCTCTACATATAACTTAAATGATGCATAACAATTTCTACGTGCACATCAGGTTCTTTCGAGGCATCAGCTGAAACTGGGAATATTTCTTTGTAGTATTCAGTTACATATTGGTTGATATTGTACTGATCTCCCTTTTCATTAAGAACCCCTGTTCTAAAGTAAGGTTCAGTAACAGGACAATTTGTTATTGCATAAAAGGCATCCCGACATGGGTTCGATCCCAGGTGACCGCATGTGAGATTTGTGGTGGACAAAGTGGCGCAGGAGCGGGTTTTCTTCGGGTTCTCCAGTTTTCCCCGCCATTACATTCCACCGGTGCTCCATCTTCATGCCATGTATCACCAGTGCCATCGCCTGCGGTGCCACAAGTAATAAAAGCAGGCGTTAAACAGTACCAAAATAAATAAAATTCATCCTGATACAGGTGTTGACACAATGCAGGAATTAAAATAGACAATTTAAACGTAAATGGTACCACAAATACTCGCAACTGTACAGTATTTTAATAATTTGAAGGAACTGACTTGAAAGTACCAGATTTTTAGTAATTTGGTCATGTTGATTTCGAATCTTTTATTATGTTCCATCATCCTCGGTTTCTATTGTTATGATACCCTAGGTGTGTCGTTTCTCCGTATCTCTCTCTAACGCTATATTAGAACATATAATACTAAATACTAGGTATATATACATAAAATTTATATGATACGGTTCGGGTAATACAGTGATGATGTGAAAAAATGTTAGTGTTTTCGGTAGTTCATTTTTTTATCTTTTTTTTTAGAAAAATGTATATAGTTTTTGTTTAATTTTGGAGATTCACAAAGAAAATAATGTTATAGTATTAAATTTGTATCATCAAAATAAAGCAGTGCGCCCTAAAAGAATGCATAAACATTCTGTAAAATATTTAGTATATTCTGAGATAACGGCTCATTAGTGGGGTAGGGCTTGACGATTTCCCTAATTTTATCACGCCACGGATTTGTTTGGATGCACTTAATTAAAATTCGTGAATTTGAAATTCTTACTTACCTATTATACAGAACATAAACGTTACATACGAAATTTATTATGCATTAACCTCCGGATCCTGAAACAGTTGGGAACTTATTCTGTGGGATATTCTTTTATGCGAAGATGGATTTTCTTGCTGAGGAAACTAACAACAGTTGCTCATCATGGAGGGTTCCCATCTACTTTGACATATATCTACGTTCCATTTGGTGTGTATATTGGTGAAAACGTTCCCCGTTCATCGCTAAGTGCACCCAGATCCTCAGGAAAGAGGTCTAAATGCGAGGTCTATGAAAGAAAAAATACTTCTGACAAGTGTTTGAAATCTTCCCGATTTGTCCACTCCCTTTTTCATAATCCCAGTTTTATATGTAAAGGTGGAATATACGCATTTAAAGGTTCACCAATGACATGTGTTTTACGTTCTGCTTCTAGGATTTGAATTTTTCTCTTTTGGGCTATTCTTTGATTGCGCAGTGTTGTTCAACATTTGGACTATCCCACAGACACAGGAAATAACGGAAGTTTGTGAATCCACTCTGCAATCCTAGGTTAAGCCAAATAAATTTAAATCACCACAAATACGCCAGCTACGTATGTTCCTTGTTTTTAATGGCTTCTAGAATTAGTGACATACTTTCATGAGTTTCTTTCATACCAACTGCATGGACCACAGGAACAGATGACAGTTTATTGCCATTTAAAGAAGAACAGCCTTCAAACTAATTCTGGAAGAATCTATATATAATCACCAACCTCAAAGCTGTGTACAATGTTTAGTTATGACATCTAGCCTGTCACATCACAAAAAATACAGTTAACTTTCTTGCCTAAAATATGGCAACAAGTATTGTTTACTATTTCGACAAAAGGTAACTTTGGTGTCCTTTCCCGGCAAATTCCACCCCTGAAGTCTTTAAGCCAGGAGTTCAGAATCTTGCTTTGACAGGTATAAGTCGCGTACTAAGTCATTAAGTTAGTTTTGCGGTGGAAAATGTGGATTTCTTTCTCCCATAAGCTGTAAGACGACTCGCTAGGCGTTATTGCAATTACACTGTTGTCTGATTCTTTGCCCTGTTTTCTGAACTTTCTTTGCCAATTTAAAGGAGGTACTGGTAAGTCATTCCCATGAAATTCTGTTCAGCAAGCTGAACAGAAATAGGCATGAGATTCTGTGTTTACTTTCTATGAAAACCCTGATTTTCTTGTTCGCGCCATATCAATGGAAGAGCAAACGGCACATCTGTTTCTCCCCTTCTAGCCAGTGAGTCAGTTTTACATAGCATCGGTTGCAACTTATACGTTGTGCGAAACCTTTATCATGGGTCCAGTGGGCAGTCAAAATACTGCGATATGCAGTTTTCAGTAGTGTTATAATTGGTTCTGTTTGTTTACTATTAATTCTCTGCAGAGGTTAAAAAAAAAATGGAGAAAAACTTTAAAATTCTGCACTGAATGAAAAATGTAGAACTTACCACCAAGGTTTCAACAGAGATATTAACTAATGGAAATGTTTACATAATAGAAACATTTTATTTTCATCAACGTAGTCAGTACATTATATGTAATAAAATCCAGACTGTCAGTTCCCAACACCTTGTTGAGTTGTGCCTTCGTTAGTACTGACAGTCTGCGCATGTTACCAACTCTGTGATACAAAAGTTCCCAGAAGCCATTTAAAAGTCGCCGTTCTTTAAACAAAATACAAAAAATTTGAAACAAATGTAGAAATAAATAAAGTGTCAAATTCGCTTAAAATTTATTCACGGAGTCAGGTGGTTCATATAAATGGCAACACTTCCTTATGCGCTTTAGCCCAATTCTTAGTGCAAGGATCGAGTTCAAAGTACATATCAATATCCATCGTATTATGCAATTTTGATTTCCCTGTGCTCATTTGACTGAACACTCTCTTCAGTTTTGCATTTGAATGGGGGAGACTGAACACTTTAATTGCGGCACACCATAACTCTTAAAAGAAACTCATTCCTGTGAAATCCTTATGAGCACCTACTTCAGCTCAAAAATCCATTGTATGACTAGTTTTGAGCCATTTTATGAAACTGATAATCCGCCGCTTTATTGCAAAATTGTTACAGCAATACTGGGTATAGAATAAATGAATTAATTTTGGAGTACATAATTGTATTGAAAAATCTTTCCCCTAATATATCGAAACAGACTCCAAAATAGTCGCCAATCTTAAACATGAATTTTTATCCCTGTTGTGCTTCTCAAATGCCCCAGATTTAGCTACTTTCCCCCCAAATTAACAACACTGAGTCTGTGTGAGGTATAAGTAGGTGTTGCTCAGCAAAGAGCGCCATGTGTATGAGTGCTTCTGTAGGACTACTGCAACAGGGAAGAACGTCTTCGACACAAACCTACTCCGCGTTTACAACCTTTGAGGTGAAACTCGTTTCATAATGGTGACGTAATGTATTGCAGGAGTGAGCTACAGATCAACCAACATATGTAACAGAAAGCTTTACATTTTTGTCTGTCCAGGTGAACGTGAATATCTCGAGAATCAGAAAATTGAACACCTTTGTTAATTTAATGATCTTCCTTGATCAAGGTTTAGGCAGGTGAAGTTTTATTACAAACTGACATTTTCGTTCTCTGCGTGTAGCTTGGAAATGGATCATACAGTGCCTGAATGACAGCTGTGAACTGACCTTGAAAGTAACAACGCTGCCAACTTTAAAGCAGTTTACTCGGCACAGCACACTAAGTAAACGTATATGTATGCGTAATAAGTGGATGCTCATGGCATTCTAGCACTAAGAATGAACATCAGGTCACAATAAGGTCATACAGATGGACAGTAAATAGGCAGAAGAGAAAGGGAACAGTCTGAGGCGAAGGCTGCAGTTCGAAAATCGCCGAGGCGAGCATCTAACATTATTGAGATGTACCAAATGCATCAGCTCACGTTAATATTGCGCTTGCGTTGGATTTTAATGTTTGTGTTACTTATTGTTTCCTTCTCATTTTAAAAAGCTAGCTTTTCTTTGTACGTACGAACTATGTGGGAACTTTTTGGATGTAACCTACTATAGATAGCACATCGGATTCTTTCCATGTCAATTCACTTCTTGGTGCTTATTAGCATTTATATTTAACCTATTTCTGCCCAGAATGACAAATGTTAAGTAACACTTTTGTATTTTTGGTAACAAAAGCAATCTTGAAATGCTTATTGCTGTGTGTTTTTTGATTAAGCAGGCTCCATTATTGATGTGCAACAGGTTTGAGCTGATAAAAGGCCGATGGCAGAATTTTGAATCGCTGTATGCATTTTCTGGTATAAGATTGTCTTGGAAAAAGAAGTATTATTTTCCACCATGATATACCTATTTTTAAACCAGGGTTTAGAGATCTTAAAGTTTACTAAATAGGTTACTCACAAATTGAAATGTATAATTATGCTACCTATTTCAGTTTTATTTATGTGTTAGGTATATGTTACGCTAGGCAGAACCGTTGTTATACTTTGCTTCTCTTTAGAGGATTATCTCACCACTAAATTCTGACAATTGAGTATAATGAAGAAGACGCTACAGACATTTATTTAACCCCTTGAGGGCAATGTGAGGCCAGATGAAAATTCAGGTGAAGGTGTGGGTGGAAAGATAGATAATCTTGGAACGAGACAACTTCAAACGGGTGCAGATGCGGTTTTGGCAAGCAGAGGAAGGCTAGGTTGTGATCCTGAAGACAATTGCTGAGGGTGGTAAACCAGTAAATGGGTTTTCAGAGGAAAGTGAAAGACCACAGGTCTTAAAAAGTGTAATGAAAGCCTGGAAAGCGGAGGACCTACAGATTAATAACTTTATATATCCTGACAGTGATCATAGTAAATATAAAAATGTTTCTCCAGTTCAGCTCTTTGAACAGTTTTGGAGTGATGATACTTCAGTTTCTCGTCACCAAGTGAACAAAAGGTTGTAAAACAATGCTAATTCTCTACCCACCGGAAGATGTTACTGGAATTTAGTGTCTCATGTGAGAAATGAAACGTTATACAACATTAGGGGGGAAAGACAGATTTGAAACAATACTCATTTACACTGCGCACGCGTGTGTGTGTGTGTGTGTGTGTGTGTGCGCGCGCGCGCGGGTGCGTAGCAATTTGGGTACGTTTCATTTCAACCAGTTCACATTCAGCTTTGCCTTATGTTCACTGTCATCCTGTTGAATGGTATATCTAGGTGCCGGTATGTGTGTGTGTGTGTGTGTGTGTGTGTGTATGTGTGAAGACTTCGCCCTTCACTTAGTATGTTAAAAGAAGATTTTCACTGCATTTTCAGCCTGAGAAAGACCTGGAGTGTGAGAGCATGGTAAAGCATTTTGGTAGGCAGGAATGCAAATACTTTCCGAAAGGTAAACCAACTAGATTTGGCTATAAAGCATGGTGCCTAAATATAAAGTTGTGCTACCAAGCGGATTTTTAGGCACCTATTCCAAGGAACATATCAACAAAGAAATGAAAAATACGAAAATGAAAATGAAAAATGTACTGTGCCTATAGTGCAAATAATGAACTCCCTACTGGAAAATAAACATCTAACATACAGGTTTTGCTTCAACAACCTGTTTAAAATACAGGCATTCTTGGTTCACCTAAAGGAATGAGGTTATGGTGGAACTGGAAATATTCGTGAGAATTGTCTGTCCAACGACGATGTCCAAAAATAATAACAGAGAAGACCTCGTTTGCAAGAGCAGCGAGGAAAGTGAAATGACCAATACCAGGAATCTATAGCAGTTGGGCACATTAGCAACTGGGCACAAAGCAAACATAGTAACAATTGGGCACATGGATCAAGCAACTAGCCAAACCGGTTTCAGGCGCTGTTTATTAAGTGTTAATTGCTCATGGTCATGTTTATCATTTTGTTGAAAACGGGTTTAAGAGATTCTTAACCAGCTATGCGTCTTTAAAGCATACTGTTTCCAAGGCACACCACGTGGAGGTGATGTGTTATCGCACCCCAAATATTTATATTATATTATCTTATTTTCGTTCTGTTAGAACTTGTCAATGGGTTTTGTTTTTTGTTAGTCTATAATTACAATTTCATATATTTACAAGCTCATTCATCAAGATTTCGTCATTTTTCTTCATTAGTATTTAAGTTCATTCATATAGAACGGAATTTGTCATTAACTTAATTTATGCGCATATGCGAGAGTTTTGAAACATTTTCTGAGACCTCTGGTTTCCTCAAGATCTTTCAAGCTATAGTAATCCTCTTGTCACATGTAACTACAGACTTTCTTCGCGTTTTCCCCTCCAAGTTTAGTTCTTTTCGGTCGGAAAGGAATCCCTGGTAGTCTGCATCATCCTTCAAGACCATAACTAGCGCGAGTATGTTAAGTTGTGGTCTTTGCACGATTTTGTTGAGCCGGTGGTTCCATCCTTCGACAGTATTGTTGGTTCTGTGACATTTTCTGTGACAGTTCCATATATCTTTTGGTATTGAAATATTATCCAGACACTTCCACAAAATAGATGTAGAACAAATTTAATTTCTCAATTCCTGGTGAGTTGTCTTGTATAATGGGCCAACCGTCAACTTCGTTAATCGGGAGATGAGCTAATCCAGAACACATCCTTATTTGAAGTCTAATTTCCTCATTTTGAATGTAGTCACGTGCAATTCCTAATTCCTGCACCTTACTCCAAATACACTGATTGAAATGATAGTTGCAACCAGAAAGTTGTACATTTTGAAACACAGATCTCAAAGCTTGAAATTGGCCAGGTTCAAAATCTTCAATGACATCCTTGGGGTTCCATTCTGGAATCTTCTGTTTAATAGTGTTGAACAGCCTGCTGTAAGCTCCTTGTTTTTATTTAGAAGAAGAGCG
The DNA here is from genome assembly GCA_030762935.1 of Hymenopus coronatus. Classification (NCBI taxonomy): domain Eukaryota; kingdom Metazoa; phylum Arthropoda; class Insecta; order Mantodea; family Hymenopodidae; genus Hymenopus; species Hymenopus coronatus. The sequence continues at coordinate 173,192,912 of CM060900.1, forward strand.
TATTCCATCGCCACTACATTTGTTTCGTGACTTGTACTTCCATCGGCGTGAATGGTGTATATTGGCTGTATTATTTGCTACAGCTTCTGAATATACCGTCCATAAAAAAGGTGTGATTTTCTTTTAGAGCAGTTACTCCTCTAGTTCAGATGGTAAAATGGTATTTTCAGGACTTTCCGGGTCTTTCTGCACATTCTTCTAACTCGATGTAGGTTAATTGTACACACATTTTGACAAGGCATTTCCGTCACCAGTTCATACCCGCGGTTAAATAACGGACACATTTCTTCCGTATAAATCGCAGATATCGAAGTAATTTCCTCCCTTGCTCTCTTTCTTGCATTTAATATGCGCTTCTGAACTTCAGTGGCAGCAACGTCCGGAATACAACATGCGATATGCGTTCACAACATTGTTGTTATTGCTGATTATTTTTCCTGATTATTTAAATTTGATATGATTTACATATCTCCAAAAGGTAACGTTCTCCTTGTCGAATCTTCCATCTGTATCGATACCCATAATAAAGTGCACAAGGTTTGCCCTTCTCTGTTTCTGTGAGTTCCATGTCAGCAGCGGGGAAAAACAAACTTTTTCTTCCCGAGTTACAAACTCAAGTGACCTCCTGAAAGGGGCGAGTGACCTTCACAGTTAAACCCCTCGCCTCGCCCCCTACTCACCATTTACCTGAAACTGACCTTCACATTGAAAGTGACCTCGCCTTTCTGTGCCCAATTGCTATGCAAGCAATACCAGATGGAGAGATAATTTTGCTGTTACAATTGCTTCCACCAGCCATGGCATCAATCCCGTCAGTTCTAGAGCCAATACTTCAGACGAGAGAAGAAAATAATCCTTGTACTCTGCCCGTATGTTTGTGGAGAATAGCTATGGGAAGAACTGACTAAATGTGCGAAAATGTAGCACAACATAGAACGAGCATTAGAGAAAATGGAAACTTCGTTTCTCCGCCACTCTATTATTCCTCGGCGACAAAGTTCTTGACCTTAAGTCGCGTACCAGCTCTCCCTGACCACTCGTTATTGCGTTCATAGAATACGAAACACTGCCGCTCAAAAATCTCGAAATTCGAAGAAACAGATAAGACAGTGGCTTATATTCAGTGGAAGCAACCAAGTCACTGTTTTGGTAACAACAGCAATAAATGTGAGAATTGAGGCGGGAAGTTTTGTCAGAAAGCTAGCATACTAACATGGCCCAACGGCATGGAGACAGACAGTTTCCAAATGTATTAATAGTAGAGCCGGTCAAAACCCGTGCCGCTCTCGCTCGTTACTCGTAAGCCACGCCACTCTCGAGAGTGTGGCAACGAGAGTCTCGTGTATAGAGAACTAGTGCTCACGAGGGAGGCGACTCCAGAATTCTTGTAACTGCAGACGGAGTAGTTGACATATAATCCATGGAATACATTGGTTACGTAATAATTAGGAACCGCATTTTTAGGTTTTAATCTATTTTCCCCTTGTAAATTAGAAAGCTCCAAAGTGCTTTATGTTTCAAGCGGTTTTGGTGCTAATCTTATTCAGCCCAAAAAAGCTAAATGGGACATTAAGACCTAAAGCTCGCATAACTTAAGTTTTTTTTTCTTTTTTTCAGTTCATTTGAATTAACATGTTTGTTAGCAATTCGTTTAGTTTTGTTTTGAGTGTACACGTGGGGTTATCCAGAGAAATAATGCTCTTGGTATAGAAATTGCGCGAATGAAGTATGCGCCAGTGAAATCTTACGATGTTGAAAGATATTTTTCTGCCAATAGGAATTTATTAAAAAACAACAGAAAATTTGCAAATGTGGATAGTTGTGTAAAGCAATAGTGCTGCCAAGTGAACTTTATTTTATGTGACTACTGTATATTAAAAACATGTGCCTGTTATGTTATGTTAATTACAATGTTCTAGCACGCGTTTACTGTGTAATACATTGTTTTAAATTACTGTACATATTAATAGCCTGCTTCCGTGAAGTAAAGTAGTTTTCATATTTCTTTCTATATTATGTTTAAAAGGCTTTTGTCATAGAACTGCTTAAATAGCTAGGGAAAAGGCAGAAGCATTGTTTAAAAGACTAGAAAAGCTAGGAAAATTGTTTATAAACCTAAGGAGGTTAAAAAAAAAAAATAATAAAAGACTAAAACTGCATTTATAAACAGCTAAAACTCCATGCCCTATTAATAACACAAGATGATTAATCGTTTAACAGCACATATGTACATCCAAACGCGTTTACGCGTTTGAATTAGCAATATTAATGTTAATGACACACCTATCATTTGTGTTGGTACTATGTAGGTATATAACTTGTACTCAAACTTCAGATAAAACCAAAAATAGAATTACTTAATGCAACATAAACTTCTCAGGTGTAATAACATATTTAAATACTTATTTGTAATACAAGTGGACACCACGTACATTTGTATCGGCAGATTCTGTGATACCACATTTCGTTTTTAACTCGTTCTCTAGCGTGAGTTATTTAAATGCCATCCCTGTCTTGGTGGACTATTTAAGCGGATGAAATAATAGAACTTACAGACCTTAGGCAAATATTGCTTTAGTATATGTTCTTCTAGTTTAGATAAACATGCATAATTTTATCAACTTTTAGCCCATTTTAACAATTTTATAGACAATTTCCTAATCACCTGAAGGAATGCTAAGGATTTGTTATCACCTCTGGTATGTTATGTCTTGATGCTGCGTTGGCTTGCACCCATCAACACAGTTGTGTGAACTGATATTTTAGCGCAGTACCTGCTTAGAAACCTCTATTGTGTTTAAAGGATTTTATAATTGAATTTAAAATGTCATAATACAAGCCGCGGTTTCGACGGTTTTGCCAACAATAAAACATGACATTGTGGATATTCCTTTTGTTCAACACAATGGACCTACTTGTCTAAACACCGTGAACAGGAAAATCATTCAAGTTTGTAACGTGTTTAGTGTTATGTTAGAACGCCCTCAAGAAATTGATTCAGATATTTTAGTACCAGTAGAAGATTTCAGATTTGTTTCTCTCTTTTGCATTTTGTCGATGTGTTGTGTAACACACTTCCAAGCAACTGTAAATAGAACATTAAAAAAAAAAAAAAAAAAAAAAAAACACTCGCCTCTCAATAGCAGCATTACATAATGACCAAAGCTAGGAAGTTCGTACCGTTCGCAGTTCCGTATACAGATTGCGTCCGGCCGTCTCGCTGCATTAAAACAAGTCATAGACAAGAAAGCACAGTGGAGAGAGGTAAAAAAAGCCTGTTTACAGTTCTGTTACAGTGAACAAAAATGACTAATGAGTCATTCGTTAAAGCCCACCTATTTAGATCATTACGTACAACATACAAATTGTTACACATATAAGGCCGGCTCTGACTGATTTTCTTCTTTACATATGTACATTATGTAAACACCCAAGCAAATATAACACGAATTATAGTATTTACTGATCAAATGTAAAGTAATATCCAAGTAATAAAACTAATTTCTTCAATGTATTCTGACTCTTACCAGGTAAAATCGAAAGCAGGAATTAAACTACATATTTGCTCATTTGTGGCTGTATTACTGAAAACTATATGTACTTCTGAAGCCTTTCAAATGAAAAAAAAAAAAAAAAAAAAAAAATCATTCTACGTTCTGACAAACAAGATTTGTAATGCGAAAACGCTGGTTCACTTCGCATGATTTGATCGGGGCATATTTGAAACATTTGATCAGTTCCGTATCAGTATCACCAAGCAAATAGCATTTGTTGGGATCTACAAGTGCAACTTGTATCAATACATCACACTGAACCTACATTATTTTCATTTACACTTTTATTTTCATCTTTATTTCAGGTAGGATGCTCGAGGATTAGTAGATCCGTCTTGACAGCTCTACATGCCGCACAGATTCAGTTCAGCTCCATACCTCAGGACTATAACAGTGTGATAGTTGAACAATATTGAACACATTTGCATTCAATAATATGTTTCTGTGAAGCTGTTCTGTTACTAGACGTTTGACAGTTGGTTTGCTGGAGCTGCCATCGGTTTCTGAATAAGTACATGCATAAGTGCACTGCAAGAAAGCTTACTATGATTGTAAAATAAATTAATTGCCCCACATTTGAGCAGAACAAAGATGTTATTCGAACGCCTTCCTTCCTACAGGCGTGGCTCTGTGTTATGCATTGATAACTATTTTACCGAAATGGGTTGCACTCTACATTGATCTTCGGTTGCGCAAGTAGAGCCGCATGCTATTACCAACCCTGGCTGCTCTTACTCTGCATAAGCAAATGGGTACGAACTTCCTAGCTCTGATAATGATAGAACAGATTTTTGAATAAACTGTGTCTCAATTAGAAGTCTTCGAAGAGGAAAATATTGAAAATAAACTGTTGTACCCTGAAGTGTTTGATAACGCTGATAACGGTTTGTAATACGATATTAAGATTATTCTAAATTGAGCATTTTCAACTTATTGTCACATGTAACCTAAGTACCAATTCCTCAAAACCATTCATTCGACGCCATTTGATTGGGAGGAGCGTAGTGATTTTTTTTGTTTGTTTTGTTTTTGGTTTAAACAACCGCTTTACCTACTTGTGCCTCCAGGGACCTACTACGGTAGGTACGGGTTTGGCGCACCCGGGGTTTCCCGAGCCCCTCGCCGCCATATCATCCTCCCCATCGCCATCCACTGCACCACGTTTTGTGTTCGTGTCTTCGTATATCTGTGCGCATTTGTTTGTGTATATTCTTGTGGGTGCGAGTTTACTCGCCTCATCCTCTTCCTCTTCTAGGCTTATTCCATATATATTTAGTTTTAAGGTTTTAGGTTTATTAACTCCTGCCTCACCAACAAGGATCTTTCTTCTATCTCCGTGGTTCCTGTCCCACGGTTCCAGCGCGGCTTCCAACTTGTGTGCTCTTCGGAGGTCTCAGGCGTGACGGTTGAGTGGACCCTTCACACTGCCCCTATGTGTAAGCCTTAGGTGCGGAGCTCGCCCATACCGATATGTACACCCACGTAGCTTCTCTGGGAGAGACCTGCCCATGCTAATCTCCCGAAGAACGCAGGTCTTAGAATCACGGGCCGGACGTGTTACCGCTATCGGAAACCCGGTGTAATCAACCACAAGTCCCCTGAATCCATGGATGTCATTACACACCATGGCCTAAAGTGGGGGGCCACAGGTGGTTATACCTGTGGTAGGGGCATAAAGCCGGGTTGTATATGGTGGAGGGCTTACCTGTATGGACCAGCAGTGGAGGCTGGAGGGTAACTCCTCCTAAATACTCCGTGAGATCGGTCTGTGAGATCGGTCTGGGAGGGGTCTCCCAGGCGGCACAGACCGGAAAGTATTTTTGGTGTCTTTTTTCTCTTTCCCCCCGATGGCAGGCAGACGCCGACAGTACCGGAAGGGAGCCTTTTTATAATGATCTCTCCACGCAAAACTTCTATTTTTGACAAATTTTTGGTGATGACCTTGGCTTGTAATTCAAGGACAATGCGAGACCTTAACCCCTTTTACATTCAACGTGAACTCGACAGGATATGTGGAAAAGTGACAAATGCAACCAGAACTAGAGACCGTACGCTGTTAATTGAAACCAGGACCGAAGACCAGTCTAGAAAGCTCTTGAAAGCCGGTTTATTCGGTTCCTACCTCGAGCTTAGACGGCCTTTCCGACGCTGAAATTGTCGCCAATCTCTCCAACCAGGCTGTGTGTCAGGCGTACCGTCTTTTTGGCAAACGTAATGGTGAGTCAGTTGCGGTACGGACAGTCTTCCTAACGTTTAAAGGCAGCAACTTACCTGAGGCACTCTATTGTGGATACGAACGCGCTGCTGTGAGGCCGTATATACCGAACCCTATGCGTTGTTTCCGCTGCCAGAAGTTTGGTCACACCCAAAGCCGGTGCATTTTCGACGCTACATGTGAACGTTGCGGCCAAGCTGCCCACGGAAAAACTACTTGTGCTCGAGACCCTTGTAGCGTCCATTGTAAAGGGAACTATCCATCTAGCTCCCGGCAATGTCCATGTTTTCTCGAGGAAAAGGCCATCCAGGAGCTGCGAGTTAAGGAACGCCTGACTTTTCCGGAAGCCAGACGCCGCTTCCAACAGCTGCAGCCTTCGACCATCTCAGGCTATGCATCAGCGCTCCGCCGCACTCCTGTTTCCTCAGTGGCACTACAAACCGTGCCTGTAGCCGACGCGTGTACTCAAACAGAACAGACGCCGACCACAACTTCGCAGTCTACAACATCCACAACACCCACTGCCTCAAGTTCTATTTCTCCAGAACCTGCTCGTAAGCCGCTAGTTAGACCAACACCATCTGTCGCTGCTGCTCATGAGCGCAATCGTAAGAAACTCAAGGCCACTGATAAGCCTTCCAAGTCCCGCTCTCGTTCTACGAGCCGTAGGGGATCTTTCGCATCCCGAACATCAGCGGATAGCGCCGACGAAGGTGGCTATATTCTTGTGGGTCCAAAATGTGCAAAGAACAAGAAACGCCCACCTTAACTGCATTTACTTCGTTTCCGCCAGTCGTTGCTTCCCAGCTGCAAACTCATAGTTTGATTCATCGATAATCTTTCCCGCCTCTAACTGTGCTCCATAGCTCTCCTGACGTGGAATATCCGCGGTGTGCGTGCCCATATGGCCGAATTGCAGCTGTTACTACGGTCCTATAACCCTCTAGTTCTGTGTTTGCAGGAGACAAAGCTTTGCCCCCACGATGCCTTTGCCCTGCACCAATACGTTCCTGTGCGGTTTGATGTTACACCGGAGGAGGGCTCTCCTGCTCATGGGGGTGTTATGATCCTAACGCGCAATGACATCTGCGGTCAGCCGGTCTCACTTACCACTACCTTGCAAGCTGTTGCTATCCGACTTACTCTTCCTGGTTTCTCCTTCATTGTATGTAATGTCTACGTTCCGCCTTCATCTCCCCTCTGCGCCGCTGACATGCACCATCTTTTGTCTCAGCTGCCGGCACTTTTTTTCTGTTGGGTGATTTTAATGCACACCATCCCCTATGGGGTTCTCCTAGGGCCTGCGTGCGGGCGACTATTCTTGCTGACCTTTTCGTTCAATCTAGTCTCTCTGTTCTGAACCCCGGTGAACCTACCTTCATTTCCGATTCTTCTGCCACGCTCTCCCACCTGGACCTTTCTGTTTGCTCTGCACAGCTTGCTCACCGTTTTCAGTGGAACGTAGTATCAGACACTCATTCCAGTTATCATTGCCCTTGTGTCATTACTCTGCTATCACACCACATTTCCTCCTCGTGTGCGATTTCTTGGCAGCTGTCTAAGTCGAATTGGGCTCTTTTCTCCGCTCTGGCTGTTTTCAGCGACCGCCTGTTCGACTCCATTGACCACATGGTCGAACATTTCAACTCTGTCGTAACCTCCGCTGCCGTGCAGTCCATCCCGCGGTCGTCTTCCTACCCTCGACGCTTACGGGTCCCTTGGTGGACTACCGAATGCCGCAATGCTATTCGTGCTCACAGGAGGGCTCTTCGGGCATTTCGCCATCACCCTACCTTGGAGCATTTGATTAATTTTAAACAAACAGGCGCCAGTGCACGGCGCATTATTCAAGATAGCAAACGGGCTTCCTGGGCTTCCTTTGTTGAAACATTCAGTCGCACAACACCTTCAACTGTTGTGTGGGAGAAGCTCCGCCCTGTTGCCGGTAAGCAGACTGGTACTTTCATACCGGGGCTTCTCGTGGGAACTCACACCGCCGTTGACCCGGTTGCAATTGCAGATGCCCTTGGTAGCACGTTTGCAACTGCGTCTAGCTCCGCCAATTATCACCCAGCGTTTCGTGCCATCAAGGCGGACGTGGAGTCTCAGAGTCGGTCTTTCCGGTCCTTGGATTCCGAGTGCTATAACTCGGATTGTAGCATGCGGGAGCTGGATGCCTGTTTAGCATCCTCCCGACACTCCGTTCCAGGGCCCGATGGCGTCCATATCGCCATGCTACAGAACCTCTCTTCTGATAGTATGCAATATCTCCTGAACCTGTGCAGCCTCGTTTGGCACGAGGGTGTGTTTCCAACAGCTTGGCGCGAAGCCACCGTTGTTCCCATCTTAAAACCGGGGAAGGACCATAGTCTTCCTCATAGTTACCGTCCTATCTCCCTCACCAGTGCTGTTTGTAAGGTGATGGAACGCATGATCAATGGACAGTTACGATGGTGGCTTGAGTCTGAGAAACTTCAGTGCAACAAACAGTGCGGCTTTCGCCGATACCGCTCCACGACTGACCACCTTGTCTCCCTCTCGACTCACATCCTGAATGGTTTTCTTCGGAAGTGTCAAACTGTGGCCATATTTTTCGATCTGGAGAAAACTTATGACACTTGCTGGAGGGCTGGCTTACTGCGTACCTTGCATAGTTGGGGCTGCCGTAGCCGTCTTCCAGTGTTCCTCCGGGATTTCATGAAGAACCGGCTGTTTCGTGTGCGTGTGGGCTCCGTTTTCTCTCTTGTTTTTAGTCAGGAGAACGGAGTGCCTCAAGGGTCGGTACTCAGCTTCGCTCTCTTCGCTGTTGCCATCAATCACATTGTCGAATGTGTTCCGGCTGGTATCTCCTCCTCCTTATTTGTGGACGATTTGCAATTTATTGCAGTTCTCGGCGCACATGCCTTTTGGAGCGTCGCCTACATACTTAATGTCAAAAATGGCTTCCGTTTTTTCTTCCGAGAAGACAGTCTGTGTCAACTTCTGGCGTCGGAAACCATATGAACCGCCTTCTCTGCATCTTGGGTCCGATCCGCTTCCCTTCGCCAAAACTGTAAAGTTTCTTGGTTTGGTGTTCGACAGGAAGCTTAGCTGGTCGTCCCATGTCTCTTCTCTGAAGGCTAGATGTGATCGTGCACTTAATATTTTACGTGTTTTATGTGGCACATCCTGGGGAGCAGATCGCACCGTGCTATTACTGCTTTACCGTTCGCTTGTTTGCTCTAAACTTGATTACGGGTGCATTGTGTATCTTCGACTTTTCCTTCGGTTTTACGACGTTTAAACCCAGTTCACCACCGAGGGATTCGTCTGGCACTGGGTGCGTTTCCGACTAGCCCGGTCATCAGCTTGTTTGCGGAGGCTGCTGAACCTCCGCTATCTCATAGGCGTGATCTGCTTCTTTGCAGCTATGCTATCCGCCTCTTTTCCTTGCCAGATCACCCGTCTTTCAAGTTTTTCTTTGACGAGTCTCTTGACCGTCAATATGCTGTCAGCGCGGTTGCCTTGCTTCCCGCAGGAGCTCGTTTTCGTCTGCTTCTTCGGATCTTGGATGTTCGCCTACCGCCTGTGTTTCCACTGGGGGAATGTTCCTTCCCCCCTTGGTTACGTTGCGACACTCAGTTCCACATTGGGTTGGCATCCATGCCGAAATCGACGACTCCACCCTCTGTCTTCCGCTCCGCATTTTTAGAGCTGCAGGCCAGGTTTCCCAAACATTGTTTTATTTATACGGATCGTTCCAAGAAAGACCGTGGTGTGGGATGTGCTTTTGTTTTTAATTCGCGGAGTTACACATTTCATCTTTTGGGGCAATGTTCGATTTTTACCGACGAAATTTTTAGTATCTATCAGGCTCTTCTTTTTATCCGGGGACAGGATTTAAAACAGTTTGTTATTTGTAGCGATTCCCTCAGTGCACTACAGGGCCTGCGTGAGCTGTATCCATGCCATCCGTTGATACAGCGTATACAGGATCGCCTGCAATCGCTCGCTGACGTTGGCGTCAGCGTGTCGTTTGTTTGGGTTCCTGGTTACGTAGATGTGAGCGGAAACGAACAAGCTGACACAGCTGCCAAGTCTGCAGTTTTATTGCCTACAGTTTTTAGCACCACCGTTCCTCCAGGTGATGTTTGTGTTCACCTGCGCCGGGCCATTCTTTCGCGCTGGTTCGCGGAATGGTCCGGGGTGCGTGACAACAAACTGAGATCGGTCAAATCCCTTCCTCTCCCCTGGCCTACTTCTTCGTGTGCATGTCGCCGCGACGAGGTGGTTTTAGCGCAACTGCGTATCGGACATTGCCGTTTTACCTCTCGAATACCCGCGACCGAGGCCTCTAGAGACCCCAGCCTCGGGGATCGATCGTCGCAGTCCTTGGCAGGTAGTCTTGCGAGGCGGTGCTCGATGTGTGCCAGATTGCGCTGAACAGACGCAAGGACCTAGTCATTGTCGTCTGCTGAGACTGATGTCTGTTGCTTGGCCTCCATTGCCGCGAGGCGTTCATTGGTCTCCCTATGAATTACCTCGAGGCGTGGTGGTTGAGTTGCCGGTAGGATGACGGTAATACTGGTCCGGATGGTACCGATGGCGTCCTTCAAGAAGGTGTTGTTTGGTGAGATGGTCGTGGTGGTTGGTGTCGACGTGGCTGGGTGTTCGGGCTGTGATGTTGGTGGAGGTGGTGGATGTTGCTGCTCTCTCGTGTCCGGGTTGAACTGCTGCGTGGGCTTCCTTTTCCGTGGCTGTCCGCGGAGATCATGCTGGAGGCAAACAGCTGTCAGGCAATCCGCTCCGCAGTAGTAGCATATGGGTGCCTCCGCTGCGTGACCTTAAGTACAACAGCGGTGATAGGGGACTGACTGTTCGCTTCTGTCGGCCTCAATGCGCACCCAGTTCACTGACATGGATCCTAGGTGGAGCCGGTTAGGTGCCCTAGGCCGAGGAGATGTGATTTGTCTCAGTACTGAGGGCCATAGGGGACGAGCGACTTCCAGCAAAAAGCATGCCGGTAGGTCCCGGGGAACCCCGCAGATGACCACCTTATGATGGCTGTCCATACGAGGCGGCTTTGGCCTCTGACGATCCTTCCATTTCACGAGCCGTGGAGCCGGTACGGCGGCGGTAGGCGGCGTTGCCGGACGCGATGGAGTCACGGGCGCTACGTTTAGCTGCGCGGCTGGGCGGGCCGGCACCTGAGCAGTGACCTAGAGGGCTTCTAGGGCGGACGACGTCCAATGGGTGGGGAGATCTTGCTCCCTCATCCTCTCCAGTGTTGCATCACTGCGACGAACCTTCTTCCTCTGCGTCCCGACATGAATGCCCCTGAAGCAATTTTTTTTCGAGTGGAGATGAAAAATCACCTGGGGGACTAACCCGGACTGGCTAGCCCGGTGTGTCGGGGTCTCCCAGAGTGGGCATAACGACTAAAAAATAGCTCCTCCAGCGATAGCGAGTGGTGAGGAATGCTACGGTACCGCTGTTGCACTCGCGCAGTCTAGGTAATGGTGAACTGGCCCGTTGTGCGGCCACCAGTGAGTGTAGGTATTGCTGGCAGACCGGTTTGATGAGGCCCAGCCGGCCCCATTGTGAAATGATTGGTGAGGATGTGAATAGGAATTTTGATGATGGTGGTTGGAATTTTGTGCAGGGAGTTGAATTATTTTTAACTAAGGAGGGGGGCGGGAATTTATTCCTACATTCAACCCGCAACCGGCGTGCTATGGCTGGGAGGATATGTGGAGCTCCCTGCTCAGGTGCGGTATATCCACTAAAAACCCCTCTACGACTTAAACGTATCATGCTGTGTGAATTGTGCAGCTATATATGTGTTAGCTGGGTCCCGCATAGCATCCCGGTTAGTCTGTGAAAGCTAATATGTTGGCATGCATTGCATGGGAGCGCGTCAGTGTTGTTGACTGGGATTGCCCATGAAATCTGAGAAATGCCAGCGGACGTACATGTGTTTTAATAAAGTGAGGTATTATTCGATTTGTGTACTGTTTTAGTGTAGTGCAGGTAGTGCCTGCTTGTCATGTGATTTCTGTGTAAATTTATATTAACATGCTTTTCATTGCAGTTTTATAGTATTCACCCTTCTTGCGTTAATTATCTTTTTGGTGTGTTATTTGCGTGCATTTCTATGTGCTACTTCTGCAGGGCGAGCCTGCTTGTCATGCATTTGTGTCTAAATAAAGAGTTATTCTTCATGCATTAGTCTAGTCTTATTTTATATAGTTAGAATTGTAAAATTGAGGTATTTGTAGTAGTGCTTCTGCGCTAGTGATTCGCGAGATTTCTCCGCTCGTCAGTGGTTGTGCAAACGCTCGTCTCTTGTAGTGGTCCCGGACTATTCTCCTTCGTCATCTCGTGTTGCCTAGGTCGTCTAAGTGATCGACTCCATAATGCTGCTGCCCGAAGTTCGCAGCCCACGTCGATCACGGTAGGAGGCCCTTTCTTCCGGTCCGCCTTAGCTCTAGGTGAGGGTTTGAGGGCTTTACAACGAGCTGGTACTGAAAAACACAAGAAGAGAGATTATTAAATAAAGTTGTGTGTTGCGGTTTTTAGGAGAGAAGAGGTTTTATAGTTGTAGGAAGTTGGCGAGGTATTGTTGTATTTCTTCTGGCGTGGTGTTTTGTGTTATCGTCCTGTCAAATAGTAATAAGGGTCTGTTGTGTTTGTTGGTTTTGTGTCATGGTTCCCTAATGTTACTATTAATGTATTGTGTTGTGCGTTTAGTTTTTTATACTATCATAAGATAGTTTTTAAATGAATTGTTCAATGGTGTGCATTTAAAGTTCGTCGTGAAGTATGTCAGCTGGAGCTGTGTATGGTACTTTAGATATTAAACGTACAATTTTATTTTGGAATTTTTGTACGCTTTTGATGTGGTTTATGGCGGCATACCCCCACAACTGTGAGCCGTAGGTAATGGTAAGTCGGATTAATGTTTTAAAAAGTGCGAGTCCCATGTTGAGGCTTAGTCGGGAGTCCATGTGGTGAGTGAATATGACTTGGCCAATTGAGAATTGGCTTAACCACGTGTCTGGATAATGTGATTTTTTCATGTTAATCCCTGATCCATTTTAAGTCCTAGCCAAGTTACCGTATCTGTCCATCCAATATGTTCACCAAATATGGTGGCAAGTGATGTTTGGGAAATCTGTAATTGTTGCGTTTCGTGAATATGATTGCTTGAGTTTTTGGTGCATTTACTTTAATTCGCCATTTTGTAAGCCAGTCCTCAAGGTATTAACAGGTGATTGTTCGCTCTAGATTGAAATTTTCGATCACATAGATAGTTTGCTATAAGCTTAATTAGTGAGTCGTGTATATTTATTGTCTTAAGCTTCTTTAGTAGATCAGCATGCAATAGTCTATCAAAGGCTCGTTTAACATCTAACAGCAAAGCCCCTGTTGATTTTGAAGCCCTGCGTTATGGTTTCCGCCACCCTGATTATTTGAAGAGTCGTTGAGTGTTTTGCACGGAATCCAAATTGTTCTAGAATTAGTATGTTTTGCTTGTTTGCTTGGGAGTTAAGACGCTTAAATATTACTTTTTCGAGAACTTTTCCGAATGTGCTTACTAGACTAATTGGTCTATAGTTGTGCGGGTTGGACTAATTTTCCCCCTTTTTGGGGAAATGAACCATTGAGGCCGGTTTCCACCTGCTTGGGTAATGCCCGCTGGTAAGCACGTAATTAAATATGTTTGAGAGTAGCTTGATAGCCCTCTCAGGCAGATGCACAAGAGCCACTGTTGGGATGTTATCAGGCTCAGGGGCTTTTCTCTTTGGGAAATGCCTGATTAGCCAATGTATTTCGCTCAGACAGGTTTTTCTTTTTGTGGATTACCTGTTCTTTGAAATTTTCCGTTTCCACTTCCGTTTCTGCCGTAAATTGAGGGCAGCACGGAGTAGGATTTGGAGTGCAGGTTTCTTGCAGTGTGTCCGTGAGCATATCTGCTTTTTGTTGATCGGTGGATGCTATTGTTTGATTGTGGTGTAATGGTGGTATTTGTGTTTTATCGCGTGTTAGCGTGCAATTCTCCACACAGAGTCTCGTTGATAGTTGAAGTTCTCTAGTTGCCATTGTTGTGAAAGGTGGTTTGATGCTCTCTGACTAGAATATTTAAGTGACTGAAGTATTTCAGGAGTACACTGCGCCGTGATTTCTGCCATCGCCGTCTAGCTCGGTTTCTTTCCGCACCTAGCACGTGGATGTCTGGTGGCAGTTGAGACTGGTATTGCGTAGGTTTGCTAACTGGAACTGCCGCTTTGGTTGCAGCTTTGATGACATTTTCGAGTTGGGCTACCGCCCATTCATGTTTTCTATTATGTTTAGCTATATAGTAGGTAGTTGTTCGTTAATAGTGTTTACAAATCTGTCCCAGTCAGCTTTATTGTAATTAAGACGCTCGATTGGTAGGTTGGGGGCTGCAGTGCCCTCTAATGTTATAATGACTGGCAAGTGATCGGAAGAGAGCTCGTTCGTTACTTGTAGGTTAATTCTACAAGCTATATTACGAGTCACTGCTATATCCAAAATATCTGGTATTTGATTTCGGCTGAACGGCATATACGCATGTTCCTTATGATTGTGAAATATTATATCAGAGTTATTTTCAAGGTTAAGGAGAGCTGTACCTTCGGGATTGGTCCCGTTACAGCCCCAAATTAGGTGCTTTGCATTGAGGTCTCCAGCTATTAGTAACCTATGGTTTACTTACTTGAGTACATTAATGTCCCCTAGAGGGCATATGCCGCCGTGATTAGAACCTTGTTGTTGTGCATGGAGATATAAATACTAGTAGCTTCTAGAGTGGTAAATTGAGGTTGTGGAGCTAGATCATGAGCAATATTATGTTTTATTATTGTGGCTGTCCCGCCTCCGCGTCTGCTTCGATCGTTGCGATGTGTGATGTAACCTGGAATGTTAAATTTATCTTTGTCGCTTAAGTGCGTTTCTGTAATAAGAGCTATGTCATTTCCTGTTAAAAAAAATATCTAAGTTCAGTTTTACGTCTTTTTAAACCATGGGAACTCCATGTCATACAATGATGATAAGTGTGTGGTTCATAGGAAGCCAGGAGAGGTGAGGAGTTGGAAGAAGTCGCGGTAAGTGGCCAATATGCTCCGGATCTCCGACTCCCTCGAAGTGGCCAATGGGTGTTCATAAAGAAGTCACTATCATGTTTTTTTTTTTCGGAAATGTGAATTTGGTTTCCGGTAAGAACAATTCGACGAACCTATAGACACTGAAACTTATTGAAGCAACGACCAAACTTAATGATAATGTAGCCTCCATGACACTGTTTGTTGACTAGAAACAGTCTTCCAGAAATGTTGGCAAAACAGATTTATTTGCAAACTGTATAATCAAATAGCAAATTATGGTCCAATAAATCCCACTCATAAAAGGTTACGCCGATAAATGTTAGATGCCACTTACTCCAGTCGCTACAAGATGGCAGCAAGAGTTCTATGAGGTGCTACAATAGCCCTGCACCTATACGCCATGTGCCAATATGCAATCATAAATGCAGTGTTCTACAACTTCAATACAACACCAATGCTTTTTTAAATTGTGCTGGAAAAGCATAATCAATAAAAAAAAAAAAAAAAACTAAAAGCAATGCCAACTCATAAAGCCTAAATTATAACTCAGTGTGGTTTCATAAAAACTGCATTGTCGTGATCAGGTACGATATTTTGGAGTAACCATCGACAGAAAAATAAACTGGAGTATATATTTACAACAACTCGCCGATAAAGGAAAAAAAGAGCAAACGTATAGCAAAAACTTCCGTAACCACACAGTTTAAAGTAATTAAAAAAAGTTCTGACGTATTCCATTCACATGACTTTTTCTACATCTCTGTTACAAATTACTGTTAAAAAGCTTATTTTTCTGTCTACATCATGCTAGTCGAGATAATTATTAGCAGAAATTGTGCTTTTTACTTGGTCCCTCATAAGTAGGTCAAAAATGTAATGTGTTCCATTCACATTATGCCCTCTAACTGTACGGCACACAAACCTTTTATTCAAAAGATTAATCTGTTATCTACCTCATGCTAATCAAGATAAACATAAGCAGAATTAGTATTCTTACTAGCTTCCTTTTGAGTAGAAGGGAAATAAGAAAATACATGGCTAAAGCTATAGTCTCGCTCTATAAAAACCGGTCGTTATGTGAAACAATTGTAATACCAATCTCTTTGCTTGCCAAGAATAAACAATTGAGAAACGAGAAGAAAGATGTCCTGCCGTTTGAGAAAACTTTAAGTGACTAAAATTGAAACCAACATTCCGAAATTGTATCTCGAAAACGGTTAACTCAAAAAAAAAAAAATACAAAAAAAAACAACAAACAAACAAACATGTATGCGAGATAAATTGTGTGTTTGAGATCTACATTTTTGTGAAGTATTACAGTTGTACAAAAGTCATCCTGAATGAATAGGTCTCACTGGACAACAGCCAAAATGTTACAGAAACAAAATAAGCTAGTTACGACTAATTTTGTACCGCAAATGACGAATTTGACAGTAAACATGGCCGCAGTGGTTTGGTTTCATTGTTAAGCATATTTGTGGGATTACTATTGTCAGAAGAAAGCGTCAGTGGTTTCTCTGTTCTAGGTTACAGCAAACTGCTTACACAGGAGAGATGGAGATTGATTTATGACTCTGAGGGTTGGTGTTTGCTTGTAAAAGACTTTTCATTTAGTCAGACACAAGACGTTGGTAGTGGAGACCAGTTTTTGTCTTTATTGTGAAGTAAATTCATAAAATTGTTGTAGTGCTGTGCATAATCACATATACATGTGTTTTGTTAGAAGACTCGTTTTTAATTCTGTATAGTGATAAATCTGGGATGTGAGATAAATTACTATGACACGTAGGTGTATAAATAGTACTGATACTTTTTGTTGTATTTGTGCGAAAGTGACTTTTGCAACCCAAAAACGAAGTAAAACTCCTCTAAGCATACCATTAAGCAAACCATGCTTAAGAAAGCATACCATCTTTATTTTGGATGCAAAATAGGGGACCAATATAAAAGCTGGGCCCCCCATATTTGTTGCAATTACTGTTCTGCAAATCTCCGTGAATGGCTAAAAGGGAAAAGGAGACCCATGCCCTTTGCTGTGACCATGATTTGGAGGGAACAAACCGACCATGTAAGTGATTGTTATTTCTGTATGGATGATGATTGTTGAGGTTCAAGGGCGCTCAACTACGGGGTCATCAACGCCCTTGTTTAAAACTTTTCTGTATGGTACCACCTGTGAAGTTCATTTCAAAGAAGAAAAGGTTGACTGTGAATTACCCAAATATACCTGCAGCTATTCGTCCAGTGCCACACTCCAAGGAACTCCCTATTCCACTTCCACCTGAGTCCTATACCATTGATTCTGACGACGAACCTAATTCCAGCACTTCTGAAGATATACCTGGAACTTCAACATCGTATGATCCTGATTTACACATTCAAACTGCGTCCCACTTACACAGAATGACTCAAAATGAGTTAAATGATCTTGTCCGAGACATGGAACTTTCAAATACTAAAGCGGAGCTGCTAGCATCTCGACTAAGGCAGTTTAACTGTCTCTCAGAAAATATGAAAGTGTCTGCTTTTAGAACACAGCTGAGGCCTTTGGAAAAAATTCTCGAAATAAATAATAACATTATATTTTGTAATGATGTGCAAACCTTGATGGAAGCCATAAACATCCAACACACTCCAGCACAATGGAGGCTATTGTTAGATTCTTCCACGCTGAGCCTTAAAGCTGTATTTCTGCACAATGGAAACACTTTGCCGTCAGTTCCAATTGGCGGTGCAGTCCATATGAAAGATACATAATATGAAAATATTGGAGACATTTTAAATTGCATAAATTATGACAGACTTAAGTGGGAACTGTATTGTGATTTAAAGATGGTTGCTATTTTTCTTGGCTTACAACAAGGATGTACAAAATATTGTTGTTTCCTATGCGAATGGGACAGCCGGGCTAAGACTTTGCACTACAAAAGGAAAGACTGGCCTCTTCGGCAAACTTTGGAACCAGAAACAATGAACATAAAGCAGCAGCCATTGATTGTATCTAGAAAAATCTTGTCCCCTCCGTTACACATCAAACTGGAACCGATTAAAAATTCCGTAAAAGCATTGGATCGTGATCGACCAGGGTTCAGATATTTACATTGAAAATTTCCAAGGATAAACACAGCTAAAATTAATGAAGGAATTTTCATGGGACCCCAAGTAAGAGAACTCTTTTCTGATCAACATTTCCATGGGCTTCTGACAAGAGAGGAGCTTACTGCTTTGGAATCTTCAGAGAGGTCGCCTCAAATTTCCTAGGTGACCGTCCTGCATCAAGCTGTTGCTGTTGCTGTCTTATCATCAAATGGGGTGCAAGACGTCGTTAAAGATACACTTTCTCCACTCTTATTTGGACTTTTTCCGTGAAAATTGTGGTGCAGTTTCTGATGAACATGAAGAGCGATTTCACCAGACAATTTCACCATTCGAAAGAAGTTGCCTGGATAAATGGAGTACATCCATGTTAACGGATTATTGCTGGACGGTGGTGAGGGATGCTCCCGAAGTCCAGTATAGCAGACAAGCTAAAAGGAGACGTATGTAAATGAGATAAGCCTAGCCAAATAGTACCAGTTACGGAATATGCATTTTTCTATTGCTTTCTTTCACAAAGTATAATTCGTGTAATTACAATTTCACTGTCATATTCGTATTCAGTATGAAAAAATACATCGAATTCCAGTGTTTTAGTTTCCGTAACAGAAAAAAAGTAAGAATTTTGTTGTCCAGTATCCAGTTGTTCTTTAGAGGCTATTCAAGAAAATATAAGATATTCATGCCGTTTTTCATGAAGATTTAAAATATAAGGTAGTTTAATGAAAATCTATAGAGCCATTTTTGGGAAAATCAAAATTTTCGGAAAGTGTACCATGTAAAGGGTAGTTTGGGGTGGGGTGTTTTCTTGAAAAGCTTCGTGTCGCAACTGTGGAAGATACCAAATATAATACCAAGTTTGATATTTAAATGTCTTTTCGTTTTTGAGCTATGGTGTCCATATACACACGCACATGGACGTTTTTCTAAAAATACTGTTTTGGATTTAGTCGACCCAAAACATGTATTTCCGGTGAAATCTCAGTATCGAAGTTTTGGGTGCATTGCTAAACCTTCTCTATACACTATGCACATAGTGTATGTAGAGAAAGTAATAATCCTGTACGCACACTGTTCAGTTCTTTAACCTATACACGTGCATGTCATGGGCAAACAGCTATCGTACTTTCAATATAAGCTTCACCCTATCCAAAGCTAGGGCATTATATAAAATGTTGTGTGAAATTGGGTTGCAATTTTGTCAAAAGAGGACGAAAAAGTGCTTGATTCCTCCGTTTGTTTTAAATTACATGCCGCTCGAACTCGCCAGATGGCCGTAAAGTATGACGGTATTTCAGGCGCGAACGGTGGAGGGGTACATTATGAACAGTGTTTTTTAAGGTTTCGCGTAGTGTTAACTCCCTCACCAACCACACCATTGTTCTTTACAAACGTTCTGAGGATTTGCCTTAATTTACACTTACTTGCCAAGGAATGCTTACTCTTGGAATTTGGAAAGCAGGGGATTATAGGGGGAAAAAATCAGCAGAAATATGTCATAATGTAGTGCCATTGGAAGGGACTTATCCAAGGAAGAAAATTTTAGTTTTTGAAGGGAGGGAAAGAGAACTGCCGGTGTGAGATAAAGAAACAGTCCCCCCGACCTTAATTACCAGAACGTTGTTTGCTTGCATTGCTTATAATTGCTTTATTTTGTTTGATTGTTTTTTATATCTGTAAATTAAACCTGCGCAGTAAGAAGCTGACAAAATGAGATGTTGCTAGGGCTATAGAACCAGCGAATCAAGTGCCGTTGCCAAATGCAGTGAGAGACGTTTATGTTTTTGTAGATCTTCTCCTGCTGATTTAAGTTGACAACGTAAACCGTCGATGCTGGGATGCGTGTCAGACAGCATAGGTATAATGCTGAAAAACTAGAGCTAGCCGTACCTGTGCAAAGCGGTCTGTAGTGCTTCGAGTGGCTAGTTCTATTTTGTGCGGGCGCAATCTTTTAGATTTTGCGAAGGAGCAAGGCAACGTAGTTGCGTAACAACCCAGTATCATATCTGTCGTGCTGTTGT
Source organism: Hymenopus coronatus (assembly GCA_030762935.1). Taxonomy (NCBI): domain Eukaryota; kingdom Metazoa; phylum Arthropoda; class Insecta; order Mantodea; family Hymenopodidae; genus Hymenopus; species Hymenopus coronatus. Next base: position 173,212,905 of record CM060900.1, read on the forward strand.
ACAGGTAACAAAGCAATTGCCTAGAGTATCTTTCGCACCGCAAATGTGGCATGTTGGGGTCATCACAATACCGTATCAGAACTCTTTATCCTCGGTGGCCACAACATCATTGAGGACCAAATATGCACTTGTATTCCATTACGTGGATATATTTCTCAAATGGATATTCCGCCATACCTGACACCAGGATCTGTTGGGCATTCGGTCCACCACATATATAAGTCCTTAGGATGCTGAGGTGGGCATCGACATCAATTCCATCTAAATCATGGAGTAATCTCCTAATTCAGGAATAGCCTGAAGTTGAGTTCCAAGGGCGTTCTTGAAATGTTCCCAAAATGCTATTTCTTGCTCCTCTAGTGGCAAGTATAATGGATTTTACGAGGAGCGCTTAACCCGTAGGTCCCACTGCAATTAGACCTAAGCCTCTCTCGTTACGCTTTCGCCACAACCGGGTTTTAGCAACACGAAATGGTTGTCCTCTCCACAGATAGCATTCAACAAATAGCTCAACTTGGGAGACGTGGTTTTCAGATATGTGTAGTACCTGCGCCATATACCATAACTTTGCCAGAAGAAACTGATTGATATGCCACACTTTCTGTTGAAGGTTCAAGTTCTGACCAAGATGTGGAGTGACATTCAGTCGAATCAAATTTACTTTGTGATCCAAGTTACGAGCAATCATCGAAGCATGGAAATGCCGAGAATATTTACATTATCCTGTATCGAGACATCAAGAACGTTATGGTCATTTGGCCACGATCCAATAGGGAGCAGTTGCAAACTTATGGTGTTCACTTTGACATTAGAAGCTGCCTCATAAAGTTTGATGGTAGTATGTACCAAGGGAAAATCCTTGCATCTATGGATGTGTAGCGTGCAGTCATCAGCATAAGCCCTGGTCAAAATGATCCAGCTGGGGCGGTATTTCCAGCCAACTTAGCCTAAAGATAGCGAAGGAAAGCTTCCAAACAAACGGAGAAGAGACTCATCGAAAGTGGACAACCCTGGCGTAAGAGTTATTATTTTTATAGGCTTACTGAAGCATCCATTGACTTGAGCTTTCGAAGTCACCTCGCTGTAGAGGGTCCTGATTGCAGATATTATCAGCGGTGGAAATTTGAATTGCTGAAGTACTTTAAACATATAGGTGTAGCCAACTTTATCGAAAGCTTTTTCAAAATCCAGGCTGACCAATGTAGCAGCCTCCGACGAATTCTATTCATAATGTAGAGGCGTAACAAGGAGTATCAGAAGGTTGTCAATTATGGTCCTGCCCGAGATGCGACGTGATTCTCCGGAGGTTATGATTGTAGAGAGAATATGCCTTAATCGGAATGCAAGTACTTTCATCACAGTTTTGTAGTCAGTGTTTAAAACGTTATTGGTCTATAGTCCCAGACATTCATTGGAGATCTGTTCTTGGGGATTAAGATGACGATGCCAGATACTAATCCAAGGCAGCAGGTCGATCCAATAAGGACCTCATTCACCAGCTCTACAACTTATTCTTTGATTATACTCCAAAAGGTCTTTTAGAATGAATATATCAGGCCGACTCCTCCCGGACAGGAAAGGGCACTAGCGGAATTAATACTGTGCAGTATCTCCCTTGCAGAATACCTCCGCTCCAAGGAACGCTGTTGTTCCACAGTGATGCCGGTGTCAAGAGCTCCTTCATGGCGTTATTGCGTAGGTCAGTGTTGTCAAACATGGTGCTATAAGACATATGGATAGTCTGTAGGATTTGAGGCACAGAGGTGACCTTGGCTCCCTCCAGTGTCAGAAGAGCATAGATGTAACGTCCACTATCATCACATTTTTCTTTAACTGTATGAAACAAATAAGCTTTCTCCTGTGCAGGGAAGGAGTGATGAGTGCGCGAACGTGTCATAGTTCCCACCAAAATATATTGCTGTATTCCCACTGGCTTCCGCTTCACAGCTTGAAAGCAAAGGGATACGTCCTGACCACTCTGTTTTCTAGAGAGGAGACCCTTTAATGTTCCTTGGTAAAAGTCTAATGTGTGACGTCGTTCAATGGCTCTCACGACCTTTGTTCATGAAGAAGGTCGTAATACCATGCTTAAATATACATCGCCACTTCTCCACCACTGTGAGCGAGGAGCGTCGAGTTTTGCCCTGAAGACTTTGCTACAACTTGGCGAAATCAGCGGAAATAATGGTGGCATGTAATAAAGCTTCGTTTAATTTCCAATAACCTCTGCCATACAGCGAATACGACTCTCAGCAATTAATTGCAGTTTGATAGTATGGTGGTCAGTAAGGGCCACAGGTAAAACACTCACAGCGTGGATCACTCATTTGCACTGAGCGCTTAGATGCAAACGATCTATCCTTGACGCAACGTTCCTTCGACAGTAAGTAAATTCTACGGCGTAGCGAACATATGCTGCTAAACATCAACCATGATTCTTATCAGAGATGATGTTTTCGCCGACTCCGTACCCCTTCATTCTGACATACAGTCCATTGCTGTAAGGATTAAGCTACCTTCCATTTTCTTCACTGTTTGCAGTATATATGTACCGCCATCTGACGACGTCTCGTACACTGATATAGCAGATCTAGTCTCCCAGTTACCAACATCTTTTCTGCTGGTAGGGGATGTGAATGCTTACCATCCACTTTGGGGCTCCCCTCGATCTTGTGCGAGAGGTCAACTGATTGCCGATTTCTTGGATTCTATTAATCTCTCTCTCTCTCCTGAACACTGGAGAGCCTACATTTCTTTCTGTCGCCTACAACAGTTTTTCTCAGCTGGATATATCAGTTTGTTCTCCACAGATGGCAGTTTCCTTACAACGGAATATCATCTCTGACCTACATTCTAGTGACCACCTTCCTATTCTTATTTGTCTCTTAGCACAGGAGGTATGTACCACAAGCTTACCTAGATGGCGCTCAGAACGAGCCAAATCGAAACTTTATTCAAACTTGGCCGTTTTTCATTACAACGAGCACGACTCAGTGGATTGTTTAGTCTAGCACCTCATCTAGACAATTATTTGCGCTTCTGAGCTTTCTATTCCGCGGTCGACAGGCCGTCCCCATCAATTTCCTGTCCCTTGGTGGACAGATGAATGCCGGAATGCCATTCATGCTCTCAGGGTTTTCCAGCGGTGCCCTACTCTCTATAATCTTATTCAATATAAAAAGCTGTGTGCTCAATCAAGGAAAATTATTAAGGATAGCAAGAAGGCCTCATGGAACAACTTTGTAGCATCTTTTACTCGACAAACCCCTTACTCTGTTGTATGGGATAAGTGAAGGCGTATGGCCGGAAAAGCGACCCATTTGCCGATAGCCGGTCTGAAGATATTTGTCGGCATTGTGGTTGATACGTTGGACGTGGCTAATACTCCTGGTAGTGATTTCGCTCAAGTGTCTAGCTCAGAGAACTATTTCCCTGAGTTTCTTCCGACTAAGGCCCAGATGGAATCGCAAGAGTTTGCCTTCCGCTCTGGAAACCTTGAAGACTACAATTGCTTTTCCACCATGGCGGAGATACAGACCATACACTTTCATCTTCGCGAAACTCTGCACCAAGGCCAGATGGTATCCACGTCCAAATGTTGCAACATCTCTCTCCTGAAGGTAAGGCTTTCTTGCTCGAGGTCTATAATCGTATCTGGGTGAATGACTCTTTCCCAGCTCAGTGGCGGAAGGCCACCATTATACCCATTTTGAAACCTGGAAGAGACCGTCACCTTCCTTCCAACTATCGTCCTATTTCCCTCACCAGCTGCGTCTGCGAGGTGATCAATGGACGGTTGGTATGGTGGCTGGAATCCCAAAATCCTCTGACCAACATCCAATGTGGTTTTCGAAGGAGTCGTTCAGCGGTTGAACACCTTGTGTCACTATCGACGAAGATCATGAACGGCTTTCTTCAGAATTGTCAGACGGTTCTGATCTTCTTTGACCTCGAGAAGGTTTATGACACGTGTTGGAGGGCAGGGATTTTACGTTCCCTCCACAAATGGAATATACGTGGACGCCTACTGTTGTTCATTCAGGACTTTCTGAGGGACCGCGTTTTCCGAGTAAGCGTCGGCTTGGTTTTTTCTAACCATTATATTTAAGAGAACGGAGTGCCGCAGGGCTCGGTACTAAGCATGACGCTGTTTGCCATAGCGCTTAATTCTATATCGGAATGTGTTCCCTCAGGTGTCACGTCCTGGTTGTTCGTAGACGACTTTGCCATCTTGTGCACTTAGCAGCGTACGCCGTTTTTGGAACGCCGTCTCCAACGGTGTTTGGTCAACCTGTAGGATTGGAGCTCAAAAGACGGCTTTCCTTTTTCACCTGAGAAGACAATCTGCGTTAATTTCTGGAGTAGAAGGTGATGTCACCTTCTCTTCATCTCGCGCCAGATATACTTCCCTTCGCAGATGAGGTGAAATTCCTGGGGTTGATATTCGATCGAAAAATATGCTGGTCATCTCATGTAGTACAGCTTAAAGTGTGGTGTGACCGTGCTCTTAATATTTTACGGATACTAAGCGGCAAATCTTGGGGAACAGATCGGACAATATTGCTTCGTCTTTATGGTGCACTGATCCGATCAAAGTTAGACTATAGAGTATTGTTTGTGCCTCAGCAAGCCCATCTGTGCTGAGAAAGTTAGATACTGTCCACAATCGGGCATTGGGATGGCTATTGAAGCGTTTCCAACTAGCCCAGTTATGAGCCTCTATGCCGAATCTGCCGTGCCCCCTGTGCGCACTCAGCGGGTTGTTCTATCTAATTATGGCTGTAGCTTGAAGTGCATATCTGCGCATCCATCGTTTACTTCCTTTTCTGATTCTGGATTGGACGACCGTTAAAGAAACCTCTTACGTAGTCCAAACCTGCAGGAAATGCCTGACATGTTTTCCAAGGGGGAGAGAGTACATCCACCATGGCTACGTACTTCCTCCCATGCAGATCTCGAGATGACGGCTTACGCGAAATCTTCTACGCCTATGTTTAGTATCCGTTCTTGTTTTTTAGAATTTTTATCAAAATACAATGGCCATAATTATATATATTCCGATGACAGTAAGTGCCCCGATGGAGTTGGGTGTGCCTTTGCCACTGGAACAGAACCATTTACTTTCCGTTTGCCTAGTAGCATATCAATTTATTCTGCAGAGCTGTATGCTATTTACCGAGCCGCTTTATATATTCACCGTCGAAGCTTGGGTGACTGCCTTATTGTGAGTGATTTCCCTGGTGCATTTCAGCACCTTCGTGAGCTGTACGTTTACCATCCTCTAGTACAGCGCATTCAGGACATTTCCACATTTTGCACCCTTCGAGTGTTAATGTGGAGTACGCCTGAGTTCCTGGACACGTTGGCGTGCCGGGGAATGAACTTGCGGATTTGGCGGCAAAGAAGGCATCATCTGCGCCCAATTTTACCACTAACTTTGTCACGGCCGAAGATTTTAGACTTGTACGCAGAGCGGTAATTTCGAGCTGGCATGTAGAGTGATCCGCTCTTCGCGGCAACAAACTTCGGGGAAGTCACCCTATCTCGTCGTGAGGAAGTTATTTCAGCAAGATTAAGTATTGGCTTCCGGGGGTCCCGGCCGATATTCCCGGAGCGGTGGAGAACGTTTTTATATTTTTATCTTAAGTGACATATGCCTTAAGTATCTAGTTTTATTTTGATTTTATCGATTTGGTGCAGATACTTGAGTGATACGTGAGGTTTTTAAATCTTTTATCATCCTTGAAACTTTTAGTCATTATTGGCTTATGTTCCCTCTTGCTTTGGCAGTTTTAGTGTCATAGTTTTATTGCCAGCTCTGGATTCAGGGCTGTATGGTTATTTTATCTTGGTTTTAGTTGTTAATACTGATTTTATCTCTATTTTAGCTATTTTGACTGAGATCATGTTTAGCATACTTTTAGCTCAGGTGTTATAACTCCCCGTTTTTAAGTTAAGGAAGCTGATAACCTGGCAATTGAGTGCCCTTAAAACCCGTTCATCATCATCATCATCATCATCCCAAACATCATAAAGACGTAGGCGGGTTACCAGCTGATCCAATGCCAAAAATTTGTTATAGCCAGGACGCTGGTCCTTCGCATGCAGCTCGCAAATGAAGTCGCCATTTACTAAAAGAATGGCATAATTCCATCTCATATAAGAGGGTGGAATGTTGGTTATGGATTGTTCTCGTTCATAGTGCTTATCACTACCGTAAGGCATGTATAGGTTAAGCAAATGCATGTTGTCCATCCTAGCACTTATAACGCGAACACTAGGATGCATTTCTATCTCGGCAAACGTCAAACCAGCTCTGATAAAATAGCAGTACCACACATATGTTCTCCAACATCCAGCACACATCTGTACTGTGGACTCATAAAGCCAAAGACAGTAAAATTGACTACTTGGAGAAAAACTATATCTAAGTCAAGAGTCCGCACAAAATGGTGCAAGAGAGCTCGTTTGCCAGTGAAGCGTAGTGAGTTGATGTTTGAAAATTGCAAAGGTACGTAAGACAACCATAAAACAGGTCAGAAGTAAAACAGAGCAGGAATAGCGGCCACGGTCCAAGGTGTAGCTAGGAACTTTCAACCGCATGGACATATTTTCCTGAAACCCGAGGAAACCTTTTCGGCCGGCTAACAGTCCGATAAGACATATGCTTTCGGAGACGGAGGTGTTTAACGGTCTCCCACGTGATGTCAGACTCCGTTTCTTCGGTTTCCTCCTCCTCGCTAACAGACAGCGGGCGTTCTCTCCTAACCTGCACAGGTTCATCACAATCCATCTCACTCTAATGCCGGTGTTCAGTCATTACTATGTCTGGTGGATTGTAATTGCCAACCATGCTCTTGTCGCCACTAGTAGGCACCACAACTACAGAAGACCGTGTAGGAGATGAGACACCCATCTCTGCTACTTCTGTGTGAGTGTTAACTGCTACCGGTACGGATACAGATGCCTCCTGCACCGCCGCAGACGCATCGTCACACATGCAGCTGGTAGTCGGGTAAACGTCCTCCGTAGGTTTAACATTACAAACAGGCTCTATATCACTAGCTTCTACTGTTTGTTTACATTACTCTGCCGCCCAGGCGCTAACTTGTTCTCTCACCACATCGCTGAGTAACACAGCCCTGCGCGAGACAAGAGACAGGTAGTACGGACTTTTTGTATGTACGTTGTGAGCGAAAATGAGAAGCTTCCCCACGCACATAGCGGTTGTCCAACAGGAAACCTGCGCACCACTAAGATGGAATTTCCATTTTTAATTCCATTCCCACAGAACGAACACCACACTTGACGGGGTACTTATAACCTGTGTTCCATTGTTGTTCTCGAACCTCTAGTATTTTTCCATATTGCGATTTTTTTTCTCTCCAGGACCTTGTGAGTGATCTCTGGCAAAAAAATTGAAAATTCTGACATTTGAAATACAGCAGTCAGCTGGTCCAATATTTACAGTTAGTATCTCACTATTCTTATAACTAAATTCTGCATCTTCTTGGAATATCTGTAGATATCTTTCATAATGTGTAACAGATATAAATTTTATAAAAACTGATTTTTCTCTAGAATCAAAATGCAGCGTATCTAACTGATCCGATAGTATTTTCATGTAGACGTTCAGCTCCTAGAAATGGAATTCGCAAAATATTTTACCCTTGTATTGCCTCCATCATTATAAATTCTTGCCTTGTAGTATTAAAGAGGCAAAACAAAACATCTATTTGACGCCGGCCGGTTACGCTCAATCCAGAGCGGACACAGAACCTCGCTGGCCGCAGCCAGGCTATTGCACTTGTCGCCTGGGTTTATTTTGGCGCGGATCAACTTTAGGGTGAACATTACTACACTTTTGTATGCTCGATAATCGGACATTGCATATTAATCTTTCCTATCCTTTCAATTATGTCAAGCAGATTTTGCATGTTTGCGTTTTCTTTTCGTTTAACATCACAACATGCAGACTACACATAAACGCATAGTCATTGTTTGGAATTAGTTTGCAGAATTTTAACTATGCATATTTGAGTAGTCTATAACAATATGAAATCTTTATACTTTTGTAGCATATTTGTGTATATTTAATCTAATTTAAAAGAGAAATAATATAATTTTATTCTACTAGATGAAATACCCTCTTTCCCCATTTCACCCGACAATATCTAATACTAGTCCGCCTATGTAGTGCGGTAGTAGCGTATCTGTCTCACATTCAAAAGATCCTCGGTTAGAATGAGTTACCCATAGGAGGCTGTTGCAGGGTTTTCCTTTATCCTGCGAAGATTGATCTTGACCTCCTTGGACCACAGGGTCATTTGAGCATAATTTCATTTATCATCCGATGTGACCTACCGGATACACTTGACTGCATTGTTAAGGAGCACTTTTTTCGCCTCTTTAAAACTATTATGAGCTGGCGTTTCAAGAATTGAAATTAATTAATTTTATCTTAAACAACAAAATTCAAATCGAACTATTTTTTTTTTGGTAGTGTTTAACGCCCGCTTTAACTACTTATGGCACCGCAGGCGGCTAAATCGAACTATCATCCATGCACTTATTCAGTTAAGTGTCTTTATTTGATAGTGACTTGTACCGGATGATCAAAAAAAAAAAAAAGACTGAAGCCGGCTGCTTGGTGTTCTGTGTGTCCGTGCCCTCGGCGCTCGTTGCCGTTTTCCGCTGTCATAGAAAGGTGGGGATGAAACAATGCAACAGTTTTAAAACTAATTTTAAAGGCCTTACTTATCAGTGTTATTAAAGGACATGTTAAAACTGGCCACCGCCGTTGTCCATACATTTTGGCACCTCTTTAGGAAACTATCCATCACTCGCCGTAGTTCAGGTTGAGAAATGCTAGAAATTTCCTGGTGGATATTTTGTTTTAATTCTTCCAGGGTGTGTGGGTTTGTGTTGTACACTTTATGTTTTAAGCTACCCCAGAGATAGAAATCGTAGCAGGTTAGGTCGGGGGACAAAGGGGGCCACAAATCTCTACTAATAATTTTGTCCTGATACACACTTTCTTCTCATCGAAAGATTGGCTATATGAGCTGTTGAAGAGTCTTGTTAAAAAAAAAGAGGGGGGGGGGATCACACTCCCTGTGTGTTAATCTTCTAAAAAAGGGAGGGGGCAGGATTGTATTCAAGGGCGGCAACTGTTTACTTGAAAAAAATGAGACCCGAAAACATCCGAACCGCTGCGCGGTGCTTTCTGTCATATAATAATAATTGAAATGGCAATTTCTTGGTAAAACTCCCAAGATACAAGGGTTGCTTGAACAATAATAGCTTATCATTAATATTTAAATGATATCGAAGTCAGACATTTTATCATTCCTTGCAGCAGCCAAATATTCAGTCTGCATTCCTGATTTTTAACATTTTTGTAAGGTTTATCCAAAACTGTTGTATCTATAAAGGAGAGTGAGCTGTTTTTGAAATTGCTAGTAACAACTTTGGCTAAACATGTTTTAGCACAAACTAACAAATAGCTCTCGTGTATGTCTAAGTGATCGTTATTCAATGACAATGACCGGCAATATACGTGTAGTATTCGCTTTGCTTGCGTTATACCTGGAGTCTCATTTGTCCACAGGGTACGCTGGGGCCCAAGTTTCGAGCATCACGAAGATTATACCTTATTACATTAGATGGCAATGGCAATAAGAGTTCTTCTAATATTTTACTGCAATATTTGTTCTCCTAATATTTTAAGAATAAATTAAACCCAGTAACAAAACAACCATAATCTCTGTCATCATTGTATGGCTCATCACATCGAACAAGCGACTTAATAAAGACAATGGCATGTGTTTACAAGTACTTCAACACAGATTTATATCAAGTTTCTTTTGCGGAATTGTTTATACTTCATTTTAAGACTAACAATCAAGGTTTGTGGGATTCGTATGAGGTTTCAAGTGCCGTTCCCCGGCATCTCCACCATAAAAATTGCCGGTCTACATAACCGCGCTCGCTAAAGTACCTAGCTTTGGTGCTTCGTAGCGCAGGGGATCGAGGGTTCGGGTCCCCCCTTGGGCATGGTTATTGTGGGTTTGTAAAATAGTATATGTATGTGAATTTGAAAGTTAGAAGAACAAATAGGAAAACAACAGAAACATAGGGGTAATGGGGGAAGGGGGATGCGGAATTACTGCAGCCTCACCCATCTTTGCTGTGTCAAAACGAGCTTCTGCGATTATCATATTGAAATATTTCATACCTCGTAAAAAAAACCTCTGCTTGTTGTGTGCTATGCAGGATTGAAATACACTTTAAATTCATTTGGAAATCAATAGCTAAATAGGTTTATAATTAGTGTATGGTATCCAATAACCTAGAAACAGAACAAATGAAGTGAGGTATGATTATTCTAATGAATACAAACAGTAACAATGCTTTGTCTGAAGGTTTCCATATTTTCAATGTATGCGAAACATTTTTCGCGCTGCTTGAAATCCTTCCCGTATTCAGCAATAAGGCGCTCACGTTCAGGACTGTACAAATATGTATCTTAGGAGTATTGATGATAAGCCACCTGAAAGTTGTTTGGAACCAGGACGAAATCATGGGAGAGGCCACAACCCGACCGCGGCAATTAGAATGTTATTATCCATGCAAGTAGACAAGAGCGGCGTAAACATGATGCGCAGTGACATGATCTGACTGCTGCAGACGGCCGGCAGCCGATATCTTCGTGCGTTTATATGCCAGTGGCTATCGCTTCCAGTCTCCGCCTCTTTCCCTCACTCCTTGTACTGCGCAACTTGACTGCTCACGTCTATTTGTAAGGATAATACCGTGGTGGTTTGCCTGTGACAAGCGGAATGGAAGTGAAGAGACCCAACACACAGTCCTGGGAAATAGCGATAAGAGTTCTGGTCGGGAAAACATCCCCATGCCCCCACCGGCAATCGAGTGTGCTTGCCCCGTACCATATGCAGACGTATTGCCACTGTTAATATGGCCACGGTCTGGCATCCTTAGATGTCAGTAGATTGAAGTTGTTTTGAGCAACAATTGCCGCCTGTTTAAAGTTCATTAAAACATAAAATCTAGTAAACAATCGTTGGTGTAGTCGACATTCCCAAGAAGGTTTCATAAACATACGAAAGAAATTTCATTTACAATAAGAGTATAAAAGATAGAAAGAAATGTAACTAAATAACCTGTTGAGTTTCCTGTTTTGGCCACATGGCGAGCTCACATCTGTTTGACTACTATAGCGCTATGGCAATATGTCTCCTGAGACCTGACTTGGGATTCTCTGCAACATTCAGTTGTTATTACTAATTAGTACATTTGAAGAAATTGAGCAACTCCATGCTACTGCAGTCAAATGTAACCCCGTCAGCTTCCAAGCTAAATGGATCCTCTCCGTGCTTTACCACTGACTGCAGTTGCTGGGCTTTCATCTCGCGACGTTTGACTTTGAATAGATGGCCAGTCCATTACCTACCACCTTAAAGCTCGAGGTCATTCGAACGGCTTCACTGGTAGAGATTTTTTTTTTTTTATTGATGATGGGGGAAAAGGCAACTAACGCCCTAACCCCAGGCAAGCCTGGGAGTGTGAGACTCCCCACCCTGGACTCGAACCAGGGTGGCACTACTCACAAAAAACCCCCACCGGAAGTAGGAGGCCCATGCCTCTCTGTTGCAGTACCGCATTAAGCACCTGCGTATTTTTGGTGATACTGAATGCTGCCTGCCAGTGGCAGTAACAGCGAGTGATGGAGATATTAGCCAGTGGACACACATGACTTACGCCCTGAGTGCCCCGCTGGAGAAGTAATTGGTGTAAGTGATGGGTAGTTAGTGGTGATGTTTGTTAAGTTTAAGGAGATTCTTCCGGGTGTACCCTTGTTCTGAGTGGTATTCTCTGAGCAATTGCTGCGCTGTCTTAGGCTGCTGAGGGAATGGTCCTTCAGCTACCTGCTGTTGATAATTTTGGACGCTGGCTATCCGGTTGGACAGCTCAGCGGTGGAGGCCTGTAGAGTGGAGATGGCGGCGGTGTTGGCAGCTTGTAGGGCGTCGATCCTGGTGGACAGGTCGGTGGCTGTAGTCTGCTGGCTGGTGGCTGCTACGGCGTTGGAAGCTTGCAGTTCCTGCAGCTTCTGTGTGAGGAGGCTGCATGTCTCTTCCAGAGCAGCTAGTCGAGCGCCGACGTTCAGGATCTCCGCGTGGAGGTCCTGAATGGCTTCTCGCGTCGCTGCGTCTGTTGAGAGTGCAGGTGGTGAGGCCTCGGTGGTTGATGTCTGCGGTGGAGTGGTGCGGCGCGCAGGAGGTGGTGATGAAGTGGTGCTCCTTGGGTAGAGAGGGCACTGCGCTTGCCCTGTGAAATGTCCTGTGCCACGGCAGGTGGCACAGAACCGGCGGCGATGGCGTAGATTGTGCTCAGTGCACTCGGCGGTGGTGTTGGCGGAGCCACAGTAGTGGCACCGCGGCGACGAGGAGCAGGTGTCGGCACAACAGCGACGGCAGGGCCGGTGACGTTCCATCTTGCTGGCCTCGACGACCAGGAGTTGCCCTAACAAGGGCAACCCTGACGCCAAGGCAGCGTCGAGGTCCGAACGATCCTGAAGCTCCAGCCTCACAAGTGGTGTAGGTCCCCGGTTGCAAATTATCCTTGTGGCCCTCAAACAAGAAGGCCACTTGGATTTCGCTGCGGCGAGGAGGTGCCGGGTGGAAAGGTCCCTAGGGACCCCCCGTACCACGGCACTGAACCGGGGCGGCGGCGACGTGGAGCTGGGCGGCGGCGGTGATGGCGGCAACTGCAGCAGCAGTTGCGGCGAGGGTGTGGTGGCGGCCGGCGGCGAAGCAGGGCTTGCCGGGACCGGTAGCAACGGAGAAGCTGCCTGCCGAGGAAGAGGCGACGGGTGCTGCCTTAGCAGCGGCGAGTCTGCGCAGTCTCTTCTTGGCCATCTTGACGAGTCGAAGAAGAAGCTCCCTGCTGGATGGACGGATGGAAGGTCGGACGGACGGACCAACGGTCGGAGGGAGGGGGAAGGGTGGGACGGACGGACGAACGGATGTATTTACTTACTCTCTGTAATTGGGTACTACTTACAATAATAATTTTACAATTAAATTAAGAATAGTAACACAACTAATATATACGAGTATATACATGTTTTTTAAATACTTAACTACTTATTATTCAGTATAGTAATACTATATTAATTACCAGCATGTTTATAAACAGTTATTATGTAACCTCAACATTAATACTATACATTACTATGAAAGCCGGTTTAGGATTTAGAGGAAAAGCGGCATATGTAGCAAAATAATTCGGCCAATAAAGGGTTAAGATGTACTTAGTACTGAAGGAGCATTTCAACGTGTTTGGAATTTTCTCTGCAAGTGCGTTCAAGAGATCAGCAAAAGCAGTAATTTTGAGTACACAATCATCCTGTTAACTGAACTGTGTCACATTACGCCTACGAGCATAATCTCTACTGCAAAAGACGCTTTTACTTATTTCAGTTTCCTTTCATCTGAATTATGACAGCATCATAGGAAATTATAAATATGACAGTCGTGAAATGTATAGCTGTTAAAATTTCTTCGAAAACTGCGCAACCTTTGAAACGCTGCGAGCTATGCATTTTTAAGTTTAAATCTGAGTGTATTCTGGATGAATATCCATGACATATCCTTGAAAATGTACTTTTCTCTTCTATTTTATTAAAATGTTAAGCCTCTGTTGCTTGTTTTACTATTGTAAAACAAACAAATGAATGACATAAATCATTATGTACGCTATTTCATGTCCCTGCAATTTTTCGCCAGAAACGATACGTACAGTTGCTTAATGCTTTCCGTCACGTAACCGTACTACACGATTTTGTGTGCCTATAATTGACCGTGGCCTATTTCTTCCGTAGTTGCACAATTCCATTTTCTTTATAACTGATGTTGACATATCCATATAATAGATCGATTCCTTCAATGGTTTTCAAAGAATGTATTACGGTAAAAATAGGAAATGAGTTATAAGGGTGGCAAGTTTTTGGGGTGGATTTCAATCCATGTGTCCCTTAAATCTTTCGCTGAGTGTTCTATGTAGGAGGGGAATTACAAAGCATGAGTTATGCAGCGTGTAATTGCACTAGACCATGATTATATGATATGAAACGGAAAATATTAATGCCTGACTTCGAAACTAAAATGTTAGTGGAACGCCGGACTTCCAAAAAATAGTTTGGAAATTCGTGGTAGTAGAAAAAGATTTTTTTTTTTAAATGTTACCTTATGTTTTCTAGACGAGGTCGTCTCCTGTTTTTAAAGCTGCAAATCTGTGAATCATATCATCTAAAAAGTAAGATTTTTCTTGTAGTTCGCAGAGAAGATCGCTATGGATAGAAAATTTGGCCAGGGGTGACAGCCGTTGCTGTGATATTGTCTTCCGCCAGTAACCTTTTATCTTTTTCAGGCATGAGAAACATCTTTCCACTGTCACACTAGTGGATGGCAGAGATATTACAACCAAACACAACTTACACACTTCCTAGAATACACGTCATATCTTGAACACTTTCGCCGCATAATTTCTAATGCCTTTAAACACTAATGTCACTACAATCGGTGCTAATTCATTTTGTACACGCTGAGGTTTCTTATAGCTGAGCATGAATCAAATTGCTTAGGGCAAATGAAGGAAAGTTCCCCGAATACTCCTTGAATGTTGTACTGTCTACCGGATTTAAAAGTATTACCTTGTGCAAATCTTGAAATGCAGTATTTATTTACGATAGGATATCTCAACTATTTCATAAAACAAATACTTGTATTCAGTGGCGAATCTAGAATTTGGCTCGGGGGGGGGGGAGGTCAAGAATATTTTTTATTGTCGAAGTTTCCAGGGGTTTGGAATAACCCTCCCTCCTCATCACGCCAACTTTAAAAAAAAAAAAAAAAAAAAAAAAAAAAAAAAAACCTGTAATATCAATAGTCCTCCATGCTTTGGGGGTAACATACTAGCCTCCAGTTCCCTAGAGGGCTCAAATCTCATGAGAATTTTATTCGGGCACCAAAGTCCTTAGCATAGCTTCCTTCGGGAGGGAAGTAAAGACTTTGGTCTCGTGTTGTAGATTTATGGCGCATAAAACCTCAAAACTGATAAAGCGGCTTCTGAGGAAAATTAAGTGGTCTTTCACGCCTAAATGGGATGCTGAGAACAGTAGCATTAAAGAGCTCCATAAATAAAACTTACTTTCTTTTTACACAATCCATACAAATTTATTTTTATTTTTGGACTTTGTATTTAATTTTAGACGACATTGCAGATTACCAAGTAGAAATTAAAGGAATGAAAGAGTTTTAGTAGTAGACTCATTTGTGATCTAGTCGAGTATATTCCTGTGTTATACCACTTAATATTTTTGTTTAAAATTTGATTAATTATGCAACATTTATAGTTTATGTTTAGCTTGTAGTTTTAGTTTCTCTGTCACGTACAATGTACATAATACATAGCAAAGGTATTACATTCCATCCATAAATTCAACTGTGATATTCTGTCGAAAATACATGTTTTCAGGACACGTGAATGCTCCAAAAAAGCGTTTTTAGAATAAGATCCGCGCGTGTGTGTGTGTCTGTGAACAGCATAACTATGAAGAAAAGTAGGTTAAGTACCAAACTTGGTATTTGAGTTTAGTATCTTTCAAACATGCGACGCGAAGATTTTTAGGAAAATTCCCCATACATCCCAAACAACTGTTTATATGGAATATTTTTTTAACTTATTTTCTCAAAAAATAGCTCTACCAGTTTGAATTAAATGCCACGATATATTTAAGAAATTTAGAGGCAAATAAAATGTATATCTTGAGTTTTCTGATAATAACCTCTGACCCTTTCTTCATTCTGGAGGACTTTAGCAAAAGCGATAAACCATAAGATATAGATAAAACCTCATAATATACAAAATGTAGATCTCATTAAAGCAGAATTTATGACAAGTACATTTTTGTACAGGTAACCATTTCGGAGTTATTCCTCGTTATTGGTATACATTTTCCAATAATGCTTTTCTCAAATGGGAAGTCATAATTCGTTTATTATTTACTCCTGACAAGGCAAAGAGAACGGAATGTCCAAGTCATCACTTGGCCACCAGCTTTTAATAGATTTGACTATTGCATTAGCCTAACATTTTCCCTTATTTCTCTTGTACCCAAAAGAAAGTAACAAATGATTATTATTCGTAAAATTATATGAAAATCTGCCGAAAATTTGTGATTATGCACTTGTTATAAATTGGCTTTCCTAGTTCTTCGGCGGATATAGCACTAACCATCAAATAACCATCACCTAATAATAAAGAACAAAATATCATATTGTGGGCAATTCTAAAAATTGTTTCGAGAAACTGGACATGTGCCAACAATTTAAGATGTACCGCAAAGCCTAAAAGTTTATTTTTAATTTAAATGGAATCAGTTGTTTACCATGTTTTTAAACTTATAACATGGTTTATCTTAATGGTTTCATTAATGTTTGATACAATAATGCTTCATTTTTATTTTTCTTACTTAAATCTGCCAGTGTCTGTAGCTAAAACAACAATGCGATTTGGTTTATCAGCTTTGTAGATTTGTTCTGTAATATGATTAATGTACTGTGCTTGGGTTTCATTTGCCTAAATAATTTGCACTATACACAATTTTCATGAAAAAATGGTAAGTTGGTTAAAATCTCGAATAAACACGAGTAAATAAGGTTCTACAGAATGGCGCACAAAAACCGGCAGCAAGTACTAGACTGCTCATTGTCACCCGCCAATTGTTATCTATTGTTGCGAAGCGGTTTCGACTGCGTTTTTTAAATGTAGACATTTGCATTAGCTTATTTGTTATTTCTTTATTATCCAATTATTACATTTTACCTATTTGTTGCTGTATCTGCTCATGGCGAGCAACAATTCACGCGTAATTGGCTGGCAGTCTGTACGCGGGGCCGGTTGTCATGTGCTACCCATGTGAAAAAACAATCGAATTCCGTTTTACTAAAATAATTTAAGAATACAAAGCATTGATGCAAATCTTATACTAACCCTACCTATACAGGTAAAGAGCACAGTGCCGTTAGGTTGGATGAAATGAGATGTGTGGTTTTGGCTGGGGATGAACTTAAGACGCCGAAACTTTACTACCCGAAAACTCAGCAGTGTATTGTTTGCCTGATATTGGATTGGTCAGTTTTAACATCCTCTGACAGTTTCTGAAGTTGATTCAGTTGTTTTCCTTTAAGAAAATGTAAATGGCGTGTTATTTATGGACGCTCTTTAACTACTATGGTTCTCAGCTTCCTATTCTATATTGGGCGTGAAAGACCGCTTAATTTTGCTCAGAGGCCTCTGTATCAGACTTGAGGTTCTTTTACGTGCCGTAAATCTACGACACGGGACCAACGGTTTTACTTCCCTTCCGAAGGAAGCCATGCTAAGGATTTTTACGCCCGAAAAAAGCCATCGTCCTCCGCCGGGTTTGAACCCGCGACCTTGGGTATATGAAGTTAGCATGGTAACCATTACACCAGGAAGGGCGAAAAGGAATAAGTACCTAGCGCTGCTATCAGAGTAAGCCTACCATTTTTTCTTCATTAAAATACGGGACGCCCAAAAAGGTTGTGATTAACTGGTAAATACTTTCTAAATATAGCATTAACATAACATTGGAATTAAGGAAACATAATATTGAATAAATACGCTTTACAATATCAGAGTTCAAACCATGTGCAACCGAAAATTCCGATTGCAAACTGTACAGCGAACTGTATAATTAAGCTTTGTCTCTTCGAGGAAAGGATATCTATCCTGGTGCATTTCCGTTGAGGCATAATAGCTTAAGTCTCCCAAATATCACAGCACATCAACTGCCAACACTATAGTGGGAAAACTTGTCTGTCTTTACTGATCACAGAACGCGCTAAACAATGACAACAATAAGTGAGACAAGCGCCGACTCATCATTTCTCACAACAAGAAATGGCAACAATTTATTTAGGATTTTAATTTAGGAAGGCAGTGTCAAGAAAATACGGGACCTATTCGTGTACCAACAAAAATTCTCGGGATGCGGGAGGGGATGGGGGCTGTCTCATTTATACGGGACGTATGGCAGGCGCATACCGATATCGTCAGCTTTACGTTTCTTCGCCATGCCAAATAAATTGAATAATGAACAAACTAAAGGTAAATAAACTAGCGTAACGGATCGACGAACCAGAGGAAAAGAGCACACGTAGCCATTCACTATCGTATATCATGATACACATTACACTAACGCTATACATAGTAACACTGAACCAACAGGTGGAGAAGTTGTAGTGCACGCCGCGCCGGAAGTCCCTGCTTGCTAGTTTGAAGGCGACTAACCCGCACAAAAGCCACAAACAATCTTCTTTTATAATCTTGTTTATAGTAAGTTAAATATGTTCCTTTATTTCTGTGGTATAGCAGAAAGCTGTTTATATCGGAGAATTTCAATGAATGTGTCACTTCAAATGTTTACGAAAAAATTGAAGAACGTGTACGTAGTTTTTCTTTTGGTGGGAGGGCTTCAGGGAAGGGGCCGGTTGCGTTCACCCCCCCCCCCGTAAATACCCCTGCTTTTATTACTGAAAAAAAAAACTTCATCAGATTCTGTCTTTTGTGGTCCAAATTTCTCTTCGTTTTTGCATGACAAAATGTGTTAGTACAATACTGCATTTTCGTTTCTGTTTATCATAACACAAGTTTGCTGAATTTCAGTTGTCCAGGAATTATGTCCAAAGACTTTTTTGTAGAACATCATACATAGCATCAGTAAAAGTGAATATATCATAAAAAAAAACAATGGTCAAAAATTATATTCTTCTTCTTTTCCTCTCCCTTATGCCCTTTCGAGCGTCAAGTTTTCTCAGCCGGTCATGATTCATTCCCTATAATTTGTCCTATCCCTAGTTAGTTGTTTAACAACAAATTAAATTAAAAATCATTAGTTTACTCAAGAAGTCTGCATTCACGGATACACATGTTGTCGGATGCAGGATTGTTTATTACTTCCCCAAATCTCTTTCAAACTTTTCGTATTTTCTACTACTCTTCTGAAAACTTTGGAGGTTTTTGTCCAGCTTGTTTCTTTAGTGCTAGGAATTCATGTTCTAATTATCGATTTGAGAACATAGTCACGTTCACCTGAATTTTGAAAGAAAAATGAAATGTCATTATATTTGAAAAATTTATTTAGCAGCTGGAAATATTGTTACAACTCTGTGACAAAGCTAAATACAAACTATATGCTAAATAACGAATAAAAATCTGATGTGTTCCATTCTCATATCTTTTTCTGTTCCACATACAAAATATTCTTACAAAAGATTATTCTTTTATCTGTGTCACACTAATCGAGAAAAACATCAACAGAAATGGTCTTATTATTTGCTTCCTTGTATGTAGTAGGGAAATAACGGAATACACTAGGCTAAAGCGATACTCAAACATATTGAAAGTTGATCGCTATGTGAAACAATTGAGGTTCGTTTAGCTCTGCATGGTCTCGGTTGAGAAAAGTTAATTACTTTAAAATTCAAACCAATAAGAATGAATATCTGGAAAACGGCCAACTCTACTAGAAAAACATAAATATGACAAATTATGTGTTTTAATGAGATCTACATTTTGCGTATAGTAAGTCTTTGCGGTTTAACCGTTATGTAACATTTTGCAAAACTCAACGAGAATAAAGGGCTCTTCAGAGGCTATTCCCAAAAAAATTCAAAACATATATTTTATTTGTGATGTTAATGTTTAAATCACGGTATTTAAACCAAAACGTTAAAGCTATTTTTGAGAAAATCAAAATTTTGGAAAAAATTTCCATATAAAAATTTGGAGTGGGGGATTTTTTGAAAATCCTTGTGTCGCATCCTTGGAAGATATTGAACTTAAGTACCATGTTTGGTTTTTAACTTTTCGTTTTTGAGCTACAGACACCGACACCACACTCACACACACGGACCTTTTTCTAAAAATGATTTTTCGGACTCAGGCGACCTCAAAAATATACTTCCGGCGAAATCATCAAATGTTTGGTTCGAATGCAATACCTTCTGTTTGCACCATGTACATTGTACACAAGGCACAGAAAGAAACCGGCACTGTCTTGTTCCGTATACCTCATTCCTTACCGTTTGTAGGGTAATTTATTACTTTATTGGCTGATACTGTCATCTTGCAGGTGAATGTTCGATAACGAACCAATAGAGCATACCTATGCTGGGATTGTCAACTCATTCCCTAACAGGTATAGCCACCTCCGTCAACTGGAAGTGAGATTAGATAACGTGTACTACAAGAATAAGCTAGAACCCCTCCTTTCTTCCCCAATTAGAGTGACGGAGGGGCCAGCGGATATCAGACACGCCCTATAAATCCCCTACAGACAATTAGAAATTCGACGTCTAATACTATTTGTGCTCTGTGTACATACGGGCTAGAGAAAATAAAAATGGCCTGAGTAGCTTATTTGCACCCTCGTCTGTAAACCATTGAGATTATCGGACATCATACTTGCACCATCACATATCTGACCTATTAGTTATTACGATAATTGAATTGTAATGTATTATCTAATAGTTCAAACAGTGCCTATGCAATATGATTGTGACTCACGTCATAGAGTATTAAAAAGACGCTCCACGAATTTCGCATTTGAAGTTACAAACCTCACAACAATGGAACACTGGCAATTTTAAGACATCAGCTGTGTCGTTAATTGTAGGGGGAAAATCAGTTTGTCTTTTTGTATTTGTTCATATATGTAAGCTGAAACACATTCAATTGTTGGATTGTGAATTATTTTGAGTCGCCGCTGAATTCCAATTCCATTATGTCGAAATGATTAATTCATCAGCACAGATAGGGCAGCATGTTAACTTGCGATTACTTGATGAAACTCTCGCATCATATCCTCGAAATGGTAATTCTTGTTTTCCTAAAAATAGAGTAGCTTTAATACTACTACTACTGCTGCTGATATAACTTGTCCGCTTTGACTCTGTCCTTGTCTTTGAGTGAGTGATTTTCCATTTTTAAATAAATTTACTACTATTTTCCTTTCTTCTTCAGCCGTTTCTTTCGATTTCTTGGACATGCGTGCTGCAAGACACAAGCAAATTGTTCTAAATTACAGCACTGATTGCTGCATGCGGCCACATACCCTGGTACAGTTGGAGAGCAGTGCACTGTAATGGAAACAATATTTACGTTCTATTAAATACACAGTTAATTTTTCACGTGTTTAGAAGCAAGAACAATTCTGAGTTGGGGGCAGAAAAGCACGTGGCATATTTGTATTCTTAGGTCTCTTGGTAGAAGTACCACTGTGAATGGACAATTCCAGATAGAAAAGTTTTGAATTTGGAAAAGGATTACAGATGCCTATCCTGCCAACTTTATGTTGTTTTTCCTCCATTTTACTACCTCGACATTTTGATCATGAA
Organism: Hymenopus coronatus; assembly: GCA_030762935.1. Classification (NCBI taxonomy): domain Eukaryota; kingdom Metazoa; phylum Arthropoda; class Insecta; order Mantodea; family Hymenopodidae; genus Hymenopus; species Hymenopus coronatus. Next base: position 173,234,412 of record CM060900.1, read on the forward strand.
CCCGTTATCGTTTTAGAATCCTTGGACCTTCATTTATTCGACTTTTATGAGTTCAAACTTGGCAAGTTTAACTTGCACTGGTCATGCATTATAAGTTTAGTTTGTCATAATTGTTTATACTTCATAAGGTCATTTATGAATAGAGTATTCTGTTTTATCAAGCCAAATTCTACAGTTGTCCTTATATTTATTACCACAAACAGGACATGTGCATGACTGCTGAAAAACTCGGTGGGACCATTGCTCTATTTTTTAATATTATAGAAATTACTTGTTTCCATGCTTTGTCACTCCAATGGTTGTAGCACACATTAACAGTGAGCTTTTTTGATCATTTTCACTCGTACATTAAATAAGACTTATAAAGGCCTAGGGAGATGCGGTTGTTTAAGTTCCCAAGCATTGCATTATTTTCCCCATCGCATACTTTGAGCAATATCTACTTGTTGTTTCAATACACCTACTTTTCACTTTACCCTACCAGTCGTCTGTTCAAGGTGACATGGTTTGAGTTAAGGTTGGAAATTAAACTTTTGCAGATTAGTTACTATGTACACAGCTTATAGAGAAGGTATTATATTGCACCAAAAACTTCGATAGCGAGATTTACCTGGAAATATATGTTTTGAGGTCCTCTGAATCCAAAAAGAACATTTTTAGAAAAATGTCCGTGTGTGCGTGTTGTGCCTGTGGGCAGCATAGCTCAAAAATGAAAAATCCGTTAAATACCAAACTTGGTATTTAAGTTCAGTATCTGCCAGGGATGCGACTCGAAGATTTTCAAGAAAATCTCTCCATCCCGAAGTATCCTTTACATATTTTTTTCTCGAAAATGTTGATTGTCTCAAAAATGACTAACGATTGTGATTAACATGTCGTATATTAAAGACATTTACATGTCTAATAAAATGTATATCTTGAATTTTCTGGGAATAGCCTCTGAAGACCTCTTTATTTTGGATGAGTTTTGCGGAATTTTGCTTTACTGGTGAATCGTAAGAGACAGACAGAAACTTACTTAACAAAGAATGTAGGGCTCAAACACATAATTTATGTTATAAACATTTTTTTTTCGTGGAGTTGATCATTTTTTATATATTCCTTGCTATTGGTTTCAGTGTAAGAATACTTAATACTTTTCTCATACGGGAATTTGTCAACTCGTGGCCACGCAAAGAAACGGATTTCAATCTCATAGTAACCACATTTTAAAACATTTGACTGTCGGTTTAGCCTAGTGTATTCCTTTCTACGTATAAGGAGCTAAAGTAATAAAGCCGCCTCTGCTAATGTTTATATCGATTAGTATGAAGTAGATAGAAGAATCAGCTTATTAACAATAATTTGTTATAGAGATATAGAGGAAGTCATGTGGATGGAGCACATCAGAGTTTTTAAAAATATTATTATATTTATATATAATTATGCGAGATTGTTTTGCAAATGGTAAGACAACGTTTACTGTTTTGCAGTACCATTCTTGCAATATATTGACCGTATATCACACTAAACCTATAAATTAAACCAGAAACCCATAGAAACGTGCTGCCCAGAATTTCGAATGTAATAGGTCTTAATAGCCAATTAATGTATACGATTAATAATAAGCAGTTTGTTGTTGGTGTGAATGCGCAGCTAACGTAGCGGGCTCGCTAACCAGGGAATACAGGTTTTGTTGTTTTTTAGTAGTGTTTAACGCCCGCTTTTACTACTTGTGGCACTGCAGGCGATGACACTGGTAACACATGGAATGAAGATGGAGTACCGGTGGAATACGATGGTGGGGGAAACCGGAGAAAACCCGCCCCTGCGCCGCTTTGTCCACCACAGATCTCACATGCGGTCGCTTGAGATCGAACCCGGGCCATCTAGGTGAGAGGCGAGTGGTCTAACCATTCGGCCACGGCATAGCCAGTGAATGCAAGTGTTAATGAGTATCGAGTCAATGGGAGTTACTAAGCAGGTAACTTGAAGGTATTGCTGAGCAGCGAGTATATTTTACACTACGAACTCCAAAATAATATAAAAATAAAACCAAGAATAATAATTGTCTCGTAAGTAAATCTAAGAACGCTTATTATTATTATTATTATTATTATTATTATTATTATTATTATTATTATTTCGTTTACTTGAAAATAATACAGAACCGCTTCCTATATCGTTTTTCCGGTACCGCAACATCTCGCGAACTTAGGCTGGCTGGCCCCGGTAGTTAGCGCGTATGGCTTTATTGTTCTGCGGGTTCGAATACCCCTATGAGCGTGAATGTTTAATTGTTGGTGTGTCTGTGTTTATGTACTATTTAAGTCATTCTAACCTCCTGATGGCTATGTTGGTTGTGCCTGAAGTCCAATATATGTTTAAAAAAAAGCTGAGCAAAATGAACCGTGAAACCACAACGTCAGAGACGTAAACTGAGCCTTTCCCTTGCGTCTGCTCACATTGGACATTCGAACAGTAAATGACTCACCAGCTCTTGGATAGAAATAAGCTAAATATCACCCACTACCTGTGATTTTATCATTGTGATCGAAAAACCACGATCACCCCAGTGATCGAACTCTTCGCGAGGCAGTGATTTGAAGAGATGTTAATAGAAGATTCATTCTTGCCATCTAGCGAAAGTATGATGTCGTTCGCATGAAGCATCATCTCGAGGCCTTGAGGTGAATAAGCTGAACTGAGTTATCGTAGCGGACATGTTGAAATGAGATTGGTAGTGATCACTTTTTATAAACTCACGGAAGTGATTGACAGTGATCACTATTTAGAGCCTTCGGCAGTGATTGGAAATGATCACACTTTCCATCACCTCGAGGTGAAATGAACTGTGATCACAGTGGACGTGATTAAACGTGTTTGGTAGTGATAGCACTTTGGAAGCTCTCCCTCTCGACAGTGATCACACCTTAGAAGTTCTTCAATGCCTAGCATCACCTCGAGCTGAACTCATCTTTCGTCACAGTGTACATGATTTCGAAATTCTTCACTGCCTAGCACAACGAACCGCCATATTATCATCGCAGTGAGCACAGCTCGGTGGCTTATTCACGCGGTTACGTAAGTAATGTCCCTGCGAATACTGAAACTATTTTCCGGGCTTGTAGGCCGTGGTCCATTGGGTGAAGTTCCCGACGTTTCGCCAAGGGCTGCGCTTGGCATCTTCTTAGGCGAATCGATGGCTGGTCAGAGCTCGAACGAATTTTTGCGGCGGAGAGCGCGCTTTTATATATGGCCGGTGGGCAGAGCCTGCTACTCTCTGTGCTGTGATTGGTCCGCATGCATTGGTGGGCTCTCTTGTGCTCCGCATTTTTTCTGCCATTTCGTTTGCTTTCCAACACTGCATGCTGGTATAAATTTCTCGTTGCCAAGTTACACCACCCATCGGTCGGATAGAATCGGCCGACAGGGTGGGGGTACCGCTATATTCATCAAAAACCACATTACCCACACCCCTTTTCCTCTCCCGCAGCTTCAGCGTGCGCCATTCGGCTTGCCATTGGTGGACTTGACACGCTGCTGATAGCTGCTTACGACCCTCCTGACGCCCGCTATTACGAGGCGGATTACACCGCCTTGTTAAACCTGCATCCTGTAGTCTGCATTGCAGGCGACTTAAACGCAAAGCACGGGCACTGGTATAGCCGTGTTTCTAACCAGAGGGGCCGCGGACTCTACCGCCTCATCAGCGGAGATCCCAGCCTCCATGCGCACGGACCGAGAAGGCCTACGTTCTACCCGGCCCGCGGCAGGCCGGACGTACTCGACATCATGATCACCAAAAACATTCCATTCCATCTAGACCTCTCAGTGGTAAACGAACTGGATTCCGACCACGACCCAGTCCTGGTGGACTCCAATGTTCACATACCAGCCCTGGCAATCCCAGACTGGTTTAACGAAGTCGACTGGGATGCAGCAGTCCTAGAACTCACCCAGACCATCGACCCGCGGCCTCGCATCGATTCTGTCGAGGCGCTGGAAGCGGCGGCGAGGGCATTCTCCCAACAGATCCTGAAGGCGGTACGCGCTCACACACACCGCATCCCGTCTGAATCCTCTAACCCTCGGACCATCCCTGATGAACTCCGGCGGCTGATAAAAGCCAAAGCGACTGTCCGGAAGCTATGGCAACGCTTCCGCCACCCCAGGATAGGGGCAGTATACCAGAGGTTCAAAACCCTGGCAAGGCGACTGCTCCGAGCGCACAGGAAACAGGTCTGGGAAAACCTGATGCAGACCGTCAACCTGCAAGAAAAGAAACCGTGGCGGATTATCAAGTCCCTAAGGAAGGACAAGACGCAATACCAGCATCCTCTACATGGCACTCGTGGGGGTCTCGCTTTTGAGCCCTGCGAGAAGGCCACAGTGTTTGCAGACTACCTAGAGAGTCAGTTTGAACCCCGGGAGGACCCCCAGGACGAGGACTTCAGTGACCTTGTGGAGGCGACGGTGGACTACCTCTATGAGGAGACGCCGCCGCCACACGACGGGATCCAACTTCCTATAGTCACCCCGAAAGAGGTGACTTCCGAAATTCAAAAACTGCACCCAAGCAAATCCCCGGGGCACGAAGGCGTCACGGCGCCCATGCTCCAACACCTACCCCGAACGGCTGTGATCCACCTGACTCGGATTTTTAATGCATGCCTCCAATTCCGTCACTTTCCAACTTGTTGGAAGGAGGCGCGGATGGTATGCATTCTAAAGCCCGGCAAGGACCCGGTCTTCCCATGCAATTACCGATCCATCAGTTTACTCCCGACCGTCTCAAAAGTTTTTGAGCGGTTGCTCCTGCCCCTTCTCGCCCCTCTTTTCGAGGAAAGGCACCTCCTACCGGATCACCAGTTTGGTTTTCGTCGAGGACACTCCACGACTTTGCAGCTACTGCGCCTCGCCGAGAAGGCTGCCCTGGGCTTCCAGGGCAACCTCAAGACGATCGCGGTGCTGCTGGACGTGGAGAAGGCCTTCGCCACTACCTGGCATCAGGGGCTCCTCTACAAACTCAAGCAAGCAGGCGTCCCTCCCCCCTATCTCACCCTGATAAGCAGCTTCCTTCGGGAACGCTCATTCCGGGTGAGAGTGGAGGGAAGACTCTCCACCATCAGACCCATAGCAGCGGGAGTGCCGGAGGGCAGTGTACTGTCCCCATTACTCTTCGCCGCATACATGTCTGACATCCCGACGGAACCCCGAACTGTCCTGTGCCAATATGCCGACGACGTCCTCATAATGGCACAGAACAAGAACGCCCGTTACTGCCATTGGCCGGTGGAGCGAAAAATGGAGGATGGCCATCAGTCCGGGGAAGAGCTCGGCTCTTCTCCTGGCGAAGGTCCGTCGCTGGCGGCCGATGCGGCCCCTGAGGTTGAGGCGGCGGCAGATCCCATGGGTCACCGCTGCCAAATATCTTGGGGTCCTCCTCGACCGCGGGCTCACTTTCGCGCCACATGTAAGGGGCAAGGTGGGGCTAGGCCGCGTCGCCCTCAGGCAGTTGTACCCGGTTCTTAAATCCGGCATGCCTAAACACCTCAAACTGCGCCTGTATCAGGCCATCATTCCCCCCCTGATCCTGTAGGGCTGCGAGGTCTGGGGAACAGCGGCGCCGTCCACAATCCGCAGACTTCAGGTCGTCCAGAACAGGGCGTTTAGGATGATCTACGATACTGGGCACAGATTCCCATCTCACATCCTACATACCTACTCCGGAATCCCGTATATCATCGACGTCGTGAGGGAACGAGCCCGCACGTTGTATGATAAACTTCCCTTTCACCCTAACCCTCTGGTGCGCACTTTCGGCGACTACGACCATAAGGCGCCAAGAAGGAGAAAATCCTACCCCCTGCCAAGGGACGCTCTCGGTCCACTGGCCTGAGAGACTGCCATCCCTTAATCCAAACAAGCCCCCAGGTTATACAGCAACGGAAGTGGTGGCAGCCGGTTGGGAGACCGCCCGGCTGAAACCCTGGCCCCCCTGATTAACCTGGAACATATCACCCACCCAAATCCATAATCCTACCAACTTTCCTCCCACCTGGCCTGCTTAACCCGGTGGCCACACAAACGGCACGTCGAGTTAAGCAGCATCGAGCGTGGTCACCACTTGGGTGGGTGACGCCCAAGTGACCGACTACGCTCAGCCCTAAGGCTGCGGAGGAATTTTAACACCGCCCGGCGGACGTAGACACAAAAGCTTGTGAACAAAATCTTTTTCCCCTATAATATCGCACAGGTAAAACCGCTTTTAGCGGTTAGGTACTGTGGCGACTTTACACTCCGTCCAGGTAAACCTGGACGACCTGTTCTTGGACTCTGGACTCTTTCCAACATTGGTATTCAGGTCTTGTTTAGGTGCATAGCTTATTCCTTTCGATTAGAGTTATTTTTATGTTTTTATATTTATTTCTATTGCCTCCCTATGTAAGCGGGCATGGTAGCTAACGGAAGAAGACTTTGGTGTCTTTATAACTGATGCCATGACCACACAAAAAGTGTTCTGCTGCTGCAGGTTTTTCCATTTGTCCTAGTCTAATGTGCCGTTCATGTTCTTTTAATTGTGTTACCAAACTGCGCATGGTAGTGCCGATGTAAACCTGGACACAGCCTCAAGGAATTTTGTAAACACCATTGCCTTGGCTTTATTTGATAGTACTGAGTCTATGCGTAAAATATGTTTGTAGGTCCAATGACCCTTAAGCTAAAAAATCTTAAATATCTTTCTCTTTCATCTTCTGTAATATATATTTATACAGGTATCTGCAAATGTATCCAAAAGGTTTATGAACTTTACTTTATTTTTTGACCCTACATAGGTCCTACCTATGGGAGAATTTTTGGTGTTTTTCTGCCTATACTCTTCTCGCCTTAACCACTTTCTTGCCACTATAGGTTTATCATTCTCCATCTTCCCTTTCGATGAAGATAAAAGCTCCCACGTGTATAATTTCTGTCCGAATCCGTCCTCTTGAATGTTTAAATATTATTAGAAACAACTTTTGTTGGTTATAATGAAGACGTTATCTTAATATCTAACTTAAACAACAAAGTTTAAGGTACAGTGGAGCACACCCTTAATGATAATGACAGTAAAATTGTTTCATGGACGGGTGGTTCTCTCATCAATGTATCCCATAATACATTTTGTATTGAAGGCTAATCATAGGTTAATAATCGTGTAAATATTTGGCCAGCCCTATGGTAAGAAGATGGGAGTACATCTTCTAAATAAAGAAGTGTATACTCCACGTAAAAGATTACATTCCTTACGTAATCGGCTTACCCTGCCTGTATTTAGGGCTGAGAGCCTCCTAGGACTTACAAGTGAATTCTAAGGGTCGGAAGCCTGTCGGGGAGCCTACGGCACGTAACCACAGAATGAAGAACCTGGAACAAGTGGTCAGTCTATAGCCAGGCATGAACGTGAGGAAGTGGATGCTATGAAATGAAAACGAAATGGATTATAGCAAAGGTGATGATGGAGCAATTGGTGGAATGAGTGTCGGGGAAACTGGAGGACCCGAAGAAAATCCGTCCAGACGCCGTTTCGTCCACCATAAATCCCACATGTGGGCGCTTGGTATCGAAACCGGACCGCCCAGATGGAAGGCGAGCTTTGCCACTAAAGATAAACATTAGGGGTAATAAATTATTATAAACGCTGAAGGAAGTTAATAAAACGCTTTCAGCCAACGTGTAGCAAAATACGTAATTTGAGAGAATTTACATTAAAAGGAATTACACTGTATAAACATTGAGTTAAGTATGAAATAATTGTGCAAGTTACTGGCTATTAGTAGTACATATAAGCTTACCCGATACTTCACTCAAGTATATCGTCAATATTTTTCTCTATAACTTGACTAATTATTAAATAAAATGACAAGCTTAAAGGTAAAGAATAGTATAGAGGAGCACAGCAGCACACTAGCATTTACTCTGGGTGACTATTTGTGAACAGTTTGGAGGCAAAGAGGTATAAATGTAGTTGCATTCCTCTACCCCAGTTAGCGTGATTCTGAAATAATATGTTATATTGCAGTGTGTATTAACGATATCACTGCACTATATTGCCACTAAACAGATCGGTTCTTCCTCTACACTTGCCGCCTACTAATTCCATTTTTATGCTGCCACAAGTACACCTTTGCTTCTAACACTAATTTGTGTATGCAGGGAAATAGGCGGCTCTAGTGACGTTATTACTTATTAGGCATCGAATTCAATGGGTGTTAAAGCATCGAGAGAGTTGGGTGTAGTGAGCACATCAGCGGATTACACGCAGATATTTGGGGTAGGGCATGTAGGCCCTTAGAGCTCCTTACGTCTTATGTGGCACCAAGGGAGGGATGAGCGGACAGACGCAAAGGGTGACCAAATACGGATGACAGTCAATGGATATATAATCAGTAGCGAATGTAGTGGAGACATTTGAGTAGTGTTTTTAGTAGGTACAGGTATTAAGGAGTGAAAGAAAAAAAATTGAAAACTTGAAAAATTATAAAAAAAATAATATGAATCATAACTTATGAAAGTATGTCGTTTTTCCCACTTGGCGCACTACCTTTTATTTGAATCCTTAGATGGTTAGACGCATGTTTATTAACAGGCACTCCCAACTTTAAAATTAACCTTCCCGCAGACCCTTCTCTATATCCTCTCAGAAGCACATTAAAGTCAATAGCCATATATTTTTTCGAAATAATATTCCAATTTTTAGAAATAAATTAGTAGATTGAAAAGTCAAGTGTTTTGGAGAGTACGAAAAAGTAATAATTTTCATACATTAATTGGTGCAAATATTAAATATATAATATATTCCATTCACATAACCTTTTCTATCTGTTCTGCAAACAAACGATTCTTACAAAACACTATTCTTTTATCTACATTATGCTAAGCGAGAAATTGTCTTATTGCTTACTTCCTTGTTAACAGAAGGGAAATAAGGGAATACACAAGGCTAATGCGAAAATAAAATTCTCTAAAAGCTATCGCCGTGTAAAATAATTGAAAGTGTGCTCTCTTTGCGTGGCTAGAAGTAAAACGAAAGTGCTTTAAATGAAAGATGAGAAAAATTTTAGTAGTAGTTTAAAATTAAAATCAATAACAAGGAATGTATTCCAAATAATTAACTTTACCAAAAAATATATATATATATATATATATATGATACAAATTATGTATTTTTAACGAGATCTATATTTTTGTGTAGTGAGTTTTTGTTTTATTTCATACGGTTCACCAGTTAAACAAAATTCATCCAGAATGAAGAGTTATTCAGAGGCTATTCATAGAAAATTCAATATATACATTTCGTTTGCCATAAAAATATCTTAAGCTTATTATGGTATTTTAATAAAAATTATCAGAGCCATTTTTGAAAAAGTCAATTTCCGAAAAATGTTGCCTGTAAAGGGTAGTTGAGGTTGGGGGAAATTTCCTGAAATTTCTTGTCGCATCCATGGAACTGATCTTAAATACCAATTTTGATAAGAGTTAACCGTTTCAGGGATATTCCTTGTTATTGGTTCCAACTTCAAGGTACTAAAGTTTTTTTCTCAAGTGAGAGGTCATCTTTCGCTTCGTAATTATTTTTCTTTACTCCTGAACTTGCAAAGAGAACCAAATTTAAATTATTTCACTAAGCGCCCAACTTTTAAAACATTTGACTATCGTTTTAGCCTAGTATGTGCCCTTATTTCTCTTCTACTTACAAGGCAGTAAGTAATCACATTATTCCTGCTAATGTTTGTCTCGATTAGTATGTGGATAAAAGAATATTCTTTTGTAAGAATAGTTTGCAGAACAGGTAGAGTAAGTCATTTGAATGGAACACACCATATTTCTTAATGTTGTATTTTTATTTAACAGCTAGGATATATTTTCGGCGTTTGCCTATGGAACAATTGCTCATGGCAGTGATGTTCACTCCTTTACAGTTTGCATTCAATTATTTTTTATTAATTTTAAATTTACATGCACACATCCACACTCTAATGCATGTTTCCAAACTCTGAGGAGGATAGGATGTAATCTTGCTAAAGAAAAAAAAAAAAAAAAAAAATAGTTTACATCATACAGCCTGGAGTCGAACCCGATACCTTTCGCAGAGCAGACAGGTCCTCTGCCGATTGAGGTATGAGAACATCTGTTAATATGCTTAAAACTTTGCAGGTACGCAAAACAGGAATCACGCGGCCACGATACCTGCTAACAACGCTAGGTCGTTGTGCTTTCCGAACTACGCCAAAAAGAGATCATGTTTAATTCCATGCGGGACTGCTCTCATACCTGACGAATTTAATTAAGACCTGTCCATATATTTAATTAAATGTTATTTACACGTTTAGAAAATTTCACGTATCTATAACCATCCCTTCAGCCGTTTTGCAGGCCTTGCTTAAGAATCTGACCACTTAACTGCACTCTCTTCCAGGATTTTGGTTTATTCTCAACTGCTAAGTTTCATGGATTTTGAAACATCAACTAACCGGAAATTTTAATCTACAAATTTTATCTTTTTTGTGACATAACTTAAGGCGAATGATTCTGAAAAATACAAAACTTTTACGATATTTTATACACTTCGCTTTTAAAAACAACTTTAAAACTTAGTTTTCAAAACATGCCTCATTTTCCTCATAGTTATATTTTAAACGTGCAAATACTGCATTTAAAAATTGAAATTAAAATGGGTTTTATTTATTGACACACTTTAGCTGCTATGGATCTCAGCGTTCCATTCTAAATTGGGAGTAAAAGACCGATTACTTTTGCTCAGACACCTCTTTGTCAGACTCGAGGTATTTTTATGTGCGGTAACCCTACGACACGGGACCATCGACTTTACTTCTCTTTCAAATGAAGTCACGATATGGCTTTTTACGCCCGAGAAAAGAAAAATATCGTCCTCCGCCGGGTTTGAACCCGCGAATTTGTGTAGTACAGATAGCATGTTATCCCTAGATGACGGAGAACGACACTGCATTTAGAAGTTTTACGGTATACGTCCCACTACTAATCATGACTTATTTTAGTCTGCCTTTTCGCATTTTAGATTTTACTACGTTACATCCTTTGAAATATTTTAGTGTGACAAATCGTGTGAATCATTTGACTTAACTTTGCTCCATGTCTTTTTGAAAATTTTTGTACAGGTATTATATGGTTTTTACCTACACGTAAATCTTTCATAGTCGGCTAAAAAACTTTTGGGCCACAATACGCATTACAAGTGGCTTGGAAAGTTTTGTAATGCAACTCATTATTCTTTCCAAGATTTAGCAATCGGAATTCTGAAAGCATATGCAGGCTCTGAAACCTATAATAAGGGAAGCATTTATGATTCACTTAGTTACTTTGTTAAAATGTTCTGTTAAAATAAAAATTATATAGAACATTAAACGAATTAAAGGATGTTTAATTATTATTATTGGTACACTATTTAAGATAGAAAATTCTTCATCTGTAAAATGTTTAACTCTGTAGTTTTCAGCTTGTGTCCAATTTTCCAGAGATTTTTAGTTGAAGCTTCAAGACATGCATACTTTAGTAATCTCTTATTTTAAAGCGCAATAAACAGAACTATGCAGAGAAAAAAGCATATGATTTTATAGTTTGATTAGAGCAAATGTATTTTTTTTAAATACGTAAATGTTTAACATTTTCCCCGATTACCTGTTTTATATCGGAATGAAATAGAACAAAACTATATTTCCAAAGTATTTTTCAGTGACCATTAAGAATTACATTTTCAAATAAAACAATATTTGAAGGAGTTGTTAGTATGTTGATATAGCTAAGTTTTAGAAGAAATACTTTTTAACTCAGAAAATAGTTGTCAGAATAGCCCGAGTGTTTGGGTTGATTTTGCATTAGAATATGAACATTATTATCACATTTGGATTTTATGCCTGAATACTTCGGCACAACTTGTAAAGCAGCCTACTCTACTAGTTAGACACAAGTGTGAATGAATATGTCTCAAGTATTTTATGCCTTGAATACTTCGGCACAACTTGTAAAGCAGCCTACTCTACTAGTTAGACACAAGTGTGTATGAATATGTCTCAAGTATTTTATGCCTTGAATACTTCGGCACAACTTGTAAAGCAGCCTAATGTACTAGTTAGACACAAGTGTGTATGAATATGTCTCAAGTATTTTTGTTACAGAAAAAGTATACTCTGTATATGAAATGTCATGGATAAAAGTGTGTTGTTTTCAAAGGTAGTATCGAGCGAGATGGCTCAGGTGGTAATGTATGGTCAGCATTCGGGAGATCGGGGTCAAACCCTTGGTACTGCTTAATCTGGGCGAAGTTTTTTTCTTTCTTTCTGTTTATATATGGGCGCCTTGCGAGTGCTAGGTTGGATAATTTGATCCGCAAATTTTCTTATCACCCGTTTCATCTCTACATTTCATTGCTATGATCCAAAGTTTGCTTACTACCCGACAGGCTACTTACACAAGCCATTGGGATGTAAATACTACAAAGAGGAGGAAAATCCGAGAAAGGAGAAGACTTATTCAAAAAAACAGTATAACAAGCAGCTTTGAAGATCCCAAGTCGAGTACTTATGTCATATCACAGCATTTCTTCAGGTTTGGTTAAACCGAAATAATATTACATCTATTGTGAGCGTTTCTCCTTAATTAGTTATAAAATGGTGCAAAGAGTGCTCAGGGGTACCAGCCTTTATGCACAACTACTGTACTATAGACTAAATTGAAGCTGCATAAGAACAATGGTATCTGTTTTTCCTGCTGCATAACGTCACATAAGCAATGTGTGCATGTGATTCTACTTAATGTTACTGTGTCCAAATATTCTGTACAGCGATTCGATGATGAAAAATCAAATTGAGATATTTTCGGTACCGCATCATGTATCTAGTTTGTAGTACCCTTCAGATTGTTCGTGTTCACGCACAGAAGCGACAATAAAGGTGTCTTAAGTCCATTCCTAAATCAAATCAGTTTGAAAGTATTGTAAGCAAAATACATGGATGAACTTGGAATCTTCAAGCCTGGAGGGAGGGGTTGTTCCCCAGTGTTAAATGGTGACAGCATTACTCCCTTTTAGTTGCCTTACCTTCCCCTCAGTCCTTGGCTTGGCTTCTTTTTTTTCAGCCTGTTTCGCGTCATTCATTGTTTGTTAAGGCAGCGAAGTTGAATGCAATGTTGCCAAGCAGGAGCTGTCATGTCACTATGGGGTAGGAACATAAGCCGTATTGTGTGTCAGCGTATAAGCAGATCCAAATGAAAATGGTGCACGTGCTTCTGAATCTCAGCCAGCCTGATTGCCTCTCTTGTATCTAAGACCCTATGTAAAGTAATGATACGACTTCTGATATATAGGGGTTGCACTTGTTAATCTAGAAATCGGTTATGTGAAAAAGATAAAACTTTCAAGTAAGTGTGTTCCAGAATAGTGTGGGATGCGAAATGGTTATGGCTTCGTTTCTGCAGGTTAATTTAGCGCCGTCTTGTTTTTTTCGGGTTTTGGTATAATAAGTTCGGCTAAAATAGCACATTATATAACCTAGAAGATATTGAATCACAGTGTGTTGTGTGGTGTACCAAATCACGCAGAGCATGAATGTTAAAAACTATCTTCGAAGGCGAGAGTGCAACTAGTAACTATAGTGCGGCTAGGCACAGAATTGCAATTTTAATATTGTTGTTTCCGCTAGCTAGCTACCTGCCACATTAGTGAGTTGATTAGCACTTTCCAGAGCACCACAATTTTTCGTGTACAAACTTTGATATTTCTGGCATTGTAGACGTTAAAACTTGCATAAATAAGTCAGGAAACAACACACTATCTGCAAAGTTTCCTAGACGACAAATGTAAATGTTAAAATTGTTTTTATGGGAAACGCTTCTATATGCGTGGACTTAAGCTCATGATATAGTCTCACATATTCGCCGAAAACCCTACGCTTCCAGCATGCTATAGGGATGTATTCTGAAAGTTTTTCCCTGCAGATAACGCCAGTGTACTAGCCGGTAAGCACAAATCGTTCTTCTGTTCTTTTGCCCGAGTTTTGTTTGCTATTACATGCTGTTTAACTTGGGATGCTATTTGGTTGATTCAAGTGGTAAGATGTTCTTACTTTTCTTCAAGATTAGCGTTTAAATTGATTATTTTATGAACTTAATGTTTCAAGTTATGATGGCCAGTTTTCAGATTGCCAAAGTAAAAGACCTGAAACAGCAATTGAAGAAGAGAGTGCTAAAACTAGTGGAAGAAGACATGAATTATTGGAGAAGTATAGATTTAAAGTAATATATAATTGTGAATACTCTATGGAAATGTGCTACAAAATAATCATATAAAATCTGTTTTCGTTTCATTTATAAGTTTTGTTTTATTTTTCTAGGTTAAATGCATACAAAAAAACTGCAAATTCAATCAGCTGCACCTGTTCCTAAAACACAAGTTCTGCAGTTTCCAAGCGATTGCATGTTTCAGGATTTAACGACCACAAAATTGAACACAAACACATACAAACACAACATTGAAATTTCAAATGTGCATCTAATGGATTATTTTATCTTCCGAAAATCAGAAATAGATGGTGCACTTGTAACCATTTACAAATCTTTGTGAAAAGTTTATCACGTTCATAACGTATGCATTTGAATTTAATGGTGTATTTATAAGTAGTAGGGTTAAGTCAGAGTACACTACACATAAAAGTTATGATGTCAAATTAATATTGAATACACCAGGAGACATAAACGGTGCCGAATGTGAGTGTGTTGCTGGAGCAGGTCCTAAAGCTAGCTGTAAACATATTACAGCAGGATGCTATGCTCTAGAGCACTTTTCAAAAAATGGTGAGGATAAGTGTATGGAAACCATGCCCAGACTCTACAAACTTTCCTTCATCCTCCTTGTAAAAGACAAAAGTCAATCAGTCCAATTAAAGCAGAGGATTTGCCACTTGGACAAGTTTTACAAGAATCATGTCATAAGGTCAGGCCTTCATCTGGCATTAACAGTCTAGGTTATCAACACTATCTAGAGTCATTAGTGAAAATCTCCAGACACAAATTGGCATTTCATTATGCCATAAAAAAGTGAGTGTCTTTAATGTGTTCCATGATCATTATTATGGGTTGGATCCTGTGCTTCAGAAGCAGAAAGGCTTGTAACTGCTACTGAAGGAATAACACCTGTTTTAACCTACTCCTTTCACCTGAAATGAAAAAATTTGGATTTAAAATAAGATAACCATATTATTTACTTTAATTCCATACTTATATCATATTAACTGAAACATATATAGAGCTTAGGTAATTCTTTGTGAAGAAAGCACTACACAGTAAATAATAATAGTAATTATACAATTCAAGGGGCAGATGCTAAAATCTCTACTTTCTACAGTTTAAAGCTATGAACTTCATTTCTGTACACTGTTTTTTACAACCTGGGATAACTAGTTTATAAGCTATTGATTTTTCTTTTGTCCATTACCTTTAATATTTGTTTCATGACATATGTAAACAAAACAAATAAACTATAAAATAATGAACATTAACTGTTGAGTGATGACTATCAAATATAATTTTTTATTTTAGGAAATATGTAAGCTAATAAACCCTGTTGATCATTCTCGGTAGAACAACCTGTAAATCTACGAGATCAAAGAGTGAAATTTCGAGATGCATTTTAAGTGCGGACAATCATTCCAAAATGTATAAGGCCTTGAAATTCTGAACACATAAAGTGGGTTTCATGTCCGATTTTTGTTCTCCACGAATTAAAAGCTTTATCTTAACATTAAAAATTGCAAATCTTTAAAACCCAGTTATCTGATTTAAATGAAAATAAAATATATACACTAAAAGGTGTAAAGTGGAACAATTTCAAAAATAATTTATTAGAACAATTATAAATGCATAAAATCATATTTAATCAGCTTATATATTTGTATAACTTACCTAATAAAGAATGACAAAATCCTTCGGTATAAAGTGCTGCGAGCATACTTTAATGTTTTTGTTCAACTTCTTTCGGTTAGGTTTTTCATTTTTATGACTGTAACCAAGTTTTTCTCAAAGTTTAATCTCCAGGAAATCGATGAAAAGAAAAGGGCCGTCCTTGATTTTCGCACAATGGAACACAGCAATAGTGTGACATTATTAATAATATTCTATGTTTGCCCAAATTCACTTCTTATACAGACCAGTTTGCTTAAATATTAACTCATACGCGTCGTAACCTCAAACTTCTTATACGAAACAAACGAACGACGATATGAGCTTACCGGCTAATTCAGTGGAGACATCTAGTGGTACTAGTTTCATACATCCCGCGTATATACACACATGCAATGATCACTGATCTGAATCACAGGCGAGTTGTGCAATACACTTTAAAACCCGGTAACCGCTAGACGTGTGCAAGACAAACATCTAATACTTGTATTACTTTACAATTCAAAACGCATATTTATTGTTTGTTTGTTTCTTTTTATATCTATTTGTTTATTCCACCAGTCTGAATTGCGACACTGCACAGAGAACTTAATAGTACCGTACAGTATAAGGCGGACCAACTATGACTTACTGTACATCTGAAACTGGGATACGCCCTGGGTATAGGAGGGGATAGGAAATAATAATATCGTCACCCTGGAGTGCCCAACCTCTGCTCTTATGAATTAATTGCGTCACCTATTCGCATTACCCCACCTCCTTCGTTTTGTGCATGGCCAACAGGAAGAATTTCCCCTTCATTCATTCAGAAGCGTTTAACTGGGTTCGACTCACGACACGATGGCAGGTTTCACCCGAACCGTACATATCGTATTCCAGAAAGAATGAAAGGAAGAATATATATATATATTGTTAAAGAGGACAGTGCGGTGAAGTGTCTTATTTGCACCACTTATCTTGGGGTACCTGATATAATATTAAATGACACTTTGAAAAATGCCATAATACTGATTATGGCAAACACTTTTTTATCTGAAATGCAAACACCAACACTTGAATTTTAATTAATTTTTCCTACGAAGACGCTCCTCAAGATTTTTAAATGGAACTAGTTGGTTTGCAAAATTCAACAGACATTGAATGTTCTCAGAAAAAATATTGGGATTTATTTAAATCTGTTCCCAATGAAACCTTGAATTGCGATTTTTTTTTTTGCAAAGTTAATATTGGTTCTACATATACTTGTGAAAAGATGTTCTCGAAAATGAATCAAATAAAAAGCAAATATTGTAGTAGGGTAGGGCAGGGTCATTTTATCTGCTTTTAAGACTCTGTTGTTCATCCCTATTGGCAAACATTGATGAACTAGTTACAAGTAAACCGTGCCAACCATGTCACCAACAAAAACGTCGCTCTAGAAGGTTTTTTAGTATTGGTACCATCCCATACAACATTTACGCTGCTGAAGCCCCCGTCTTTGATAGAAAGCGACGTCATGTAGAAGTTTTTGCCAGCGCGAGGTAAATCTGCCCTCCCCTCTTCCGTTATAGGTTGGGCACCGCTGTATCTTCTCTAGTTGTACAATACATGGGCGCTGTTTATAGCGTTGGTATCATATGTATATGCTTTCAACCAGCTACACCAAGAACCCTGAACTTTACAGCGACAAGTATGCATGCTTAGCATGTAGAATATGATTGCTATTTTCTTGACATTTACGTGATGTGGATACAAGTAACTACTGTCCCATTTTACCTCTGAGTGTAATAGTAGTAGCGGTAATAGGAGTAGTAGTAGTAATAATAATAATAAGAAGAAAAAGAAGAATACGTTTGCATTTTTATCTTTGTAAATAGCTGTGGCATTCCTTCAGTCAGTGTGTTTTATTGTTATAACATCCTCTCTCACACCTAGGTCTTCTAAGACGGCTGTTTGTACTCAGCCTGTGTAAAAACACAAATTATTTTTTCCAGCTTTTATCACTTGGAATTTGAAAACCGGCTATATTCCAAAATGTTGGAAGGTTTTATGGAGATTTTGTTGTACATCGTATTTACGTAATACCAAAAAGGATCTCTTGTGTAAAAGAACTAGACAGTACCCAGCGTCGCCAACTCAGAAATATGTTTTCCGTTAAACTGAGGTTAACATTCAGATAAAATCCGCCAAATGTTTATTATTCCTGTTTGCCATCTTATTAAAAGTGAAAATTCAATGTACTGATAGCTTACAAATAAATGGTGTGATCGTCATTGGCCATTATTATTATTATTATTATTATTATTATTATTATTATTATTTTCGACTTCAATCAGCATATTAATATAAGTCAAGCCACAGTAAGTAATTTTCCTCCTCATTTTGCAATGGGATATCTAATATGGCCACTGTTGCAGTACTGGAGCCGGGTGCAGATATGTCTTGCGTGCGCTCTCATTGTGCCGATTTCTCGGAGAACATCTTCTGGCAATTCGTAATTTTAGAAACACCCAGACGACTAAGACCAGCTCTTATTGTTACCATTGACCATGCGTTCACCATATGGTTGTATTCTGGGCTCGTGAGTCCCGTAGGGTGAGGTGTGGGGAAGGGAAGCGATATCTGGTTACAAGGCGAGCTGTTATGCAGTAACCATTCCTGCAGACATATTAATTTAATGCAGCCAACTTTGCAGAAGTAGTTCAATGCTGTAACAGGATTTGAATTCTTTTCACCACATCTGAATGTAAGAATGTAAGATAGTGCATTCTGAAGGGCGTGAAATTATAAGTAACGTTATAGATAAATGTGATGAAGAAGCTCTGAATAAACAGTATTTATATCCAGTGTCACAAGCTATACAACGGGCCGCATATTATACTGGCATTTCCGTGCAAATGATAAAAGAAAATTGGTAAGGAGAAGAAAGAGCTGCGGTCATGGGGAGGAACTAGTGTATTGAGCACTCCTGGAAAAAGAAGAAAAACTAGACCAGACTAATCGATGACTTTGCTGCTGTCGTTAAATGAAGAGTAATGCAAGATTTTTATGTTCAGGAGAAACTAGTACCGACAGCCAGGAAATTGCTGCCCATTGTGAAAGAGAAAATACATTTTACTTGGGGGAGAATTGTTAAAGCTAATTTTGGGAAAATCAAAATTGTTGAAAAATAACACACGTACACAGTAGTAGGGGCGGGGTTTTTTCTTGAATAACTTTGTGTCGCATCTTGGAAGATATTGAAGTTAAATAGGTACCAACTTTGATATTTAACGAGCTTTTCGTTTATGAGCTATGCCGCCGACAGACAGACACACCTCTTCGTCGTCGTGGTCCTCTTCTTCTTCTTCTTCTTCTTCTTCTTCTTCTCTTCAGAAAATGAAACAGCGTGATCAGAATTGGACACGGAATTGGCACGGGCAGTACTATATTAACGTAGGCTGCATGTTATTCTTCAGCACCGTTTATAAATGCGTGTGCCACCTTATCTGTACTCATGTGTGTGTTGTGTACGCATTCCTTTCAGGGTCCACGAGCTGGGAACACAACTATAGCAATAGTTAGTATTAATGGTTTCTTAG
The DNA here is from genome assembly GCA_030762935.1 of Hymenopus coronatus. Lineage (NCBI taxonomy): Eukaryota > Metazoa > Arthropoda > Insecta > Mantodea > Hymenopodidae > Hymenopus > Hymenopus coronatus. The sequence continues at coordinate 173,253,926 of CM060900.1, forward strand.
AATATATACAGCAAGGTTGGGCATAAGCGATAACACGCAAAGCAATACATTACTCAGATATAGTTGCGTTCTGGGCTCGTGAGCCCTGCAGGATGAGGTGTGGGGAAAGGGAAAGTGATATCTAGTTACCCGGTGAGCTGTTACGCAGTAATTATTCCTGCAGATATGTGTATTAACCTAGCATAGCCTATCTAGCATAATAAGGTGCAGAATCAGTTCAATGTTGTAAGAAGATTTGTATTCTTTTCACAATGTCTGAAGTTAAGAAATGTACGGTAGTGAATTCAGAAGGGCGTGAAGTTATAAGTAACGTTTTAGATAAATATGATGAAGAAGCTCTGAATAAATAGTATTTATATCCAGTGCCACAGGCTTACAATCAGTTGCATTATACTGGTGTTTCTGTGTCAACGATAAAGAGAATTCGTAAGGAGAAAGAAGAGCTGCGGTCAAGAGGAGAAAATAGTATATTGAGCATTCCTGGAAAAAAAAGAAAAACTAGACCTAAACACACTGTATCGCAAAGCAATGAGTCTAATGTTACCGTTATACGAAGAATAATACAGTTAACTCATTTTGTATTTATTTAAAAAAAAAAAAAGTATGTGTCATAAAGTGTGTGCTTTAATGAAATCTACATGTTTTGTGTAGTGAGTTTCTGTCTTTCTCTTACTTACAAATGTCATCCAGAATGAAGAAGTCTTTAGAGGCTATTCCCAGAAAATGCAAGGTATGCTTGCGCTTACTAGAGAATATCTTAAATCTATTTTAATAAAAATCGTTAAAGCTAATTTTGATCAAATAAACATTTTCGAAAAAATGTGACATGTGTAAGGTAATGGGGATGGCGGAGGTTTTGTTGAAAATCTTTGAGGGACATCCTTGGAAGACTTTGAACTTAAATACCAAGTTTGGTATTTAACGAGCGTTTCGTTTTCGAGCTATGCCGCCCACAGACACACACGCACAAAACAAACTAATATTCTTCTTCAGAAATTGAAACAGCGTCGTGTTCAGAATTGGACACGGAATTCGCACGACCACTAACCTATTAAGTAACGTAGGCTGCATGTTATTCGTCAATACCGTTTCTAAGTGTTACCCTATCTGTACTCAAGTGTGTGCTGTGTACGCATTTCTTTCAGGGTCCAAGAGCAGGGAACACAACTATATTGCCGACTTGTATTACGATAATCACGTGTATATATTTACTTCATTACATATAGTTTACATTCCTCGCAGGGCACGTAGGTATACATATGTATGTAGAGGCCGTTTCATTTGGTATTGCGCAATGTGCACATTTCATGATTTAACTAGGAAGTGGGGAGTTTAATTTACAGTCCCATCCCACTAAATCTGGTTTCTAATGATATAATCGAAACGCTGAATGAAGTAGAAAAATATAGTCGTGACAAGAGTCCATAAATCCATTAAATAATCCGCTAACCGCCAAATGCAAAGTTTTACCCGTTGACGGTATGTAAAATCTCTCAAATTTAGCGGAAATTCTGTTAACTTGGCAACCCTGGTTCCTTCTGTCATGAAAAGGATGTGTACAGGTTTTTAAACAAATTTTAAAGCAAAATTCACGCTTCAAGCGGCACGATTCAAAGATGCTGGGGAGAGGACCAGAGGCTGCGCGTCAATCGACCTTCCTAAACGAAAAATGGTATAATAAGGAAGAGAATGGACTTCCAGCCTTAAGTTTCATAGCCTTATCGAATGCAGGGTGAGAGAACGCATCTATGAATATTTTTAAGATATGATGTTCAGAGAGCTAAGCTAGTCATAAAGGAATAAATGAGCATATTTTCATTTAAACAGAAAGCCTTTTAAAAGTGTGCACAGAGTTTCTGAGCATATTTCTGGTCCATATTGCTAATATTTTATACAAAAAAAAAAGTTTTTTACATTAGGTTTAAGTATTTAATTTTATAGCTGCCTTTTTCTGCAGTTTTTTTACCTCCAGCATATGCTCAGTCTATACTAATGCAATATTTTAATTGCTTCATTTGTATAGCCCCCTTTAACTTCTAGTCATATGGGGACTTCAATTTGTGAAACAACTCATATCCTCACTGTAGGCTATTGGCATTTGGTTAATCATTGTATATAATTACACACCCGCACATTCACTCTCACGTGCATATTTCTACGCTCAGTCAGGGATAGGGAATAATTCTGGTTAAAGATAAATGCCCTGCCCCAACCGGGACCTCCGGGTGAAAAGTCAGCTCGCTGACCACTCGACCATGGAGGCAGTCTAATGCAATTTTCTTTATATATTTTAAACAACTTCATAACTTCATAGCATGCATCTACCAAGGCTTGGAGCGGACCCATAACTCAAGGTTGTATGATTTGTATTTCAGGTACCACAACCAATACGGTGTTCGCCTTGTCTGGAATAAACGCAAACTTAAGGAGTAAGAACTACAGGTGCATAAAATGTACATACTGTAATTGGCACACAATGCACATGCATTAAAAGAGATACTAGATAATGCAAAATGCCTTTACACTGATGTTTCTTTCTGTTCCGTTGTTTCCTTGTTTGGCAAATCACAATTCCATATCGGGCTATAAATATGATGGCCAAGGCCCGAATTCTGATGACATATCGTCTTTTAAGTGTGGCTTTTGTTGTTGTTGGTTTTTTTGTGTGTTTTTTTTTTTTACATTTGCTATTGATATTTTACATAAAGGTAATTTATCAAGCATCGAAATGGCTTTATTATGCTGAGAAATATGGGTAACTTACAGTTTTATTCAATCCTTGGGAAAAAATACTCATACTAAATTGTTATTCTAGAAAGAGTTACTTGTGGGTGAATGGGTGGCTATTGTCAGGGGAGTGGATACCATTACAATGGCGAGTTCATGTCCTGAACAGGGCATAAGGCAAGTCAGTTTTTCATTTTTCGCGTTAATAAGTAACTACTGTCAGGTTACTGTCGTCCCGGTCCTGGTATCGTGCCATAAGTACTTTTCATTCCCATTGAAGTTTGTATAACCTACAAACTCGAAAGGGTCAATGATACAGTTTGTTAACATATTTAAAAAGGCTTCATTTTCTCTCCAGATGTTTCATACAAGAGCATGCAGTGTGTTTATCGTTATCCTTACACATACCCTCCGCACTTTTAGAGCAGTTATATTCATGTATAAATAAACTTATAACTTCGTGTACGCTAATTAAGAAATTAAATAGTTCTCACCGTCAAGTTTGTTTGTTGGCTTTTTGTAATTATTATATCGCTTTTAAACATATTAGAATCGTTTTACTTGATATACTTGAAACATATTTGGCATCAAATATGGCTGATACCAAAAAAAGTTGTTGGAAGTTCGAACTCTTGAAACAGCTGGTAGGAACGCCTTGAAAGTATAAACTGTGCCTGGTTTCTATTTTTAATGAAATTAGTATTATTTATTCTTTAAGTAACGTCAGTTAACTTTTTCAATGAGCTCCACGTGCGGCTTCTCATTAAATCTACTGCTTCACTAAGTCCTCTGTAGCTCAAATGTCAACATATCTTTCCCACACACTCGAATCTATGAGGGCCGTTTTTTTTTGCAACCTCCGATAGGCTATAAATAAAAGAAAAGTTCATAGAAAACAACTATTTTATTATTAAAAGTTTTATACACTTATAGTTACTTTTCAACATAATCACCGATAATATTGAGACATTTATCGTACCCCCCTTCAGGGGCCTACTACAGTAGGTACGGGTTAGGCGCACCCGGGATCCCGAGCCAACCTTGACTCCCTCTGTGGGCATCCCCAGAGTGGTGAGGGAGTCAGTAGGTTAAAATGCCCACCCACGTGTAGGCCGTGCGTAGAAACCCGTGTCGTTGGAAAGGAATATACTGGTTAGTTGAGGGTTGCGTATCTGAGCCTGGGCTCTGTTCTTCAGTAACTGGGGAGGGTACGCAACCTAATACACCACTTTGGTTTCTGATTCATCTAAACAGGAGGCTAGGGACTAACCCACCCCTAGCCAGTCGGCCAGGACTAGGTATTATACCGAACTCCAGGGTGAGTGGGACAGTGCGCCCTGTGTAGCCCTGTCACACCAGTGGGGTGACCCCATGTTGGGCTCCGTGGTGGGTGGGGAGCACTGGGGGATGAAATACAGACCATCTATTATGGCAAACAAATCCAAAAATGAACTAGTTGTTGGAAAAGAAGTAGTTGAGTGCAGTGGTCCTCACTACTTGGTCATCACCCGGACAGAGGAAGGTCGCAAATTTACATCGGTTAGCCTTTTGCTATACAAAAGGGTCTAGACAAAGTTGCTGGTCCCGTTCATTCATATATTAAAACACGAAGTGGTACCCTCCTGGTAGAAGCATTTGCGGATTCGTAGGCAGGAAAATTACTGAAGGCTAAAATGTTAGGTAGCTACCCCGTTAAGGTCGAACAACACAAGACCTTGAACTCCTCGCACGGAGTTATCACTACCCGCGCTTTGGACGGTTTGTCCAACGAGGAGCTTCAAGAGGGTCTAGCAGATCAGGGCGTCCAGTCTGTGTATAGGATTCAACGGAAAGTTAGTGGTGAACTTGTGCCTACCCGTACCCTTTTCCTTGCCTTCGATCGGGTGGATCTCCCTCAAAGGATTAAGGCAGGGCATGAAACCATCGAGGTTAGGCCCTATATTTCGAACCCTCTCCGATGTTACAAGTGCCAGCGCTTTGGGCATACTAATGAATTATGTACTGGTCATTCTACCTGTGCTATCTGTGGAGAGGCATCACACGATGGAGCTTGTACTACCACTCCATCTTGTGTGAATTGCAGCGGGGAACACCCATCTAGTTCCCGTAATTGCCCCCGTTTTATGGAGGCGAAAACGATCCAGGAAATAGGGTGAGAGAGAAGCTTTCCTTCTCAGAAGCCCGTATGCTCCTGCGTCTCCGCCAACCCTCCTTCCCGCGCTCCGGTACCTACAGCTCTGTCAACGCTAAACCGGTACCGCTTCGGGAAATCGCAACCCAGACTGGCGATATAAACGGTGCCACCAATGCAGCTAAGATTGTTTTAGCCAGACCACTACCAAAGACTTCTACGTCGGCGCTACCATGTGCTAAATCCGCCACCGTAAAGAGCAAGCCGGCCACAATATCGCCCAAACCGTCGACCTCGGGCAATACCACCAGTACCCACGTAGGGCATTCTGCACCTGCCAAAAATTTCCGGTCTAGTTATGTAAGAACCGACTTCCTGAAAGATAGTGTCAAGTCTTCTCCCTAAGCATACATGGGAAGGAAGAGTCCACGCCACTCTCCACGAAGCTTCTGAGAAGTCTTCTGGGGGAAGCACAGATCGACGACCGCCATCTCTGCCGATCAGCACCTCTAATCGGTTCGAAGTGCTCGAACCGAAATTTTCTATTGGTAAGAGGTCCTCCCCCGTGGAGGAGATGGAGCAGGAGGATTGTGCCATCACTGCCAGACGGCCAGTGCGTAAGCGGCAGGATCGTGCTCCTGAAAAAGGTGTTAGTCCGACGGCGAAGAAAACTAAACTAAACCGACCAGTACAGCCGAATGTGCAGAAACGCCTTTCTATTTAAATATTATCCCATACTATAAACCATGGCAATCCTGCAGTGAAACATACGCGGCAAATCGACTTGAGCTAGACTTGTTGCTCCACCAGCATCAGCCTTTAGTCGTATGCTTGCAAGAGACCAAGCTCCGTCCCCAAGACCAGCTTAATATCCGGCAGTACTCTTCTTTCCGGTGTGACATATCACCGGCGGATGGAGTACCAGTACATGGGGGCACCATGATTCTTATCAGAGATGATATCTTCGCTGCATCTGTACCCATTCAATCTAACATACAGTCTATTGCCGTGCGGACTCAGCTACCCTACATTAGCTTCACAATTTGCAGCATATACATATGAATGCCCAACACCCATTTTGGGGCTCCCGTAAGGCTTGTGCGAGAGGTCAACTGATCGCCTATTTCTTGGTTCATATTCATCTATCCCTCCTGAACACCGGTAAACCTACATTCCTTTCTGACGCCTTCAATAGTTTTTCTCACTTGGATATAGCCGTCTGTCCGGCACGGTTGAAAATTTCCCTGCAATGAAATATCATCTCTGACTTGCATTCAAGCGACCACTTTCTTATTCTTATTTGTCTCTTAGCACAGGACATATGTTCCACTCGTTTACCTAGATGGCGCCTAGACAAGGCCAACCGGAACCTTTATTCCAGCTTAACCGTTTTCCCCCCACAACGAGCACGATTCGGTGGATATTCTAGTCCAACATCCCACCGAGACAATTATATCCGCTGCTGAGCTTTCTGTTCTGCGGTCAACTGGACATCCCCGTCGCTTTCCTGTCCCTAGGTGGACAGATGAATGCCGGGATGCCATTCGTGCTCGCAGACGTGCTCTCAGGGCTTTCCAGCGTCACCCTGCTCTGGAAAATCTAATACACAATAAAAAGCTGCGCGCCAAATCTAGACACATGATTAAGGATAGCAAGAAGGCATCCTGGAAGTAAATTTGTAGCATCTTTTAACCGACGTACGCCTTCCTCGGTCGTAAGGGATAAGTTACGGCGTGTGGCTGGTAAATCGACTCAAATGCCCATCGCGGATCTCAAAACACCTGCCGGAGCTGTTGTTGATACGTTTGACGTGGCAAACACTTTAGGCAGTGCATTCGCTCAGGTGTCTAGCTCAGACAATTATTCCCCTGACTTTCTTACAGTTAAGACTTAGGTGGAATCTCAAGGATTCTCCTTTCGTTCTGGGAACCTTGAAGATTATAATGGCCTTTTCACCACGGCAGAGCTAGACAATGCACTTTCATCTTCGCGACACTCTGCACCAGGTCCAGATGGTATCCACGTCCAAATGCTGCAACATCTCTCTCCTATGGTAAGGCTCTTTTACTCGCAGTCTATAACTGTGTCTGGGTTGACGCCACTTTTCCAGACAAGTGGCGGGAGGCCTCTATCATACCCATTCCTAAACCTGGAAAGGACCGCCATCTTCCTTCCAGTTACCGTCCTATTTCCCTCACCAGTTGCGTATGCAAGGATGGAACGCATGATCAATGGACGGTTGGTGTGGTGGCTGGAATCCCACAACCTTCTGACCAACATACAGTGTGGTTTTTGGCCGCGCCGTGGCCGAGTGGTTAGACACTAGCCTCTCACCTAGACGGCCCGGGTTCGATCCCCATGCGACCGCATGTGAGATTTGTGGTGGACAAAGCGGCGCTGGGGCGGGTTTTCTCCGAGTTCTCCGGTTTCCCCCGCCATCGCATTACACCGGTGCTCCATCTTCATTCATGTATCAGTGTCACCGCCTGCGGTGCCATAAGTAGTTAAAGCGGGCGTTAAAACTACCGAAAAAAGTGTGGTTTTCGATAACGTTGTTCAGCAACTGGCCATCTTGACTCGCTGTAAACTCAGGTCTTGGACGGGTTTCTGAAAAACAGCCCAACAGTTGGGATATTTGTTGACCTCGAGAAGGCTTATGGTAATTGTTGGCGGGCAGGGATTTTGCGCTCCCTCCATAGCTGGAATATACGTGGACGCCTACCGTTGTTCATTCAGGAGTTTATGCGGGACCGCGCTTTCCGAGTAAGGGTCGGCTCGGTTTTTTCTAACTATTTTATTCAAAAGAACGGAGTGCCGAAGGGCTCGGTACTCAGCGTGACGCTGTTTGCTATAGCGATTAATTTCATCTCGCACTGCGTTCCCCCAGGTGTCTCTTCCTGTTTTTTTTCGTGGACGACTTTGCCATCTTCTGCACTTCTAAGCGTACGCCGTTTTTAGAACGCCGTCTCCAGTAGTGTTTGGACAATCTTTATGATTGGAGCTTGAAAAACGGCTTTCGTTTCTCGCCTGAGAAGACAGTGTGCGTTAACTTCTGGCGTCGTAGATGGCGAATGGCTCCTGATCTTCAACTTGGGTCAGATGTGCTTCCTTTTGCAGATGAGGTGAGATTCCTGAGGTTGTTATTCGATCGCAATCTATGCTGGTTACCACATTTAGCACAGCTTAAAGCGCGGTGTGACCGTTCTCTAAATATTTTACGGAAACTAAGTGGCACATCTTGGGATACATATCGGACAGTACTGCTGCGTCTTTACCGTGCGCTGATCCGATCCAAGTTAGACTATGGATGCATCGTTTATTCTTCAGCATGACCATCTGTGCTGAGACGATTAGACACTATCCATAATCAGGGCATCCGTGTGGCTGTTGGGGCTTTTCCAACTAGCTCAGTTTAGCTTCTACGCCGAATTGGCAGAACCCCCTAGGAAATTATGGTTGTTCCCTTAAATGCCTGACTTTGCATCCCACGTTTACCCCTTTCTTCTGTACCGAGCTGGACGAACGTTATCAAAACCACTTTCATAGTCCAACGCCTGCAGATTTTCGTTTCCGTGAACTTCTCCGGAAACACAATATTGTAGTGTGTTACATGTTTCTGAAGGGGGACAGGGTGCACCCACCTTAGTTACGTGCTACATTCCATGTAGATTTTGGGATGACAGCCTACGGGAAATCTGCGTTGCCTCTGTCTAGTATCCGTACTTGCGAATTTTTATCCCCTTGCAGTGACCGATTTTATATATACACCGACGATAGTAAATGTATCGACGGTGTTGGATGTGCCTTCGTTACTGGAGGCGCAACACATACTTTTGGATTGCCTAGTCACACATCCATTTTTACTGCAGAGCTGTATGCTATTTACCGAGCCATTTTGTATGTTTGCCGTTACAATTTGGGTGACTGCCTCATCCTTAGTGATTCTCTTAGCGCACTTCAGAACGTTCGTAAACTGTAGAGCTACCGTCCCTTAGTGCAGCATATTCAGGATGTCCTTCACGTTTTACACACCTCTGGCGTTAATGTAAATTGCGCATGGCTTCCCGGACATGCTGGGTTATCGGGTAATTAACTGGTGGATGTGGAGGCAAAGTCGGCGATAATGGCGCCCAGTGTTCTAGTTAGTTTTTCGACCGCCGAAGATTTTAGGCTTGTTGTGCGGAAAGAGGCGCTTTTGTGCTGGCATGCAGTGTGGTCGGCTCTCCGCGGCAACAAGATCAGATTAGTGAAGGATCTTCCGGTACACTGGACAAATTCTCCTCGTGAATGTCGGCGTGAGGAAGTCGTATTGGCTCGCCTGCGCATCGGTCACTGTCTTTTTACACACAGACGCCTACTAAACGGGTAACCAGTACCTATCTGTCCGCTGTGTGAGGCACATTTGTCCGTTTACCATGTGCTGCTGGAGTGTGTTGCTCTATCCGCCCCTCGAGCAACACATCAGCTTCCGGTCTTCCTTTCTGAGATACTCGGAGATGACAACCACGCGGTATGTTGGGTTTTTAGCTTTTTACGCCAAATGCCGTTTTTAAAATCGTTTTAGTGTTTTGAAGATTTTATCTGTTTCACTTTTAACACTGGGGGTTTACTTTTAGAGGGCTTTCCTTTTTTAATTCTCATGTTCGACACTGTTTTATATCCCTTTTAAAACCATTACCATTCATTATTTTTAGTAATGTTAGCTGCTTTTGCTTTTGGCATTGGGGTTTACTTTTAGAGGGGTTTTGTTTTCAGTTCTCATTGCGACGCATTGTTTAGATCGCTCTATGGCCATTGCAATATATTCTTTTATTCATGTCTTCAGTTCAGGGAAGAGGTGAAAGTCGCTGGGTGCCAGGTGAGGACTGTACGGCAGATGATCAAAAATGTTTCCTTTGGAATTGTTTAAGGAGCCGATGGGTTGTGCAAGCATTTGAATTAAAAATTTGTGTTAGCAATTCGCTTAGTTTTGTTTTGAGTGTACATGTGGGGTTATCCAGGGAAAGAATGCTCCTGGCATAGAAACTGCGCGAATGAAGTATGCGCCAATGACATCTTGCGATGTTGAAAGATTTTTGTTTTGCCTATAGGAACATATTGAAGAACAGCAGAAAATTTGCAAATGTGGCTGGTTGAGTATAGCAACAGTGCTACCAGGTGATCTTTATTTTATGTGAGTGCCAAATATTAAAAAATGTGCTTGATATGTTAATTACAATGTTCTAGCACGCGTTTACTGTGTAATACATTGTTTTAAATTACTGTACATATTAATAGCCTGCTTCCGTGAAGTAAAATAGTTTTCATATTTCTATCTATATTATGTTTAAAAGGCTTTTGTCGTCGATTTGTTTAAATAGCTAGGAAAAAGGCAAGAGCGTTGTTTAAAAACCTAGAAAAGGCTAGGAAAATTGTTTATAAACCCAAAGAGGTTAAAAGAAGATACTAAAAGGCTAAAACTGCATTTATAAAAAGCTAGAACTTTGGGTCCTATTAATAACACAAGATGACTCGTCGTTTAACAGAAAACACACACACACACACACACACATATATATATATATATATATATATATATGCTACCGAAAATAGAATTACTTCATGCAACATAAATTTCTTAGGAGTAATACTATTTAAATACTTATTTGTAGTAAAAGTGGACACCACGTGCATTTGTATCTGCAGATTCTGTTATAGCACATTTCATTTTTAATCCGTTCTCTATCGTGAGTTATCTAAATGTTATCCCTGTCTTGGCAGGCTATTTAAAGCTCAAATCATTTAAACAAATGGAATAGAAGTTACAGATCTTAGGCAAATATTCTCGTTTAGATAAACATGCATAGTTTTATCAACTTTTATCCCATTTTAACAATTTTGTAGATGATTTCCTAAGCACCTGAATGAATGCTATATATCTGTTATCACCTCTGGTATGTTATGTCTCGATGCTGCGTTGGCTTGCACCCGTCAACACAGTTCTTAACGTATATGTTTCGCATATTTCTGCAGCTGTTGTGATCTTGAATAAAATGAAACTGTCTAGCGTTGCGATTTATAAACGGAATAGCACTTCTTCATCCTATACAAAAGTTTTAGTGAGCAACAGGGTTGCCAAGTTATATGGCAGGCAAAATTTAGTTTTCACGGATGACGGATTTTTGACGGATATTATTAGCAATTGTTGAGTAATATTATATTGATTTTCTTTAGAAAAACTATCACGGATATAAATCTTTGTGTACCTACAAGACAGTGTCTGTTAAGCAATGTAACAGCTATCTTTTATTTAGAGCTAACCGCAACAAACTTCTTGGATATCTGAACAACTCCACAAACATGACACTGTGGTATATGGCAATATGTTTATCAGTGAATTCTGAATTCAGCATAGTGAACGCAGTGCTAATGCGATCTTTTTTTTTTTACTTTCTCTACACGTACTATGTACATCGTGTATAAAGAAGGTATTGTAATGCACCCAAAAATTCGATATCGAGATTTCACCGGAAATACATTTTTGAGACTCCCTGAATCCAAAACAAGCATTTTTAGAAAAATATCCGTGTGTGGGTCTGTGGACAGTATAGCCCAAAAACTAAAATACCGTTAAAAACTAAACTTGGTATTTAAGTTTGGCATCTTCCAAGGATGCGACACGAAGATTTTCGAGAAAATCCCCCACCTCCAACTACCCGTTACATGGAACTTTTTTCGAAAATTTTGAATTTCTGAAAAAATGGCTAACGATTTTGATTAAAATATCATATATTAAAGACATTTACCTGACAAATAAAATGTATATCTTGAATTTTCTGGGAATAGCCTCTGAAAATTACTTTATTCTGGATGAATTTTACATAACTGCTAAACCGTAAAAGATGGAGAAAAACTTACCTCACAAAATATATAGAACCCATTAAAACACACAATTTATGTTATATACATTTTTTTTTTGCGGCGTTGATCGCTTTTGAGATGTTCCTTGTTTTTGGCTTGAGCTTTAAAAAACTTATACTTTTCTCACATAAGACTTTGTGATCTTGTGTCCATACAAACAAAGTAACTTCAATCACATAGCAACCAGCTTTTGACTATCACTTTAACCTATGGTACTCCCTTATTTCACTTCTACTTACACGGAAGCAAGTAATAAGACTCTTTTTGCTAATTTTTTCTCGATTAGCATGAAGTAAATAGAAGGATAAACTTTTTAACAATAATTTGTTGCAGAGATGTAGAGAAAATCATGTGAATGGAACACATCAGATTTTTAACTTCATAGTCAAAAATACCATTTCAGCCTATTAAAGACACGTATGAACGTGCAGCTGCAGAAGCTGTTCTCACGTTGTTTGTAGTTAATCACTTCCCTTGATCATCTTTCAGACCTGACCAAGAAATTGTTCCAAAGTGCTGACCTTGAGTTTTAATTTTTATTTTTGAAAGAAAATATGGAAATTACTAATTTTGATGGATTTTGACGGTTTAGCTGGTCTGACGGAAAAAATAATTATGTGTTGGCAACTCTGGTGAGCAACGCACTCAACCTGATCCAGCGGAATACACTTATTGTAATAAAATGCAGGTCAAAATAAACACATGCACTGCTTTCGGTTATTCAGCTTCATTTGATAGCTGAAAGGTGAATATAAGTCACAAGGTCAAGGGGAGATTTAACATATAATTACAATGGGTATCTCTTTACTTTCTGAGTAACCTAGTTGCACAGAGGAGAAGTGTATACTTATTTACCAAAGTGTTCAAAACAAACCAGCGCCAGGGAAGATTTTGTTCTCCTCAAATAGATGTGCGTAGATTAGTGCGGATAACAGAATTACTGCTTCAAATAATGTTTACATACTGATTTATAACAAAACTATAGATCATCTGCATTCTGACGCTGCGAGTTTCCGCGCTTTACACCGCAGTTTGCTATTAACGAGACTTGTGAGTCTTGCGAGAGGCGCGAGATCTCGTAATCTCGTTAGTCAACTCTTCCTGCCAGGCATACGCTTAGCTTCTCGACTGGCTGCGAGAGGCGCAGTTAACAGCAGCGAGAAACGAGCGAGACTGAAAGCCGTTTTGACCGGCTCTAGAGTTGCAAGATTCTTTATTACGTGTTTCTCATCGCCTCGAATGTAGGTCATGGTCACAAACACATGAGCGCTCATTTAGGCAACAAAATTGCATTCATTGCATTAAGATGGTACTCAAATCTATGTATAAGTGCACAAGTTTTTATGCATAATGGGTTTGAATAAACTACTAATGTTAATTAGTAGCAAAATATGCGAGTGCTAGTAAGGTCAAACAAAGATATATAGTTTTAAATCAATATCTATAGTTGCAAACTCTCAGCAAGTCTATTCTCCAAGATTGCTTAAACAAATGTAAAATTTCCCCAATTTTAAGCACGCATGAAGGTGTGTACCTGCAGTTTATGCTCGTTAGGCATTATCATGGATATTTATCCTTTAACCTTGCATTACAAACAATGAAAGACCGACAGATGTACGATAGTATTGATGAAAGGGCTACCCCCTTATCAAACGCATATTAATTTTAAGCGAATATTTCCTATCAGTATTGTACAACTGCATTTTTCTGAACTCGATTAACATGCTTTTTGACGAATTTTCTTAAGAAAAGTGCACACAAGAAAATGTATTTTGCCGTAGTAGGTAATCAAAGTGTTGACACAGCCAGAGAAGCTTGTATTAAATAAGAAAGCGAGTCAGTGCATTCATCGTTGCTATAGATACATAGTTACAGCTAATTGTTACTGGTAACCATAACTGCGAACATAACTCATAAACATTAGAACAAATAACTGTTAGTTACAACTCTGTTTACTGTAACACTTTAAAAGGAATGGGGAGGAAGATCACTAGTCGAGAAATTTATAAGAAAATTGTATGTATAACTGAGTTATATTTTTGCTTTCTTGCTATATGAATTTTTGTTCGCTTGTGTAAACCGATGCATTGCAGATATGCTTTATGCACCCCCCCCCCCGCAAAGTGATAATCTAAAGTGTACTTTTATAATGGCGGAAAAAAATCTTCAACCTTTGAAGACTTTCCTTAGAGCAAAAACTTCAGACCACTTCCGCATTTTAACGTTTCCCACAAACGATTTTGTAGTGTTTTAAACCCCAAATAATTATTGAAACAAGTGGATCTACAGTTGTGCTTGAACAGCAGATTTTTCTTTTTTTCGTGTAAATGACCTGCTAAAGAGAGTAATGTTAGCTGGGTAAAAGAGGTTGTGTGTGTGTTTGTGTGTGTGTGTGTGTGAATTAAGTCATCTGAGTAAAACAATAAATAAATAAAATTAAATACAATTGCGATGAATCGCTAGATCACAAAAACTCAATACTGGACCTTTCAGTGCTTGGTAATACATATATCGAAAACTAAAAACTTTCATTAAGAGCATTGCAAGACATAATGACATCCAAACAAATCGGTGTGTGTTATCGAAAAGTATCGATGGAATGAGAGCATCTAATGGCCTTTGTAAGTTCTCCATGGAAAAACCAATGGTTATGCAATGTGTGAATTTCAACGAGAGTGTCAGACGCCTTTTCAACAAAAAGAGAGAGAGAGGGACGGAATTCCGCTCCATTGAGCAAAACACCGTCCATTTCTGTTTTGGCTAGTGATCATTTTGTATTTGTAGTTCGATTTATTGTTATTCACTCCCGAAATCCATTCGTATCCATGGATGAGGAAACATTGCATTTTATATATGCAGAAGTTGAACATATGTGAACCACCAGTATCAACTTTCACGAACCACTGTTGTGCTTAGGGAATTTGAGAGTATATCTCAATTTTAATTAAATTCGCGGATACCAAGTGTAGAAAATAATTAAAATTAACTGAAATTTGCGTGATTTTGAATAAACAGTAAAACTTTCCACAGGTTCATTGCCTTTCTGTGTTCACTGTTATATCTCTCATATCTCTACTATTCATCCAGGAGGATTGTAAACAATACATGACATGGCAGCACCTTTTTGGAGGATGGACGAACTGCAACTTGTTTTGTTTATCATGACATCTGTTTCTTTTCAGAAAACAGTTTGGTTCAGATGGTAATTGTTGTACTTATACTTATTCTTGTACTGAATTATTTAAAACACATTACTTTAGCAATTCCGAGTTATGAAACAAAATGTGCTCCTTCAGAATCGCCTATAACTGAACCATTATATACTATTTATAAAATTGTGTACATCCTTTGTAATGCGTTTCTGGGTTCCCGCATAATTCAGTTAGTTAATCTCAATGTGTTGCATTAAGTGAAGGGAAAACAAATAGGGATATAAACAGTCAAAACAGATTCTGCGTTTCGTGTTCATTGCAGCTTCCCAATGATATCACTACCAATACGTTGTGCAAGTAATGCATACGTTAGCGGTATTTAAGAGCAGTGTGTATTACGGCAATTAAAACCTATATACACTTGTATATAAGTTCAATGCACTTCAACCTACAAAACACGCGCACTATTTACCCTTTCCAGTTAGTAGTGTAGTGTCAGTGTGCTGGAAGGGATTCCAAACTTCAGCTAGCGAATAGCGATAGGCTTTTTATACGTCAGACCCCAGGATAGATCGCTGTATTATACAAGCAGAACAATACACCATTTTGAATCACATAGTCAAGGAGGCAGCATAAATACGAGATTATTCTTGGCAAGAAAAAGATGTGTGTATGCACATTTAAGGCAGCGATACATACTTTTAATTTCAATCATATAAAGTATCTGTTATATACAAAAGAATGACTAGAATTACTTTTTCTGTTATACAAGGGGAAAACTATAAGGTTCAAAATAAAGGATTGCTACCATGGTGCCGATTCGTACCTAACGTCCTCGTGTTGATTAATTTGACTTAAGTCGAAAAATATGGAAGATATTTAAAATCCTATTATACGAGGTACGTCCAGAAAATAAGTTCAGTTTCAATTTATCTCCGCTGCAGCGCTGCGATCGCAGTTCCGCACATGCGCGGTAGACGCTCTGTATCAAGGAGAAGAAACGTGTGCCATTTTGAGATCGCTGTCAGCCACATACGCTTTGTTGTGCTTGTTTACAATGTCGGTGTTGATTGAAAATCCCTCCGCCTGTGAAATCAGATCTGTGATTCGTTTTCTGAATGCTAGGAAAGTGAAACCAATTGAAATTTATCGACAAATTTGCGAAGTTTACGGACAAAATGCGATGAGTGATTCAATGGTGAGAAGATGGGTCCGACAGTTCAATGAAAGACGTAGTGAAGTGCACGATGAAGAACGAAGTGGGCGTCCATCTTTGGTTACAGAAGAACTGGTTCACGCGATTGATGACAAGATCCAGGAAAACAGCAAGTTTACAATTAGTGCTCTCGCTATGGAATTTACCCAAAGCTCACGATCACTAATTCATGAAATTGTTACCGAAAAACTGAAATTTCATAAACTTTGCTCACGTTGGGTACCAAAGATTCTTACTGAGCAACACAAAACAAAACGGATGGGTAGTGCACTTACAGTTTTTAACCCGTTATGATGAAGACGGCGAAGAATTTCTGACAGATAGTCACAGGAGATGAGACTTGGGTTTCTTACGACACCCTTGAAAGTAAGCGGCAATCAATGGAATGGAGGTACACTTCATCCCAGCAAAGGTTAAGCCGAAACAAATCTTGACACCTCGAAAAATTATGTGCACAATGTTCTGGGACTGGAAAGGCATCTTACTCATTGATTTCTTACCGCGTGGTCAATCAAAGCAGATGTTTATTGCAAGACACTTAGGAAATTGCGCCGTGCAATACAGAATTGCTGTCAAAAGGTGTTGTTTTTCTTCACGACAACGCATGACCACACACTGCAAATGTGACGAAAAACCCTCCTACAGGGATTTGGCTGGGACGTGTTTGACCATCCTCCGTAGAGCCCTGACCTCACTCCTAGCGACTTTCATCTATTCTTACATCTCAAGTATTTCCTTGGTGGTCAACACTTTAACAATGACGAAGAGCTGAAAGAAAATGTTTCCAACTTTTTGAAGACACAGGCGGCAAACTTCTATGAAAAGGTATACAAAAACTTGTGCCACGCTATGACAAATGCCTGCAAAATTTCGGCAGTTATGTGGAAAAGTAGTTTAAGAGTTTTTGTGCAATAAATAATTATTCTGTATCTGTACACAATTTAATTCTATTACCAAACGGAACTTACTTTCTGGACGTACCTCGTAGATTCTTATAGCCAGTTAAAATTGACATATTTCATATACTGCAGGTCCATGTCTATCTATAATGGATTAGCAGTAACAGCTGTGTTAATCTGACGTTAATTCATTTCACGCACTTTCTTAGTGTTGTAATAAAATGCAAAATGAAATAGCTTACGGTTCTTTTATGTCTTTATTTGCTGATTAAAATAATGATAATAATGACTATAAGAATAACAATAACGTCAACACTATTTAGTATTTAATGCAATATGTTTAGTCAGCTAAATAAAATATTAAATACATCAAATCCTTATTTAAGCATTCTGGCATCAAGTGAGAATTCACACATATCAAATTTTCCAATTTATTCTTGAAAACATTCCAACTGTGAGAATGTCATGAATTTACAATCATATACCTCAGAATTTGATATACCTGCTTATGGTTAGATTTTATTTCATTCGGATTTAATTTTAAGGCGTGTTTTAGTGGTCTAGATATTCTGGAAAATTAATGAAATAAGCCTGTCATAAATTACTTTAAATTAGTAAGGCAGAAGGAAACTCCTGTGATTTTAATTCATTACTTTAAATAAACTCTGTAATAGTCTATGTATGATAAAAACTCAAATATTTAATCTGCATGCCTACTTACATATATCTTTAAATGCTTTTTCTTTGGACTGCAATTCTAGCTGGTGGATTAGACACATTAGAATTGTTGGTATAGCATTAGGCTTAGTTTGCTTTTCCTATCTGCACGGTTAAGCTCAAATTGGCTTTCTTCAAACTGTACATATGAAAACTTGTGTTTTAATCTATTTTATTGCACTAGATCCAACCTATTAATAGTAAGTCTATGGAAGTTGGATGATAATTTATAAAGTAAGCTTTAGTTGATTTGAAGTTGGGAGTGAAAGACAATTGGAAGGGGGAAAAAAATATGCTGGAGAAGAGATTCCATCACAGGACTTGTGATGTAGCCGTGGTTCTACCAATCGAGTACTCTTATAACTACAGACGGACTTCAAAATGTACTTAACCGAATTAAGCATAATTTATTATAGCTTTTAAATTGTAGAGTAGTTATGTCCCAATGACTTTTAAATAACTCAATACAGATATTTTTCCTCAGAAAATTAATTCCTCTTAGAACTTATGTTATAAATGTAATTATTTGTTGTTGGTGTCCAATCTTTGCGTCTGAAATTTATCAGCCATTTCTTTCTTCTTTCGTTGTCAGCAGGAAAACGTTAAAACTTATAGAACCCATGTCTACTGCTGTTTGCACAATTTGGAGCCACCCAACCAACCATTGCACAAATTAAAGTGTTAAAGAATCAGATTATATCCACACAAAAGATCTACCGTCCGGTAAGCACTATGGGATTTGTGATTCAATATGTCGGTTTGGCCTGCTCGTATGATAGAGTGCTTTATCCCAGGAGGATAGGATTAAATGAGGGTAATTTCAGCGGGCAGCCGGAACCAGATAGCGGGAGGGAGCCACCGTGGAGGGTCCCTAACATTTTTCTAGCAGGTTTTCATCTCAACGCGGGGAGTGCTAGGAACCCGCGCCTCAGTTCTAGCCAAACGTCCCTGGGTGTACGGACGACTACCAATTCCATCCCATTACTGAGAGTTGAATTTCCAAAGTTGTCATCTCCAAGAGAGGGCGCCATCGCTGACATTCACAACACTGAAAGAAACCGGTTGGCGGAAATGGCGATGCAGTGAAAGGACATGAAGTTCGGGGATATTAAGAAACCACTCCTGCATTCGCCCAGGGACCGGGAAACCCCCCCCCCCAAATACCAATGGGTTAGAGAGCTCACGACCTCCCGAATGTCAGTCCCAGACAAAGCGCACCGGCTTTCCAGCTATATGCTGTTATTAATCTAATTTTATGTAACCGTAGCAAACAGTAACTATCTTAAGTTAAACTCCCAGTGGAGCTAACAAAGAAATTTGTACGAACCTGGCGTGAGTTTACTACCCGCTCCCCCAATTTAAATGTGCTCTTTGTAATATACACATATGTATTTACCACTAATACTGTACATCTCCACAGACAATTTTCATTAAAAAGCTTAACATTTTCATGTTTCCATGTGTATAGCATATTATACCGAAGTTCCCTGCCCTTATGCCATAAGTCGTACGTGCAGTACAGTAAAAATGCGAATTGGCGTCAGTGGCGCCAAGCCAAGCCATCAATATGTCGACATTTCTGTTCATACATCATTCATACCGCCTTTATCAGCCTCGAAGAAGGAAGCATTACTTAGAAATACTTTAGTTATTTCTAATATTTTAATTATAACAGTTATTTTGTGTCGCCATAGATCTTTATTAGATTGCTTTCCTCAGAACTAGGAATAGAAACAATACGGACGTAGGAGACTCGGCAGCGAGCCTAGGTGGTTATTGTGCCTACTCCCCACGCGGGGGGATCAGATGAGGCAATATACCGGGCGGCCGGAACCAATAGCGACGGCACAGGCATGACAGGGTCCTTAGAGTTTCCGGACCGTCGGATGGGAGACCCAATCCCACAAAGGGTCCAACGCGTCCGCCTAGGCGGTTCTCATCCCGGCAACAACCCGAAGTCGGGGGGCGGAGATAGTCACTATGAGTATCTTTTTTCCTTGCCACGCCGCACCGAACACCATTGCGACATCCTGAAAGAAACTAATGATATGAAGGAGGAAAGATATGATAATGGAAGCTACATGGCGGGACAGAAAGGGTGGGGGATGAAAGAAGTTTGCCCAGCATTTGCCTGGTGACCGGGGAAACCCCGAAAAAATCCATGGGTCAGGTAGACAGCTACGAGGATCGAAACTACCTCCTCCCGAATGCGGGCCAAAGACAAAACCGCGTGAGTAATCCCGCTCAGTTTCAACAAAATTGCAAACTATCTTACTCTCCTTTTGTGCTTAAAACTATGTGATCAGTTAAAGTTTACAAACAAGCATTCACTTATTGACAATATCACTCGAAGCTTTAACATCGATGCAGCAGCTAATGTTGGCGGTGAAGGAAAGAAAGAAAAAAATCAGTATAATCTCATTACGTAACTTTTACCGATTGAAAAGCTGATGTTTACATGTTAACATTTTCGTCAAGTTGTCGGTGCTAAGAATTGTTCATGGAAGTAGGGGCACTGGGAGTGAAATTTTGACTATAATTGGTCAAAATCTCGAAATTTGCTTCTTTATTACAATTAGTTTTGGATCCTTTGGGTGTCTATAGACAATCAACAGTTTAGCTGTCCTGTCCTTGCTTGGGGCTGTACAGCCATTTAAAGATCGTACAGCACACCTGTTTCCTAGCATATTATTCCATTAAACTATGTTTTCATACTTTAAAAATATTCCACGCGTCTCAGTCTTGGTTTAATACAATTAAAATTTCTGAGATTGTGCACAAGTATTCATTGTAATGTTAAAAACGACAACGTTGTCAGAATGCCAATAGTAACTTTTCAAAACATATACATTTATAAAAAAGAGCTTGAAATTTCAAAGTTTTTAAAAAGATTATAATACTTCAGTAATCAGAGTAATTGAAAACCCCCGTTTAAAGTGTTTGTGCGTGATTCAAAGATCCAAATCAAAAAATTCCAAAATAGTTTACTCAAATTTTGAAGAACGTGGGACATTTTGGTTATGAAGTATGTTTATATATAACATTTGTGAAATAATTTATATCTTGAAAAGTATGTATATAATTTGAATGAAATTTGATATTCGTATTAATGAAGGAACAATGCACAGTAACACTTTTAGAAAAATTAATGCAGAAATATGGAGTTTTGAAGTTTCACTCCCAGTCTGCCTAAATGTTTACGTTTTCAGGTAAATACTGAGATGTAAGGTATATTTATCTTTTATTTATAAATTCTATAAATGCACATTTTGTCATGCCGTAACTGTTTTATTCCTTGCAGCAGCTATTTTAACAAAAATTACCAAAAGGGCCTTGCAACATGTGTCTTATAGAAACATTTGTGAACAGCGAGTTTCTCTACGCTTAAGTTATCGCAAATAACTCACTTACACACCTTTTGCTTTCACATTATCGAATAAGGAAACGAGGTGAGATAGTAATTATATTTTCAATGTAACTATTACTATTATTATTATTATTATTATTATTATTATTATTATTATTATTATTATTATAATCATCATCATGAATGGTTTCCAATTTACTTAGTGGATTCTGTCGCTATTTGTAATTTTTTTTAAATTTATTGATCGATCAGCCCATGTGTGCTCTGCAAACCATTAGTAATATACCTACATAGTATTCAAAATAACATTGAGCGGTGGTAAACCAAATGGAAGCCTCATTGATTAAAAACAAAGAAAAATAATTCACATCATAAAAGACCTTGCTTTAAGAACTGTGCATGTGCGCTCTACAAACCATTGTTAATATATGTACATCTCGTAGCATTAAAATAACATTGAGAGATGGTAAACCCGATGGATCCCTAATTGATTGAAAAACAAAGAAAAATAGTTCACATTATAAAAGGTCTTGTTTTAAGAACTGGTCCAGTGGTAGGCAACTCCTGATAAGAGTTGGCAATCTGGATTTTTTACCAAGAGAAAAATAAACAGCTCCAGGGAGGTTCCTTAGGTTGCTGTAGAATTGTTCTGCTTGTGAAGAAGTTGACTGTTGAAGGTATTGATTCCCGTTTCTCTGTGCAGTTATCTGTTTCTGGCAAACCACGACGCCTAGAATCTTTTCTTTTTCTTTTTTAATTGTTTCATTTGTGTAGCCCCCCCTTAACTTCGTCATATCGGGGGCTTTGACTTCTGAAACAACTCGTATTACTGTAGGCTCAGAAAACATTAGTTTAATCAGTTTTATATTTTATATATATTACTAAACACACGCTCATTCACTCTCACATTCATACTTCCAGACTCTGTTGGGGATAGGGAATAATTCCAGTTAAAGAAAAATTCCCCGCCCCGGCCAGGAGTCGGACCCGGGACTTCCGGGTGAGAAGTCACCTCGTTGACCACTCGACCACGGAAGTAGTCTTCTAGAATCTTGTTTTGAAATATTTGGATTGGTTTGATTTCGGAAACACTGATTCCACCCCTAACCGGGTAGGCATAGAGTAAGAGTGGTCTTCATAGATTGGTATACAGTAGTATGCAGTTTTGTTTAGTTTGAATAAGGATCGTTTGTTGAGAAGTGGGTACAGCTTTGCTAGTCTCGTTTGAGCTAGTTTAAGTTTGTGTGTGCGCGCGCTTTCCATCTGAGTCGTCAGTCCAGACGCACACCGAGGTACTTTACTGCTTCTCTTTCAGACTTCCAGGGTATAGGTTTTGCTTTAATAGTTATTGATGGGGGATAGGCTGATCTGCACAATGTAAAGATCATCGTTTCACATTTTTTATGGTTGAGTGTAATGCGCCACTTGTCAAGCGAGGGTATGATTGCATCTGTCGATCTTGAAAATCTGCATAATTTGCTTTGTACCCATACATGTAAATTTACTTGTTTTACGACTGCCGTATCTATTAAACAAAGAAAGGCCATTATTTATCGTCACTGTGAAAAATGAAAATTTAGTTGTAGTTTTACATAAAGTTGATAGTTTTTCCAAATTTAAAAGTAGGTAATTTAACTATTCTTAATCGAAAGTTATTCTTAATTATTGAACCATTTGTGGTGCTAGATAGATGTGCGCACCTTTTCGGATGACTAGCCGGGAACTGTGTATTGAGAGTTGTTAGCAGTTTTCAGAAATTGTGAATGTTTTGCTTAAAATGTATTAAATTTTGAATGATGTCGCTTGTTAAAATCCCAGAGTATTCCAATTGTTCCCTTCTCTTAGTGTGAGAGATTTTACCACATGCTTTTCCCACGGCCTTATTGCTTTGCTTGCTACCAATAGGGTGACCGGCGGTGGAGGGTATGGCGGCGGTCCTCAGCCTGCTGGCGGGGGGATGAACGCTGGGGGAGGCGGAAATGGAGGGGGCCCCAGTAACCCGGGGGTGCAGGAGGGTGGCGGACATCAGCATTACCATCCTTGCCCCACAGCTCTAAGTGCTGCGGCCATGGTAGCAGCGGCGACGGCTACTGCCACCGCAGCGGCTAGCGTCGTAGCGCTCCAGGAAAGGCAGGAGATCAACCCTCAGTTTACTCAGGTTAGTGAACAGCACCTTTTTAATGATAATTTAACCGTTATACTGCAAAATATGTCCAACATTTTCTGTTAAAGTCATCATAATCGATGTAATAAGACCTCCAAAACATACACTAATATGATTAGATTGTTCTCCGTACGCATTGTACTTAAAATCGATGTAATAAGACCTCCAAAACATACACCAATATGATTAAATTGTTCTCCATACGCATTATACTATACACATACATGAAAATCTAACGATAAAATCAAATAATATTATCTTGACGGCAATAGTAATAATAATAGCAATAATAACAATAATAATAATAACGATGATAATAATAATGATAATGATAAGAATAACGATAAGAATACTACTACTACTACTACTACTACTACTACTACTACTGCTGCTGCTGCTGCTGCTACTACTACTACTACTACTACTACTACTACTACTACTGCTGCTGCTACTACTACTACTACTACTACTACTACTACTACTACTACTACTACTACTACTACTACTACTGCTACTACTACTACTACTACTACTACTACTACTACTACTACTAATAATAATAATAATAATAACGATAACAATAATAATGAAAATTGCTTCACTTAACAAACGACACTAAAACTTGTCGCACCTTTAAAATCCTATGGCCGAATCATAAAAGGTCAAATATCTCAAATGTATTTGACTTTTGGAACACCAAGTATTATGTCACACTGTTAAGGATTCCTTTCTGAATGCAAATTGATGTTGTTTATTGAGATTTTCCTTGTTTTTCCCCCTTAATTGATTGTCTATAAGCTTATCTACACATTTCTTAGCTTAAGAACAACTTGCCTGGTTTCTCAGAACTTCATAGACTTAATCCGAGGAAATTATTGTTATTATTATTATTATTATTATTATTATTATTATTATTATTATTATTATTATTATTATTGGTAGCAGCAGTAGTAGTAGTAGTAGGAGGAGGAGGAGCAGTAGTGGGGGTTCGGGTGGGGTTGGTGGTGAGGGAGGGGTGAAATTTCCGAAGTAGAATAGGCAGATTTTACAAATACTGGTAAACCTGGAAACGCTGAATCATTAAATTACCTGTGGTGCAGGTAGTTTTCAACGTGAAGTATTAGTTATGTTTTTTAATACTGAGGATTAAAGGAGTGAAGACATCCAGAACAGTCTTGAGTTCCGGTAACCAGCATTAAAGAGGTTTGTGCACTTTCTCGCCAAAGACAGCCAACTTCCAGTAATTCAGAAAACCATTGGCCTACTGTGGAAACAATTCCGAAATAAAGTGAATACGGTTGACATTAATTGTTGGAAGGGGCCAATAAGGGTGGCGATCTCACTCTTAGAAACATTTATGTATATTTAGTACCAAAATTACTCATGTTTATCTCTTTATAAGCAAACATTATATCCGATCATTCCAGTCTCCGCTCTCTCACTGGAAGTCAGTCAGCCTATCTTTAACTCGATATAAAGCAAACTGAGCAGCCTTTACAATACGAGTATTAATAATCAGCTCCAATGTTGCCTGTTTCTTAGTTGTGTGATGCTCCTTTTCGCACATTCCTGTTCCTCCCTCTATCCGCCGACAAGCCGAGCGCCCTCCCTCCTACCCGCCCGCCCACACATGGTGGCGATGACTCAGAGCGGCGACGAAGACAGTACGTTATGTTAACCTTTAGCTGCCTGCATTAGTATACTACATACGCCGTTTTTCCTTTAATTCAAGTTTAAAAGTTGAGTTCTAATAAAAACATATGGGAGTAAACCTATAAAATTATTATATACAATAATAGATACAATAATAGAAATGAAAATATGTGTATATCCGTTATTAATCTTTTTCTTCCCAATTAAAATTTTAAAGTCTCCTGTCTCAGTTTTCATAATTCTGACAAAGGCACTAACAGAAAAGTAGTTAAAATGGACATGAGTGTTAGGTGATGACTGGTCATCCATTCAAAGCCAAATGTTGCAAGTTCAAATTCCAGTGGTTGTGATAAAGAACGGGGAGAGCCCAAGTGAAATAATCGGTGTGATGCTTGGAAGCTAATGGGGTTACACTTGACTGTAGTAATGTGGGTTTTACTTTTACTGATTTGAAAAAAAATCACTGCAATTTTAGGGCAAAAATTGTATATATTTTTACAATATAAAACAGTCTTGATTACTTGTCGGTTATGGTTGAAGGTTAGTATAACATAAAATTAATCCTAGAGTACAACCCTATTTGTATAGTTACGCTTAAAACAAGCAGAACTTAAGATACCGACAGGCAACAAAGGGTTAGGCTTTGCTGAATTAAAAAGAAAAGCGGCCCATGTTGCAGTCGTATTTTTGTCTATATACTTTATGTTCATTAGTATATTAATATAATGGTCTCGTTAGTCCAGATATGTTAACAGGCGTTAATCTTAAACAATAACGGTAGAGTTCGAGGATGAACAGCTGTGTGCAGTTATAGAATATATATATATATATAACATTTGCTCGCTATAAATTTTCCAGTGTTAATCAACAGTTTGCGTTTCGAGGTACAATACCATGCCGTTTCGTTAATATCTGAAAAGAAAAAAAAATCCACTTAGGGCTCCATAAACTAAAATCCATAGCTTGTTAGCATTCAAAGTATCGCTTTAAATATATAGCAATCACTGCTATAAATTGTAACAATTTTATTAAATACTTTATAAGATGTGCTTTAAATATTAAATTATATTCTTTCTATACAATCGCTCTATTCGTAAATTGATTTTATATATGTGCAATCATCAATTTTTTTGTGTTACAAATATTATACTTTCACTTGTATAGTATTTATTACACGTTTTATTTTTTATACTTTGTAATTAATTCTTTTTGTACTTCATTGAATTGTGTTTACAACTATATACCTCAGTGTTATATGTTCTGTTTATTATACTTTGTCGTTTCCTGTCAAACTCAGATTGGTGAGAAGCTTAGTAAATACGTAATTTGTATTTTTCCCTCAGAAACACCATTTTACAATATTAAAGACTTCGTGTCATTTAAAACGGATATTTTTGACAGTTATTTAAAGAATAATATTGAGTTTAAATAAATATTAGTACGGTAAATATTATTATTATTATTTTCTTCCTTTAATGATTGCTGTCATAGAAAAACCGATTTCGTTCCCTATTTACCCAATGTACTGTGGATGGTGCTTAAAACCTGAGTATATTAATTAGAAAACAAATTTTGCTTTTTCAGCGGATTTTTAAAATGAATGATTTTGGTTTTAATATGATATAAACCGGTAGATTTGGAGAGTGAGAAATATCAAATTACAGATAAACCCAGTGGCGGCTCATGAATCTTTAATTTGGCGGGAGGGAGGGGGACTCTTTGAGTTTACATTACAATGAAGAGCTTTTATGTCAAGAATGTCAATTGATGCCAAAGAAAACGAAAAATGTTATTTCGCAGTTATCCTTCATTTAAACTGGAACTCGATACACGACCCTTCTTGCAGAACAATAATAATATTGTACGCTCCTAGCAGTTGAAAACTGACTAAATTAGCTTTATTCTTAGAAGAACTAGCATGTTTTTTTTTTTTTTTTTTTTTTTTTTTTTTTTTTTTTTTTTTTTTTGCTGCAGATGTTTCACGTCACACACTCTGACTTTGGTCCACGTACCACCACCGAACAACAAACACACAAAAAGAAGAGCGCGTTTTTTTCACATCCACACAGCCAGGAATTTTTTTCGTGTAACGAAATGTCAAATTTTCAAGTTTAGAATCTGGATTCAGGTTTAGAATCTTAGAAGCTCTACTCTTACATTGAAGTTGTACTTGAACAATATAAAACTCAGGCCTTGGTCGGCCGCTGTTTTTCAGTTCTAGCTTTTTAGGATAAACCAAGACAGCTTAACACAAGCGTTTTTAGTTCAAAAACTTTCATTATTTCGTGGCTGTATCATATAACTGAGCGCCAAGCCAACTGGTTACTGTGACTGGACATTAAAGGCAACAGGTCAAAGAACTGTATATCCCGAAATAGCCGTACAAGGAAAACTCCCAGCCCTTATCTCACTTCACGTAAACATGTCCTCGGAGGTTGAAATCGGAGAGGTCATATCCATCGTTCATATCTCCAATTTGAAGTCAGACAATTATAACTGCGGGTATATTCTAAGTACTTAAAATTGGCATTTGGTTGTACAGATTTACTCATATGCACTATATGTTATGGAAACAATCGTGCAACCAAGTAATTTACAATAAATAACACCAGCCTTGTCAACGCTACAGAAAGAATAACAAAAAGAGCTTCGACTCCATACATTCCATGACACCCGGGCTGATTTTTCTGAGCCCCATGCTGGCCTTAGCTAAGAGAGCTATGCCGGTTATGCCGGTACCATGGTTACCGACGAAAACAGAACAGAAAGAGCCCGGGCTGTCAGGTTCTCAGCCCCGCAGACTTAATTGTAAAGATTAGTCTCAGAGTCAGGAGAAAAACGGAATAATTTTAAACGTATGTAGCGCACAAAATTATGTGCCTATATAATGAACATACTAAGAAAAAAAATATCACTTTCTATAAGGGGCCGGCGCACTTGAGCCCCCTTTCAATAGCCTCCATTGGAAAAACTTAAGCATCTTAGTCGGCTCTATGTTGTTGCGCTAATTTCTCAGCAGTATTTTTTACACACATTTGGCCTTCAGGTTTAACGTAATTGGCCATCGGGAGAGAGAATGACTTACGTAGAATACAAACACAGACACAGACAACACTAAACATCTACATCCATAGTGGGTTTTGAACCCGCGGCCCTTTCACGGCAGAGCGTCAATGCCAAACGCGTCCAACGACCACGGCTATTGGGGCCGGCTCCTCAGCAGTATGTTCTCCGCAGTTCCTAATGCCCGTACTGCGGTTCAAACAGTATACAGTTGCTTCCTCAACTGTGTTCGGTTGCAATGGACATTTACCCGTATGTGCAGATTTGCCTCATACCGGTCATGCTGGAAGAAATGTCTCTGTTTTCGTCCAAAAGTTGCGCAATATGAGATACTAGCTGTAAAGAAAAAAATAAATGCTATAATAAGATTACTCAGTCCAGATACAATGATTGGTAAATCTGACATAGTTTTCAGTCTATAAATTGAATAAAAAGTCTTGCTATAAGTATAATTGGGTTGTAATAGAAACCCCTTTCCTGCAGGAAATTGTATTTTTTAATACCATATTTGAGCGTTACTATGCAGGTAGACTTAAATAGATGCTACTTGGGCTAGAATACTGCGTGTTGTTTTTAACTGCAGGAAACTAATTTTGAACGAATTTATAGATTTTATTGTAGCATTGCTAAAGCCAACATTTAGAAATGTTATTTCGTTACTGACGCTGCCTGATTTGACCGATCATTTTGAATCTCTAACTTGCCTTTAAAATCCTATAAGATGGCACACTTAGACAAAAACGTACTCCACAGCTGAAGCCGTATTATCTGTTTATGTCTACTTGCCATCTCGTCCTCAAGAGTAAATGTTTTAAAATCTATATTTGGCTGCGAATTGTATTCGTGTCCATAAATGAAACGGTACGTTATGCATCAATTGTGTGTGTGTGTAATATCATTTCTGGTGGAGTGAAAAATGCAATTGTTCACTAATGGTTTGCATGTGGAAAGTGCTTCTTTTGTTCAGTGATATCAGTTTTTTATTCCGCATTGCCCGTAACTGTGCAACTGAAAGCTCAAACCTAATCAAAAAGGCTTCTTCTGTGCCGGGGGCATCAACCAATGAGTATTGACACATGGTGAAGTTACTCTTAAGTTATTAAGAATAAATAATGTACTTGGCACTAAACTTTAAGCAGTATTCCATTCAACAATAGATTAAAACATTCATTCACTGCAGAAAACAGATTGCTAAACCATAAAAGTAATATATTAAAGTTAGTCCTAATTTTCGTGTGAGTGAATCATTACACTTGCTGTTTGTACAATAAATATACCATCATCAAATTGCAATAAATACATGTTTTAAAATCACATTGACCGAACTGTCATAACTAAATAATAATAATAATAATAATAATAATAATAATAATAATAATAATAATAAATGATAATAAGAATAAGAATGATGATGATAACAATAATACCCTTCTTGCCATTATTGGTAGCGCAGCACGATTGTAAATGAAATGTAATATTTTCCGTGGCCACCTTCAACGTAGTACCTACCCCTTTCTCCATACTTGTAAATATATCACAGCACAACAGTGACGAGAAATGTGTCCCGCCCTGTAGTTAGGGCCTCACATGTGCTCAGCGTTACTAGAAACTCAGAATGGGTTTTGTGATCCGGTGCATTTTACACTACTTTCCATCAAATGTAAAAGTTAAAAGTTTGATGTAGCTTACCCTACTTATTCTGGAACAAATTATTCTTAAAAAAGCTTATATTTATATTTCGCGCTAATCAAGATAAACATTAGCAAAATGGTCTTATTACTTATTTCTTTATAAGCAGAACGGAAATAAAAGAATACACAAAGAGTTAAAGCGATAGTTAAATCTCAAATCTTTTAAAAGCTGTCACTATGCGATTATCCTTGAAATGCGGTTCTATTTCCATAGCAAAGAGTAAAATATAGAGACATGAAAAGAATAAGGGCTTCCCGTTTGAGAAAAGTTTTAAGTATTTTAAAATTGGAACCAATAACAGGGAATATCACTGAAATGGTTGGCTCAGTTAAAAAAATATGTATATGAAATAAGTTGTGTGTTTTAACTACATATTGTGTAGTAAGTTTTTGTCTGTCTCTTACGGTTTATCAGTAAAGCAAAGCTCATTCAGAATGAAGAGCGATTCAGGGGCTATTCCCAAGACCTTGAGTAGCTGTATTAATTTTATCTGCCATAGAAACATTTTTAATATACGGCATTTTAATCAAAATCGTTAGCTATTCTTTAGAAAATCGAAAATTTCGAAAAATTCTCCATGTAAAGGGTAGTTTGGGGTGGAGGGATTTTTCTGAAAATCTTCCTTTCGCATCCTTGCAGGTATGGTATTTAACCGACTTTTCGTTTTCGCGTTATGTTGTTCACGGTCACACACACACACTTTTTCTAATTTGGGGAGGGGGTTCGGGGTCCTCAAAGCATGTTTTTCCGGTGAAATCTCTGAATCGAATTCTTGGGTGAAATACAATAACTTCTCTATCTAATATGTACACTATACATAGTACTCAGTAGAGAAAATAAAACGGTTTTTATCCACTATCTTCCATTATTTTTCTTCTTTTAGAATGTCGGTTGGGACTATCTGGTTTACAGACAACCATATAACTTACTACATTCTGATAACATTGGGATCTCGCATTTTTTTCATTTTCTCTCCAGATTCCTGAAAGAATCACTGGTGTCTTAAAACCTTCCTCCACTTTCCGCACAGGGGGTTTCATAGCTACAGGACTAGTTACTACCATAGAACAAAGAAAACCAGAAATATATTGGGAAAATAGTAACCCTCATATATTAGAATTTTATACTTCCTTGACTTCAAATTAAATGTTTCCATCTGCTCCATATATTCCAACCATTGTCAATGTTAATGGAGCAGAAGTTTTATTAAGTGAAATTTCAAATTTCTATATTTTTGTATATATTTGTCTGAAAGTTCTATTGTGATTGCATTGCTTTTATGTTAAAACTAAATCCAAATGTATTCAAAGTCTATAAATATTAAACCCTAAAATTTACCGTATTTACCCTACAAATTTATGTTCTGAAAAATTACTATTAGTGTCAGGATAATTGTGCCCTTTTGTAATATTCCTATAGAAACCTGTGTACATTCTGAGAAATTTTAGTTGCACTTTAACAAAAACTGAGACACGTGACACATTTTAAAAGTGTGAAAATGAATTTTTGAGAAAAAACGCTGTTTAATGAAATTATATGTTAGCAGACAGGTGTATTGTATGATCGTTTCATAATTAGAGCCCGAAACAAGGGTAGAGCCGTTAAATGCTGAGTTTCTGTAGATGCCGAAAGTTTCCAACAACTATTGTAATAACAAAAGCCATTTTCAATTTTTGACCGATAGTAGTCAGATTTTTACTGCTAGTGTGCCTTAAGTTCATATGCACGATTCAGTTGTTTTGCTCGTCGTGGTCCCATACGATAGCTGGCGCTCCGGTCCTTACCGGTGTATTCGTGTTGTGCCGGTGGTCAGCACCCATTAAGGAGGGTTATTAGGAAGGAGCTATCAATCAATGGTTTTGGAAAACAAGTACTACCCGAGGTACAAGGAAGGAAATGAGTAAACAAATCTTCACAAACCATTAGCATAAATATAGATATCTGTACAGTAATCATGTATACGTTATACAAATCGAACACACATACTACGATATAAAAGTACATAATGGGAGAAATTTGGGAAAATAGTAAAAGATTCTATGCTTTTAGGCAATATTAATAATTATTCAACTTTTTGTGTATTCTCATTGAATTTTAACAAGATATGTGACAATGTAACCCCTAAGTGGTGTTATATGTTATTGAGATGCCAAAATATTTGCACATTCCTTGAAATCTCTTTCACTACTCCTTATTCCCATATTTGCTATTCCAAAGTTTCCTTTCTGCATATGTAATGTTTATGGAAGTGCAGAATTAAAAACAAAATTTTTCTCAAACATTACATTTCGTCATGCTTCGCCCCTTAAAATGCTTCGTGCGATAGTTTTTTTTTTTTTTTTGTGCCTTCTCTCGGTTGTCTCAAAAACGGTTCATCAAAAATTAAAGGTATCAGAAAGTCAAATACTATGTAGATTTTGAATTTTTTAGGAATGGCCTACAAAGGCATCTTTACTCATAGTGCATTTTCATGTAGCTTGAAAACTACAAAGAGCAGGCAAACACTATAAATATAGCTCTGCACGAATATTCAAAAATAATTTTGCCTAAGATTTTCAAGATTTTGCTTCATATTTTAACATGTTTCCAGTCCAAGTATAATGAACGGGAATCATTGAAAAATATGCGGCTCTTCTTTCTTTCCTATCGCATAACCTCATAAAAAACATGTCTTTCTATCTTCCTTAGAATTTCACGAGCACTATTCATATCAAGCGCGATTCTTCCATTACCTTAAGTACATCACGATGATAAACTCTTAGGCAAGCTATTAGATCAACTTCAGTAGAATTAATAATCACTATATGGCACAACCAAGGGTCTGAGTTGTTAAATGCGTTTTTTTTTTCTATTACCTATAACAAGTAAAAGTAGTATTAAATTCGATACAGACATTTCACCGGAAATCACTGTTTGAGACCTCCTGAAACGAAAAGGAAGGTTTTATAATAATAATAATAATAATAATAATGGTAATAATTAATAAATAATAATAATAATAATAATAATAATAATAATGGAAACATTTTTAGTGTTTTTGTTTAACAGGAAGAAAACCAGCCTGGATGTTTAGTGACCTCAGTCTCCGAGGTATTGAGGCAATAAAGAGTTACAAATTTGAGGTCGTTTTCTCATACTTTCACAGACTTCCCAGACATGTTCTCTCATCTCTTTGGTGCTATCTTGACGTTCCCAGCTCCGAAACACTGACTTTTCCCGGGTGAATAGACCGATCCGTTGGGAATATGCATTCTTCCAGAACTGCAAAAATATTCCTGGGAGTTCATGTTAGAGGAGACTGACAAGTACCCCTACTCCATCAGCGCTCATTTAACTAAGCTGATCCTGCCACTTGTTGCAGTGACAACAACATGTTTGGGTCAAAGTGAGTGTTGTCGGGTCGCCACAAAAAGTTTCCCATCCTCGTCTTACAAAAACAATTTTTTCATCAGACCATTTTATCATCCCCAAAAGTCTTGACTTGCTGGCAGATGCTGGAGACAGAAACCCACGCAAGTTTAAGGATACCCTTTCCCGTATGCCTGCGATTTGTAATGTTTAACGCCCGCTTTTACTGCATAATTACCGCAGGCGATGACACTGATGATAATGGAATGGAGATGGAGCACCGGTGGAATGAGATGGCAGAGGAAATCGGAGAAAACTCGCCCCAGCGCCGCTTTGTCCACGACAAATCCCACATGCGGTCACCTGAGAGCGAGTGGTCTAAACACTCGGTCACGGCAAGGCCTGCATACTTGCGATGTCGGGTACTAGCAGCATACACTGTGAGATTCAAGGTCTCTGTATCACTGAAAGGAAGGGATTCTCATCGCGGACCATAGTTTTATTGTCCTCTGCCGTAATCTTCTTAGGCCTTTCTTGCTTTGGCTTTATCTCACGCTCCTGATGAAACTTTTCACCCATAACAGTCAAGTCTCTTCTGCATGCCAACTGCTTTGGGCCACTATGCGGCCGCATTCCACATTGCTACAATGCAGCCCATAGTCATTTTACGTTGTGTTATGATGTACACTGTAAGCTGGGCTTTCAATACTGTGGGTGGACATCGCTTAACGTACCCTATTTCTCATTTTCTGACTGCTAGCTCGTAAACGAATATAAAGTGATGACTATTCACATGATATCTTAAGGTCTTGATTTGACCCTACCAGTTTAAAACAAGCCATAATGTATTTAGAATAGTTAGTGTGTTTACTTCTTGGGGTAACGGTTAGAGAGTTGGCTAATGAAATTCCTTTACTTATGTTTATTTCACGTTCTTCAAGGAGTAAAAAAGGAATTAAATGCAAGTATAAATTGTTTCTGGTTGAATGAAAGATTAAAGTATGTCGATTCCGTAATTTGACTGTGCAGAGGCACTATAGAGCGTAATTTTATGACATATCTTCTAAACAGATATTGGACAAGAAATGAATTAGGGGGAAATTTGAGAACATCCCAGATATTAGATTTGTGGATCCCCCGACCTTCCTTGGACATGGGTTTAGTTCTTGAATATTTCTAGCGCTCTGTACGAATTTCAAACACCTGAGATAGCCTAAACGTAAGTCTTTCCAACGTCAAATGTGTAGGCATTCGTGTGAAAGTTCAGAACTCGACACCACAGTATAGTTGTGTTTTCAGCTCGTGGACCCTGAAAGGAATGCGTATACATACAACACATACATGAGCACAGATAAGGTGACACTAACAGAAACGATATTGATGAATAGCATGCAGCCTATCTTAATAGATTAGTGACCGTGTCAAATTCTGAACACGACGCTGTTTCATTTTCTGAAGATGAAGAAGAAGAAAAAGAAGAAGATTATTTTAATGTGTGTGTGTGTGTGGTGGCATAGCTCAAAAACGAAACGCTCGTTAAATACCGAACTTGGTATTTAAGCTCAAAATCTTCCAAGAATGCCCCACAAAGATTTTCAACAAAATACCCCATTGTCCTGTTATTGTGACATTTTTTTTCGAAAATATTTATTTTATCAAAATTAGCCTTAACGATTTTTATTAAAATACCATACATTTAAGGCATTTTCAGGCAAACGTATTGTATTCCTTCAATTTTCTTGGAACAGCCTCTAAAGACTTCTTCATTCTGGAGACCTTTGTAAGTAAGAGAAAGACAAACTCACTATACAAAACATGTAGAATTCATTAAAACACACATTTTATGACATAGAGGTTTTTTTAAAGAAATAAATATAAAATTGACCTATTATTCTTCATATATCGGTGGCATTAAAGTCATTGATTTGCGCAACAGTATGTTCAGGTCTAGTTTTTCTTCTTTATCTAGAAGTGCTCAATACTGGTGTTCCTCCTCTTGCCCGCAGCTCTTTCTTCTCCTTGCGAGTTCTCCTTATCGTTGACACGGAAACACCAGTATAATATGCAACTGGTTGTGAGCTTGTAGCACTGGATATGAATACTACTTATTCAGAGCTTCATCATATTTATCTATAACGCTACTTATAATTTCACGTCCTTCTGAATGCACTAATTTCTTAACTCCAGGCACGCTGAAAGGAATACAAATCTTTTAATAGCGTTGTATTACTTCTGCACCTTATTGTGCTAAGTAGGCTATGCGAGGTCAATACACATATCTGCAGCAATGATTACCGCATAACAGCTCACCGGGTAACTAGATATCGCTTTCCCCTCTCCCCACACTTCATCATGCAGGGCTCACGAACCCAGAACACAACTATAGCTCTTGGTAAAGCGGTTTCTTCTAAAACTCAAGTACGGATGTTCGAATACCAAGAGATGTTACCTTTTCTTCCATTCTATCCGAATTGTAAAAGTTTGTCTCAGATCTTCAGTATTTACAACATTCGAAATGAAATGGAGTTTCATTTAGGGACGCGCTTTAACTACTGTGGTACTCAGCAACCCATTCGATATTGGGCGTGAAAGACCGCTTAATTTTGCTCAGAGGCCTCTTTATCAGGCTTGAGGTAAATCTACGACGTGGGACCAACGGCTTTATTTCCCTTCCGAAGAAGGATTGTTACGCCCGAAAAAATCCATCGTCCTCCGCTGGGTTTGAACCCGCATGGTGACCATTATACCACCGAGGGTGACTTCAATATTTGAAAAGTATACGTAGCATTATTTCGTTAGCTGTAGCTTTCATATTTTACAGGCATGAACCAACTGTGATTATACACAACTATATGCAAAATATTGCTTTTACGTCTTTCGTATTGAAAGGGGAAGGGGGGAGCGTTGCTATTAGCCTGCAAGAATGCTGTAAAGCGCTGTAGTAGAATGTTGTTACAATATTTCCATTGTCCCCGCAATCACTATCATATATTTGGTTGATACCATTCGTGAATAGATCATTATGTAATTAACTTTAACATATACTTTATACATATTTAAACATAATTTAGTTGTCACAATTGCTAAAATAAACAATCTTAGCAGCAATTATTACTCCTAACATTTTCAAATTAGCTGTTGTTCCAATTGCGTAAATGTCCTGTGCTAAAAGTGCACAGTTCTTTCTTGCTTGATCGCCTTCAGAACAAGTAAGTGATTATTCTGAAAGTATCGATTCTTAAATTAAGTTACCATCAATGCAGATTATTTATCCTATACTGTAATGATGTTAAAACAGCAACTTGGAACGTTGAAGTCTGAAACCGGTTTTTCGCCTACGCTTTGGTTAAGAGCACTGACCACGCACAAGTGTATGTCTCCCCATTCACTGGTCAGGGATGAACAAAAAAGGGTACGCGACTCATTCATCAGAATAGTGATATCGTATTCCATTAACAGATATTGTAAATGGTAAATCAGAAGTTGATCCTGATGACTCACTTCCCTGTGTTG
Organism: Hymenopus coronatus; assembly: GCA_030762935.1. Lineage (NCBI taxonomy): Eukaryota > Metazoa > Arthropoda > Insecta > Mantodea > Hymenopodidae > Hymenopus > Hymenopus coronatus. Next base: position 173,290,468 of record CM060900.1, read on the forward strand.
ATATAGTGCATGATATTTTGCTGGTCAAGTTTCCTCATTAGTTCTTAAATTTACATTTAAGAAAACTCTCTTTGCTATTATTTTTATACCATTTGAAATTTCGTACTAGGTGCATATAACATTAAGATGCTCTCAAGTATTGTTAGTTTCTCGTTTGAGATTTTCTTAATCGTTAATTTGTATCTCGTTAAAACGATAGATTTTAAGTACAACTTTTTTTTAACGTTAAAGTAAAGTAACAACATTTGTGCTAATTAGCTTTAATTTGTGTTGAAAGTTGGTTATAGCAATGTTTACTTTAATGGCATGTTGCAATTTCTTAGAGAACAATTATTATTTAATTTTGTCTATTATCTACCATTTGTAATTCAGATGTACTTAAGTATATGTTTGTACACAGAACTCTTGAACATTTTTCTTTCTCCTCTATCAGAAATTCTGAACGAAATTATTACATTAAGCATCTGAGATTTATTTTGGAACATATTTTATGCGCATTTCTTTACGTGTAATGATAGAACAGAATGTGACAGAATGTATATCATATATAGAAAGAGAAATGTTGACCTAATAATAGGTAGAGACAAAGTCGAACGCTCCGTAACACAGTATATTATACAGTGTAATTCCGATAACTCAACATTCCGCATAACTTGATGACTTTTTGAAACTTTTTTATCGTTAAAGTAGACCACAATAATTTCTAAAATCCACTATGCGGTATAAACAGCACAGATAACTTGTATTTAGTATAAGAGGTAGTGTTCATAGTCATGCATATAAATGTCCTTGTGTTTTCCTAATTTGTTCAGATATTTGGTATAGTATTGTGTTTTCGGATTTTGAAGTTTATGTATGTCACTAATTTTGTGACAGGTTTTGTTATTTTTGTGGAAATGCATCAGAATTTTTCAGACATTATGCTCGAACAAGCATTTATGTAACTTGCTGCATAATGTATATAGTATGTTATGAGTGTGATTAACAGACCCCTTATTCCGTAAAACTTGACATTTCGGTAACCCAACAACTCAATACACATTAGGTCTGATTATCGGGATTTTACTGTATTGTCATTCTTTTTCCCTAACGCACTAAGCAATACTCCTGGCAACAACGCTATGACATGAACGCTGCAACGAATAAATGCTCTTTCCCCACGAGATGGTACATGAACCACATGCTCAACCACTGTTTGTTATATACATTGCTGCTTTTCCAAAGAGTTGGGCTCGAAGAAGCAAGCTCATTATGAAACATGAAACGAACGAGTAAACTGCACATCCTTGACAGCTCTAATGCACATGCCCCGACGCCAGGACATTATTGAACGAAATAAAAGTTCTCCATACGGGAAACGATGGTGTCTACATCTAGTATTGGCCGAGCCAGGTGGCTCAGAAGTTTCGTCTGGGACTGACATTCGGGAGGATCGATTTCCGTGGCTGACCTCTCCGAACCATGGGGTGTTTTCGGGGGATTTTCCGGATCACTAGGCAAAAACTGGGGAGATTTCTTCATTCTCCCGAACTTCCTGTCCCTTCATTTCATCTAACCGGTCTCTTACAGGGTCGATGTGCCACACTACGGTGATGGCGCCCTTCTGTGGAGGTGACTGTGCTCTGGAAACGAAGCTCTCGGCGGCGGGATGGCGTTGGAAGTCGTCTGTAGACCCAAGGAGTTTGAACAGACCTAGGTCACCGGCTCCTAGCGCTCCCCGCGTTGGGATGAAGATCTGCTTGGAATATATTAGGGACCCTCCATGGTAGCTCGTCCACCACCGTCCGTTTTCGGCCGCCCTTTAAAATTATTCTCATCCCATCCTATTCTCCTGGGGTATGGCGTACAATAAGCTAATGGCTGCAGTGAGGAACCCCATCCGACATCACGCACACCTAGTATTTTGCTAATACAATTAGCAGCAGTGTCGTGTGTCTTTTTTAAAAAGTGTTTTGTTTGTAACGATTCTGTCAATTACAAGAATCATATCAGCGCCGCCGGTGTGCCGGAATTTCGTCCCGCAGGAGTTTTTTTTTTAACATGCCCGTAAATCTACTGACACGGGGCTAACGTTTTTAAACAAACATATAAACCATCGGTCTAGGCCGGGTTTGAACCCGCGACGTACAGTGTTATGTGAATATTATTTCTGAGTAAGCAAAAATAGCATTTGCCAACCAAAGAAAACTTCGAAAATCATTCTGAGAATCTCCGTTTATGAAAATTCTATTCATCATGAGGTTTAAACCGTAAGTCAACACATGCAAATGTAAATGAAGGGATGCATAACTCTCATTAAAATACGTTAATATTTTATATTATAATTATACTCAATTCTCCTCATTGGTACCGCAACTGTATCCTACGATATTCCTGAACGTGCTCGTCAATAGCAATAGTAAAAGTGAAAGTGTTTTACAACACAAAGCATCTCTTTCTCCATTGATATGAAGGATAAATTTGAGAGTCTACCTTAAATCTGAAAATTTCTGAAGTTAGATTTTATTCTTTTCATAGTGAGAAACTTCGCTCTACTGAAGCATTTGTAGCTGTGATAGCAACAGTTTACAGCGTTTCATTACCTCACAGTAACATTCTGAGTATCGTTAACATTATATGTGCACAAAATCACCAATACTTTCGTCACAAAGCTCTTATAAAGTAACTGAGCGAGATGGCTCAGGCGGTTTCGTCTGTGGCCCGCATTTGGGAGGTCCGGGTTTGTTCGCTTTCCGTGGCCGATCTACCTGACTCATGAGTTTTTTCGGGGTTCCCTAGGTCGCTAGGTGAATACTGGGTAGGTTTCTTTCATCCCCTGAATTTTCCGTCCCTCCATGTCGGTTCCATTGTTGTCATTCATCCTTCATCTCGTTGGTTTCTTTTAGGATTGTAGGTGTCGGAGATGGTGCTCGTTGCGGCGTGCCAGGGAAAGGGGATGCTCTGAGTCAATATTTTCCTACCTCGATTTCGGCTGGTTGCCGGGATGCTGCTCCTATGTGGCGCGGGAGGCCCCGGTCTACCTGTCCGACTGTCGAGGTGCTTCACTCTGGAAACTACAGGGACCTTGTCCTGTGCCAACGCTCCTGGCCCCGGCCGCTCGGTGTATTCTCTCATCTCATTCCTCCCCCCTGTGTGTGCTCCCTCGTGGGGCGTAGGTACCATAAAGCAGGTTCAGTACTTGGTCGCCTCCGACAAATGTCCTCCCCTGTCGTCCTCTTCTGAAGTGTATATTACAATGAGTTGTCATCTTTAAGGATATAGGCCAGACGTATTGCTTATAATGTTTCTGATTCAGAAGTTTTAGGAATCGAAGTGCGTCCAAATTGCGGAATCTTCTAATTTTTTAAATTATAATGTTCACAATTCACAGCACAAACGCCGCTACGAAGTTTTTATATCACATAAAAGAAAATTGAGATTCAATTGTTGCTGTTGTCGACTATGTAAAACTGACAACAACATTATTACTGCCTTGGTCCCATTCTTCTTCAACATTTAAGATCCTCTGGAACAATGTCGCAATGTCATCCACTACTTTTTCAAAGGGTTGATATATAGGGTTTTCAAAAGGCAGCCAACCCATTCGATGTTAAAAAGAAAACACAACGTGATGAAATAGATGAAACAACCTGAGCTAATGCTGAATGTTAACTCTGAGCATAGGTTTATCTTACATTTTTCCGAAGTCGATGCAAATGTCCCGAAAATTATAGCCGCATCATCATAAGTCACTACCTCCACAAATGAATTTACAAAGAATTGCACAATATTATTGTATAGTGAAATTTCTGAGTAATCTTCTAAATGTTGCGAAAACGCAAAAATCTCTAGCTTCACTATATTGATCATAAATTTAAACACATATGTACAGCTGCCAGAAATTGCTTATATCCATCGTCTGGTACGACTGAAGAGATAAAATTATTTTGATTTTTCCTTTTTAAATCCTGCCAGCAACACTCTGCACATGGAAACCATTAAATCATTTTGAATTACATTTGATTAATACGTAAACACTGAGCAGTTCTTTAAATGAGGTAGAAAATTGCATCAATACAATAGATTGATTGTGTTCGCTAATTAAATCAGCCAATTCAACATAATTTCCTTTGTTTCATCATGCCCTTTAACAAACTCCTGATTTGCTAAGATACAATTAATATCAATAAACCACTACAGTATATCTCTATTCTTTCTAACCCGTTCATTTTGGTGAATTTCTATAGTTCCTTTCTGTCTGTTCAACGTATGGTCATTTCTAGCTTTTCCAAATGTTCTTTGTAAAATCATTGTACGAAGATGGCTTTACGACAAACTATTCTTTTTAATAGTCCTGTGTAGGTTTTCCATAGCACTGTACTCACTATTCGATATATGATTTATATAGGAAAAGCAAGGGCAAAACCAACAAAGTAATTTGTAAAGTTTAGGACAACCAGTAAGTCATTCGTGGCTCATTTTAATGTTATTGTTGAATTTCCTTATGCAGGTCTTCACACGCGTGTATATTTTCTAATTCAGATGTAGATCTCCCATTCTTATTTATTTTTTCTCTTGGGAATTACACAAAATGAAGTTTTATTTTAAAACACTTTCTAAAATTCAATCGCATGTTACATTGCTTTCTCTGTCTGGGACTGCTCCGAGTTCAAGACTTACAACGACTATCGTACGTAAAATGCTGAATTGTTTACCTTTGCGAGCTGGAAAGTTGCTATTATATTAGAAATATATGTAAGCAATTAAAAAAAAAATCACTGTGTAACAGGTATACTGCATTCTGTGAGCTTGAAAATCACCTCTAGACCGTGAGAGGTGCTTAAGAACAGGTTGATTGATGAACATATTACATTAATGGTAGCAAGATGATATAGTAGTGAAGACCCAGGAGAAAAGTGGTGGTGCGTTGTTAGGGAAAGGGCAAGAAAATTACAGTGGCGGGCAAGTCACTAAGATGCAGCGGCGTGCAAAGTTTGAAGAGACATACGAAACCCAAACTGACTGCAGTTTTCATTGCTCTGTAAAAAGTAGTAATGTCGATTAAACATGGCGAATCAGGTTTTCTGGCATCAGCAATGTTTCCCTTGTTTCCACTGAATTTTGCTACTGGTAATAGTACTTTAAAATATATTTACAAAATTTGAATGTACCGGAGTATTACACTAGCTGGTATCCCCTTGTAAGCTATGTAACTCGAAAATGAATTTATGATATTTAACAGATACAGTATTATATTCCTTTATACATTTTCTTCCAGTTTGTAAATTATGATCGTTAACACTCTCTGAAACCTTGAGTACACGATAAAAATGTATTTTCAATTAAAACTCAGCTATAACAAATGAAATGTTCTATCTAGGATCACGTGGCCGTATCACCTTCACATTCACATATAAAACTGAGGTATCGTCAACATTCTCTATTCACCTAAAGATTCTAGGTTCGATTCTTTGCTGAAGCGGGAATGTTTTCCTCATCCAGAATAATTTTTTATCCGAGTTTAGTATTATCAATACGGTGATGAATGTCATTTTGCTCAATGTAAAAAGATAATAATAATAATAATAATAATAATAATAATAATAATAATATCCCTAATGTTCAGAGAGTAAAAGTAGCCACCAGTGAGTTATAAATTTAAAGCTCCAATAGCTTCTTTTTGATAGTGTTTAACGTCCACTTTTAGTACTTATGGCACCGCAAGCGGAATGAAGAATGTAATGGCCGGGGAAGTCGGAGAAAACCCGCCCCTGCGTCGATTTGTCCACCGCAAATCCCATATGCGGTCTAACCTCTCGGCGACGTCGCGACCACACCCCGGTAGTGATTATCAGTCGTACTCCATTATAAACATGTATCCAAGTGCCTGAAAACATGTTTCTTTTGTTCAAGTAAGTGTAAGGTATCAAGGTCTGAGAGGAGGGAGAGTTGACGCTATATTTATGTCACATGTTGCTTCCTTTTGTATTCACAGAGTTAGAAACAACATTACAAAAGCTTTTTAAGCTTTCTGAGCATTTTATACATATTAACTAGCTATGGTTGAGTAATTCAGCGGCTATAGATTACGACAGTAGTGTGTCATTAATACAAATGAAATATATCCGATTTTCGTAAAATTATAAGAAATAGTATCGCATTGTACTGTTTTACTAAAAGTAATAATTATTCGTAAAGGTGTAGTAATGTTGCTTAAAAGCACCATACAGACCATGCGTTGGAATTTATGGTAACGATCTTCGATTTTATGTTATATTATGAGCTCCATTGGAGCGATAATTATGACATTTTTATGCAAATTAGTAAAACACATACTTTGGTTTATGATGGTGCATGTAACCTCTTTATAATAGGGAGTTTAATCACTCTCAGATCAGCTAAATTGGGAGAAAAATAAAGTAGTTTGGAATACTACTATAGCGTAAATTTCAGGATCAACCTATTTGTAAGTAAAGAAACCAAAAACAACAGAAATTTACCAAAATCACATAATTCCAATGTACCGGGGTTCCTTTACTTATCGTTGGGCACAGTAACGTGCGAGGCTGGTCTCTGCTCATTCACCGCCCAAACTGACCGTTGGCTAATCCTCGTTTTTCTGGCCGTTTCCCTTCTACCACGAATTTCTTTTTCATATTTCTTTTTATTATGTTTCCTTCTCATCTTTCAGGCGTGCTTCTTGGTTTCTTAGCGTGTGGCGGTGTCGAACCGATGGCGCGTTAACTTGCTTTAAGGAAAGAATATTCTCTGAGGACATACTAATGATGACTGCTTATTTGGATTGGTTATTTATCACCCTCTCTAGGCAGCTCCAATAATGGGAGGTCGGGACTTCTGAAAATTTATATGGCTATTTACCTAGAGGAGTGTTTGAACCAATAGGTCTCACATAGATCGCATGTGCGCTAGGTGTTCCCCATCCATTCTATACATCATACCGTATATCATAGTTTTAGGTTATTATACTCCACATTACCCCCAAAGGCCTACTTCGGTAGGCACGGGTTAGTCGCACCCGGGGTCCCGAGCCACATTGACTCCCTCAGTGGGCAACCTCTGAGTGGTGAGGGGGGTCAGTAGGTAAAAATGTCCACCCACATGTAGGCCGTGCGTGGAGACCCGTGTCGGTGGTAAGGAACATCCTGGTTGGTTGAGGGTTGCGTATCTTAGCCTGGGCTTCTGTTTTTCAGCAACTGGGGAGGTTGCGCAACCTAATACACCATTTTGGTTTCTACTTTGGCAAAACGGGAGTCTAGGGACTAAACCACCCCTAGTCAATCGGCCAGGACTAGGTATTATACCGAACTCCAGGGTGAGTGGGACGGCGTGCCCGTAATATCCCCTGTGTAGCCCTGTCACCCCAGTGGGATGACCCCGTGTTGGGCTCCGTGGTGGGTGGGGAGCACTTAGGGGTGAATTTCTATGTACCTTTATGGCAGCAAAAAACAAAAACCTAAACGCTAGTAATATGGGAAAAGTAGTAGTCAAGAGTTGTGGTCCTCGTTACTTGGTGATAAATCGGACAGAGGAAGGAAGGAAGGAAGTTTTTCACGGTGAGCCCATTTATAATTCGAAAGGGTCTCGACGCAATAGCTGGCCCTGTGAAATCCTGTATTAGAGCCCGCAATGGCACGTTGCTGGTTGAGGCCTTCTCCGCATCCCAGGCTGCCAAAATCCTCAAAGCGAAACTGTTAGCCAGCTTCCCCGTGAACGTCGAACTGCATAAGACGTTTTAACTCCTCACGCGGTATGATCACCACCCGCGTTCTTGACGGACTAAGTACTGAGGAGATTCAGGAGAACATGCAGGATCAAGGCGTAACATCTGTGTATCGGGTTCAGCGTAAAGTCAATGGTGAATTCATGCTTACCCGTACCCTGTTCCTTACTTTTTTATCGGGTAGATCTCCCGCAAAAGATAAAGGCAGGGTACGAAGTCATCGAGGTTAGGCCTTATATACCGATGTTATAAATGTATAAGTTTTGGCCACACGTGTGATTTTTGTAACAGAGAATACACCTGCGCCAACTGTGGTGACCTATCCCACGATGGTGTGTGTAATTCATCTCCATCGTGCGTGAATTGTGACGGCGAACATTTATCTAGTTCCCGAAACTGTCCCCGTTTTACAGAGGAGAAGGCGATCCAGTATATCCGGGTGAAAGAGAAGGTGTCCTTCTCGGAAGCCCGGACTCTCTTGCGACTCCGCCAATCCTCTGACCCGAAGTTCGGAACGTTTAGCTCCGTTGTAAACCGGGAAATCGCAACGCAAACTAGCGATATAAACGGGACAACTATCGCAGAAAAGGTCCTTGTAGCCAGAACGGTGCCCAAGCCTACGTTACCTTCAAAATCGGCATTAACATCTGTCAAATCTGTCAGCCTACAGAACAGTTCAGTAACCTTCTCACCTAATAATTCGACCTCGGGAAATAAACCCTCTAAGCTTACGACGTCCTCTGCACCTGCTAAGAAATTCAAGACCAGCTATGTCAGGCAAGGCTATCTGAAAGATAGTGTTAAGACCGCTCCCAAAACATTTAGGGGAAAGCAAAGTCCACGCCACTCTCCACGGAGATCCTCTTCTGAGGAATCTTCTGGGGGAAGTACCGATCGGCCACTACCATCTTCGCCGATCAGTACCTCTAATCGGTTCGAGATTCTCGAACCGAAATTTTCTATGAGGAAGGGGACTTCCCCCGTGGAGGAGATGGACCAAGAGGATTCTGTTGACAGTGGCAAACGCACAGTGCGTAAGCGACAGGATCGTACTGCTGATCAACCTACACTGAACCGACCAACACCGCCCAATATGCAGAAACGGCTTTCAATTGAGAACTTATCCCATCATAAAGACTACGGCTATCCTACAGTGGAACATATGTGGAGCTAGATCACATCGACGAGAGCTTGAATTGTTGCTACATCAGCATCAGCCTTTGGTCGTATGCTTACAAGAGACAAAGCTCCGTCCCCAGGACACCGTTAATATCAGGCAGTACTCCTCCGTACGCTGTGATTTATCACTGGAGGAGGGTGTCCCAAAACATGGAGGCACTATAATGCTTATCCGAGATGATATATTTGTCGAATCCGTACCCTTACAATCTGACATCCAGTCCGTCGCTGTCAGGATTCAGTTTCCCTCCGCCATTTTTACGATTTGTAGTATCTATTTACCTCAATCTGCTGACCTCATGCACACGGACTTAGAAGATCTAGTTGTGCAGCTACCTCCACCATTTCTGTTGGTAGGAGATGTGAATGCCCATCACCCACTTTGGGGCTTACCTGGGACATGTGCGAGAGGTAAGCTCATTGCAAACTTCTTGGACAGTAATAATTTAGCTCTCTTGAACATCGGAGAGCCCACATTTCTTTCTGACCCTTTCATACTGTTTCATACTATTTGCTCACCCCAGTTAGCAGTTTCCTTAAGTTGGAATATCATCTCTGATTTGCATTCAAGTGACATCTTCCCATGTCTTGTTAGTCTCTTGACGCATCCTGTATGTTCCACCCGTTTACCAAACTGGCGCTTCAATCAAGTCAACTGGGATTTGTATTCTCGCTTTGCTGTTTTTAACTATGCTGTGCATGCCTCTGTGAACTATCTAAACTAACACATCACAGAAATAGTTCTATCCTCTGCTGAATTATCCATTCCACGTTCCACTGGCCGAACTCGTCGTTTTCCAGTACCTTGGTGGACCGACGAGTGCCGGGCTGTTATTCGTGCCCACATGCGTGCTCTCAGGGTTTACCAGCGTCGCCCTTATAGTGGAACACGTAATACACTATAAGCAAATGCGTGCCCAATCTCGACAAGTTATTAAGGATAGCAAAAAAAAAAAAAAAAAAAAAAAAAAAACATCCTGGAGCAACTTTGTAGCTTCCTTTAATAGACATACCCCTTCCTCTGTCGTATGGGATAAGTTGAGGCGTGTGGCCGGCAAATCGACCAATATGCCAATCGCTGGCCTCAGAACCGCTGCCGGTGTTGTTTACACTGTTAACTGGCTAATTCCCCCTGAGTTTCTTAGAGTGAACGATGAGTCGGAATCTCAAGTGTATTCCTTTCGTTCCGGAAACCTTGAGGGATTATAATCGCGTTTTCACCATGGCGGAGTTAGAGCATGCACTTAAATATTCGCGGAACTCTGCGCCTGGCCCAGATGGCATCCACGTCCAAATGTTGCAACATCTCTCTCCTGATATCTCTCCTAATAGTAAGGATTCTTTACTCGAGGTTTATAACTGGGTCTGGGTTGACGTCACTTTTCCAGACAGATGGTGGGAGGCCACCGTTATACCTATTCTGAAACCTGGGAAGGACCGCCATCTTCCTTCCAACTACCGTCCTATCTCTCTCACGAGCTGCATTTGCAGGGTGCTGGAACGCATGATCAATGGACGGTTGGTCTGGTGGCTAGAATCCAACCATCTATTGACTAATGCCCAGTGCGGTTTTCGACGGCGTCGGTCAGCAACTGACCATCTTGTATCGCAATCGACGCAGATTATGAATGGCTTTCTTAAGAACTGTCAAACGGTTGGAATCTTTTTTGACCTTGAGAAAGCTGGAATTTTCGTGGACGCCTATCACTGTTCATTCAGGAGTTTATGCGGGACCGCGTTTTCCGAGTAAGAGTTGGCTCGGTTTTTTTAACCAGTTTATTCAAGAGAACGGTGTGCCCCAGGGCTTGGCACTAAGTGTGACGCTATTTGCTATAGCGAGTAATTCCATATCGCAATGTGTTCTTCCAGGTGTCTCGTCCTGTTTATTTGTGGATGACTTTGCCATTTACTGTACTTCTCAGCGTACACCGTTTTTGGAACGCCGCATCCAGCGACGTTTGGACAATCTCTATGATTGGGGCTGGAAAAACGGCTTTCGTTTCTCACCTGAGAAGACAGTCTGAGCTAACTTCTGGCGTCGTAGGTGGCGACATGCGCCATGTTTATGACTCGGGCCAGATTTACTTCCTTTCGCAGATGAAACGAGATTTCTTAGGTTGAGCTTCGATCGGAAACTTTGTTGGTCACCGCATATAGCACAGTTGAAAGCGCGATGTGACCGTTCTCTCAATACGGATACTAAGCGGTAAATCCTGGCGAGCAGATCCAACAGTTTTGTTTCGTCTTTGCGCACTGATTAATCGAAGTTGGATTATGGCAGCATTGTTTATTCTTCAGCACGACCATCAGTGCTGAAAAGATTAGACACAGTCCATAATCAGGGCATCCGTGTGGCGTTTGGAGCTTTTCCAACCAGCCCAGTTGTTAGCCTCTACGCCGAATCGGGAGAACCCCCTCTGCGATGTTGGCGCGATGTCCTGCTAGTTAATTATGGCTGTGGGCTCAAGTTCATATCTGGGCACCCAACTTTCCACGCGTTTTTCTCCCCCGAGCTGGATGAACGGTATCGCCACCAATCCCTGAGTCCAAAGCCTGCAGGTTTTCGTTTCCGTGAGCTTCTTCGGCAACATGATATTGACATGTTGAGGCAGTTTCCCAAGGTGGAGAGGAGGTTCCCTCCTTGGTTACGAACTATCTCTCATGTCAATCTCGGAATGACGGTTTACGGGAAATCTGCTATGCCAGCTTGTAGTATTCGTAGAGGTTTTTTTTTTAGAATTCTTATCAAAATACAGTGACCGTATTTGTATATATACCGATGGCAGTAAGTGCCCCGACGGTGTTGGTTGTGCCTTTGTGCGTGGGAACGAATATTTTACTTTCGGGTTGCCTAGCGGCACATCCACATATTCTGCCGAGGTATATGCTAATTACTGGGCCCTTTTGTATATTCGCCACCGAAAATTAAGTGACTGTCTTATTCTTAGTGATTCCCTCAGTGCCCTTCAGAGCATTCGTGAGTTGTACAATTACCATCCTTTAGTGCAGCGCATCCAGGACGCCCTCCACATTTTGCAAGCTCCTGGGGTTAATGTAGAACTCGCATGGATCCCTGGACATGTTGGCCTTCCAGGGAATGAACTTGGAGATTTGGCAGTGAAATCGGCAGTCACAGAGCCCAGGGTTAATGTTACCATTGCAACTGCGGAAGATCTTAGGGCTGTTGTGCGGAGAACTGTATTTTTGAGCTGGCATGCGGAGTGGTCGGCTCTCCGCGGTAACAAGCTTAGGGCCGTGAAAGATACTCCTGTCTCTTGGGCAACCTCCTCACGTCCTTCTCGTCGGGAGGAGGTGCACTTGGCTCGGTTACGAATTGGCCACTGTTGTTTTACCCATTGTTATCTTTTTACTAGAGATCCTGAACCTGTCTGTCCGCTTTTTGGCGCAGCACTGTCAGTAGCTCATGCGCTGGTAGAGTGTGCTGCTTTTATACCTTTTCGAACCACTCTCCAGCTGCCGGCCTCCCTAGCGGAGGTCCTTGGCAATGACCCTGCTGCTGTTGACAAAGTATTTACATTTTTATCTACAGTTAATTTTACGTTCAGGATCTAGTTATTTTTTAAACTTTTAAAACACTTAAGTCTTGCCCGTTTTTATCCATTTTTATACTCCAGTGTTTTAACTGGTGTTATGGATTTTATGGCTTTAGAGATGTCTCGTTTTAAGAGTTTCTTTTACGTCTATTTTAGCACTTTTTTACCATTTTAAACCCATCTTAGTTCCCATCTCATGCCCCGTTTAGTTTTCTAAGGGCGCTGATAACCATAGTAGTTGAGCGCCCTAAAACCCCAATCATCATCATCATCATCATCATACTCCACATTGAAGAACAGTATACCACGTTATTTCCATCTTCCTTCGTCATCTTACGAAATACAATTTTCAGTTGACTTAGATTTTTTAAACCATGTGTCATTATTTTTGTAATTACTTTAAGTAGAACAATAACTGTGGGGTCGATAACGTTACATAGTGCGCGTTTTATCAAAAAACGAATCGTAAAAGCATAAAGCTGCGAAAAGCGTGACGTTTGACACGGGAAATGGGAAGCGGGGGTTTGATGGGACGTGACTGAACGTAGAGGAGAGGGTTAATACATGAATGAAAAAGGTGACTGAGAAACGAACACTCAGTAACAGATCCTTACGAAGCGTATAGATTAGACTGCTCAAATATGAGATGGAAGGGAACATATTACATTAATTTGAATCAATTGGAGATTCCACTAATTTGCACAGCATGTGCAATGATAATTTTCGATATCCAGTATCTGCTGAAATAATCTAAGCTTTTTGCAAGTAAAAAGCAGAGATCCTGACAATGTTGCAGGTATTGCTAATAATACACATTGAAGAGGTTCGGATGTGTGATTTTCACTTTTCCTGCACGCACCGCTACAAAATATCTTGGAGTGCTGTTGGATAGCAAGCTTACTTGGGCTGCCTATGTTGGTCACACCATTTCTCTCGTTTCAGGATGCCATTTTAAACTTCATCCACTGCTCCTTAAGTGCACCTCCCTTGACAAACCTCTAGTTCGGCTGATTACCAACTGTAAGAGCAGCAGTTAACATTTTCCACTGCTCTGGGTTACACAAAGCCGATTCATACGGATCGCCATTATGGCTCCGTTGTTCGGCCGGAACCAACAACCACATCAAGAACTTGGATTATTTATTCTTCAATTCATACGCCAGATCACCATCACTTCTTGTTACGTCTTCATGACTTTTCCGGGAATTATAAGGTACAACACCGGCATCCGAACTTATCGGTCCACGCGTCTGAAGAGAAGAATGATTCAAGCTCTCAATCTCAGTGATAATGCCGCATTAGACGAATCCGATCACTAATTCTGCACATATTCGGATTTGCGACTATCAGGTAATTTTCCAGAAAGGTAAACACTCAGCTTCTGTTTGGCGGCGCGAAAGGTCACTTAATTCCTAGGCGCTCTTGCATAGACGGTATGAGAAAAAGTTGTCAAATAATTTCTCTTGCCGTTCAGCCATTTCGCAGTTTTGAAAAACAACATTTCAGGAATGGTAAACTAATGGGTAAATATCGGAAATGTAACTTCAATTGTTGTTGACTCTTCCTTCCAGGGCACTATTGCGTTGGTCGTGGTCTTTCGTCATTCCACCTAGTTCCTCCACCTTTTCCCCAAGTTATTCCACGTCCTCCTTCACGCCGGCCAGTTATTCGTCGGTTTCACTCGAAAGTTACGTTTTCAGTTTCTTCATTGCCGACTCTATTTTTCTTCCATCTTTCCTAGACCGAATTCCAGCTTTCCAGCCATCTTCTCTATGCTTAATTCCAGTTCGGGCTTCATTTCCGTCTACACTTTCTCTAATGAGGAATTCACTGTCATTTCGCCCCTCATTTCTTCCATGCCTATGTTCACTATTTCACTTGCCATCTTATCCATCTTCTCCAACAATTTTTAAGCATCTTTTACATCTTGGCGTTTTAATCCTATTCCTGACACCAGTGTAACAATTGTATTTACTCACTCAAAAATGGTTACAAATAAAGTTTTCGCTTCTACAAATAATTCACTCGACGTTTCGAAAAGTAGACAGCTGACGGCTTGTACGCCAATGCGCGCTAATACTCCAGTCACTCACAACTCAGTACAATTTACGACACACAAAGGCTTGCAATTCTTCCTCCTTTTACAGCTAGAAAGTAACGTAACAGAACTTTCTGGAAAATTACGGAAGCTTCTGGACAAATGTCGAATGTACCAGACGTGTCGCGGTTTGAAATCTCTGGTTACTGTCGCGCCGCACTTCCTGTGTTGTTACGCATTTCAAGGCTTCCAGCTGCAATGACTCCCATACCAAAGCGAACCTGAGAACCACTGCAGACGACGGCACTGTCACAATATGCATACTCTCTGGACGCGATTTTAATGCCTTAATTCACTTTCCGATCGAAACTTATTACAAATTTCAATTAAAATAAACTTCTATGCGTCTACTCTGAAATTGTTTGGGTGCGGTGTGTCCCGGCCCCTTTAAAATGTTGTACCTAAGAATTCCGAAATATATCTGATTTATCTGTAATGAATTAAGGAGTTCCAACGTATAATTTATTGCTTTAAATCTTGCGAAAATCAAAGTATACATTTTTTTTATTTTTTTATTCTAGAGGAACTGATGATTCATTAGAGTTTTAAATTCTTAAGGGGAGGGCTCTAATAATTGTGTTTCCGGCGGAAGCCTTAGAAAATTGTCTGCCATGCTCCTAACATTCTTCTTATTTTATCTGTCATTGTTTATGCCTTGTGTGGCCATAGATGCCCTTGTAAATTGCTCGTATGTTACTCTTTCTCCTAACACTCTTCGGAACCATTAATGTTACATTTGCTGGTTGCGACCTAAGCTCAGAAATTTTGCTTGAGATGATATATTCATTTAGCTGTTACTAAAGTTGCACTTTCATTGTTTTTCATATTTCATTATCCCCTGCAATTATTTTTTTTTCTCTAAAGCTACTTGATTCTTCCTCAATTTTACGCTTTTATCGCTACATTGGTCACTTATTAGAACTTCCGTTTTGCTCATTATTTCGTTTACACTTATTGATATTCTTTCTAGCCTATAATCACAAATTGTTTCCTAATACATTTGAGGTTTGCTATAGGCAGAGGCGACTTTTATCTCTGTACTATGGTAGCTCACAAAGTTGTTGCTGCTGAGATTTTAAGTTTTTAAAGTAAAAAGCACTGCATCAACTTTTGCTATATAAATGTTAATTATTAACCATTAATCGCTTCAAAATGTCATCAACATGTTCATTATAAAAGTCTCATCTGTAACTGTGTTACTACAAGACCATGTTTTTTGTTAGGCCATGATGCTGCTACAAATTATTCAAACAACATTTAATCCATGAATCTTCAGTACATCGGTTATATTTCTAATATACGTCGTTGTTAAAACCTATGTTAAAAAAGCTTTTCTTTCATGTAACTGGCTGAGTAAATTTTAGATTTGTGCAAAAGTCTACAGAGGCGTTTAATTTTGTTTTTACCAAAGTTAGTGGTGAAAAAAGCTGCGTTTCTAAACATAATTCATTGCTTCCCCATATATCACCGTTTACCTTCGTTAAACTCAATCACTATGGTTTCTCCAATTGCAATCATATACATACCTACTCAACTAATCCAGCAAATCACGAGGCACTCCGTGTTCACGAAATGGATGACCGGAAATCAGGCAAACGTTTAATTTGAAACCAAAACACTACGCTGTTTATGTGAAAGTGGCACACGTTTTTACATCAAACGCGCAATATGCAACAGGGAGCTGCCCCTGATTTTATGTCCAAGACTATACCTGCCTAGCAACAATGTCTGTAACTGCTTTTCTAAATAGTGCTTTATCACACCCCTAATGTCATGTACTTCTCCTTTTCATTGGTCAAATAAATGCATTTTAAATTGTTGCTTTCTGCTGGCTAGCTACATTTTCAGTTTCTTACTTCTGTTAACGTATGACCTTATCGATTTCTATTTAACATAACTCCATGGCACGACAGCTCATGGGGAACCTTGGCCGCTGCGTCCCCCATCTCGGTCCACTAGAGACGTCATGGATGAGGTGCATGCAGTATTGGAGGGTAAGACGTGGTCAGCGCCTCGAGTCCCCCCAGCCGGTTAATGCGGTCCTCATGACCTGGGGCCGCTACTTCTCCATCAAGTAGCTCCTCAATTGGCCCCCCAGGGACCTTACGAGCTGAGTGCACCCCTGGCCAGGTCTCCCCGGTACTGGGGATCGAACCCAGGTCTCCCGCTTTGTAAGCAGCTGCGCTACCACCGCGCTACCGCGCTAAGGAGACGACCATCGATTTCTATTTTCAGTTGCCTAATATTTTCCTTGATTTTTCCTTTACGTTTAGTAAATCCCTGTGTGTTTATTTCTATTTACAAAATTCTTCTGCAACTTCCAATTTCCGTTTACAAAATTCCCCTTTAAGTTTTGCCATTAACTGCTTTAACACTTGCCATCCCTGTGTTGACCGGGTATAAAAAGTAAGAGAGCATATATATTGCATTTCACCCAAAAATTCGATAGCGAGATTTCACTGGAAATATAAGCTTCGAGGTTTCCTAAATCCAAAAAAAAAAACGTATTTGTAGATGAAGGTATGCACGCTCTTGTGTGTGTGTGTGTGTGCGTGCGTGCGTGCGTGTGTGTGTGTGTGGTCAGCATAGTTCTAAAACTAAAGGCTGATTAAATACCAAACTTGGTGTTGAAGTTCAGTATATCTTCCAAGGATGCACAACGAAAATTTTCAGAAAAATCCCCCACATCAAACTGCCGTTTACAAGGAACATTTTTGTAATTATTTATTGTATAAGAAATGGCTGTAAAGATTTTGGTTAAAATACTATTTATTACAAATATTTACATAAAAAATGTATATCTTGAATTTAATTCGAATGAATATGAAGTCCTCATTTTTTATGAATGATGTTTGCATAACTGGTAAACCGTTAGGGATGGACAAATTGTGCTACAGAAAAATGTAAATCGCATTAAAACACACTTTATGTCCATGATAGTAGAAAGTCGTCGTTATTATTTAAGCTTTTGTAAGAATAATATGTTGCAGAGTAGGTATAGTTCATGTAAATGGAGCACATAACATTTTTAACCTTCTCTGCTATGTATAGTAAGTAGAGAAACTATTGTGTTCCACTAAAAAAATTCGATGTCCAGATTTTACGAGAAATATATGTTTTGAGGTCACTGAATAAAAAAAAAAAAAAACAACTAAGAAAACATTCCGCGCTTATGTGGGTCCGTGTGTCCATATGTGCGTGTCACTGAACAGCGTAACTCAAAAACAAAAAGTTCGTTAATACCAAACTTAGAATTTAAGTTTTGTATCTTCTAAGTATGCGACACGAGGATTTTTCATGAAAATCCACCATGCCAACTACCCTCTACATGAAACATTTTTCGAAAATTTAGATTATCTTAAAAATAGCTCTAATGAGTTTTATTAAAATACCGCCCGTTTGAGATATTTATATGACTATATATTTATATGAAGTGTATGTCTTGAATTTTCTGCCTCTGAAGTCCTATTCTTTCTGAATGACTTTTGTATGATTGGTAAACCGTAAGATACTCGAAAACTTACAGCACAAAAGATTTAGATTCTCATCAAAATAGGCAATGTAATCCCAATACTTTTTGTGGGGGTTAAACCATTTACGAGATATTCCTTATCATTAAATTTTCCAAAAGTTATACTTTTCTCAAATGGGAAGTCTTCATTCATTTTAACCCCTGAACACAAAGAGAACATAATTTCAAATTCATTATAGAACGACCAGCTCTCATAAAAGGGTTTGACAATCGTTTTGGCCTATTGTATTCCCTTATTTCCCCTACACCTGTAGGAAAATAAGTAACTATTCCATTCCTGCTAATATTTATCTTAATGAGCATGGAGTAGGTAAAATACTGCGCCTTTTTAAGAATAGTTTGTTGCATAATAGGCAGAGAAAGTCATGTGTATGTAACACATTGAATATATTATGAGTTCTGGGGCTCTTTATGTTTATGTATTACAACGACTCGTTAATTTACGTTTTCAGTATTTCAGGGTTAATAACTAGTGGCTATTTTTCATAAACGTAGTTTAATTATTTATGCGTCTATTTATATAATATGTAATACATCTTTGGTAACGCCAGTAGTGAAGTGTATGACTTTATACATAAATGATGACCACATAATGGTTTATTTCCCGTACATAGAAACTATAAAGTGGGCTAGGCACCAAAAATATATGTGGCAGCCCGTGAGCTTGATTACCCATTTCTCCGAAAGCAGCAAAGGCCTTCTACCTATGACTGAGTTATCGTGTAAAGGAAAGTGAGAGAGAGAGAGAGTGAAAGAGAGTGAGCGAGAGAGGGGGAGAGAGAGCGAGAGAGAAACTCGTAACTGTTTTGGTTACGCTATGTTGAGTGGACATGCCATTTGGAACCTGAGAAGCTGATGACGAAACAATAAGTAACTGTACATCAGCGTCGCTACTTCAGTACTGGACTGCCGTATCCCTGTTTAGGAATCGTACCTTTACTCAACTCAAAAGGCGTAGCCGTTGAGGAGGTTTGAGAATTGCAACCCCTTACTAAAAGCGGAAGAAGGAATAGCCAAATGTAACTGTAATTAAAATTGCAGCACTTGATCTTTGAAAATAAAATCAATTTTTACATATTTCAGTTCAGATTTAATTAATATTTATCATTTCATTTTATACAAATTATTTAAAAATGGATCCGTAAAAGTACATATCCCCCTTAATATTTTTCTGGTTATGCTACTGACTGAAAGTGTCCTCTTACTGCGGCGTCAAAAATGTCAGGTGGTTTTTCAGGAAAATGTAGAAATGTTCTCTCCTTTTAGGGTAAATACATTTTTTATCTCAGCTATGGCAATGGGCCGAATTCATAGTGCTACCTTAAGCGTGAATGTGTCCACTTTGAAACTGCTCGGAAATGTTTAATTGGGATTATTGCAACCGTTATCCACGTTGAATAACATGTTTCAACGTTCATAAACTAGTTAGAGACATTTGAAAACGTTTTTTTTTTTTAATTATTATTATTATTATTATTATTATTATTATTATTATTATTATTAATATTATTATTAATTCACATTCTTATGTTCTTGTCCTCACCGTTCCATTCAGGAGTTTTTTTCTTCTTTTTTTCCATTTCATACTTTCCTCATTTTTTAAAAATGTCTATTCTCGTCTTGAAGACGTTGCGCTGGCGCTTTTTATAACTTGGATTCACTTAAGAGGCAATCTTGCTTTTGATATTCGTCAACACAAACTCGTCTGTTTATAGTTTTCGAAAACGCGTAATAATTTTTAAATTGTAAAATATCGAAACTTTAATTAAAGTTAAAACATCTAACAATAAAAAACCTTGCCAACATTTCGGAAAATGTGCAATTGCGTGAAACTCAATTTGGTGAAGAATAAACGGTTAAACGCTGTAAAATTGTGGAACATTATTTAAAAGTTTTCTTTACTGCACTTTCTAAAAAGTATTAAGCAAAATAAACATTCTCGAACCTAAGAGATTCTACAAAATAGCATGTCTTATATTAAGGCGAAACTGTAATGGCACCTAATGTTTGTGCTTCACTAACTTCTAATGTATATCCAAAGTGAGCATTGTTTTATTCGACACCCCAGTGAACGTGTGAATAACAAATCTCAGTTATTATACATCAATTAAGGTTTCGGATATCTAGGATATCATGGCAACTGGTAGGTCTTGGCCGCACAGGTTAGACAGGATAAAACTACCCCCCTTCACGCCAGGAAGAACAACGTGCGTGTTGTACAAGCAAGGAGGCGTAGGCAGTAATAGATTAAAAACTGTTCACCGCTTATTGTGCCGGTAGATGGACGGACGGACGGACAGACAGACAGACAGACGGAGAGTGTGAACCGGCAATGACGGCAAATCATGTAAGCGATAATTAGACATGTGACGGAGCATAAAATACTTTTAGAAGTTTTGAGACTTTTTTCATAAGTAAAGTATCCATTGTTAATATAATAATAAATAATATTATTAATAATTAATACTATTAACAGCGCAGCACATTAACATGTTTTTATTTCCTCAGGAAACTCACTTTTTCCTCATTTTCATCAGTTAACACCTTCAATAAAAGTATCCGTCATTAGATTTATTTTCTTATCTGGTGTACAAGTTAGTCATAATATATATATATATTTTATCAACGTCATGTTAATCATAAAAATTCGTTAGTGATGGTTTAAAATAGTTCATACTACGGCGATGTATAATTTGTCCGCTGAAACTACTAAAAACAAGTCTACTCAATTATGTCAACCATAATGTTAAAAACTTAGTGTAAGCTAATGAGAAGCAAAGAAATTACCACTTAAGTGATTGTAATTAAAATGTTAAAAAAGAAAACCTAAACTATAGGAAATATTTCCCAAATGGTCAATGCCTTCAAATATCTACATTTGTCGCACAATAAGCTTTTTATGCAATGGTTGCTGGGTTTTAGGAAACTCGTTGTGAGTGGACAGATCTTGATTTAGGAAATTCAATACACATACATATATGCGGTTTATTCCAAATTTCAATATACCTCAACTGACGAACGAATATGCTCTGGTTGAATTGTTGGTTAGGTGGATGGATGGAAGGATGGACGGATGGACAGACGGATGGACGGATGGACAGACGGATGGACGTCTTCATTTTGTCCTATCATTTTACCATTCCTCTGTTGTTGAAAGCAACGAGGAAATGCATGTACGAGTATAAGTATAATGCCGTTCTATATGTAATTGTAGGAAACACAGACATGTGCCGTTGAACAACTGTTTTCAAGCTTACTAGTCTGCTTAGGAGCTGTGCATATGTTATGTATAAATTTTACCTACTACAACACTGCATGGATAAAAAATGAACATATTTACAGATTCAGAATGTCCCTCAGCATGGAATGCCGCCGCAGCAGTACGGCAGCTCTTACGCAGGTCAGAGATCGCATGGACCGATGGGTATGGGTAACCCAAACGCAGCAATGGCTACTGCTGGCAACATGAACATGGGATCACTGGCGGGAAACATGAATACCATGAACCCCATGGGTTCAATGACTAACATGGGAATGATGGGCCAGAGTACCAGCATGCACGGGAGTATGATGGGTGCAATGGGTCCTGGCTCAATACCACCAGGATCTATGGGACCTGGCTCGATGTCTATGAATAAAATGGGAATGCAGGTAAGTAATTTGGCAACCATTGTAGTCTGATACAACAGTATACGTGCCAGAACTTTCAACATTTAAAAAAAAATACCATATGTAATTATCTAATCGAAAATTCTTTTTCTCCATTTGTTACAATAGGAAAATGAAATGCTTTCAATATATTCTGGAAATTTATTTAACATTTCAGATTTATGTGTATTTTTTCTGTTTTACCAATAAAACTCTACTTCCGTTCTCAATCCTGAGCTACTACTCGAAAATGCGAGTTCAATCACAGCTAAAACTGTTCTAAACTTTTTTTCCTTTTTTTTTTTTTTTTCTGTTAACACCATGGTTTCAAAATAACGAGATATTTTCTAACAAAACTTTTGTTTCAGCAATTTTCTTTGCCACACCCACCCCAACAAAATTAGCAACTTATTTGCATTTTAAGTTGTGCGCTTAAAGGTTATACTTAAATATTTTTGGCTGGAAAACGTATGTTTATAATACACAGGACTAACTAAAAGGAGCACTCCATAATGTTTTTGTGAAAATGCGCGGTAGCAAATCTGAAAGTAATGAATTTGAACCCCATTAAGCAAGTTTTTGGCTAAGGGATTGTTTTTGAATGGTTCTTAGCCAGCAGTCATATGTTAAGTATCTTTAATGAATACGGGCTCATTGACAATTAATTTGCTCACGATTCACTAATCGTTCCTGTTGGTTGAATTAGTTACAAAACACCTTGTAAAACATCCTTATCCCTTCATGTGAAAGTACGTTTAATAAATATAGAGTTTTAAATATCTTGAAAAGTGGTCTCTGCAATGTATCCTTATTCACAATTGAAGTAAAACAGTTTAAATACAAACTGTAGCAGACAGAAAAATCCGACTCACAAAAGGTGTCAGAAGAGTTCTTGCGTTTCTACCAGGAAAGGAAAATACGAATGCCTATACAATCCGATTAAAAATAAGCGTCTATAATACAAGGGTCATGCTGAAAGTAACGAGCAATTTGGCATAATTAAGTATGATGAAATATATCAACGAAAAACGTTATTTACCTCATTCCATTTCTCAACATAATTGTCATTGCTATCAAGGCATTTATTGTTGCATGGTACCGATTTTTCAATTGTAGGCATTTTCAATGTAGGCATTTCCACCGCTAAATATCGGAGCCAAGATGTTACAGCCACTTTAAGGTCTTCACCGGTTGGAAATTTTTTTCCATCTAAAAGGTCGTGTACGGTGTCCAAAGTGAAACATCGGTTTTCTCAATTTTTTTATCAACATTTGTTTTCAACTCCTCCAAAACGACTGAATAACTTCCACTCCGCTCTTTGCCATGCACATAGTCATCCTTGATTACTCCAAAAGGTCATATACGGTGTCCAAAGTGAAACACCGGTTTTTCTGAACTCTTTTGTCAACTCTTGCTTTCAACTTCTCCATAATGATAGACGAACTTCCACTCCGTTATTTGTCGTGCACTCTGTTTCTTCCTTGATCACTCGTAAATTATGCAACATTCCTGAAGACATGTTCATTGCGTTTTCAATTACCACACACTTGCGTTATTTGCCTCTAAAATTCGATTGGCCGAAGATTTTACACATTCAGAAAACGAATAAGTTCTTTGGTGGTGGAAAAGTATAACTTTGGCATTGAAAAATTGGTACCACGTGACAATAAATATCTTGACAGAATGGAGACTAAGATGAGACATAGAGTAAGGCACTCTTACTCTGGAAATAAAGTTTTGTTGATATCTGTCGTTATTATTTAGTTACACCAAATCATTAATTACTTTCTGGCTGGCCCTCGTAATTCAGTAAACAATTATATTTCTGCGAACAACGGCAGGTTATTCATTTTCCTGCGTAGATTTTAAACCAAGGTGGCAATAGTTGATGACGAAATTAGAGTGTAATGAAATATTGAGCTTAAATACAGAATTATTAGTAATGCACAAGGAACACACATTAATATAGGTATGCTACGGTCGCCAGTTTGCCTGGAATGTACAGCATCTAATTGTTTGTCTCGAGCTTAATATATCGACTCTCTTTTCTCCTTCGCTCAAAGCCACATTTGTTGTAATCTCTGGAAGACTCGGCGAGATTCCCAGGAGAGACAGTTTCACGAAACCCTTTTCTCCAGAAATTTGCGTTACTCTGAATAGGTAATACCAGGAAACGTAAGCCTGGAAAGGCTCTGAACACGTTTGATCCTTCATTACATTCATTAGTATCAAAAGACCCGGCAGTTGTCATGGGATTTGGGAACAAGTTAGGGTATTTTGTAACCACACAATTTATAATTTTTCCCCAAATGAATTATATTCTGGAATAGCTCACAGTAAAATATTTGTAGAAGTTATTTTAAAAAACATCTTTAGCCGAAGAGAAAAATATTGAAATGCACTGTACCTAGTGTTATTCTTTACTTTTATTTTTGTCAGTGTATTTCTCTGCAGTGATACTAATTGAGGCACTAATGCTGAAAAAGTGCACAACCACCTCAAAAATGTCTTCACTGAAGCATTAGCCACGGCTACTCAGACCGACTGCCGTAGACATAAACACGCCACAATGCCCATATTGTGGGAAACACTACAAATGAATTAACAGCCACATTCATAGAACAAATCTAAACCTCCTCTTGATTTCATAAATATATTAAAATTATTATTAACTCTGCGCCTGTAACGCTTATGTTTTTTATCTTCGTCATTGTCTGAATCACTGGAACCGATGCTTAAATGTAGGTTACTCTACAAACAATAAACAATTTGTAGACAACTACCTTACTTTACAAATACAAATTACAAATATGTGGAATTACTATTTACAAAATTGTGAAACAAAACACTTGTAAACTCTATAAAACTTCACTTGTAAATATTTACGTTTGTAGAGTTCCACTTCACAAACTTCCATTGTGAAACAGGCCCCCGGACTCCTTGATTCCAGAAAAAATCCGGGAGCCACTAAGGGACAAGGAAAGAGCACACTGAAGCTCCTTAAAGTAAAACTCTGTGTTACATTCACACGACTTTCTCTACCTATTCCATAACAAGGAGTTCTTACAACAGTTTATTTTGCTATTTACTTTTATTACATATTTCCGTGCAGATGCGCGAGAATAACGGAGTGCGCAAGGTTAAAGCGATAGTCAAATCCCCATGGCCACGCTCCCTCAACTGTCTAGCTTTCGATGCTTCGTCGCGTAGGGAATCGCGGTTTCGGGTCCCACCTTGGGCAGGGGCATTTGAGATGTTTTTCTGTGTTTGTGCTCTGAGCCATTCTCTTTCCCCCTGATGAGCAATTAGGCCACGTCTGAAAGCCGTGGTAAAATTTATAAACAAATCGTTTGAGAAATGTATAAATATTTAAACATTGAAACCAACAATTAGGAATATCTCGAAAACGGTTAAATCCGCAAAAATGGAACGTGCAATAAATTGTGTGTTTTAATGAACTCTTCCTTTTTCTCTATCTCTTGTGGTTTACGAGCTGTGCAAAAGTCATCCAGAATAAGCAGAACCTCAGAGGCTATTCCTAGGAAAGCCAGAAAATACCATCTATTTAGCATAAACATATCTTAAACATGTGGTATTTTAATCAAAACCGTAAAACCATTTTTGAGAAAATACTTTTTTTTTTCGAAAAATGTTCCTTGTAAAGGGAAGTTTGGGATGGGCGGATTTTTTTCGATTTTCTTGTCACATCCTTCGAACAGTATGAATTGAAATATCAATTTACTCACTTTTCGTTTTTTAGCTATGCTAATACACATACTGAACTTTTTTAAAAATGCCTTTTTTCAGAGAACCTAAAAAATATTTTCGATGAAATTTCTGTAAGGAATTTTTGGTGGTGGAATACAATACAGTCTCTGCCCACAATGTTGTGCATTGCAGGGAAAGTAAAAGGGGTTTGGCGTCGAACTATATAAAGAACCTGTCAACAAATGGATTGGAAACCTCCAGGTCTGCCCTACAGCGAATAGTATGATTCAATTAAAATGAGCGGGAACATGTCTGCAGTCAGACTCAAGCCGAGCAGATCTCAAAGATCTCTGTCGCAGAAGTTGCAGAGAGAGAAAAAAACTTGCTCTTGTCTGCAGACCCTGTCCGCATGGGGACTTCCGGCATTGGTGACTCAATTCATCACAAAATTAGAAGCCCAATCGCCGAAGAACTGCGAAATAAAAACTTCAACGGGCATGAAGAGTCATGGTATCGCCCCAAGGGTAGCTCAAGAAGATTCGACTTATTAGCCTTTAAAACAACGCTACGAAAGGCTACATAATAGACGCTATCATCCGGCTTGAACCTATACTGGCCACCAGAACAAGTCAATAAGGGAAAACAAGAAATTTACGCGCCCACCATTCAGTTAGGATCAGGATCGGTCACGAATGGGGCTCTCAGGATTCTGGGGACAGAGCTCGTACGTAGGCCCTTGTGGCCCTTTGCCATTTGCGTGATCCTAGGGAGGGATGAGGGGAGACCAGACTAAGGGTGACCAGATCCGGATGACGATGGGCGCAAGCACGAATGGAGTTCCTATCGGCTACAGTTGGAATGGAACGCTTTCGACGCCGCCCTAGGCCCTGCTCATGAGCCCCGAACCATTTGGGGGGCCCGCGGAGGAGCCTTGAAACCACTAGCTCGCTAGTGGTAAAAGTGACGTTTCCGTTCACCATAGGAACTTTATACAATTTTGTGACCAGCTTGTAAGGAAAGACACAATATATGCCTAAAGCTGGGAATCGTGGTTGGGCGACCGAATTTAAATGTTTTAAAACGGATGGAAAGCTGGGGTGTGTACTTACTGCAACAAAATTGTGAGTATGGAATAGAATATTTTTAATGAAATCATTTACTAACATTCAACTTCTATTTAAAGTAAGGTAAAGAAACACTAAAAACAACTTAAAAATGCATGGAGATTGATATTTTTTTATTTCTGATGCTAAAGCATTTTCGACATTTCTCAGTTGTTTTTTTTTTTTAATTCATAACAAAATTTGGCCCAGATCATTCTGAAATGATTACTAGTTTCCATGGGGGTTTGGAATTAACTGGATTACACTATAGTTATTAATACCATCTATATTTAATTTTATATATAACGAAAAAGAATACACATATGTTTTATATAAAATATAATATTATTTAGTACAATTTCTTGTTTTAACGAACTATCATCCCGTCCATCCTTGTTCATCATATCATTAAATGGTGCTTTCAGGTATGTATGGTGAAGAAGTATGATTTGAACAGCGCGTAAACGAAAATTCCACCTTGTATCACAAGAACTTGGCAGTTTAAATTCCCTTTCCCTCACAAGTTCACTAATAATATGTGAAATCCTACATATTTTGCACAAAAACCTTTAGCTATGTATTTTTTTACAAGCATAGAGGAGGACTAAGTTTAACCGATGTGCGTAGTAGTGCATAAAGAAAGAATGAGGATAAGGAGAATTAGAGTCAGGCTGAAAAATGGAATGCCATAGCCAGGATTTGAACAACGGATGTCCGGTTTAATGTAATGCTGTATGGCCATGTTACCATGGTAGCTCTGTTGTTACAGCAACTGGACGGAGACCGGAGGAACCGTGGTTCAAATGCCAGCTTTGGTACTGAATTTTTCATTCGTGATTGTACCTTTCCAACTCCTGTTATACACAGGCTAGTGTAGAGGAAACAATTCATTCAGCATGAGGATATGTCTGTTTCACAATAGATTGGTCACCACAGTTTCCCCTGCTATTGCACTGCAGGGATCCTGTGTTTGCGATGCTAGTTTGTTTTTACCAACATCCCAACTGCTTAGAACGTGCAACAAAACGTTTACTATGCCTTGTGCAGTCCGGTCTTTGGATGGAGATGACAATAACATAGCAGCAGAAGAGGAGACGATGGCGACCTTGCCCAACACTAAGCAGATATATGAGAACTTTAATATCTCTCTTCAGCTAAGCAGACTAGAAAATCAACGAACTTTTCTCGCAGCCTTGAGACACGTAATTCGCAAGCTCCACGCAAATGGCGAAACTATCATTTTTCAAGTACCGGATGCTGCCGACAGAATTGAATTGAAATCACAGAATATTAACCACAGAACCAAAAGATTTACTCAATCTATTAGAACCAGCATTTAAGAGACGAAATGATGAACTGGATATTAACGAGGTGTATAAACAATTCGTGTTATGTTACGGTAGAATTGTATTTGACACTAATCTAACTTATCCACACTGTTATGTACAAACCCGGCATGACGGAGCACATTATTTTAAAGTAGCAACAGTTAAAACACATATTAGCCAACCTATAAATCATCATACCACGATCAACTCGTTTAATAATAAAAAACAAGTTGTACAGAAACCCAATATTAAAAAAAAAAAAAAAAAAAACTACCAAAAACTATAATAAAAATGGTAATATTTTTGCTACAGTTCTTAATCAACTAAGTAATAACACCAAAAACCAGACAAGTGAAAAAGTAAATATAAAATTAAAGCCAACTTTGACACGACAGAGAAATAATAATGTACAGCTAATTCGAGTGCATAAGTTATCTAGAGAATTAACTGAACAAGAACTCAAATCAGGCAGTAAACAGCACTCATGTGCGAATGTGGGATATGTTCTTTATAGAAAGCAAAACGGGAGATTGCGAAGACTATAACGTTATTAAAATTGGGCAAATAAATGCGCAAAGAAGCGGACTAGTGATGTCAGAATTTAAAAAGGTATCAGAAGAATTAAATCTAGATATCTTATGCATTCAGGAACCTTATTCGATAAACGGAAAATGGCATATGCACCACTTAAGGCAAGAACGATTAGTATTGGAGAAAATCCAATGGCTGGTATTATAATTTTTAACCCAAATCTACAGGTTGTTAACATCGCGCAGTTTAATGATACACGTACCAACTGCCTAGAAATCACTCATGCAAACGGCAAATTTACTCTGGCAAATTATTACTTTCAATTCAGCCTTCCCATTGAACTATTTATAGATAAAATTAAAAACATTACCAGAACAAATCCAGACTTAGAAATAGTGCATACCTGTGACGCAAACGCAAAATCAAGCTGGTGGTTTAGTAGATATAAAGATGAAAGAGGGGAGAAATTAGAAGAAGCCATTGCGGAATTAACTTTAATAATAAAAAATGAACCAAACAATCCACCCACCTATGAAAACAGAGCAGGAGCGTCATCCGACATCGACATTACTTTTTGTAGCATTAAATCGGAAGCCAAACTGATAGATTGGAGAGTAGAAGAAGATTATACCTCTAGTGATCATAGACGATTTATTTCAGTTATCGTATTGGGAATTAATGGATGCAGTATAGTAAAAGAGGAAAATTGCTATATAATTACAAACAAGCAAGCTGGCATGAGATGAGAAGTAAATTTGAAGCTAAATGCCCCACGTACATTGGAAAATATGTGGATCAAAAGGCTTATAAATTAACCAACGCTATAAAAACGGTTATTTCAGAAACGGTACCAAAAACCAATCCAAAGAAGCATTTTGACAATGTTTGGACTGATACCCTACAGAAAGCTCAAAGACAAATGCGAAAACTACGTAGAATATATCAAAAATCTATAATAGCTACAGAAAGAGAAATAAATCTAAGGAACTATCGAGAAGCTAAAGAGCGATTTAAAAATCGTCTAGAAGAAACGAGGCAACATTCTTGGAAGAATTTTTTTGAAAATAAATTAGACACGAACATTTGGGGAATGCCGTATGAAATTATAATGGACAAAGTGAAGAAACCTGGAGTATTGACAACATTATATAAAGGAGACGGTAACATGACCACTGACTGGAAGGAGTCAGCAAAGGCTTTATTAGAGAAATTACTTCCAGATGATGACCATATGTCAGATGATAACACACACACACTCAAACGAATAAGCATGAATCCTCCATATCCAAATACAAGAGTGATATATCCTTTAGATATAACAAAAATTAAGTTGACAATAACAAGGCTGAAGACTAAAAAAGCTGCCGGACCTGACGGAATTATAAACGAAATTTTGATTAATTTGCAGGAAATAATTTCACCTTTTGTACATAAATTGTTTAATGATTGCATATGGAAAGGCCGCTTTCCAAATTGCTGGAAGGAAGCAAAAGTAATTATATTAAAAAAGAGTGCCGTTAAAGACCCAAAGGATCCCAAATCCTACCGACCCATTTGTCTGTTAAACGTAATTGGCAAACTTTTGGAAGAGTTACTTTGTAAGAGATTAAAAGAATTTCGACTTATGGTTGGAATGAGTGATAAACAATTTGGATTCAGAAAAGGCTTATCTACCGAAGACGCGATAAATTTAGCATAGGAAACAGTCAAAAAATCACAAGCTAAATATATTATAGGAATTTTAATTGATATTTTCGGTGCATTTGATAATTTGTGGTGGCCAAACCTCTTTGAAAGATTACGTCAAAAAGATTACCCAAAATGCCTTTATGAAATATTACGAGATTATTGTAACAACAGAAAGGTTGTTATGGAAGGTGTAAACGGCATAGTATACAAAATAAGTACCAAGGGATGTCCATAGGGATCGGCATTAGGACCATTGTTTTGGAGACACTATTAGACGACTTGAATGAGGGTGTAAATGTCACAAACACCATCGCATATGCCGACGATCTTTTAATCATTATTGAGGGTAAAAACAGGAACGACTTGGAAAGTAAAGCAAATAATCTAACACAGAAACTAAGCAATTGGTGCGCAAAATCAAAACTACAAATATCACCGAATAAATCAAATTATATGCTTTTGAGGGGTTGTTTAAAAAGTGATCCAAGCATAAAGTTTAATAATCAAATCATAAGCAGACAAAAGTAGGCCAAATACCTCGGAATATATTTAGATGAGAAAGTAAACTTTAGGAAGCACACAGAGTATATAAGAAATAAATCCGAAACCGTCATGAAATTGGCACGAATTATGCAATCAAATTTTAAAATACCGTTAACCACAATCTCAACATATCATAACAGTATTTTCGTATCCATTATAGCATATGGCGCTAGTGTTTGGGCCACTCGGATGCAGGACGTTCATATAAAGAGCTTACTAAGGAGAACTCAAAGAAAAAATTTTCTACGATTTACTGGAGCAGTTAAAACCACTCCGACTATGGCCCTCCTAGTTACGACAGGAATTTGACCAATAGATTTTTTTTAAATTAAACTTAAGGGAGCAAAATTTTGGTTGAAGAAGAATGAATTTGGAATGGTAACACAAATAATTGGAAGAAGATGTGAAAATGTAGCTGAAATTAAGAGGTTTTTGAAAATAAGCTGGCAACAAGAATGGGACATAACGGAAGCGGGAAGGAGAGTGCATAATTTATTTAATGACATTAACGAAAGACTTAGACTTAAACATATCCAGCCTACTAGAGGACTAATCTTTTACATTACCGGACATGAACCTTACAAAACATATTGGAAAAAGATTAACAAAATCTTAAATGATAATTGTGTAATTTGTAACAAACAAGATACACCCGAACACGTCCTGTTTAAATGTCCGCGACATGGTGAACAAATAACTCAATTACGAACTGAACTAACTGGGACAAAATAGCGGACATAATAAGAAATGAAGACTTATATATCCACATAGAGAAGTAAGCGAATATAATTAGTAAAATTTTCTGGGAAGAGAGAATTGAACAAGTGGAAATACCAACCCGTGCACTAGCCAGAGACGAATTAAGAAGATCCGACAGAATTCGAAATCAGTAAACTTAAATTTTATAACTGACACTGATAAAATCTTAAACACAGAAATATAAGCAAATACTATTGCAACTTAAATAACTATGAACCCAAGGAAGAAAGTTCATAGGAAGAAGAGGAAGAATAAATAATGCAAATGAATTCTAAATGGAGACTGGAGACTAATGGAAGATGAAGTAGAGCCGAGCATGGTAGAAGGAGGCGAAGAAGAAGGAGCCGGTGTAGACCAGAGTGATAAGAGGGATGCAGAGGGCATGTGAGAGCAGGAATGGTGGATTATGGGCTTCTGGCGGTGGATAGTACGAGGCAAGGGGAGATGGCGTTGAGGAGGAAATGTTAGTGAAGTGCTAAATAGTGTTAAAAAGTTAAATACAGTGAGTTTATTGTAATGATGAGGTAAAAGATTAGGTATAATTAGTAACACATATTAGCCAAAGGAAGTAAAAGACAATTTACTATAGTTTACTACAATCTAAAAGAAATTATTGTATAATATAATTATTTAGTTGTGCTGGTTACCAGTGCATATTCTGCTGGATACCAGTAGTATAGGATTAGTTTTTCATTTATCTTAATAATCTAGAGCATAGTTTTATGGGTAAATAGCTGGTTACCAGTTGTTTGTGTTACTGGATTCCAGTAATTAATAATAGATGATTTAGTGTTAGTGAAAGTTGTTTTATGGTTGGAATTTATTTTATTTCAGTTTATATTAATTTGTTTTTGTTTTAAATTAAATTTTGAGTTATTACTATATAAGTATTATCTGTAAAATAATGATGTATAACAATAATTTAAAAGTGGAAAATAAATTATAAAGTTTGCAATATGCGTCCTGGTATAGGGAACAAGATGCCAGGATGTTGTATTACAGATTTTATTTTATTTTATTTTATTGTATTTTATTTTATTTTATTTTTTTAGTCCGGTCTTTGGATACGTCGTAAAATTCAACGAATATAGTATTCTCCGGATTTGTTGCTTGCATAGCAAAAAATTACACACATTTAACTTCTAGTTGAGACATCTGTTATTTCATCCGTTTGTATTGATATAAAAGAGCTGTATTCAATTTCACTTGAAATTTCCTCTTTAACAGCATCCGTAATGCAAGCTATTAATTAATTCTGTATGCCAAACGAAGCTCCTTTAAATACTTCATTAGGGCCACGCCGTTGTCGAGTGGTTGGACCACTCGCCTCTCACCTAGACGGCCCGAATTCGATCCCCAGCGACTGCATGTGAGATTTGTGGTGGACAAAACGGCGCAGGGGAAGGTTTTCTCCAGGATCTTCGGTTCCCCCCGCCATCGCATGCCGCCATCTTCATTCCACGTATCATTAGTGTCATCGCCTGCGTAGCCACAAATAGTAAAAGCGGGCGTTAAACACTATCCAATAAAAATACTTGATGTTAAACGATCTTACATATATAGTTCTTCTGCCAAGAAATCCAAAAGTAATAAATAATTTCATTTGTTTATTGATGCCTGAGACTGATTACTGCTTCGAAGAGCTAACTCTTGGCGTGATAAAAACAGATAGTCGAAATAAGTCTCTTCATTGTACTTCTGTTTCGATCAACCTTCTCTTCAAAGTTGCCAAGCGTGTTGCTTCTGAAAGAGCTCGGTCAATTACATATAATTGTGCCTAGCTGATTGTGTTTAACAGCTGCTGTAATATGTGAAATGGAATATATATGTGTTTTACCCTTCGGAAAGAAATGTCGCCCCTCCCCATTTGGGCCATTCTAAACCGTAATTATACATACCAAATAGTACAGCAAAAAAACTCGACTCAACCACGGCTGCCTTTCAAACACGGTTTCTAATTCTACCATTGTATTTAGAAACGCCTTACAATTGTTCGATATATTTTTTAATGGACAGATTTGTCGTCGGGTTTTCCTCTTTCACCAGGAGGTTAACTTTTGGAGGAAGTCAAGTAAATAATGTTGCGTTTCAATTTAAAAATCAGTGGATCTTGTGATGAATTAAACGCGTCCATGGTAGTTAGAATTTGTCAACAATCAACATGTCATGCGTTTCAATGAAGGTATTATAATTCAACAAATATCGGTTTAAAACATACTCCAAAGAACCAAATTAAAGAAATAAAGGCGGGAGATAAGGTATCCATCGATTACTTTGAGCCGGTCTTGAATGCGCTATGAAGTGTCCAGGAAAATTCACATTAAGGTATAGAAAATGATTATAGATAATCGTAATTACACCTCACCCTTTGGTTTTTCATCTTAATCGCAAATTAAATAGTAGGACAGGACGCTGCCAGAGGGGACTCCGTACCGAACCTGAGTTTATTCTACACACGCCCCACGAGGGTGAGCCCCCATTAGGGAGGAATAATGTGAGAGGATACATCGGGCGGCCGTAACCAGGAGCGACAACACAGCAATGACAGAGCCCCTATAGCTTCCAGATTGAAGCACCCTGACCCGACCGGGGCCACCCACCCCAACGCCTCCACCAGGAGCGGCATCCTGGCAACCAGCCAATGTCGGAGGACGGAGATGTTTACTAAGAGCATCCTTTTCCCTATTACGCTGCACCGAGCACCATCGCCGACGCTTCCAACCCCGAAAGAAGCCAATGGGATGGGGAATGAAGAAAATGACATGGAGGGACAGGAATTTTGGTGGATGAAGGAAACCTACCTAGCATTCACCTGGCCACCCGGGGTAACCTCCGAAAAACATTGGGTCAGAATTTGGGCCACAGACGAAACCGCCTGAACCATCCCGCTCTGTAATTAAATAAGGTAGACATGTTAGTGTGTAATATAAGGATACAAAATAAATTAAGTATACACTTCTACTACACGCGGCCATATTGTTTCATATGTTTATAAAAATCGGGAGTTCACACCACTCTTCTTCATTTCAGACTCGGTCTACCTTTTAGAAAATAATTTTCACAGCCGCACAAACACTGAAACGAATGAGTAAAAAATAATGTAACAAATTATCCAGATGCGAAATAAAGTTAAATGAAAACAGCAAAAACAAAACAGGGTAGCTGCAAGCCGAAGACAAGCGTAACGCGAGGATTCAGCATCTGGTGTAAGCTGCTCGTTCCATCTAGACGAATGTCCTTTAGCTAAGGTACAATGAGCTAGCCTACCCTTGATGAACAGGTCAGTTTATGTTACAATAACAAACAGCTCTGCTTCCTTATGATTACGTTTCGAGAATACACAGGGTACACTTGACTGCAAAGTGTGCGTAATGGATTTATGACATTGTCAGTGTTTTAATGAGATTTGTTTAGTTATTAACGTGACAATTCCTCCAATAGTGTTAAAACTAAAAGGAACAACTCTTCATAGTAAAAATCGCGAAAATTATATCATGTGGCAGCGTACTATGGTAATCTCAAATTTACCTTCTAACTCTCTTCTAGTAATCGACGATGTTTTCTATCATAATGCAAAGTTAGACAAACCTACAACATCAGATTCTTCAAAAACAGATATGCAGTTCTGGCTACAAAACCATAACATTCCCTGTGATGAGCACAGCATAAAGACACAATTTGTGTAATGCAGTTCAACCAGCTCAGAAAAATCTGATGTGTTCCATTCACATGACTTTGTCTAGTCGTTCCGCAAACAAACTTCTCTTCTAATAGATTACTCTTTGTCTACCTCATGCTAGTCGAGGTTCGCGTTAGCGGAAATTGTCTCATTACTTGCTTCCTTGTAAGTAGAAGGGAAATAAGGGAATACACAAGGCTAGCGCGATAGTCAACTGACAATTCCTTTAAAGGCGGTCACTATGTGAAACAATTGAAATTCCGCTCTGTTTGCTTTTTTTTATAGTGTTTAACGCCCGCTTTTACTGCTAAGGCACCGCAAACGATGACTGATGAATGGTCTGACCACTCATTTCTTTGCTTGCCAGGAGTAAATAAAAGACGAAGGAAAGACGACTTACTGTTTGAGAAAAGTTACGTAATTTAAAATTGAAAGCAATAACACAGAATATCTCGGAAACAGTCAACTCTACAGCAAAAATATGTATGGTATAAATTGTATTCAAACGAGATCTACATGTTTTGTGCAGTAAGTCTCTTTCTTACGGTTTACCAACTACGCAAATTTCAGCAACATGCATCCAGAAAGAACAGATCTTCAGAAGCTATTCCCAGAAAATTCAGGATATACCTTTTATTACTTTTGATATAAATGTATTTAATATACGATATTGTAACCAAAATTCTTAGACATTTTTTAAGAAAAA
Source organism: Hymenopus coronatus (assembly GCA_030762935.1). NCBI lineage: Eukaryota > Metazoa > Arthropoda > Insecta > Mantodea > Hymenopodidae > Hymenopus > Hymenopus coronatus. The sequence continues at coordinate 173,326,245 of CM060900.1, forward strand.
AACATGTGTATTTTGTGTTGTGGGATTTTCTTGAAATCTTCGTGACGCACCCTTGGAAGATACTAAGCCTAAATAAATACCTTTTAGTTTTTGACTCAAGTTGTCCACAGACACACACTGGCATACCGCGCGCGCGGACCCTTTTCTAAAAGTGCTTATTTTCGGACTCAAGGGGCCTCAAAACACATATTTCTGGCGACATTTCGGCATGTAAATTTTGGAGGAATACAATACCTTCTCTATCTAATATGTGCATTGACCATACATACTATAGGGAGTAAAAGGTTTGAATGCTAAAAAATTATCTGAACTTCACACAGCTTTAAGACTCCCACCATATCATCCGGACCTGAACCCCATTGAGTTAATATGGGGAGACGTAAAGCAATGGGTTGCTGCTAGAAATAACGTTTAAATTATAAGATATTGAAATCCTGTGCAGTCAAAGATTTCAGGAAATTGGACAAACGGAATTGCAAAAGGCATGCCATCATGTCCAAAAAATTGAACAGGATACCTGGGATAAAGTTGCCATTCTGGAAGAAAGGATTGCGAGGATTGTTACTCAAGACAATGGAATGGAGAGCAACGAGGATAGTGAAAATGACAACATTCAGAAGAAGGAGCAGGAGCAGGAGGAGAAGAAGATGAGGGAGAAATGTCAGAAATACAAGAGAATTAAGAGTAAAGTGAACTGTAAGCAGTTAACGAGGTTGAGAATGAATACATTGGCAGACATCGCTGGAAGTGTGATCAGTTGCTTTGCAGTGACTATACGATTGCAGTGCAGAAACTTGAGAAGAACGTACACATCCGTTCTTGCTTCTGTGTGCCAGTGCTCCAGTAAAGGTGACTCGCATCTGACCTCTCATTTAAAATTTTCATTCCTCAAGAATTAGCGCGCGACCTGTAATCTGGCGTCAACAACTCTGGCAACAGAGCGGATGACTGCGGATGTTACGATAGCAATGGGCCTGCCGCGCTCACTTGTTTTCCGATTACAGCGCTTCTGTCAGATCTCAACCAAGGAAAATAGAGCTGTAGGGTACTTTTTCTTTCGAAAACGAAGGACATGACGAATGGACGATGATACTTCACACTTAACACAGCACACCTAAATATACTTCAGTAATCAGTTAATCACTACTCAGTAGAAACAAGGGCATTTAATTATAAACTCCATTTCAGGTTCCAACATAAGCATGTGCTATACCGTCAATATGAATAGCTCCCGCGACATGCTACGACGCTACCAATATTTGAAATAACAAAGGCTACTAAATTGTAATTTAAAAAAAAAAATGAAAATACATAGGTTAAAAACTGTATAGACAATTTTCCATTTTCTTGCTACAACAGCCATTGGTGCATTTAAATTTATTTTCTGTGAATTATAAATGTCTTATTCTTTGAGAAGGAAATGAACACTTAAAGAAAAAGTTAATTCTGTTTCTCATACTGCCCGACTAGACAATTTGAAGTAGTGCTATATGTTAGGAAAGAAATGTATCACTACACTTCATTCAGAACTCCAGGCATATGCCCATGTGCTGGCGAGAAGTTGAAATCAAATGCCAGCTTTTAAAACTCATATCAGTCATATTAGAACTTTCTGTCTTCCACGCGAAAGGAACTGTTTACTGTGCATGTTCCTAAGAAGCAGCTATTGGTTGCAGAGGAGTGTTGCATTATACTGGCGACCCTGGCTGGCGCAATCGCAGTTCAAACATAAAATAGTGAAAAGTATGTAATCGCAAATTAAAATTAGTTTGGGGGAATTACATACCATGTTTTTGTGTATAGGTCCAGTCGTAATGGGAGCTTCGCCACTGCGTAAGACTTACAGTTCATTTAAAATCAGCCCGTATACAACGTGCCATCATGGACCACACTGAGAACAAATTTACCTTCGGTGCCACGTATTTGGTAACAGAAGTTGATTCTGAAATTTCGCTTGAAGTACATGTTTTGAAATCCCTGAATGAAGGAAAGTATATGTAAGAAAAATAACTGCACGTGTGTGAATGCATGAACAATGTAGCTCAAGAGTGAAAAGTGATACCGATATAAAACTTGGTATAACTTAGCGTTTTCGAAAGATGTGACTCGAAGACTTAAAAATAAAAAAATCCCACCTAATACTTTACATGAAAACATTTCCGTTATTTTCGGTTTTCTCAAATCTGGCTCTAATGACGTTAATTATACTACATCTCTAACATATTTGCATAATAAACAAAATGTATATCTTGAATGCTCACCTCCCCCTTTGGAGCTCTCCTCGGGTTTGTACGAGAGGTCACTTAAAATCGCAGATTTCTTGGAAAAAACTAATAATCTCTCTCCTCTCTCTCCCTCTAGCTCTCTCTCTCTCTCTCTCTCTCTCTCTCTCTCTCTCTCCCTCTCCTAAACACCGGAGAGCCTACATTTCTTTCTGTCGCCTTCAATAGTTTTCCTCACCTGGATATCGCAGTTTGTTCCCCACAGTTGGTACTTTCTTTACAATGAAATATCATCTCTGACTTACATTTTAGTGACCACATTCCTATTCTTATTTGTCTCCTAGCACAGGGCGTATGTTCCACAAGCTTACCTAAATGGCGCTTAGAACGAGCCAACTGGAACCTTTATTCTAGCTTGGCCGTTTTTTAATACAACGAGCACGACTCTTTGGATGTTTTAGTCCAACACCTCACCGAGACAAATCTCTCCGCTGCTGAGCTTTCTATTCCGCGCTCAGCTGAACACCCCCGTCGATTTCCTGTCCCTTAGTGGACGGATGAATGCCGTAATGCCATTCGCGCTCGCAGACGTGCTCTCAGGGCTTTCCAGCGTCGGCCTACTCGGGATAACCTTATGCAATATAAAAAGCTGCGCGCCCAATTTAGACGAATTATAAAGGATAGTAAGAATACATCATGGAGCAACTTTGTAGCATCTTTTTCTCGACATACCCCTTCCTCTGTCGTATGGGATAAGTCACGGCGAGTAGCCGGAAACGCGACCCATATGCCGATAGCCGATCTGAAGACATCTGCAGGCCCTGTGGTTGATACATTTGACGTGGCTAGTACTCTTGGTAGTGCTTTCGCTCAAGTGTCTAGCTCAGACTATTTCCTTGAGTTCCTACCTATTAAGGCTCAGATGGAATCTCAAGAGTTCGCCTTCCGCTCTGGGAACCTTGAAGACTTCAATCGCCTTTTCACTATGGCGGAGCTAGACCATGCTCATTCATCTTCGCGAACGGCTGCACCAGGTCCAAATGGACTTCACGTCCAAATGTTGCAACATTTGTCTCTTGAGAGTAAGGCTTTCCTCCTTGAGATCCATAACCGTGTCTGGGTGGATGCCACTTTTGCAATTCAGTGGCGGGAGGCCACCATCATATCTATTTTGAAGCCTGGAAAGGACCGCCACCTTCCTTCCAGCTACCGTCCTATTTCCCTCACCAGTTGCGCTTGTAAGCTAATGGAACGTATGCTCGACGGATGGTTGTAATGGTTAGCTGGAATTCCACAATTTCTGACCACATCCAATGTGGTTTTCGGAGACGTCGATCAGCGGTTGACCACCTTGTTTCGCTATCGACTTAGATCATGGACGGCTTTCTCAAGAACTCTCAGACGGTTGGGATGCTTTTTGACCTCGAGAAGGCTTATGATACCTGATGGCGGGCAGGGATTTTACGCTCCCTCGACAACTGGAATATACGTAGACGCCTACGGTCATTCCTTCAGGAATTAATGCGAGACCGCGTTTTACGAGTAAGGGTTGGCTCGGTTTTTTCGAACTATTTTATTCAAGAGCACGGAGTGCCGCAGGGCTCGGTACTCAGCGTGATGCTGTTTGCTATAGCGATTAACTTCATATCGCAATGTGTTCCCCCAGGAGTCTCGTCCTGTTTATTCGTGGACGGCTTTGCCATCCTCTGCGCTTCTCAGCGTGCACCGTTTGTAGAACGCCGTCTCCAACAAAGTTTGGATGATCTCTCTGATTGGAGTTCACAAAACGGCTTTCGCTTCTCACCTGAGAAGACAGTCTGCGTTAACTTTTGGCGTTGTAGGTGGCGAATGGCCCCTACTCTTCACCTTGGGTCAAATTTACTTCCCTTCGCAGATGAGGTGAGATTCCTGGGGTTGATATTCGATCGGAAGCTATGCTGGTCACCTCATGTAGCACAGCTTAAAGCGCGGTGTGACCGTTCGCTAAATCTTTTACGGATACTAAGTGGCACATCATGGGGAGCAGATCGGACAGTTTTGCTGCGTCTTTATCGTGCACTAATCTGATCCAAGTTAGACGATGGCTGCATTGTTTATTCTTCCGCACGCCCATCTATACTGAGAAAGTTAGGTACTGTCCACAATCAGGGCATCCGTATGGCTGTTGGGACTTTTCCAACCAGCCCAGTTGTTAGCCTTTACGCCGAATCGATTTAGGTGTGATGCCCTGCTTGCCAATTATGGCTGTGTACTTAAGTGCATGCCTACGCATCCAACGTTTCCCCGTTTTCATCCTACTAAGCTAGACGAACGTTATCGCCAGCTACCACTTTCTCCAAAGCCTACAGGTTTTCTTTTTAGAGAACTTCGGAACTACGGCATTACACTACCTAACATGTTTCCCACGGGAGAGAGGGTGCACTCACCTTGGTTACGTGCAGCTTCCCACGTCGATCTCGGGATTCTGAAATTCGAGAAGTCAATGATGTCTGCACGTAGTATCCGTATGTGTTTTTTTTTTTTTTTTTTTTTTTTTTTTTTTTTTTGGATTTTTATCCTATTACAGTAACCGAATATGTATATACACCGATGGAAGCAAGTGTACCAGTGGTGTTGGCTGTGCCTTTGTTATGGGAACCAAACCACATACTTTCGGTTTGCCTAGTCACACATCCATTTATACTGCGGAGCTGTATGCTATTTATCGAGCCATTCAGTACGTTTGCCGTCGAAAACCGGCTCCTGCCTTATCCTGAGTGATTCGCTTAGAGCACTTCAGAGCTGTACAGCTACCATCCGTTAGTGCAGCACATTCAGGATGCACTCCACATTTTACTCGCTTCTGGCGTGAATATGGATCTCACATGGTTTCCTGGACATGCTGGGCTGTCCGGTAATGAACTGGCGGATGAGGCAGTAAAATCGGCAACCACGGAGCCCAGTATCAGAATTAGTTGTTCATCAGCCGAAGATTTTAGACTTGTTTTACGGGGAACTATATCTTCGTGCTGGCATACATATTGTTCTTCTCTACGCAACAACAAGCTAAGAGCAATAAAGGATCTTCCGATATACTGGTCCACTTCCTCTCGCTCTTCTCGTCCTGAGGAAGTGGTTTTGGCTCGTCTTCGCATCGGTCACTGCTTTTTTTAACACAGCTATCTACTTAACAGGGAACCTGTACCTATCTGTCCGCTATGTGATGCACATTTATCAGTTAACCATGTGTTGCTCTATCCGCCCTTCGAGGAACTCTTCAACTGCCAGTCTCCCTTTCCGAGTTCATTGGCGATGACAACCACGCTGTCGATAGGGTTTTTAGCTTTGTACAAGTGCCTTTTTTAAAATCTTTTTTGTTTTTTACTGATTTTAAGAGCATTGCTTTCATCTCATTAAATTTTGCGCTGGGAGTTTAATTTTAGATGGTTGTGATTTTTAGTTTCAATGTTTGTCCCGATTTTTAAATCCCTCTATGGCCATTGCAATCTATTTTTAAGTTTCCTCTGGAATTTTATTTGTGACGTTGGCCATATTTTATCCTTGATCCCTTTTATATTGTTTTTACTGTCGTCCCCATGCATTTTAAGGGCGCTAATAACCTTGCAGTTGGTCGCCCTTAAGCCCCATTCATCATCATCATTATCATCATCATTCATCAAGAGAGAGAGAGACAGAGAGAGAGAGAGAGAGAGAGAGAGAGAGAGAGATTACAAGCGAAGGAGGAGTTTTTCAGGTTTTGATTGCGTATCCCGTTTTTCCTAGCAAATATGGAAAACGACACACCATTTCTGTATTAAAAAATAAACTTAATATTACGTAACACAAAATTCTCTAACCACACTTGTATAATGTGCATTTCTATAATGTGCAATGATGTAACTTCACAAAATGCTGTAATGTTTTTAGCACGTTCACTTAACTTTTGGTCTGAAAATGTAGTGTTTTAACACGTTTTCATAAAATTCTTGTCCAATGTAGGTAACTGAAGATATACTCATACTTTTGTCAATGATAAACACGTAGGATATAAATTTCATATCTGTGACTTATTGTTTTGACATTACAAACATATTGGAAGAAAAAAAAACCAACACATTTTTATCTGCCCCATGAGAATATTTTCTTGTAAGAAATCCACCGGGCCGTGCTCGCTACAGTTAAAAACGGAAGTAAAGGTTCCAGTTGGCTCAATCTAAGCGCTATTTAGGTAAACGCGTGGAACATAATTCTTGTGTTAGGAGACTAATAAGAATTGGAAAGAATCTAAATCAGAAATATGCCATTGTGATGAAACTGTCATCTATGGAGAACATACAGCTATATCCAAATGTGAAAAAATATTAATGGCGTCAGAAAGAAATGTAGGCTAACCGGTGTTCAGGAGTGATAGGTCATTGTTGTCCAAGAAATCGGCAAGTAGTTTACCTCTCGCACAAGCCCGGGGGAGCCCCAAAATGGGTGCTGGCCATTCACGTCACCTACCAACAGAAATGGTATTGGTAGCTGGGGAACTAGGTCTTCTAAAGCAGTGCGTGAGATGCCATCAGATGGAGGTAGATATATACTACAGAAGGTGGGGTTGATCTGGCAGATTGCAGCTTAATCCTTACAGCGAGTGACTGAATGTCAGACTCTAAGGATACGGATTCAGCATAAAGATCATCTCTGATAAGCATTATAGTACCCTCATGAGCAGGAACACCCCCTTCCGGTGATAAATCACAACGTACAGAAGAGAAGTTTCTGAATGTAACGATGTCTTGTGGATGGAGCTTTGTCTTCTGTAAGCAGACTACCAAAGGTTGATCCTGGTGGATCACAAGTCCACGCTGGGTCGATGTAGCCGATTTCCGCATATGTTCCACTGTAGAATGGCCATGGTCAATAGCATGGGATAAGTTCTAATTTGAGAGTCGTTTCTGCATATTCGGTTGTGCTGGTAGGTTTAATTTATTCTATTTGGCCGTTGTACTAACACTTTTGTTTTCAGCACCACAATCCTTCCGCTTACTCACTGTGCATATGACGGTGTGGGCAGAATCTTCCTGTTCCGTCTCCGCAACGGGGGAGGACTTCTTTCTAATACAGGATTTCGTTTCGAAAACCCCGAACCGATTAGAGGCACTGATCGGCAAAGATGGTGGTTGCCGATCCGTGCTCCTCCCAGAACATTCCTCAGAGGAGGATCTGCGTGGACTTTTCCTTCCCTTAGATGATTTCGGAGAGGACTTTACACTCTGTTTCAGGAAATTGGTTCTCACATATGTGGTCTTGAAATTATTTTCTGGTGCAAAATACCTTAGGGTATACCGATATTATTCCCCGACCTAGGTCGACAGTTTGGGTAGCACTGTTGCCGAACTGCTCTTCACGGTGACGGATTTCGCAGATGGCGATGTCGACGTTAATGTGAAAGTCTTTGATAGTGGCTTGGCTACGAGAATCTTCTCTGCAGTGGTAGCCCCGTTTATATCGCAGGTCGAGTCGCGATTTCTCTACTCGGTGCCGGTTTAGATGCAACTGAGCTATAGGTACTGGCGCCGGTCAAAATGTTGACGGAGATGCAGGAGCTTACGGGCCTCTGAAGACACCGCTCTCTCTCTCTCTCTCTCTCTCTCTCTCTCTCTCTCCCTCTCCGTATCTCCTGGATCGCTCTCTTTTTAAAACGGGGGCAATTTTGGGGCAATTCACGCAAGCTGGAGTGTTAGTACAAGCTCCATCGTGCGATGCGTCTTCACAGATAGCACATGTAGAATGACCAGTACAAAATTCGCTAGTATGCTCAAATTGCTGGTGCTTGTAACATCTGAGTGGGTTCGGAATATAGTGCTTAACCTCGATGGCTTCATTCACTGTCTTAATTATTTGAGGGAGATGACCCGATCAAATACGAGTAACAGGGTACGGCTAGTCACGAATTTCACCATTTACCTTCCGTTGAACCCTATATACAGATGTGATGCCTTGATCTAACATATCTTCAGGCTCCTCATTGGACAAACCATCCTATGAGCGGATGGTGATAACGCCGCGCAAGGAGCTCGAGGTCTTGTGCTTCTCGATTTTGGCCGGATAACTGCCTAATATACTAGCTTAGGAATCTTGCTGCCTGAGATGCTAAAAGTGTTTCAATCATCAGTGTTCCATTGTGTGCTCTAAAGCAAGATTTCACCAGACCAGCAATTTTATCCAACCCCTTATGGATAGCAAAAGGTCTAACCAACGTAAATTTCTTCCCTTCCTCTTTTCTAGTTACTACCATGTAGCGAGGACCACTTGACTTGTCTACTTCTTTTCCCAAAACAGTTTGGTTGTTTGCTAAGGAAAAACGTATAAATTCATCCCCTGGTGCCACCCAACCACCACGGAGCCCAACGAGGGGTCACTCCACTGAGATGACAGGGATATATAGGAGATAGCCGTCCCACACACCCTGGAGTTCGGTATAATGCGTAGTCCCAGCCGATTGACTAGGGGTGGTTTAGTCCCTAGCCTCCCGTTTAGGTGAATCATAAACCAATGCGGTGTGTTTGGCCGCGCACCGACCCTGGTCACTGAAAAAACAGAAGGCCTAGGCTAAGATAGGCAACCGTCAACCAACCAGGATATCCGTTTCCACCCATACGGATTTCCACGCACGGTCTACACGTGCGTGAGCGTTTTAAGTGACTCCCTCATCACACAGAGGATCCCACGCGAAGGAGTCAGGATTGGCTCGGGACCTCCGGTGCGCCAAACCCGTACCTACCATAGTAGACCCCATGGAGGGGGGACTTTTTCTATATGTGTGTAGTGTATTTGTATGTGTAAGCATAACTCAAACATGAACAGTCTGATGAATAACCAAACTAGGTATTAAATTTAGGTTCTTTCAAGAATGTGACACAATAATGTTCAACAAAATCCCCGCTTTACATGGGAGATTTTTGAAATTTTCGACTTTCTTAAAAACGACTATCGATTTTGATTAAAATGGCATATGTTAAAGATGCCTCAATGAGAAATGGCATGTGTATCTTAAATTTCTGAAGCTGTCTTCTTTCTGAATGGCTTTTGTGTAGCTGGTAAACCATAAGAGACGGGTAAAATCTTACTGCACAAAAAATGTATATCTTATTAAAGCAGTCAGTATTAGATTTTTTGAACCGAGATATTCCTTGTTATTGTTTAAAATTTCCAATACTTATATTTTTCTCAAATGAGTATTTGTTATTCGTGTAAGGAGAACTGATTTTTTTTTTTTTTTTTTTTTTTTTTTAAGCTTCACGTCCTTTAACCTAGTTGGTTATATCGGACGATGAATGAAGTTGATAAAATGATGCTCAAATGATCTCGGGGTCCATGGAGCTCAAAGTTACTCGACATTGGTCTTCTCAGGATAAAGGAAAACCCCAAAAAAAGCCTTATGCTGGTAACTCACCCTAAGCGAAATGCGAACTCATGGCCTGTTGAATATGAGGCAGACACGCTACTACCACACTACCCAGGCGGGCGCGAGAGCTTTTAAAAGATTTGACTCGCTTTAGCCTAGTATATTCCCTTATGTCGCTTCTGCTTATAATAAGCTAAGTAATAATACCATTTCTGACAATATTTATGTTGATTAACATGAAGTACATAGAAGAATGGTTTTGCAGGAATCGCTTGTTATAGAATAAGCAGAGAAAATCATGTGAATGTGCAGATTATAATTGTTTTAAATGTCCCTTATTGGTTTCAAATTGAATAACTCGAAACACTTTGTAGTACAACAAATGTAAATTACATTTTTAATTTGTCTTTCCGACACGTCCAGGACAATTGAGGGGTTCATAACAAAAACAGCCCTTATCACATTTTATGAATTTTGTGGTTATGGCGCATTCTGGTGGTCATGGTTAAGATGTACATCTTGATGGTACGAATACCTTAATAAAGGGCCCATGTCGTGAGATATGACACGGTGAAAAAAACCCAGTTCTACAAAAGCAACCCTTATAATGGCTGTTTCTCACAAGAATAACCTTTGTCAAGTGACTAGGGCTATTTTTGTGTTCCTGTTGGCAGGATTGTTATTCGCGGGCTACAACACGACCATGTAGCATTATTATTGTTGTGTTATCCTGAAACCGTTACTTAGTATACACTAACGAGAAAATGGCTTTGAATAATAATTCAAACAGTGATACTTGTAGTTCTGAGTGGTCAAAGAAGAGAAAAAGGAAAGATGGGAAAGAAAATGTGGTAAAGAAATCGAAGATTATGGGACTGCAACACATAAGTCATGTTGGAAAGAAGGTTGAAGCTAAACATGTTGGTGACGACTGCAGGTTAGTGGACCTACTGAATTCAAGGTTTGTATTTCTATGAGGATATTTTTTTTTCCAGTCATTCTTTTTACACACAGCATTTGTTGTAATTACCCTTCTGTTTATGCCATTATTTATAGCGGTCCTAACCTTGATTTCAGATGCAAGCGATACAGGTGTTTTGCGGGAGTATATGAAGAACAACGAAATAAGATATTATCGGCTTTTACAACCTGTCAAGCAAAGATATTCAAGACTCCCATCTTGCAAGCCTAATACATATGGAACTTGTCAAGCAAAGCTACTGCTAACTGAGATGATTCTTAGAACAAGGTAACCAGTATATGCACAATGTATCATTTTACTGTAAACCTCGTGTGAAGGAGAGAAATGCAGCACCTATTGAAATCGCAGTGTGTCCTAATGCATTCTTAAATATTCTTGGGAACACAAGAAGCCGATAACATTCTGTTCAGAGGTCACTTCTGAACAATCAAAGTTCACCTAAAGATAAGCGAGGTAGGCATGAGAACAGACCAAGTGCAGTACCTAAACGTTTAACAACTTTAATTGAACATCATATACAGATGTTCCAGCCTAGGCAGTCACATTATTCTATTCGAGATAACCCTCACAAGAGATGCCTTCCAGCATCATTGTCTGTTAAGCAGATACACAAAATGTTTCTAGCTGAATTCCAAATTAACATTCCATATAAATCTTACTGGAAAATCTTGGACACTTTCAACATATCTTTCGGGTGTCCTCAATGAGACACGTGCTCATTTTGTGATGTTTTTTCTACAAAAGTTAGCAGCTGTTTTAGATAAAAATGAAAAGAATAGGCTTTCTACAGAGAGAGAGTAGCTCTTGCGAAGGGCAGAAGCATTCATGAGACGAAGAGGAAATATAAAATACTTGCAAGAGAGGGTTCAGCTACTGTAATAAAAAATTTGCCACTTCCTCATCTTACAATTAATGACATATTTTACTCTCGACAACTATAGTACTACATATTTAGTGTGCATAATCTTGGAGACAATGATGCAACAATACATGTCTGTCACGAAGGTATAGGCAAAAAGGACAAAATGAAGTAACTTCATTGTTGTTACATTATTTACGTAACAGGCAAGACTTACAAAATGAACTTATTCTCATACCCGATGGTTGCGCAGGGCAGAATAAGAACTTTGTGGTGTTGCATTTTCTGTATTTATTGGTATACTCACTCAAGATGTTCAAAAAGATAACATACCTTTTTCCCATTCGTGGGCATTCTTATGTGCCTAATGATCAAGATTTCTCCTTGATTGAAAAAAAAGAAAAGAAAAGCAATAGTTGAGACACCAGAGGAATGGGATGAAATCATAAGAACCTGTCGGAACTCTCTTGCACCTTTCAACCGTATCAGAGTTGAACAGACTGGTATGCTTTTTAATGCTAAACAGGTACTTCAACCATACTTCAAAAAATCTGATGTGTACCATTCACATGACTTTCTCCATATCCCTGCAACAAATAATTCTTAAAAAGCTTATACTTCTATTTACTTTATGCTAATCAGAAAAATATTAGCAGAAATAGTCTTATTACTCACTTCCTTGTAAGTAGAAGCGAAATAAGGGACAACCGTAGGTTAAAGTGATAGTCAAAATCTGGTTGCTATGTCAATAAAGTTCCTTTGTTTATATGGATAGGAGTTGACAAGTTCCTGTAAGAGAAAAATATACGTTTTTCATAGCAGAAACCAAAAATAAGGAATGTCACAAAAACAACGAACTCCACGAAAAAAATGTATACAACATAAATTGTGTGTTTTAAAGTGCTCTACATTTTTTGTGCAATAAGTTTTTGTCCATCTCTTACGGTTTAGCAGTCATTCAAAATTTAGTAAAATTCATCCAGAATAAACTACTCTTCAGAGGCTATTCCCAGAAAATTCAATTTCATTTGTGAGGTAAATGTGTTTAATATCCGAAATTTTAATCAAAATCGTTGGAGCCATTTTTGAGAAAATCAAAATTTTCGAAAAAAGTTCCATGTAAAGGGTAGTTGGGGGTGGGGGGATTTTTCTCAAAATCTTCGTGTCGCATCCCTGGAAGATACTAAACTTAAATACCAAGTTTGGTATTTTACCGACTTTTCGTTTTTGAGTTATCGTGTTCACAGCACACACACACACACACACACACACACACACACACACGGACCTTTTTGTGAAAATGCTTTTTTTGGATATTGGGGACCCTAAAACATATATTTCCGGTGAAATCTCGGTATCGAATTTTTGGTGGAGTGCAATACTTTCTCTATACACTATGTATATAGTGCGTATGGAGAAAGTAAAAATCAGTCAGCGCTCTCATCAAATTAAAGAAAGTTCGAATGTCAAGATACAGGTATCCAGCCCATTACTTTTTGTTCGTGATACTCAGGTCCATGGAGAACAGTTGTGGTTCGTAATAAAATAAAGGTGACTTTCGACCACTTTACAGAGATATTCGAATCCGTTCAGAAAAAAATTAAAGATTTAAGGAACTTTTTCCTTATTTGAAGCCGGAGTGCCAGACGTTTTATAATAAACGTATCTGTAGAGAAGAATGAGCAGAAAATGAGCTGATGCAGTCTAATAATAGCAGTGGGGAAGAAGAATTTTTGACAATAACAACGGTAATGACGCCACTGACAACAGCATACAAAATCGAGAATGGCGAGATGTAGTGAAAGGAAAACAACATAGATAACAAATAAGTCAAAATCCTATAGAAACATGAAATCGCTTTGCGGTATTGGAAGAGGAAGAAACAACAGTAAACGAGGTAAATAAAGAGAAAGAAGAAACGCAACATTATAGTAATCGACGATAGTCATGCAAGAGGATCGGCAGCACAAATATATTCTATGATGGGAAAAGATGTAGAAGTTTGTGGTTATGTGAGGCCGGGAGTAGGTATGGAATTAGTGACACAAATCGCGAGTGAGGAAATCCAAAGTTTGGTGAAAACAGACACCATAATAGTGTGGGGAGGTACAAATGATATATCAAAAAATAATTCTAAAGAAGGACTAAAGTTCATTACAAATTTTGCCGAACGAAACAAAAATACAAACATCATAGTTATGGAGGCACCAAAAAGGTATGATCTACATGAATCTTCGTGTGTAAACAAGGAGGTGCAGGTGTACAACAGAAAACTAAAAAAATTGCTGAAAAGGTATAGCCATGTGAGTGTGGTGAAAATAAGCTTAGAAAAATGTGATTTCACTAGGCATGGTCTTCATATGAATATCAATGGCAAGGAAAAGATAAATAAACAAATTGTAACGGTTGTGAATGAAATCTTCGGAAAATATGAGAAACAGAATGCTCCAATAGTCGTAAGCTGGAATAAGATCCAAGAGGTGTCACCAAAGCAGCAGATGCAACAGCAGCAAACACAAGAACTACGTTTGGAACCACAAGAGTACAGAAGAAAAATTAGAGTATCTTTGGAGGCAGAAGAAGAGCAAGATGGTCAAATAGAGGACAATTCAACACTCCAGGAAGCAGATGTTGGCAGTACAATACCCCGGCGATCTACAAGACAGAAGAAGCCCAAGGATGTTGGAGAAGATTTTTTATAAATACAAAATGCAGTGCAGGTATTCCTAAGTTTAAAGGTAAACCAATTAAAATATTTCATCAAAATCTTCAGAGTTTAAGGAATAAAAAAGCTAATCTAGAAACATTACTGCTTGACCACAGGGATTGAGATATAATCTGCATTTCTGAGCATTGGTTAAATGAGAACGAAATTGAATTCTTCACAATACCTAATTTCTACTTAACAACCGAATACTGTAGGAAAAGTATAAAAGTATAGCAGCTAAACCTTGCACATATTTTTCAGACTTAAATTTTGAAGGAAAATTTGAATCTTGCACAATAGAACTAACGCAATCTAATTTATTAATAACTTGTATATATAGAACCCCTAACAATAGTACTGCCCTGCTCATTGACTGCTTGAAAATAATAAATCAGAGAGCATTAAACAAAGGAAAGGACCATATAATCATAGGTGATTTAAATGTTAATTTTTTAGATAAAATGCCATCAGAGCTAATGTGTATGCTAAATTCATTTGGGATGGAGCCAGTGGTATTTGTCCGCACCAGAGTAACTCCAAACAGTCAATCAGCTCTAGACCAAATTATTATAAATAAAACATTATGGGATTATAGCTTATAAGTAATTGAAACAGGATTTTCAGATCACTTAGCCCAGATTATATGTATCCAAAACGAAATTAGATGTAAGTTATTAAACAAAAAGTCTGGTTACAAAAACATAAGGGTGATCAATGAAAGCAGCCTAGATCAGTTAAATTATTTACTGCAAAATCAGTCATGGGATTTAGTATATCAACACCAGTCTGTAGATGATGCATATAATGAGTTTTTTAATATTTTCAATTATTGCTTTCAAGTAGCCTTACCAAAAACTAGAGTGCCAATCCGGCAACCAAAAACTAAATGGATAACTCTTGGTATCAAAAATTCAAGTAACAGAATGAAATTTCTGAGCAGAATAATAAAAGCTGGAAACGTTACAGAACAATTTAAAACATACTATAAAAAATACAAACATATATATAGTAAAGTGTTGACTGAAGCAAAAAAACTACATAATTCAAACCTTATACGCAAATCACAAAATAAATCAAAAGCCATGTGGTCCTTAATTAAACAAGAGATTAAACAAGATAATAATATCCCAAAGAATATACAGCTTAGTCATAAGGGAGCTAATATAAGTGAACCAAAATAAGTAGCCAACTTTTTTAATAACTACTACACAAATATAGCCCAAAATAGCTTAAATGATAGCCTACAGAAACAGTTTTTACAGATAAATAGATATTCAAACCAATGCAATAGTATGTATTTAACCCCTGTTACAGAAATGGAATTGATAAGCATAATTAAAAGAATGAAATGTAAGACATCTTGTGGTATTGATGAGATTCCTGACAGTGTTATAAAGAACTGCTATCAGTATGTAGTAAAACCCCTATGTCACATAATAAACCTTTCATTTTCAACAGGTGAATTTCCAGAAAAATTGAAGGTGGCTAAGGTTAAACCCCTCTTTAAAAAGGGAGTAGAATCTGATGTAGGTAATTTCAGACCCATATCATTAGTATCAATTTTTTCAAAAATAATAGAGAAAGTAACGTATATAAGGCTCACATCATTCCTTACTAAACACAATTTAATAACAAGCAAACAACATAGATTTCGTAAAGACAAGTCGATAAATACAGCAATAGCAGATTTTGTTTAACGTGTGTATGAATCTATGGATAAAAAGGAAGAAAATATTGGTATATTGTTAGACTTGTCAAAGGCATTTGACCTAGTAGAACATAACACTTTATTGGTAAAATTAGCTAATATTGGTATACGTGGAGTGGTGAACAAGTGGTTTAAAGAATACTTAACTTCCCGACAACAGATGGTTGAAATCACCTATTCTCATGTAAACACAAGTGAAACTACAACATATTTATCATCTAAGGCAGCGGCACAACATGGTGTACTGCAAGGTTCAATTCTAGGTCCTATTTTGTTTCTGATATATATAAATGATTTAGAGCATTCCTTAAAAAATAGTTCCCCAACATTATTTGCTGAAGATACAAGTGTATATATTTCTGGTTGCAACTTAAAGTCCCTACAGTGTAAGATAGAGCAGACAATATGTGAATTGTTAAACTGGTTTAATACTAATAGATTACTAATAAACCCAGAAAAGACAACAGCAATAGCTTTCCACCATACCCAAAATGCATTTACTAACTATCCCACTATAAAGTTTCAGGATAGATGTATCTCATACACAGATAGTACAACATTTCTGATGGGTGGACAAGAATTTAAAGTGGACTGTTCACACTCAAAAGTTATCGCAAAAGCTGAGTAAAATAACTTATGCTATCACAGTCATTTCAAAAATTATGGATTTAAAATCAGTTCTTTCACTATATCATGCATACTTTCAATCCGTTCTTTCTTTTGGAATAATATTTTTGGGTAACTCAACAGGAGCAAAATCTATTTTTAAAATACAGAAAAGGGCAATTAGGATAATGTTACGTGTTAATAAATGAACTAGCTGTAGACCATTATTTAAGAAATTAAATGTATTACCTCTACCCTGTATTTATATATGTGAAACGTTATGCTACATAAAAAGCAATCTTAGTACGTACACAACAAACTCACAGGTACATTCTTATGGTACTAGAAAAAAAGATCAACTTCATGTAATAACACATAGCACAAGTTCATTTGAAAAAAGTTTTGTATATACTGGCCTCCAGCTTTATAACAAATTACTAATTACCTTAAGCAAATACCTGCACTGCACACATTTAAAATTTCTTTTAAAAATTTTCTTTTATTGCATTCTTTCTATAATATAAAAGAATATCATGAATGTTTTAAAAATTAATTTTTAAGAAATTTATGAATGTTTATATATGTCTTTATATGTATGTTTAATATGTTTTATATAATATTCTTATGTAATAGCTTAATCTTTAATTTATATCACATGTTATATATTATTTATAAACATTGACAAACTGGAAATACTTGTAAAACTTTTGACGTGTTTAAATAGAATAGATATATGGACTAATTTTATTATAAACATTATTAGTATATGTATGGACCAGGATAGCCTACTGTCTATTGTTAACCCTAGTAAGGGATGATATGTTGGAGTCTGCTTAACCTTAGGAGAATTAATTTCTTTCATTTCATTTCTTCAAATAACATAACTTTGGTTGTTTTTTTTCAGCATTTACTTTCAGTTTATTCAACTCAAAATACTCTGTATTAATGAATGAGTACTGGATTTGATCGTATTAGTTCAACTTAGTGCAGTGGTATCATTTGCGTAACTAATTGTACTAAAATTATTGCCTCTAGATATATCATTATAAAATTTTTTAGAGTTAAACATATATAAATATTGTATATAGTGAATATATTTTTTTTCTGTAATTTTCTGTAAATTTTTTTTGTAATATTTTGACGTGTTCTATATCATGTATTTATGATCCACAGAACGAATAAAACTACAACTACAACATCTTAACTCCAGTGTCTATTTTGAATAGTGAATGACCAATATGTTTACTGTGATATTCTTACTTGGAAGAAAGCCATGAAAATAAAAAAGCGTTTACCATATAAAAACATCATTTTTATGAAACACAAAGACTGAAACATATCAATGCCACTTGTACAGCTATAACATTGTTATGTTGTCAATAAAATTCAACCTTTTTCACTTCCCAGCCTTAAATGCTTTCCGTCAAAAACAACCTTTGTCATGACATACCGAATTTTATGATTTATTTTGATGCAGTTTGCTCTGTGATATAAATACAGAAAATCTCAACAGTTATTATGTTATATCCTTAATATTTGGCAAACAAAAATTAAATTCCTTGAATGAAAACTAACGGCCCCAGACAGTTTATTCACTCTCCTGAAAAATTCATAAAATGTGACAAGGGCTGTTTTTGTTATGAATCCCTCAATTTTCAGAGAAACTCAAAGCGGAATAGTTTCAATGAGCGAAAACTGCTGGAGAGGGAAAAGTGCCGTAAATAACACTTCAGAGGGAGAAAAATTTTCATAAAGTTGGATTGAAGTTTCATCCTCTGGTGGTCGAATTGCGTTATTGAGCCAGAGGTGTATTCCCCCTTAAAAAGATACATTATGTAATAGCAAAATCTAAATGTAATTCCAATTGCTGTGGCATAACCTTTGAATATAAAGTCAATATTTAAAAATATTTTAACTTATGATTAAATTATTTGTATCTAGTATTCAATTTTATTCAAATTGCTTAAAAATGGATCGCCATACATAGCTCCCCGTTTAATATTTTTTTCTGGTATTAATTACGCTTTTAATATCTGCTAATACTGGGAGGGCAATGGCTCTAATGACGAGAGAGAAAAGCCCGTTCAAAGATGGATACAATGCGAGCTTCCGGATTTTTACCCGTAGAAAGGTGTGTGAGCGCAGTGATATCTGTTCGCCTAAATGCAATAAATTCAAGACGTGGTGGAAAAGTGGCAGCTGCAACCCTCTTTTTTTTTTTTTTAAACAGTAACGGAGTCTGATCAGGACTCCGGTACTGTATCCCTATTTACATTTCCCCCCGTAGGTTTTACTGTTTCTTTTACAAACATATAACATCCATGCCCAAGGCGGGACTCGAACCCACGATCCCCTGCCCACAAAGCACCAAAGCGAGACGCTTTAGCGAGCGTGGCCATGGGGACCGGCCTCTTCAGGTTAAGACATCCTTCGCACTATAAGATATTTCAAGGTGAACGGCATAACACATACCTTTATGATCTAAAGTTTCTGGGCTGTTGTGCCGTGGTTTATAGGTAAAAATATTTTCGATTGTTAAAAATATTTCTAGCGGACATTTCGTCCCAGTCTGCGAGGGCTGCTTGTCTGCCAAAAACTACCTAAATACATTGCAAACTAGTGCTGCTATGTAAACAAACAAAAATATTTTAATCTACAGACCACGGCAAAACAGTTTGGAAATTTGAGTTTATAATACCATGGACACCGACCGCCAAAGGTTGCGCATACAACACATTACATTCTCGCAAAACTGCATATTATTTTCATATTTGTTAAAGTTATTTACATTGCATGTGTGTTTATGGATAAACATTTTGTATAATTTATTGCACGTTACCACTATTAATGCTGCGTTAATTGCGACTGTCGTCTGCTTCTGTTCCTTTGGTGACGTCACACCAGTAGCCAATGGTAGGCCGTTTCGATTCTGGCCGAACTTTTAGTAGATAGAGTGGCCTTGTTCCGTTTCCTCCTACGGCAACACCGCTATCTGAGAGCTCAAGAAAACATGTGCGTGCAGTATTGATTTTCTTAAGGTCAACAACCAGGCAAAGGTAATCGATCGCAATTTCGCTACCAATTCTATGGTGGCGGCTTCGCTACTGGAAACAGTGTGCAAGAACTGTTAGTAGTTAATTTTAGTTTCGCACAAGTACTGTTTCCATTATTCATTATAGTCGAAAAATAGTATGCCATCCCTTGCCACCTAGGGAAAGAAACCGTTGTACCCAGATTTGGCAACCGTGACAAGTAGTTCTATGTAAATGTTCCGTACATTTGCTAACTAGCCATTTGTGAAGCTATGGACACAACAAATTAGATTTAGATTAGTGCCCTGTTCCACGGAAGCGGTAACTAAAAGCCTAAAAGTTTATTCTTCATGCCAAATTCGATGCTTGTTCCTGTTGTATACAGCTTTCGTTAACTTCAAACAAAAAATAACTTTACGTAGCCTCGCCATAACAGAAGGAGCGTATATTTTAACACTTTTGAACCACCAAAGCTCTGTTTCAACGCTTCTTGGAACATTCAAGCAATTTATCCCAATTGAATGTCACATTTCTACAGCTTGCAGTTATACCATTTTACCTCTATTTTATTCTGTTTAGTTTTAAACGTCTACCTTAATTGCTATATTTGTGGATTTACCTTTCTCGCTGCATATAACGTTTATATTTTTTATGACTTCACCTTTCTTACTACACGCGTTCTTTGAATCATTTTTAAAGATTTCAACAGTTTCAAAATATTGAAATTTCTGAATGGCGTAACACTATTTTTAACCGTAAAGCAAATGATATCCAAACTGTTTTCAACTGAGTTACTCTTGGAAATATTAAATCTTATGGTTTGAAATATATCTTAATTGAAACTGTGCCCGTTTTATTAATGCATTAATAAACTGAAATAGAAATGGCGGCCTTTCAGGTGTTACACCAATTATAAATTATTTTATGCCATTTTCTAAAGCACCAAGACACAACTAAAACAGCAAAATTGGGACTGCATTACATTATTTTATATTTGGAACATAATCCCGCTTATGAGTGAACACTATTGGTTTATTTATTCATAGCAGCATAGTCAATGTTTGTAAAATTCATTTTCTTCCGGGCTTTGGAATCTGACCATGAAAGCCTATGTCATTTTTTTTAATAAGCTTCACTCAAGGTGATAATTGGTTTAACTAATTGACTAGGTAAGGAAAAATAGGAACATGGTTTAAGGATGAAATCACTGTTGAAATAAGGAAGTTAACAATAATCCAATTAAAATCTCTATAAAATTATATTTGCATCTGTGTGTTATAACCGTTATACTATCTAAAATGGTGTAATTCTTATTTAATTTATCTGTTAATTTCTTAACTTTTATGTAAGCATTCAACAAAGTATTTGAAAAAAAAAAACAACAACAGAATTTCATTGAAAACCAACTTCATATCACACACACACGCACACACACACACACACACACACACACACACACACACACACACACACACACTTGAATTTACCTAACTACTTAAAAAAACATTGTGCTCACTGTTTGTTTTTAAGCTAAGCATAGACAAATCCATCATCAAGTTCTGATTGGTGCATTTTAGAAATTTACTTTTCCTATCCCTCATCCCACCAGGGGCCTACTACGGTAGGTACGTGTTTGGCGCACCCGGGGGTTCCCGAGCCACTCGCCGCCATCTCATCATCCTCATCGCCACCAACTGAGCCACGTTTTGTGTTTGTGTGCATATTTGATTGTCTGTTTTGTGAGAGCGAATTTACTCGCCTCATCTTCTTCCCCTTCTAGATTTATTCTTTACATATTTAGTTTTAAGGCTTTAGATTTATTAACTCCTGCCTCACCAACAGGGATCTTTATTCTATCTCCGTGGTTCCTGTCCCACGGTTCCAGCGCGGCTTCCAACATGTGTGCTCTTCGTAGGTCTCAGGCGTGAAGGTTGAGTGGACCCTTCATACTGCCCCATGTGTAAGCCTTAGGTGCGGAGCCCGTCCATACCGTTATGTGCACCCACGTAGCTTCCTCGGGGGCCCGGTCCGTTTTAATTTCCCGACGAACGCTGCTCGTTGGGTTAGAATTACGGACCGGTCGTGTTACCGCTAACGGAAACCCGGTGTAATCAACCACAAGTCCCCTGAATCCATGTCTGCTTTATTACGCAGTATGGCCTAAAGTGGGGAGCCACAGGTGGTTGTACCTGTGGTAGGAGCTTAAAGCCGGGTTGTACATGGTGAAGGGCTTACCCGTATGGGCCAGCAGTGGTGGCTGGAGGGTAATTCCTTCTGAGGTATTCTTTGAGATCGGTCTGGTAGGGGTCTAACAGGCGGCACAGACCGGAAAGTTTTTGGTGTCTTTTCTCTCTACCCCCGGATGGCAGGCTGACGCCGACGGTTCCGGAAGGGGGTCTTTCCATAATGTTATCTCCGCGCAAAACCTCTTCTTTTGACCACTTTATAGTTGTGACCTTGGCCTGTGAAAAGAAAACAATGCGAGATATTAGTCCCTTCTATATCCTACGAGAAATTGACCGGATTTGCGGTAAAGTGATCAATGCTACCAGAACGAGAGACGGTACCCTTCTAGTGGAAACCAAGACAGAGGACCAGTCAAAGAAGCTTATTAAGGCCAGTTTGTTAGGTTCGTACCCCATAACAGTGGCTCCGCACAAGTCTTTGAACATTTGTAGAGGCATGGTGACCACCGCCTGTTTAGACGGACTTTCAGATGCAGACATTGTTTCCAACCTCTCCGACCAGGGTGTATGTCAGGCGTACCGTCTTCTAGGTAAACGTGATGGTCAGTCGGTTGCGTTGCGAACGGTATTCCTAACGTTCAAAGGCACCACCTTACCTGAGGCACTTTACTGTGGTTATGAACGCGCTGCTGTGAGACCGTATGTACCGAATCCCATGCGTTGTTTTCGGTGTCAGAAATTCGGTCATACCCAAAGTCGGTGCACCTTCGACGCTACATGTGAACGTTGCGGCCATCCTGCTCATGCTGAAAGTGCTTGTACTCGGGACCCTTGCTGCGTCCACTGTAAAGAGAACCATCCATCCAGCTCCCAGCAGTGTCCGCGTTTTCTAGAGGAAAAGGCCATCCAGGAGTTGCGGGTTAAGGAACGCCTAACTTTTCCTGAAGCCCGGCGTCGCTTCCAACAATTGCAGCCTGCGACCATCTCAAGCTACGCATCAGCGCTCCGCCGCATTCCTGCTTCCTCAGTGGCACTACAAACCGTGCCCGTAGCCGTCGCGTGTACGCAAACAGAGCAGTCGCCGAGCAAAACAACCTTACCGTCAAACATCCATAGCACCCAATGCCTCAAGGTCTAATTCTCCAGAACCTGCTCGTAAGCCGCTTGTTCGACCGACACCACCTGCCGCTGCGTCTTCCAAGTCCCGTTCTCATTCTACGAGCCGTAGGGGATCTTCCGCATCCCGAACATCAGCGGATGGTGGCGACGAAAGTGGCTATACTCTTGTGGGTCCAAAGAGTGTAAAGAACAAGAAACGCCCACCATAACCTCATCTACTTCGTTTCCACCGTTCGTTTGTATCCCAGGTGCAAACTCATATTATGATTATTCGGTAACCTTTCACGCATCTGTGCTCCATGGCTCTCCTGACGTGGAATATCCGCGGTGTCCGTACTCATAGGGGCGAATTGCAGCTTTTTCTACGGTCCTATAACCCTCGGGTTCTGTGTTTGCAGGAGACAAAGCTTCGCCCCCACGATGCATTTGCCCTGCACCAATACCTTCCCATGCGGTTTGATGTTACACCGGAGGAGGGCTCTCCTGCTCATGGGGGTGTTATGATCCTCACGCGCAATGACATCTGCGGTCAGGCAGTCTCGCTTACTACTACCTTGCAAGCTGTTGCTATCCGACTTACTCTTCCTGGTTTCTCCTTTACTGTATGTAATGTCTACGTTCCGCCTTCATCTATCCTCTGCGCCGCTGACATGCTCCATCTCTTGTCACAGCTCCCAGCACCTTTTCTTCTGCTGGGTGATTTTAATGCGCACCATCCCCTATGGGGTTCCTCTAGGGCCTGCGCGCGGGGGACTGTTCTTGCTGACCTTTTCGTTCAATATAGTCTCTCTATTCTGAACACTGGTGAACCTACTTTCATTCGTTACCGCCTGCGATGCCATTAGTAGTTAAAGCGGGCGTTAAACACTACCAAAAAAAAAAAAAAAAACCTACTTTCATTTCCGATTCTTCTGCCACGCTATCGCACCTGGACCTTTCCTTTTGCTCTGTACAGCTTGCTCACCGCTTTCAGTGGAACGTAGTATCAGACACTCATTCTAGTGATCATTGCCCTTGTGTCATTACTCTTATGTCACACCACCTTTTCTCCTCGCGTGCGAGTTCTTGGCATCTGTTTAAGTCGAATTGGGCTCTCTTTTCCGCTCTTGCTGTTTTCAGCGACTGCCAGTTCGACTCCGTTGATCAGATGGTCGAGCATTTCAACTCTGCCGTGATCTCTGCTGCCGAGCACTCAATACCGCGGTCGTCTGTGTACCCTAGACGATTACCGGTCCCTTGGTAGACTGCCGAGTGCCGCGATGCCATTCGTGCTCGTAGAAGGGCTCTTAGGGTATTTCGCCATCACCCTACGCTGGAGCATTTGATCCATTTTAAACAAACACGCGCACGGGCACGCCGAATTATTCAGGATAGCAAAAGGGCTTCATGGAATTCGTTTGTGTCTACCTTTAATCGCACAACACCTTCATCCATTCGGGTTCGATCCCAAGCGACCGCATGCGAGATTTGTGGTGGACAAAGCGGGGCGGGTTTTCTCTGGGTTCTCCGGTTACCCCCGCCATCGCATTCCACCGGTGCTCCATCCTCATTCATGAATCATCAGTGTCACCGCCTGCGGTGCCACAAGTAGTTAAAGCGGGCGTTAAACACTACCCCTTCATCTATTGTGTGGGAGAAGCTCCGCCTTGTTGCCGGTAAGCAGACTGGTACCTCGATACCGTAGTTGATCCGATTGCTGTTGCAGACGTCCTTGGTAGCACTTTCGCAAATATGTCCAGTTCCGCCAATTATCACCCGGTGTTCCGTGCCATTAAGGCGGACGCGGAGTCTCAGAGTCTCTCTTTCCGGTCCTCTGACACCGAGTGCTATAACACACTTTTTAGCATGCGAGAGCTGGTTGCCTCATTAGCATCTTCTCGGTACTCCGCCCGAGGCTCTGATAGTATCCACATCGCAATGCTGCAGCACCTCTCATCTGATGGTAAACTCTTATCTCCTGAGCCTATATAACCGTGTTTGGCAAGAGGGTGTGTTTCCTGCGGCTTGGCGTGAAGCCACCGTTGTTCCCATTTTAAAACCGGGAAAGGATCGTAGACTTCCTTCCAGTTACCGTCCTATCTCCCTCACCGGTGCTGTTTGCAAGGTGATGGAGCGCATGATCAATGGACGGTTACGATGGTGGCTCGAGTCTGAGAAACTGCTTTGCAATATCCAGTGCGGCTTTCGCCGATACCGCTCCACGACTGATCATTTCGTCTCCCTCTCGACTCACATCCTGAATGGATTTCTACGCAAGTGCCAAACTGTGGCCATCTTTTTTGACCTGGAGAAAGCTTATGACACTTGCTGGAGGGCTGGTTTATTGCGCACCTTGCACAAGTGGGGTTGCCGTGGCCGCTTCAAGTGTTCCTCCGGGAGTTAATGATGAACAGGATGTTTCGTGTGCGTGTGGGTTTTGTTTGCTCTCGTGTTTTTAATCCGGAGAACGGAGTACCTCCAGGGTCGGTACTCAGCGTCACTCTCTTTGCTATCGCCATCAATCCTGTTGTCGAGTGTGTTCCTGCAGGCATTTCCTCCTTGTCCGTGGACGATTTTGCAATTTATTGCAGCTCTCGGCGCACTTGTCTTTTGGAGCGTCGCCTGCAGTCATGTCTTGATCGTCTACACGCTTGGAGTGTTGAAAATGGTTTCCATTTTTCTTCTGAGAAGACAGTTTGTGTAAACTTCTGGCGACGGAAACGTTACGATCCGCCTTCTCTACACCTTGGGCCGGAACCGCTACCCTTCGCCGAAACGGTGAAGTTTCTCGGCCTGGTGTTCGACAGAAAGCTTAGCTGATCGTCCCATATCTCTTCTCTGAAGGATAGATGTGATCGTGCACTTAATATTTTACGTGTTTTATGTGGCACATCCTGGGGAGCAGATCGCACCATGCTATTACAGATTTATCGTTCGCTTGTTCGCTCTAAACTTGATTACGGGTGCATTGTGTACTCTTCGGCCTGTCCTTCGGTTTTACGCCGTTTGAACCCAGTTAACCACCGAGGGATTCGTCTGGCACTGGGTGCGTTTCCGACTAGCCCGGTCATCAGCTTGTCTGCGGAGGCTGCTGAACCTCCGCTATCTCATAGGCGTAACCTACTTCTTTGCAGCTATGCTCTCCGCCTCTTTGCCTTGGCAGATCACCCGTCTTTCAGGTTATTTTTTGACGAGTCTCTTGACCGTCAATATGCTGTCAGCGCGGTTGCCTTACTTCCCGCAGGAGTTCGTTTTCGTCTGCTTCTTCGGATCTTGGATATTCGCCTACCGCCTGTGTTTCCACTGGGGGAATGTTCCTTCCCCCCTTGGTTACGTTGCGACACCGAGTTCCACCTTGGGTTGGCATCCATGCCGAAATCGACGACTACACCTTCAGTCTTCCGCTCCGCATTTTTAGAATTACAGGCCGAGTTTCCCATCCATTGTTTTATTTACGCGGATGGCTCGAAGGAAGACCGTGGTGTGGGATGTGCTTTCGTTTTTAATTCGCGGAGTTATACATTTCATCTTTTGGGGCAATGTTCGATTTTTACCGCCGAACTTTTTAGTATCTATCCTGCTCTTGTTTTTATCCGGGGACAGGATTTAAGGCAGTTTGTTATTTGTAGCGATTCCCTCAGTTTACTACAGGGCCTGCGTGAGCTGTATCCATGCCATCCGTTGATACAGCGTATACAGGATCACCTGTAATCGCTCGCTGACGCTGGCGTCAGCGTGTCGTTTGTTTGGGTTCCTGGTCACGTAGGTGTGAGTGGAAACGAACAAGCTGACACAGCTGCCAAGTCTGCAGCTTTATTGCCTGATGTTTTTAGCACCACCGTTCCCCCAGGTGATGGTCGTGTTCACCTGCGCCAGGCCATTCTTTCGCGCTGGTTCGCGGAATGGTCCGGGGTGCGTGACAACAAACTGAGAGCGGTCAAGTCCCTTCCTGTCCCCTGGTCTACTTGCTCGCGTGCATGTCGCCGCGTTGAGGCGGTTTTAGCGCAACTGCGTGTCGGGCAATTCCGTTTTAGCCACCAGCATCTTTTACGTGGGGAACCCGCACCTCAATGTGCTTCGTGCAACGAGCCATTGACGGTGCGTCATCTTTTATTGGAGTGCCACCTTTATACTGTGCTGCGTGCGTCCCTGTGTCTACCTACTGACATCCCCAGCCTTCTGGGCGACAACCTGTATCTTGTGACGGACTTTTTAATTTTCTCCGCCGCTGCGGGATGTACAGTAGGGCTTAATTTTATCTCTGGGTTTTACCTTTACCGACTTATGTTTTTAGTGCCTTGTTTTTAGTCTGGCTTTGGTAGCCTTTTTATGCTTTTCCCTAGTTTTAACCCTTGTGTGGTACTCCTGCTATAGTGGTTTTTATGTCTTTTAAAATTTAGCTCCTTTATTTACCCTAGGGCGCTAATGACCTTTGCAGTTTTGTGCCCTAAAACTATATTACTTACTATCCCTCATTATCTATTATAAGCTGTAGTAATTAATATTTGTGAAACAGAGCCACCCTCTCTTGGCCTACAGAAACCTCAGCTGACAATTTATCTGCTTTACAACACTTTAGCAATAATTATAAAAAGTAAAAAGTGACACGTCATAATTAAACATGTATGCTTGAAAATGGTTGCTCATTTTTTTCAATAGTATATTATTTGTACATATCAATATCAATAATTTTCTTACTCCATTTTTTACTTTATTTGCTTGTGTTTTACTTTCTGTACTATGTTTGTGCATATTTATTTACATTTCATCATTTATACAAATTATTACAATTCTGCGTTGCTTTAATATCTAACCTTACATTCCAGCCTTAACATATAATTTTCCACACTTCCCTAAGTTGCTTTGTTTCCAAGGACCTCGTAGCATAAAAGCTATTCAGTCCTATTCACTACTTTCCTTTTTAATATCTATGTTATTTTCTTCCTCCTTATTTCCAAATTTTCTCAGGCATTTCCTATTTCTAACTACACCTAAATATTTTCCTGTTTCTAAAAAACTTGCCTTAGTTTTAACACTCAACATCTTTTTACTTATAATTTAATTTGATAAACTGAACAATTTTTTCTTCATTTCTCTCATAATCTTTGTTCCTTTACATTCTGAAATTAAATGCCAATAATTATTAAAATTCCTGTTTTGCAATGCGCACTTCCCTTGATTTTCTCTTACCCCTAGACCTTTTAGCTTCACGACCCCTGTTCTAGCCCATGCAAAGTCCTCTCTTGCTATTCTGTCACAAATGTTGATATACTTTTCTCTGCCCCAAACCATTTTAACTCGTTATATATACACAATGAATGTGTTGTTGGTAGTGTTTAACTACTTATGGCACTGGAGGCAGTACAAAATGAAGATACTATATTATAGTAAGTAGGGAAATTATTCTATTCCACCGAAAAATTTTATTTTGAGATTTTACCAGAAATGCATGTTTTGAGACCACTTGAAAAAAGCATTTTTAGAGAAAGGTGTGTAAGTGTTTATGTGTGTGGTTTGTGAACAACATAAATAAACAAAACTCGGTATGTAAGTTCAGTATCTTTTAAGGATGTGATACAGAGATTTACAAGAAAATCTCTATACTGCAAACTACCCTTTACATGAAAAAATTTTTAGGTTTTGATTTTCTCAAAAATGGTTCCAACAACTTTGATTAAACTACAACATATTTAAGATATTTTTATGAGAAATGTCATTTATAACTTGAATTTTCTGGAAATAGCATCTGAAGTTCTCTTCTTTCTGGATAGCTTCTGCATAATTGATAAACCACAAGAAATAGACATCTTACTGCACAAAAAATGTACATCTTGTTAACTTCAAGCACACAGTTTATGTCAAGTGCATTTTTGTGGATTTAGTCATTTTGATGATATTCCATGTATTCTGTTCTCAAATGGAAATTTTTTTTATATCCCAGTTATGCAAATAAAGCAGATTTCAAGGCCATCATATAGTGGCCAGCTCTTAAAGGATTTAACTATTTAAAGTGGTCTCTTATTACCATTGTACCTAAAAGGAAATATGTAACATGATCATGTCTACAAATTTTCATCTTCATTAACACGAGGCAGACAGAATAATATGGTTTTATAACAGTAATTTGTTGAATGGGTAGAGAAAGCCAACTGCAATCTAATACACAATTTTTTATTCCATTTCTGATTCTAATGCCTAATATGATATATTGTAATTACATCATGAATGCCTGCACTACTTTCCAAACATACTTTCAAGACTGTCAGCTTTAGAACATAGGTAGCCAGTAACACATACATAATTTGAAACTTATAAAGTTTAACTTCAATTACCTTCAGCAGTACAAGTGAGGTTTTTTCAAATGCAACAAACTGTCATTTGAAAACAGTGTTTTATTTGTGTCATACTTTACTTTCCAAGCATTAATCAATTCCAAGAACTTTGCTAAAAATATAAACCCATATACTACCCTCTCCATATATTTAACTTGTGCATTATTTTAAACATTGTTTTACAGTTTATTACATCACACCACCTTGTAATAACTACAAGAAATCCCAGTTTCAATGCAATATGATTCTGATACCAAAGTAGTTATGAAAAATCTTATATACAAGAAGTATATTTTGCTTCTCATAAATTATTTGGTTAAAGAGAGATGAGGTTCACAGTTTTGGACTGTACCTAACTGTTAATGAAATTGCTCAACCATGCATAAGTGACTCCATTGGAAGTTGCCTAGTTAATATAATTGCATATCTCAGAAGTGATGGAATTTCTGAAAAGTATTATACAATTTTATCTGACCATTTTGCAATTTTATTTTAATCCCGGAAAAATCATAAGTAATAATGGTAACTCTATTTAAGACTGTTTAATGGATATATTCATTATCATTCATTTATCTACTGAAATTCATAAACTAGTTTCATCTGCAGAGCATTAAAAGTCCTGCAGGTAGCACTGTTTTTTTTTTTTTTTTTCCAAAATATTTTTAGATGTTAAGCAATCTTTTCATTTAACTCAGTATAAACATAAACCAGGCACTCTTGGCCCTATGCGTCACCACATGCCACTTTATCTGCAACCCCACTGCTTCATGTTCATTGTTTGCAACACAAAAGTAAATGTATAGCAGTGGTGGAGCACTGTTATATGTAATTATGAGATTCATTCCACAATAGTCTGTCAGATAGACAGGGAGGAATGAGCTCTTCCATATTTTGTAGAGACAAAAATATTGCAATTTACTCTGTATTATACACATACCTACAAATACATAGAATAATTATTACTAAATTCAGCTTCCCCCAACTGGAGACTGTCGCAAACAAAGCATATTGTGACACTGCCATATGCAGCCATTCTCAGGTTACAGAACTTTGGTATGCAGGGTGGGGCTGGAATGTGGTAAACACAGAAAATGTGATACACTAGTAACTGGAAGCCTTGGAATGTGATACATCAGCTGGCACTTGCCAAAATCTTCCAGATACTTCAGCCTCCACAAGCTTCCAGAAAGTTCTGTGATGTCAATTTTAGCTATAAGAAGAAGGATGGGCTTTTTTTGTTTTGTGATCAAACTTTGACTGGAGTGTTAGCTTGTAGTGGCTTGGGAAAACCATGAACTGTTTATGCATCGAAGTATAGAGTGAATTGTTTGTAGCAGTGAATTAAATACTTTATTTGTAACCAAATTTGGAGTTAATGAAGACACTATTACAATACTAGGCAATAAACAATAAATGCATAATTGATAAATGGAAATTGACTTCATCTAAAGCATAAAAATAAATTAGTTTAGTGCCATACACATGATTTTTCAATAAAGCTAGTCACACCGCAATATCACTCAGAACCACTACTTTAATAAATGAGTTCATTAATTTGTATTTTCTGCAAAATTATATCAAAAAGCATTGAATAGTGCCCCTGGCTCCAATTAATAAACCAGCAATATCAATTGAAGCAAGATAGTATTTATTTACTTTAATACTATAACTGCGAGTTCTGTTCAAAAAGTTCCGGAACATTTGTAATTTCGCGCCAATGGAGTATTGGAGCGAAATGCGGTTGGCATCCCTGCACACGCCTGGTTTGATGTATAACTGCAGAAAGTTTCATTGTTGTATGTCTGTTAGTTATCGTTCGGTGCTGTATTGAGTAGAACGTTGTGTCGCACAGTTTGCAAATTTCGAGATGGCAGATTTAGAGGAGCAACACCTCTGCATTAAATTTTGCGTGAAACTCAAGAAAAGCTTCACTGAGACACACCAAATGAAGCAGGAAGCCCATGGTGACGAGTGCTTAAGCCGTACTTTGTGTTAGGAATGGTCCATGCGGCTTAAAAATATCCGAGCAGATGACCCTCGTTCAGGATGCCCTTCGACGTCTACCGACGACGCTCATGTCAGGAACGTCAACGAAATTGTGCGTGCCAATCGAAGACTGACTGGGCGAGAGATTGCAGAAGAATGTAACATTTCAGTTGGATGATGTCATGAAATCCTGACACAGCATCGTGTTACCGCCAAGTTCGTCCCACGGCTCTTGAGTCAAGACGAGAAAGATCATCGCCTCGCATTCTGTGAAGAGCTTTTGGATCGCGCAAATGAGAGCGAGATGCTCCCTAAGAGAATCATAACTGGTGATGAGGTTTACGGTTATGATGTTGAGACCAAGGTTCAGTCTCCACAATGGGTTGGCAAAGATTCTCCAAGACCAAAATAAGGACGTCAGGTCAAATGTCAAAGCCATGCTGATAGTTTTCTTTGACTTTGAAGGATCAGTCATCATGAATTCGTAACAGAGGGACAAACTGTTAATCGATGGCACTATCGGGACGTGTTGCGACGCCTGCGAAAATGTTGTAAGAAAACGACCTGAAATGTGGCGAGACAATTCATGGCTCTTGCATCACGATAATTTGGTGCGTGACTATTGCACAAAAGACGATATCACTGTTCTGCCTCATCCTCCGTACTCTGCAGACCTGGCCCCTGCGGACTTTTTTTTCTTATTTCCAAAGTTGAAACCCCCGTTGAAAGGATGAAGATGTGGAACGATAGACGAGATAAAAAAAAAAAAAAAGATCGCAAACGGCGCTTCGCGCGATCCAAAAAGAGGTGTACCAAGACCGCTTCCGGAAGTGGAAACGGCGTTGGGAGCGGTGTATCAACTGTGGAGGAGAGTATTTCGAAGGAGGCCATGCATAATAAGTAAAAGGTAAGAGTAAAAACATTCTGTGGACAAAGTTCCGGAACTTTTTGAACAGACCTTGTATTGAGCATTGTTTGTTCATTTTTCCTGCTGGCTTTAAGCAGTATTAGATTTATTGCTTCAATATCATAAGAAGCATGAGATATGTATTTTGAGTTTCAAACTGCTATTGTATGAAAAAATAATGAATAAGTACTTTATTCTCTTTTGTCATTTAATGCATATTTAACATTTTAATAGGCATTTCTAGCTTATCAAAACTAAGATGCAGATTATGCCACTGCTCCAATAGAATAGCTATATTAGTACCTCTCTTTGTCCCTCTCTAGTGCATTAAGGCATCCATATGCCCATACCTAACCTAAGTGGTCAAATGAGCCCAATAATTTGTACACAAATGAACTCAGGCTTTTAAAACAAATGTCTGTAATTATGATCTTGGGCAGACACTTTGTGTTCTCTCAGTTTAAATATAAATGCAATGAATTACAAAAACAATACAAACTAAACCTGAAATGCACTAAACTAAATTACTGCTCTAATTTAATTAATAACAGTGAAAATAAAACTAAATGCATTTGGACAGTTGGCACCCATGTTTTTGAATAGCAGCACCAAGTCTCATAAGGCACCTTATAATTTGTTACCTGACTGTTTTAATTCATTTTCTATTGATAAATTTGAGGACATTATCTCTAGTTTGTCTGATGTTAATCATTATGCTTGCAGCAGCTCTTTAATTGTTGCTTTGACTCTTGTGGACTTCCATTTTTTAAAATTGCCAAAGAAATTCCTATTTAGAAAAAGGGGAATACATCTAACTGTCCAAATTAATATAGACCTACATGTAACCAATCATGTTAAAGGTTTTCAAAACTATTTTAAATAAACAAATTATAGGGTGTTTTTATGGACATTCAGTTTTTCAAATTGACAATTTGGCTTCAGACTTTCTTGTAGCACAATTGATGCTCTATCACATTTATGACTATATATCTTCAACGTTTTGATAGAGGTAATACAGTTCTAAAGTTTTTGGCTTAACAAAAACTTGAAAATATAAAAGTAGATTGAATGTTATTAAACCTTGCTTCTGTAATAGGTATCAGTCTGTTTACATAAATGGTATATATTATGATTGTAAATCAGTTAACCATGTGGTTCCACAGGGTTCTGTGCTGGGCCCTATTTTTGTAATTTACATTAATGACCTCCCTTGTAATATTCAAGATTATTGTCTAGAAACTTACTTCTGTACTGAGGATTTGGCTGTAAAATATTTCAGAGAATTCTGAACCCAATTTGCATGTTAAACTTTATGCACTTAAGTGAAATAATTAATGAATGGTGTAAATGGCATTGCTCTTAATGGTGACAAAGCTGTTGGCCTTACTTTTAAAATTACCTGACCTGTTAATGCAACTGAAATCTGCAAAAAGTTTCTAGGCATTCATCTCAAGCCCAGTTTAGGTAGGTATTTACATATTGATTGCATTGACAATGAAATAGGCAGAGGTGTATTTATATTGTGAGCTCTAAAAAAACATATAATTATCTTCTAATGTATTATTTATTATCAATCTACTATGGACAAATCCATAGTCATTTTAGTTATGCTGTTTCATTTTTTGACAACCATGCTCCCCAGAGCTCATTGATTAAATTTTGAGTTACCATTATGGTTTTGATTTTTTCCAAGATTAAAATTGCATTTTTGTCAGATAAAATTGTAGTAAATACCTTTGAAAGGGATCTATCCCTTTGGAGATATGTAATTATATCATCTAGACAACTTCCAATGGAGACACTTATGCCTGGTCGAGTAACTTCATTAACAGTTAAGCATAGCGCAAAACTGTGAATTTAAGGCTTCAAAATTAAAATCACCAGCAAGAACCACATGAACATTATAATTATATCTAGATAGTTACAATATACCAAATTTAATAGCATGTATAATCCACTAAATATTCATAAATTTGATCCATTTTGTTATCAGACTTTCTATAAACTATAGTGCATAATAGGTTGCAAGAAGCAATAAAAGTAGAGCACATTTCAAATACAATATTTGAACATATGGTATTAGTGAGAGAAATTTTCAACCCATATTATCCATCTTTGATAAAAAAGGCAGAATCACCATGACGACCCTTTGCTCTACGTAACTCTCAGATAAATAATAGTCAGGTAATTCAGCAGTTATGTTAATCTCGATATAGGTTAGCCAATGCTCTGTTATACAAACATCTACTTGCAATTCATTGAGTAAAACATGTAATTGATTTTGTTAGAAATGCACTGAGCATTTCAATACAGTATATTAGCTCTGTTGCCATCAACAGTTTTAAAACCAAAAAGATATGCATTATGACAACATGCTAGCTTCCTTCCACTGTGAGAGGTCTCTTCTGAAAAAAAAAACAAAAAAAAAAAACTAGTAACTAATATACCAAGAGACTAGACAGCAATATCTATTGCCCTATCTATATTACTTGTATCAATAGTAATCTTGAAAGATGCATATGAATCAGGATACTTAGATTTAAGGGTCTCGAAGGCTGCTACAGCAAAATGTTTTTTATCATATTTCTCTAATTGCACAGCTGTCATAGTTGGAACTAACCTCAAAACAAAGAGGGTGCATTTCTTGGGGACAGTTTTTATATGAGAAGAATGATGGAATTAACACCCACAATCGCCTATTTCTGTTGCTTCATTTTATTATTTCTCTTTACAATGGTACAGCTGGCCTCTTTGACTATCGTGTTTGGTTCACCTGGTTTCACTCACTAACACTGCAACTTTTTGAAGAATTCACATTAATGCATTTGCCACCCCTTGGCATTTATTTTACAGCAAGTAACATTTTTTTCTTTTTCATGAAGATTTAATTTTTTGTTATACTGGAGTGCTGTTGTCTGCACCGACAGTAGGCAGATCATAGTGTTTGTGAAATTTAATTGCTCTGTTAATAGCCTGGCCTTCTCATTCCAATTAAAAATAAGAAGGTGCTTTTTGTCTATTAAATAGTTTATAATACATATGTCAATTTTATGTCTTAATCCACTATTTCACTAATAGCTTTATAAAAATTCACTTCCACATCATTATGATTTATGTGTTTACTGTTGCACCCACAACATTGCACTGTGTTACCGTCCAATGTATGAATCTTGCTTAACTTAGTGCAATTGTTATGAAAATAATTTTCACCAATGCAACATTTTAAACCACTAACAACTTCGGCCTTGCATTGCTTACAAGTAGCCAATGCACCAGTTGTTATTCCACCGATTAGTTTATGTACATAAGCAAGAACGAATACAAAGTACACCTGTGAGCACAAAAGATGAGTCATCCCCAGATTCCATGTGTCAATTGAACAGCTTCGTGTATCTTCATAGAAGCTGTGCTCACAATGCACATGAAAGAACTGTATAATAACAGCACAATGATTAACTTATGAGTAATGAAAGCAGATCACAAAGCAACGTTATGTTGGCCGAGAGGTTAAGAAGGCCTTGCTATCACTCATTAGTTCCTAGGTTCAAATCTTGCTTGCTTGTCATTTTATGTGTTAATTTTATGACTGGGTATGTAGAACATAATATTCCATTATAATTAGAAGAATTTTCCGGGCTGAGAAGCCGTGGTCTGCTAGAGTTTTCAGGTCCAGACGTTTCGTTCACGACTGCGGTGAACATCTTCAGTGGCGTGGTCTAAGTCTTCTGGGGGGAAGGTTTGGTTGTAACTGACTCGTTGGTTTGAGTTTTTATTGAGGAAAAAATAGCCCCTTGGCTGTCACAAAGATTCAGCCGTTAGGGTAAAATTTACATCGTTTCATAGAAATCATGCCTAAATATATACAATGTGCCAGAGCCCATTCAAAGAGGCTGCCGCCTCCAAGAAAAACGGCTCCAGAGTAAAAAACAGAGATCATAAATTAGTGAAGCACAAACAATAATTGAAAGAAAACAAAGGCCCAACTGTAGCCATCAGTATGTGGAAGGGCCAACGCCGAGGCGAAGGCGAAAAATTAAAAGCACACGAATTTCACTTGCACTACACAAACACACGCAAGCTCAGGAAACCCAGAGGGCGGAGAGAAATCACTAATGGGGAGAGATTAAAATAGCCGAACTCCTCGGTGCTTATGGTGTCGAGATTCGTTGGTGCCAATGTTCCGAACCAGGGGGTTGGAACGTGTACGGAGCGATGCCCATAGACGGCGACCTCGAATGTGCACAATGTCCTCAAGCTGCGGCACAGCCAGTTCCTCGTGGATAGCCTATTGGTAGTGAGGAGGGGGCCCGAAGAATGCGCCGGAGACACAGATTTTGTATGCGTTGTAGCAAGGCCCAGTGGGTACGGGAGGCGGCCGTCCAGGCGGCGCAGGCATAGAGAAGGTAAGAGCGGATGAAGGCCTGGAAGAGGACGATCTTCGAACGAATCGCAAGCTGGTGGCTGCGGAAAATCCGACAGCAGAGGTGAAGCCAAGTCCGCCCCTGGATGTGCAGACAAACATGATGTACGGGCGCCAGGTCAAGAACGATCTAGTAGAACCCCAAAGTAGCGAGTTTGAGTGCGACAGGGCAGGGGCTGCCCAACCACCATGAGGTACAGAGGCGGTAGATTGCGACGGTGGGTAAAAAGCACAAATTGACATTTGGCTGCATTAATGGCTATTTTCCAGAGTGAGAGCCACTCCAAAAAACGAGAGACATAACGTTGGAGGGCGAGTTGTCCGTAGCGGTGATTGGGGCAGTGGTGATTCAGGGCTGTATCGTCCGCGTACATTAACATGGAGCAACACGGGTCCTGGGGAGGGTCCCAGGTGAAGGGACAGTAAAGCAAAGGGGCCAGTACCGCACCCTACGGAACCCGGCACGCATAAGGCGAGGGCGAGAACTAGTGCGGCCGATGCAGACGCTGAACCAGCGGTCCTTAAGGAAGCTGTGGAGGAGCCGGAGAAAGGGCCGGAGAGCCGGACGCTGAAGGTGGATTTATATAAAATGCCCGAGTGCCAACATTTTCGAATGCAGCCTCCACATCCAAAAAGACAGCGAGGGTGCTACTGTCGTTATTAAAGGCGGTACCAACATCATCCACAAACTTGAGTAGCTGGAGGTCAGTGGAATGACGGGGGCGAAAACCAAACTGAAAATCCGGCAGAGAAGTAGCAAGTAGCCTGGTGTAAGTGGCGGAGCAAAAGGCGTTCAAATAAATTTCCAAAGGTGGGAAAGAAGACTGATTGGCCGGTAGCATGTAGCCTGGTTTGGGAAACATAATAATCCGAGCTGACTTCCAGGCGATGGGAAATAACCGATTTGAAGGCAGAACTTAAACAAAAGGGTTAAAACATCTGGGCACGACGGGGAAGATGTTTAAGGGCAATTGGCGGGACATGGTCGGGATCACACGCCTTACCCGGGTGGAGACGCCCTATGGCGCAAAGAACAAGTCGCGGGGTGAAGCGAAGACCCAAAGGAACAGGAGGGCTAGAAAGCCAGTCGTGGTGCCAAGCCGTAACGGCCATGGATACTCAGGGTTTTCCTGGAAGCGAGCTTCCGAACTAGAGGCAACTAACTCCGCCTTCCCCTCCGGGGAGCCCACCGGGGTGTGAAGAGCACCGGACTGGGAGCAGATAGAAGTGGAAGAACGAAACCCCTTGAGGATCTTCCAGAGAGAGCCATCACAGTGGGAGGTGGCAAGCATACGTTCCTCCCAGGCAGCGTCGACACAGAGCAGGGGATCTGATAGACGCCACTGTTCACTGTTCAAGCCGACCAGACAGATAAATGCATTATTACGCTCCGCCAAAGACCCCAGGAACCCGCTTACTTCGGCTGACGTCTACCAGATCCCCATCTCTTGTGGTGCGGTATACATAGGTACCACGCAACGTAGCGTCAACACCCGGCTTACGGAGCACAATAGGTGCTGCCGTCTATGTCAACCCGAGAAGTCCGCGGTCGCTGAACATGTACTTTGGGCAGAAGGGGAACACATAATTCAATGTCATGAAATAGCCGTTCTCTCATCTATGCCTTATTACCATACTAGATTACAACATGAAGCAATAGAAATGTATAAACAGCCCAATAACTTTAATAGGCGTCATTTTAAAATGGTTTACCATGTTATTAACTGCAATATATATAACATAGAGTGCTCATTTAAAAAGCATAAGTTTATACTGAAAATCAAGTTTGCTCAAGTTTTTGAAGGGGCCATATTATTTACTGTAATGAGCCTCTTCCATGGCTTAACGCCCGTGAAAATTTTTTTCAACATCTGTTGTTGCTTCAGAATATTTTCTGTGAAAGCTTTAAGTCAGCCGTCCTGTGTTTTAAATTATAAAATACCCACTCTAATGTAACTTTGGGCCTTCCTTCTAAAAAAAAAAATTGGTGTATCTATTGTTTCAGAATAATTTGCAGTGAAATTTGTAAGTTAGCCGTCCTGTATTTTAAGTTATAAAACACTTACTCTAATCCAATTTTACACCTTATTTCTAAAATGTATAATCAATATGTGTTAGCTGTTATAAAATGCAATTTTGAGTTGCAGATTTTAAGGTAAATTTCAGTATGAAAACATTGTAGTTATCCAGATAGCAAAGCTCCATACATATGTGTCCTCAACCAGAACAGAGGTTAATAACAACAACAATAACTATAACAACAACAATAATAATAATTAATAACATTTGCTAAAGACATTGTCAATTGTCAGGATCATATCAGTGACACCAGTGTGCCAGAATTTTGTCCTGCAAGAGTTATTTTACATACCAGTAAATCCACTGATATGGGACTGCCACTTTTAAGCACACTCAAAATAAATTGGACTGGGTTTGAACCCACAGCCTTGAGATAAAAAAGCCAATTTTGAGTGAAGGTCATATAGGCAAAACTGTACAAAAATCACTTACTCCAAAATTTATTGCAAGTAACATTGTTTTAAGAATTCCTACCAAATTTTAAAGTGGAATGATAATTCAATATGTCACGGAGTGATTTTTTTTCCTCCATTACTTTTAATTTGTTGCACAAACAAGGCTAACTTTTTATAATTATGTCAGTAATGAATTGTGGTGTTAACATTTTTAATAACTCATTTGTTACATATAGTACAGATAAAATGTGTACAAAATATCACATCAATCTCTTTAAAAATCAATGAATGTTTCCTATGTTATGATATTCCAGGTTAGAGTGTGTTGGCTGATAAGCTAATTTTCTCTATAACTTGATCTTATGATATGTAAAAAAATGCAAACTATCATGTCTAACTCCTTTAGTAAATTGCTAATAATGTGTAACTAGTTGCAGTGTATTTTTAGCATTTTCCTTTAAAAAGCACTGCTTTTACCTTGTAGGGACCGGGTCCTCAAGTATACCCAAGAAGGCTCGCACCATACCCAACACCAGCCATGCACATGTCACAGAAAAGGCAGCAGCAAGGCTACCCCAACCCTGGAATGGGTCCAGCAATACAACCAGGATTTTCTTCTGCAGGAGCACCACAGGTAATTTATCTTAACAACATTATTATTTTGTCATATGAGTTAAAATATGGATCGTTCTATAAAGAAGAGGACGTAAGAACATTTTTAAAAAATGTTGCAGATAATATTTACCTTCTCTAACACACATGTACAATATACATCCATAGATTTGACAAGATTCCATAAGAAATACATGTTTTGAGGTCCCTGCAGCCACAAAATCATTTTTATAAAAATATGTACTACATGTATGGGTGCACACATGCAAAAAAAAAAAAAAA
This sequence comes from Hymenopus coronatus, assembly GCA_030762935.1. Taxonomy (NCBI): domain Eukaryota; kingdom Metazoa; phylum Arthropoda; class Insecta; order Mantodea; family Hymenopodidae; genus Hymenopus; species Hymenopus coronatus. The sequence continues at coordinate 173,366,030 of CM060900.1, forward strand.
AAAAAACGATGATGATGATGATGATGATAAAAAAATTATGTTAAATACCAAATGTGGTATTTAAGTTTAGTATTTCCCAAGGAAATACTACACAAAGATTTTTAAGAAAATCCACTTTCCCAAACTACCCTTTACATGGAAAAGTTTTTGAAAATTTTGATTTTCTTAAAAATGTATAATGAATTTGATAAAAATACTGTATATTAAAGATATTTTTAAATGGCAAATAAAATGTATATCTTGAATTTCGCAGAAATAACCTCTGAAGGCCTCTCCATGTTAAATGACTTTTGCATAACTAGTAAACTGTAATAAATAGACGAAAACTAACTGCACAAAAGGTGTGGATGTTGTCAAAATACAATTTATGTCTAGAACATTTTTGTTGTGAAGCTAACAATTTCTGAGATATTGTGATTGGTTTCAGTTTTAAAATATATGTACTTTTCTCAACCAGTAAGTTATCCATGTTTATCCCAAGTGACAACATGTGAGACTTGTGGTGGACAAAGTGGCACAGGGGCAGGTATTCTCCGGTTTCCCCCACATCGCATTCCACCGGTGCTCCATCTTCATTCCATGTATCACCAGTGCCATTGCCTGCAGTGCCACAAGTAGTAAAAGTGGGCATTAAACACTACCAAAATAATCAATATTTGTTTTACTTTACTTCTGGCCATGCAAAGAGAAGAAAATTTCAGTGACAATCACATAGTGATAACTTTTAAACAATTGACTTGATTTAGTCTATTGTATTCCATTAGTTGTCTTCTACTTATAAGGAACTAAGTAACAAGATACTTCTGCTATGGTTTATTTTGATTAACATGAAGTAGATAGAAGAATAATCTAGTAAGAAGTTTGTTTGTAGAACAGGTAGAGAAAGTCATGTGAATGGAACACATAAGATTTTTTGTTCTGTTTTGTAGTTGCTTGACCATTTTATTTAGTATTTTTCATATAGAAATGTAAGATTTTGTATTTTAAAATTGTTATTGCAAATAGTAAAGAAAACTGCACCCAGGAAACATTTTTTTCAGTCAGGATCTGCTGATTGGCATATTTGTAGTTTCTGTCCAAAATGTTTTATGTCATGAATAAGGCAATGTCCATAGCACCAAGATTTACAGTAAAAGACATTTAATATACTCTCCATGTTAGTTTAGTTTACATATGATCTTGTGACTAGGTGGTATCCTTCACACCCATAAAAAGATAAAGATAAAAGTTTATTTACTTTGTTAAATATTCAGTTGAATATGAAATCCACATATGAATATAAGGTTAAATTTCACATATATTAATTTTAATTATATATTAATCAGCTGCATTATTCCTTACTGCCACAGAAATTAATGCTTAAATTTGTCACAGCCATACCATCAATTTAGAGTATTTCTTAGTCGTTGAGTGAAGAATAGTTTAGAGTAATCAGGGGAGCTATCCATATTGACAATACACATGCTTATGGTGAAACCTGATATATGAATTTGTAATTAAAGTGCCTAATTTCTAGTGAATGGGGTTAAGTGAAGCATGTTTTTTGTGTAAATGTCAAGTGTGAGGTCATCATCATCCCTGTCATTGTGTTGTTGAAAGAAAAACTGGAAGTAGCCTAATCTCATATTTTATTCTATGTTGTTGCATGGTATGTTGATTGTTGGCAAATTCCAACTTCCATGAATGCGTTTAATTCTTAACAAGACCCATTCATTTTTTTAATTGAAGACCCCACATTCCTCTCTAGTTTTCCTTTGGAAGATAAACTCCTGGTGAAAGATCAAAAGGTGGTGCTAAGTCTGTGCATTCAAAAATCTTATGGAAAATTTGTAAGGCATTTCCAAACCCAATGATACAGCTGGAAACCATGGTTGAGTGGCAGCATTGCAAGAAATAAACTGTTTTATTATTATTGTGTACTACTTGGTGTGGGTAATGATGGTTTTGAATGGTGCAAAACTTGCCAGTATAAAAGTAGCGATCCCGACAGTCAACGCTTCAGACGCAGCGAAACCTTCTCCTAGAAAACTTCGACCGCGCCACTGAAGATGTCCACCGTAGTTATGGACGAAACGTCTGGTACTCCTAACACCAGCAGACCACGGCAAAACAGCCCAGAAACATTTCTTAGTTACAATGACTCCAGCCGTGAAAGCCTACGTTCTCTCATAATTAACATTAAGTGACGTAGTCGTTGGTTAAGCTATCAAGCTTGGGACTTAAAATACTTAAACATTGTAAGTTGCCATTGGGGTATGTTATTTAAAAATAATTTGAGATCACCTTGTGGTTTACTGGGAATCTTGCAAGTCAGCCGGGAAATTTAATGCTGTACTAGCATGTTGCCATGTTAGCTCTGTGGTTAGAGCAACTGGCTAGAGACCAGGAGATCTGTGGATCAAATCCTGCCTATGGCATTGAATTTTTCAGTCTCACACTATCTATACACCTTGTGTCCTACACATGGCTTGTATGAAAAAAAATTAACATCAACAGAGATTTCCGAGATTAACTATCCCCAAATGAGCTCATTAAATATATGTTTTCTCAAAGCTTTGTGCACAATTACTCTATAACCCCACTCAGTATTCCTTGCTCAATAGTAAGTTACTCTGCCTCAAGGAATATGCTTTTAATTCACTTCGTAACTTATTTGGCCATCCATGCAAGATAAAACCAAAATATTCCCTCAGTTTAGTATCCTTTTCTGTCTTACATCTTACACCATTAACATTAAGTGGTATTTCATTTTCTTGTATGAATTTGCATAAGTACTCATATAATTTTACTACATTTACATTTGTTTCCAGTTCTCTACTGGTTAACCATAACCTAGGTAAAAAATCAGTACTGTTGCTGTACATTTTGTATACTGAAAATCAAAATTATAATTAGATGAAAACAAAGCATATCTTTAAAGCTGGTTAGCAGGCAATCCTTTTTTCGTCCCAAAGAATGACAGTACAGATAAGTAGGTGTTAGCAACGTAAATTTCCTACTGAACAAGTATTGATTATATCACTTAACTCTGTAGATAATAGCTAATGCTTCCTTATCTATTACTGAACATCCACTTTCAGTTTTTGTTAAAGGATATAGAACCAAAACAAAAAGGTGTTTTATTTCCATTCCTCTGGATTTGACGTAGTACACACCCTAGTCCATTAAAGCTACTCTCTCTCTCTCTCTCTCTCTCTCTGTCTGTCGGTCTCGTTAATTTCAAGGCTAGTTCCAGACCAAAATGGCTCAACATGGAACTTCACTTAACATTTGCTTCAGAATCTTAAAAGATTTATCACAGGCTGCATTTCATTGAAATTCTGTATATTTCTTTAATAACATATATAAAGGTATAGCTATTGTTGACAAATTCTTGACAAATCTTGAGTAATAAACTATCAACCCTAAAAGTGATCTGAGCTGAGTAGTGTCAATAGGCCTTGGTACTCACAATGCTGCTCCAGCTTTTAATTGTGAAACCTTTAATGTTTCCTTACTCAAAATATATTCTAAATATTCTAAACTTACAGAAAATAAATTACACTTATTGTACTGTCAATCCATTGCTACTCAACCTAACACAGATTTCTCTCATGTGATTAATGATCTGCACCTGTTATCAAAATATTATCCAAAAAACACAGAGTGTCTTGCATTCCTCTTAATACTTCCTTCCTAATCTACTGAAAAATATTTGGAGCTGAGGCTGTACCATAAAATACTCTATTGTAAACAAACATTGTCTTTGCTGTACTGATAGCAGAATACATTTTTGAATCTTCATCTGATAATACTTGCTTGAGGCAAATCATTTTTGGAAAAGTCCCCTTTCTATCATTCTCAAATATGGATTAAGCGATACTTTTAATCACCACATAACCTTAATTTCCCATCAGGTTTCTAAGCTGAAGCCATTGATGTGCCCCAATCTCTGGTTTGGCTGGTGACAAGGTTGTTTCTCCTACCAATGTATCAATTTCTTTCTCAACTTATTCTTTCAACAAAAAGGATATGGGTCTAGGTTTATAGTACCTGGGTATAACATTCTTCTTCAACTTCAGCTTAAACAGTTTCCCTTTATAACTACCTAGTTTATCTGTGAACACTTTGGGAAATTCCCAGAACAAAGAATTTATACTTTCTATCTTTGTGCTGGTTTCTACCTCTTTTCGGTGAATCTGTTCACTCTGTATAGTTACATTTACTTGTAACACTTTTATCCAGTCTCTCCCAAAGAGTTGGTAACATTTCTTGATACACATACAGCTGATGATACTCTACCTCAATTTGAAATTTCTCTAGAGGCATTATTAAATTATTTATGTATGAATTTAACATTAATTTGGTATCTTCCAATTACTCATTGAAATTATTTAAGTGATATTCCTCTGAAATTACCGATACTCAAGCCCCTGTGTCTACCTCAAATTGTACTTGTCCTCTTTCTTCTCTTAATGCAAGTATGGTGGTTTTTACTTTTTGTCTTTGGAAATAAATTTAACATATTGCAGTTTCAATAAACTAACCATATCATCTGCTTCACACAGTGTTACCAATATCAAGAATTTGCAGCTTTTTCTTAGTATTATATTGGTTCTTCCCAGAAACATTTCTCTTAATAGAAGAAGTTCACCACTAACCAGCCGGTCCCCATGGCCACGCTCGCTAAAGCGACTCGCTTTGGTGCTTCGTGGGCAGGGGATCGTGGGTTCGAGTCCCGCCTTGGGCATGGGTGTTATATGTTTGTGCAATGTGTATATGTTTGTAAAAGAAACAGTAAAACTAGTAAACCAGTAATCAGTAAAACCTACGGGGGGAAATGTAAATAGGGATACAGTACCGGAGTCCTGATCAGACTCCTTTACTGTTTAAAAAAAAAAAAAAAAAAATGTCCCTTCTTACTACACTTTCTGCAGATGTAGTCTGTAGTTCAGTATTGTCTTAGAAATCACTCACCAGACAGTGGTTGTTTCTTTCTTTTAGCACTGTGTATTTCTTAGACTATATGTAGTCTTAAAAATAGCTTTTGATGGCTGAGTTTTTGCTTGTTGTCAATGCATTTTCAGAACTGAAAATAAAATAACAATATTAAATTAATGGACCCAAACAATTGATAAAACAACAAAGAGTGTAATAAAATGCTAGTTTACTGCCCGAGTATAAACTATATAAACTATTCTGTTCAAAATATTCTTGTGCACCCTTGCTATTGCAATTATTCCTGTATTAAATCTACTACAAAAGAATACTTTATTCTCCTTAAATACCCAAAGCCACCCTTCAATGGAGATATGCACATAAGTACTTCACTGTCCTTAGCTTAACTTGAACTATATAACTCTATTTTTAAGTCTTAATTTTAAATCTCTGTGATAGCATTAATACTTGTAAATTGCAATGCTAGCTAATTGTTCCAAATATATGTATAGTTTGTGAAACCTTTATAGAGCAACACATTACATACTTCTAATTCTTATAGCTGTGCCTATTTCCTTATTAGTTTATGTTAAAAAAAATGGCACAGTGTTCTGCTGATTTAGTTTTCTGTGTCTTCCCACTTTTATTTTTATGAACAGTAACTCTATTAATAAAATTTGGAAAATAATATGGCATCATGTTAGATTATCTCCAGAGCCCTATAACTTTTCTCATACATTTTTTGATTTGCATAGTTTTCAACATATAAACATTTTCTTATTCTAAAATTAAGCTCAGCTCTTTATTCTAAAGGTGCATAGAGTTTGATTATGTGATTAAGATGTTCTCTTAAATTTTTACAGTACACAGGTGTATACAACAATGGAAGGCCAGCTTTCCAAAATCAGTATTCACCACAACAAGCAATGGGACCCTCAGGAACTTTTGGTCCTGTAGCAGGTGTAAGGGGTACTGGAATTGGAATGCGACAGTCAACTCCACCTTACACAGGGAGCACTCAACCAACACCAGGAGGCCACCAATACTTCACCACAGGTGGACTATCTCCTGCTGTTGGAACCATGGCAGGTCACCATAATGGAGGAGCAGCAGGGGCACAGTTTCCACCTCACCATCAAGCAACTGGTACTCCCCAGTATGGAAATGGAAGTGCAGCTGGTCAATATGCCAGTGGACCTAGTAGTCAATTCCAGCAAGATGTGAACACTCTGCGGAACAATAACTTGAGCTACCAGCACAGTCCCATTCCTGGGAATCCTACTCCACCATTAACACCTGCCAGCAGTATGCCTCCTTACATCAGTCCTAACCCTGATGTTAAACCCAATTTTGCCGAGCTCAAGCCACCATTACCAATCCAAAGTGAGTATAATACCCTCTACTAATGTGTATGTACAACGTATACATCATCATCTAAATATTCAGAACATTTTTTCAACGTTTTTATTTAACCATCTGATCTTATTTAGGGTTTGCCTGATGACATGAGTGCTTAATACATGAATTAGTTCATAAAAATAATATAGTGATGGAACACAACATGACAATGCGACCTTTCCTCCTCTCATCTGTCACAACATACCTGCTCTGGTAGGTCTTCTGTTGTCTCCTCCCTCCCTCTGGGTGCTGCACTATCTTTTTGTGGGTGGCTGAAATATCATGAGACTCATCTCTTACTCAGGGGTGGAGAACAGAAAGGTCACGAGACATTTTTGCTGACTCCAATTTATTTGCTGATTGAGAAGTCAACCTGGCATGTTCTTTTGATCTTATAATGTTGCGGTTCTTGTGATGTGAGACCTTGTGTAGTGTGTAGGAATTTCCCTCTTAGGCAATTTTCTTTACTCAGGCGCAAGCACCACTTTGAGCGATCTAAACTCACACACAATTACTTCATCTCCTTTACCACGCTTTCCCACTATGGCCATTCTTGGCGCTAGAGCACACTTTAACAAACAAAGAAAACAAGCAACAAGACCCTTGTATTTTCTGGACACCTGTATTTATATGGTTTTTAAAACTTGGCTTTTCACCTTAAAATCACCTTATTGGCCAAATGTTTTCGCATTGGTTTCTTAATTTTCTGGCAGTTTGTAAGCTGTCGGCTTCCCATTGGTCAAAATTTATTCATCCCCATAGACATGGCAAATATTGAGAATTTCTGATGTCTCTCCTTGACCTTGTGCGTTGAAAGGGACTTTTGGAATACAACGGCAACACAATGGTAAATTTCCTAGCAACTTCAGCCCATCTGAAATAGCCTGCGACAAACTGGCTTTGTCCTCTCAAAAGAGCACCCCAGGTTCACAGATACAATCATTACATAAATTCTGTTCTAGTTATTAGCTATAAAATATCTTAAATTCTATTACATTACTACAAATAAAAATAAACTTAGACATTTACACTGCAAAAAAAAATATATGGATAAATAATTAGATGGCCGGGGAGAAATTCTTGCCTCACAATGAGTAATAAAAACAATAATAATGATGATGATGATGATAATGATAATGATAATAATAACAACACTATATAATCATACAAATCCAAATGTAATTATAATAACTAATAATATATAAATAAGCAATATGTTTCTCATATTGGAAACAACAATGATTTCTCAAAATGGCAACAGAATATTTCTTATGTCTCAATTGCTCATCGCTGAGTTCACCAATAGCCGAGGAGCATCGAGAATTGAGTTTAGCAGCTGCAACGCCGGAAAGAGGACCAGTCGTCGCTGCGCACCCCAGCCCCACCAGGTATGTCCACCAGCTCATACGCCCACAAGCACTTATTGTCAATCATATATGGTAAAATGAGAGAAGCATGGATCAATCATCTCACACAAAGTTACTCACACCTCCTTTAGAGAGTTTTAGGGAATTATTATAAAGCATTTGGTTTCATGGTGTGGGAAATAACAAGAGAATCCTGGAGTGTTATAAAAATAAGAAATATTCTGTTGCCATTTTGAGAAATCATTGTCGCCTTCACTTACTCTTACAGAGATGTGACCACACAATAGCGTCTTTCCCCTTTTGCAATATACAAAGAACTAGCATAAACAACTGAATTCGTCACTTGAGAACTCTCGGGTTGAAGTTAGAAACGCTTTCCAGGAACAATCTCTCTGAACATCCAATATACAATAAATACATGATATCTTACTTACTAATTAACTTAAACAATTTAATCAATTACAAATATTGGTTATGTGCTTATTCACCTGGGCGATAATCCGTCTCAAGATGCCCCAATTGGAGATATGAAAAGAGGAACTATGTGAAATCTTTTACTTTTTACAATTTTGTCCTCCAACAGCTGACATATATATGGGTATCTCTCGCCCTCAACTCCTTTTTTGTCTACGGTTCAATGAATGAACTCTTGGAGTTTCATTAGTTTCCTTCTATCCCCCGCGCTGTTGGCTTCATATTCACACATTTCTCACTTTCTAATTGAACAGCAGAGTGTGTATGTTTTGATGTCATTAGCACTGGTACCATCCAATGTATTCACTCTTACTTTCAATAGCCTGGGGATTCCGTTACTTAAGCCTGTCAAAACAGGTTATTTTCCCTTTTCTTGCGGGATCCATACTTGCAAGCATTTACACATATTGCCAATCTAACATCCTATTTACATCACAAATTTAGCACACTTATTCTAGGCAAGCGCATAACAACTACATATAAAATACACAAAACTATCACTTAAGCTAACATGAAACATAAATATAAGTACATATACATTAATCATAACAATTTCTCTTTCTCTTTTTATTTTGTTTTGTTTACATAATGCCTCAAGCTCTTTCATCATATATCCTATTTCTCGAGATCAATTTCATATGATTTTGAGTGTTGATACTCCATAATTTACTTCCAAACATTTGCCGAAAATGTCCAAAATTTTTATTTTGTTCTATGGTTAGGCTGACCCACTGTGGTAATTTAAAGCAAAGGTTTTGGTTCACAGCTAACATTTTGGAAGTTTCTGAAACTCGTTTCAGCTTAAAGCATTTTTCCATGTCCGCCATATATTGCTTGGGGTAGTCTCCATTCTCCTCATTAAATCTCAGTATATCTATTTCAATTTAAATGATAATTAAGTCCTCCTCAAACAGGTATATGAGTGGCACAATTCTGTAAATTACAACTGGGTTCCGACTCAACAATGGGATGGGTTTGCCCGTCAGCATTATTTTGAGTCACATCATTTAAATTCACAGCCCAAAAATTAGGTTCATTGCTTTGGTTTTCACGGATAGATGAGCTACTACCTGAAATACCATTTCCATCCTTACAAACTAACTCTTTGAGAGATCCTCTCAAGTCATTGACTTGACTCTCGACAGCAACAATTCAAGATTCGATAGAGTGGTTACCTTTCTTTATTACTTCAATGTTTGCATTATTTATGCCTCGTCCATTAACGATAGTTTCATTAAATTCTCTTTCCATTAGGTTTTGTTCACCACACAATCAAATTTTGGGTTGTTTGTTTCCCTATAAACAAGCATCCTTAGTACCTAAAGCATTCATCTGTACAACAAAGAGTTCTGCCTCTACACTGGAGCTAACTTTATTTATCTGAGCCTGTAAGCTAATCTGTCCCGCCTTAACCTCATCTATTCTCTCTCCCTGTTTTGCCAGGTTTTCTTGAATTTTGTTTTCCAACTCCCTGTGTTTCTCCTCAAAATAAGCCTTTACATCAGAACTAATCTCCCTACCAATATTATCTACTCTAACAGATAACTGGCTCATTTGTTTGTTGTTTTCATTCATTTTCTCCTGCAAACTCCTATTGGTTTCACTCATTTGCTCGCTCAACCTAGCAAATAATTGCAGAAACTGACTTGAGTCTAACAGTATACCTGGCCTGGGGGTAGTTTCCGCATCATTCAGGGGATTGTTTACTAATCTGGCTGGTTCAAAGACCTGACCCACTTCTTTCTCAACAGCTGGCATACCTTCAGCTATTAGCAGCCTGTCGGTGTTATCTTGCCCTACCATCTCAGGGCAAATCTCCTGAGGTTCTGAATTCCCTTTAGCGTCTTCCATATTTACACAAAAATACTTTCCCACAATCTTACCGCTACGTAACAATATAAACTATTTTCTTCAGTAGCCTATATACATACAAAATGGTCATGCATTATCTTGCTCTCCACAGGATAATATACAGTTTTTGTTAATCACTTTTTTTTTTCTTACTATTCGTAGAGGTCCCTTCCTGGTCCTTCACGGTCTTCTGGTGCGTTGTTCCCTCGGCGAGTCAGTGTACTGATGTGCCCTGTCCCCTCCAAACACTTTGTATGACGTGTTTGTTCTTCGCTGCAGTCGAGGTGTGTCATTCAGGGTTGAGCTCAATTTCCCAGTCAGCTTGGGCGGTCATTTTGTGGGCGTATGAGCTGGTGGACGTACCTGGCAGGGCTGGGCTGCGCAGTGACGACTGGTCCTCTCTCCGGTGTTGCAGCTGCTAAAGTAAATTCTCGATGCTCCTCGGCTATTGGTGAACTCAGCGACGAGCAATTGAGACATTAATATCTAGCTCTGGTATTTAGCTACGGTGATCTCCAGGGAGTGGTACGGAAATTAACTTAAAATAACGTCGGCACTTTTCGTTCAATCAAGTTTTATTTCTCTTTTACAAGTGTTCCTGAGAATGTTCCTGGCGCGATTGAGTTCCGATAATTTCCCTCGAACAAGGGCCTAACGCGCATGAAGGTAACTAAACTTTACGCGGCGACTAGTGCAATGGTTACATGCAGAATAATTGTAGATGCTTTAAATTTCCACCGTGGCTTCCTTGTTTCCGGCGTCGCATGTTATGTATGTCATTTATTTCAGCTGTGTGAATCACTGTAATAACTTTACTATATGTACAAGGATTCTTGTTTCGAGCATCACAGATTCTATGTGTAGTTACATTCCAACTGCCTCAATCACTATAATAACTCTGCTAATTCGCGCATACTTATTATTTTGGGTTTCGTAGGTTCCCTTTGGGATTACATCTCAACTACCTCAATCACTATAATAATTCGGCTAATTCGTGCATTCACTTGTTTTGAGTGTCGCAGATTTCCCCTTGGAGTTACACCTCAACTGCCTGAAAACTGCGGTGAATACTCTATATTTTTAGCAAATTCTACCCACGTGCAAAACCCTCAACTTGTGATCTCATTGGCCCATTTTTGGCGCCAAAAGTAGTTAGGGGTGCGCTTCTGCCATGACGTGATTAATTGTAATTGGTCAATGCATCTTTCACATGATTCTTGACCTAAATTTCCTCGTGGTTCCCCGGTTTATATGTCGCCTTCACTTTCTCTTACAGAGACGTGACCACACAATAGTGTCTTTCCCCTCTTGCAATATACAAAGAACTAGCATAAACAACTGAATTCGTCGCTTGAGAACTCTCGGGTTGAAGTTAGAAACGCTTTCCAGGAACAATCTCTCTGAACATCCAATATACAATAAATACATTATATCTTACTTACTAATTAACCTAAACAATTTAATCAATTACAAATATTGGTTATGCGCTTATTCACCTGGGTGATAATCCATCTCATGCTTTACCTGCATAGAATCAGTTTAAATGGGCATAAATATTTAAGAGCTCATACTGCAATACTAGTATCATTTCATTGGCAATGCTGTATCTTAGGATGTGCATATTATTGTTGAATAAACAGCCACTCAACAGTTCTCATTTTTTCAATATTAAAAAACTTATAAATAATAATTAATTTATCTCTTGTATGTAACTGTGTACTCTCTCCCTGCTATTTTGTGAACCTGTGAGTCTAAACCATAAGTTCTTGATCAAATCTGAAAGAGACACTAAAGTCAATTTATGTACTTTCTTCCTACAGTTAAGGACACCAAACCTCAATTTAAAGAACTCCACAATTAAGATTTACTTGCCTGTATTTTAAGGGACACTACAGGCTAATACATTAGCTGTATACATCTCATAACATTTTCGCAGATTTTGATTTTCAGTTTAAAATATGGTGTGAAAGTATTCTTGAACAATTTCAATGTTGATATCATTAGGTGTTTTATTATTGTTATGTAACAGTTTTAATTTGAAAAATTAAGTATATTAGGCTCTTTGACATTTAAAGTTGGCATTTTGACTCTAATGATTACTTTTTAAGATCGTTTAGGATTTTTTTCAGTTTTTGTTCTGTCTGTTGTTATTATGTGGCTGGATTGTGGACCTGGTAAGAAATTGGTGCCATTAGGTCAAAACTCAAAATATTGTCACATCTGTATCAAATGTACTATTATCCATCCTGTAGTTGAATTTATCTGATTTGTTTTTTTAATAAACTTTGATGTTCAACTGAAGAATCAGTATGTTCCAGGGATTTTGTTGAGAATAATTGGTTAGAAGATTGCTCTGGTTAGTACTGTCACCAAAAATATGGCTTTTATATGTTATTAATTTACATATCATTAATTTATGTAAATACTTCTTCAGTTCAGCTGGTTATAGGGCAGTAAACATAATTTCTCCCAAAGAAGTGTGATTTCATTCATATTTGCATATTTAGTCTTATTAGGAACTTTTCCATATTCAGATTTAATCACAGATTAATTCATAATTTGCAATAATTTTACAAGATTTCATCAATAAAGATGTATACACAATATACGTATGTTAATACTAAGGAGAGAAACTATTTCTGCACATATACAGGCACATATATCAGTCTGGGAGAGAAATCACAATACAAATTAAGCTGATTATTGTTTACGTCTGCAGTTTTATATTTTTCATTTGAATAGAAGGCACTGATTACAGGGGAAGTCTTATTTGCAAGTCGTTCATATATGTATATATATACAGAGTATACCAGAATTCAACCGCACAAATTGGCAGGATTGTAGAGGGGTCCTAGATAAATAGTTTGAGATAGGAACCTATTTTCTCTTTTGCCAAATGTCAAAGTTAGAACATATTTTCTGGATTGCATATCAGTGGCCATACATTAAAAGGATGTGGACATGTGTGTCCTATTTTCATGCAGAATGTCTCATTTGCATGCCAGTAGTTAAAGGACTGCTGTATTGGTGCACAATCAATTCAATATTTAAAATTATTGGACTTGCAACTTTGGCAAAATTGCATGTTCCTTGAGGATTTATACATCACTGATGACAGTTCTGTTGATGTCAGATTATATCTAGTTAGAGTGCTTATAGAGTGATCCGCTATAACATACTGGTGAGTGAGTTGGTATAGCGCTGATCATCAAATCCCAAGATACAAAGATCTCGCCACTCTCTGAAGTTTCCATTTTTTGGTGTTTAAATCTTATTTTTCTCAAAGAGGTACACAATTTGAGCAGCACTAATATGCTAGTTCATATTTCTGTAGCCAAGATGATAAGCCCTCCAGAAAAATTACTTACAAAAAACTGTGCTTGATATCTATGTAGTGTTTAATATTAAATGCAGTAATTGTTGAGGAACCTGCGTAGATTAATGCAATAAAACGATTAGGTTTATTGAAGTTATTTATGTACTGTGTGCTTTGGAATGTAGTAACTGAACTATGATTTTAGTATTTGAATAAAAAAAAACCTAGGCTATTGCTAGGATTTGAGCAGCGGTACTTTGATTTTTCCATGTGTAGGTATTATGCTGTTTTAACCACTTGAACTAAGACTACTGTGAGAACCATGAATTGCTAAACATGGTTTCTTATTGTAAAGGTGTATACATTATTTTTAAGGAAATAAATTGTTTCAATGAGGTGCAAAATGGAGATCACACAGACTAACATCCTAAGATAATTTAAATGCTGAGCTCTTGTGCTTTTTGCTGCCACATGGTACCATTTCGCATGCCTCATGACTTTTGACAGGATGCCAGGTACATTTCTTCATAGAGGCAATGTTTGCAGGGATGTTGCAGGTGGTCACATAGAACAGTTCCTCTGATGACATTTTATAATTTGTGTTTAAAATATTTTATTATTTCTCAAAGTCTCTTTCTATTTGCCTTTCATGCTGAGGTGAATAGGTAGAATGCACTTTCCTGATTAGTTTATATTTTTTAATTAGGTTTATGTAGGTACTTGTTTTGGGACTCGAGGTGCTGATCACGTCTCACCCTCCAGTACTGCACCCCATGCCTTTGGGCTAAGATGGGGGATGCAGTGGCTGGGTGGTAGGCCAAGGTTCCTTGTGGACTGTCATGCCATGGAGTTACATTACTTGTTTTAGTACAGAAATAGTTGCTCATTTTTATTCATTTGAAGTTCATTTGATTAATGATAATGTTATTTCATAGATTGTGAACTGTGGTTACAGTTGTAATGTGTACATACACAATTTAGAACCCATAGCCCATAGGCTCCCTATCACAAACTGTGTATCTTAGACCCCTCTGCAATCCACAAAGAACACTTCCTACAAATCACACATTTTTGTGAGTTGCAAACTGCCTTCTGGAATCAGGAACAATGCATAAGATACGACATCCACAAAGATATCACCCTGTCTGTGTCCAAGCAACAAAGGATTGTGTTACTATGTCATTCAGCACCTGCATTGTAATACGAGAGACATTCACAGGCATTTCAATATTAGCCAATCTTCCATGTGGAGAATACTACATCGTGCAAAGTTTAACCTTAACCAACAATTACACCAGGATCTACTACATCCTGGGCATGAATGGAGAGTGGTATTCGTTAGGTGGATTATATGACAAACTGAACAAGATCCACATTTTTTGGCAACTCTGTTCTTTACAGATAAAACAGGGTTCCATCACACAGGCCAGGTAAATGATCACAACATACATTACTGGAGCACTTTAAACCCACGTTGGGTTTAAAAGGCAGCCATACAGTTAGATGGGATTTAAATATTTGGTCTGGTATGTTTGGTGATAATTTAGCAGTCCCATATGTTTATGATGGCCAACTCACTGGAAATTACTGTATCATTTCCTACATCGTCAGCTGCCTTCTCTATTGGATGAAGTGCCATTGCAGAACGGACTAACTATGTGGTACCCACATGATGGGGCACCACTGATTTGGCCAGCTTATCTTGATGCCACCTAGATCAGACAACATGGACCAATAAGGTGGCCAGCATGCTACCAGATCTAACCCCATTAGATTTCTCGTTATGGGTTTATCTTGAAGATATTTTGTACCAGAAGCAGCCAGTGACCCTTCAACAGCTTAGGGTACTCATCATCTTAGCTTGCTGTGACATAACACTGGCCATATTGTGCAGGGTTAAGCTGGCAATGACTGAGATCTTGCATCTTGCATCTGCCGGAATGGCAGCCAGTTTGAACACATATTACAACCACATGATGGAAACTGGTAAATTGTAAAGGTATATCTGTGTAATGGTCTGGCATGATGTCATAGTCACTGTTAAATGCACTAGAATGGGAACCAGAAAGCTTCACAACATTTAAGATATGGGCTTATAAATGTTACCTAGTTTGTATGTATGTACTGCCTTTTGTAATCTCTCAGAACAATTTATTGGCTGGAAGCATGTTGGGCCTATAACCCAGAGGTCCGTGGATTGAAACCATGCTCTGCTACCATGTAATGGACCACCACTGTAGCAGAAGCCTCAAGCAAAGAAGTGAAGGAATTCCAAAGAAACTTCGCTTCCGAGCACTTCCACAGAACTGCACAAAATTGGTATCTGGGGGTTTGTGAAGGATACCACAGGATATATAAAGCCACAGTGAGCTATATATCCCTGGAAGAAAGGATCTACCTTTTATTTGAAAACAAAAATCTAAATTAAAAAAAATCACCAAAGTATGTACCAAGAATTTTTTTATAATTCTAGCATTTAATTACACAAACACAGGGATGCTATTACATCCCTGTATTTGTGAGGAGAGAAAACAAAACACACCAATAACATCGTAAAAGAAAAGTATTTCTTAAGCCCCTGCTCAGTCGCAAAGCAATCCGAGAAACAGAATGCAATAATGATAATGTTCTATATATAAATTTGAAATACCAGCAGACTTACATTGATCAAGGTGATGATAAAATTAACAAAACTGTAGGAAAGAAAAAAATAACTTGGTGAAATACCAACCACCTTTTCACAAAAGAATTTAACTAGCCAAAAATAAAAAAAAAAAATGAACTACTCCATTTTATATACAGAGCAACACATAATAAGATTCAGCTGAAATATACATGGCTTGGCTAGTATGTAAGGGGAGGCGATAATTCTATTAAAAGAAAAAAGAAAAAGAATCTGTCATCAAATTACCCCATAAGAGAAACAATTATAACTTGCCACAGGCAATTGTAACATAAACTATGTATAGTACTTGAAATTTAAACACTCTGAGAAAGATACCATCCTGAAAAACTCAGGGGACCTTGGTTCGATTCCCAACCGAGCGCTACCAACCTAAATAATGAGAATGTAATAATTGCGCTCAACTTTATGGAAAAGATTCCCTCCCCTTCCCCCCCCCCCCCACTGACTGAGACAAATTCAAAAATATTTTAATGAAAAATAACCCAATGTGCCACAAGTTCCACTACCAAACACAAATTCATATAGCAACACTTGTGACAGTGAAATATTTACTGAACTTCACCTTAAAAAACTGAAATAGCATTTTATTTATGGATGGTCTTTAACTGCTGTGGTTCGCAGCATCCAATTCAATAGTGGGAATGAAAGATTGCTTAATTTTGCTCAGGGGCCTCTCTATCAGGCTTGAGATTCTTTTACATGCCGTAAATCTATGACACGGAACCCACAGCTTTACTTCCCTTCCGAAGGAAGCCATGCTAAGGATTTTTAAGTCTGAAAAAATCCATGTCCTCCACTGGGTTTGCTGAACTTCACCTTGCTACACTCAATAACAAAGATCCATTTTCCACATATACATGACAATTAAAGTTCCCCGAGCTGCACTTTGCAACTTGAAATCGCTTAACAATAGCTAATATACCGAAACGTCAAGAATTTCCAAAGGTCATGCCTAATTGAAACCGCATGTTAATAAGACCAGAAAATGAGTATAATTCGTGTGAAGTACTTACTATCTTTCTCACACGACATTAACGTACCATCAAGAACAAGCCATTCACTATTAGAACATTTGTCCCTAAAATATGTATACAAGGTAGTTCACTTGTCCCTTATTCTCTGGTTTTGTGCAACCCACAGTTTACAGTCTAACCTGAAAACATTGTTCCCAAGACCCATCTTCTGCATTCTAAAATTATAGACTTTGGCGCTACAAGTTAGAGCTGAACAGTAGCGTATTTGGTTGAAATACGGTGTTAGCATGAGTTGCAAGATGCTCGATTCAGGTTCAAATCTTACCAAAACGTTCACAATATTTTTTCCCGCTTTCTTTCTTTCTGTTTTGGCACAAAGCTAGATGGGACATCGGAACATTTTTTAACTGGCTTATTTGTTTCTTTTATTGTTCTCTTTATTTATGTTTATTCTAATTTAATGAGTCCAGTTACAGGAAATACAAATGAATATGAACATTCTGAGGCATATCCATTTGATTTCTTCTAAATATGTAGGTATTATCACAATGTTTTAAAACTAACATAGGTATTTCAGATACTACTATAGAACCAGACCCATTTTCATGGTAACTCTAAAATGAAAAATACCTAAGCTGACAATCACAAACTGTGCCAAATACATAAGTATTTACCAATACTTTCAGTTGAAGAGAAAATTAGGTTTAATCTCCATAACTTAACAAACTTCTCAATATCCATTGAAAGTGTTTCCAACAAGAACTCTAGTGATGAAACTTTTTCATTCAGTGCAGCAGCTGTTTGAAATGATGACCTTCGTTGATTCAGAGTTTTGCACGATGTTGCAATGACAACCTGGTAAGTAGTGACATCTGGGATTTGATGAACCTGCAGGCCTCCCTGATTAATTGCTAAAGATGATTAAGTTTATGTGGCTGTTGGCTATACACTGTTTTAAATGACCCCATAGGAAGTAATCAAGTGGTGTAAAATCAGGAGATCTTGCATGCCACGAGACAGTTCCTCATTTACCTATCCATCTTTGAGGATGTGTGCTGTGAAGATGATTTACGATGATCCTGGACTGATGTGGTAGATCACCATCATGCTGAAACCACATTTATAATCTTTCATCATCATGCTGAAACCACATTTATAATCTTTCATTTAATACATACTCCTCAATGGAGGGAGATTGTTTTGCAGGAAGTGAAGGTAGTGTGCTCCCGTAAGGTGACCTTCGAAAAAATGTGGCCCAGTTAGATGATCATCCAAAATGCCATACCATAATCTACCTGTCTTACCCAATGAGTGTTAACGACACTCCAGTAGTGCATGTTGTGGTGATTCACAGTGCCGTCATTATGAAACCGCAATTCATCTGAAAACACAATTTTGGATAAAAAGACTGCATCACGGTTCAAACTGCATAATACCCACTGGCAGAGATTTACTTGAGCTTAAAAGTCCATGGAGTTCCTGGTGTAGCTGCAAGCGGTAAGGGTAAGATGTATTGTTTTGTAGTATTCCCATAACTGATTACTTACTGATGTTCGTGTCCTGTGCCAGTGCCTGCGTGCTAATGTGGGGATTATTTAAGACTGCGTCTAAAGTTATATCTTCATTGTGCGGTTTTAGTGTTTCTGGAAATTGATGTTTATACAGAAGTTTAGCCTGGAATACATGGCGAGTTCAAGCCCGACTAAGTCTGTGTATCTAATGGGCTGTGAGGTACATAGGAGATAACCTTAGCTGTAGGTATGCCTACATATTTACTTTGTGCATTTGTTTCTAATGGATCATGTCTAGACCTAAAGTGTCTTCTGATAGTATTCGCTAACCCACTGAGGGTTCCAGTTGCCAAAATTTTGTGGAGAACATTCTCTAACTACGAAGAACAATCGATAACATGTTAGGTGTTCTAGTATTTTGAAATTGCTTTTATTAACTTTATACGTTTTGAAAATTTCCTTTATTATTTACAGTCTCAGCGAAATTCCTTTTTCAAAATACTTAGAAAAAAAAATCACGAATCGAAGGCTGAAAAACACCTAAAATGAACTATCGTTTGTTCTTCATTCGTATACCTTTTTGTTTACACCTAAAACTATTAGAGTGACAAACACTGAACTAACTTTACTCCTCGATGGATAATACATAACAAAGAAAAAAAAGTGCATGCAGACTGTGGGACTCGAACCACTGACACGCTGGAAGTGATGAGGGAACGTAAAATTAACCAGTTGAGCTATAATCACTGCACCCGTGTTTTCCGTTAAAACTTGTAGGTATAGTTTCATCCATGTCCCCCTCTCTGCTTCTGATCCTTTTATAACTGTTGTGGACCCCTTTTTGTAGATTAAACCATTCATTTAGCCTTCATTCATTATAATTTACCTTGTAAAACGTACGACAGTGATCCTATTGATAAAACATGTACTGTAATAGCAGTTCTTAAGTGCATGTTTTTGGAATGGACGTAGCTATTGCTGCTAAGGTCTATTTTCCGGAAGAGCAGGCTAGATTTGCATGGTCACCAAATGGCCGACAAGCACGGTAATTTTGACCTTATTACTTTCAGAGTATGAAGTGTTGCCTATCTCCAAAAATAATAATGAACAGGTGAACCATTTTGTTTATATATATACAGGGTTACTACAAAAGAAATAGACAACTTCAACTGCCTGTAAAACAAAAACTATTAGAGATAGCAACCTAATTATTTTGGAGGTATGTTGAGAAACTCTCAAAGTTGAACGTGTACGTTCTGCCTACATAAGAAGCCCACAGAAATCGACATCTAGGGCAAGCATGCAATTACAAATTTCACAGCAAACTGTATGGAAAATCTTGTGGAAGTGACTGCACATGATGCCTTACAGATTACAGATGTTGCAGTTTCTGAGTGAAGAAGATAAGGTCATACGGCGTGACTTTTGCATCGACATGTTGCAACATGATGAAGACGATGCTGGTTTTTGTGAGCGCATCATTTCATTTTTGTGGTACCGTGTTCTAAAATGTCGTTGGACAACAGTTGCTGATTGCGTTCTAGCAAATTCCAACATGCAATATGCCTTTTCCACAGGATTTTCCGCCATTTCAGCTTCTGCAACAACAAACAAAACACTACAGCGTTAGCAATAGTAACAAACAAAACTTTGAGAGTTTCTCAACATACCTCCAAAATAATTAGGTTGCTATCTCTAATAGTTTTTGTTTTACAGGCAGTTGAAGTTATCTATTTCTTTTGTAGTAACCCTGTATTTCTAATGTTGAACACAACTGTGAACGGCAAGCATTTTCTGACAACACAATTGATGGTGTATTAACTCTCCAAGCAAAATTCACTGAACTCATTCCTCTTAATACTGTCTCGCGCATTCATGTGTCAGAGTAATTATAACATGCTCACCTATGTCTTGACTACTGAAAATTGATGTCTTACTAAACTACTAAAATTGTGTGCTAACATTTAGATAGGAAAATGCTTCCATTCCAGATTATTTATATATATGTACATACACAAGTGACCATAAACAAAGCACTAAACCAATCTGGACCCCAACATGGAAATTAAAGCATGTAAACTCATCACTATGAAAACTATCAGTCACAATTTGTATGCAAGTATATTAAACTACTAAATCCCTAGAATGGGACAAACTGGGAATCTGCATTTAGGGGAAAAAATGCTTATAAAAACTATAGTAATAGTAATAGCGTAATTCATAAATCCCTAGAATGGGACAAACTGGGAATTTGCATTTAGGGAAGAAAATGCTTATAAAAATTATAGTAATAGCATAATTCATAAAAACTCTATAAAATAAGTAATAACTCTATAAAATGTCCCAATATTGGAAAATGCCAAACACATCTAAAAGCAACACAAGGGATAAAAATCTGGAACTCAGTATACAATACTGTATACTTTTGTGTCTTCACAAAAAAAAAACTGTGCTTATTTAAAAATTATTCTATTTTCGCAATATTATTTATTTATAAAGTACCTACTAAGGCTGATATTCGGTTATACAGTTTTTTGAAAAAGATATGCAATAAACATCACAGATCCAGGTCCGTCCTTTGGAAACTATTTTGTAAAGTAATGAATGCGTCATTCTACTCCTTTTCTTGAAAAAAAATCCATTTTCTTAAATATATGTTTATTAGGTTTTTACTGTGATCATCAGCAGTTAGCTAGATTCAGTTCTTCTAAGGTATTTAAAATGCGGATAATATGACTGCAGTTTTATATAACCCCTTCCCTTCTTTCTATTTCCCAGATCATGACCGCTAATAATCCTACTCCAAGATCCTGATAATGTTTCTGGTGAAGGATTCATTGGAGAATTAAATATGCCGGTTATAGATACCATCGAAACAAAACCGCCTGAAGATGATTTAAACAGCAGTGTCACAGAAGAAGCAAAAGGACTAAATAATGATTGCTTTTCAGAGAATATGCATAATATTGCAAATGTCATAAGTGCAGATATTGATTACCTCACATTAAGTAACAGAAATAATAGTAAGGGAAGCAGGGGCCCTTGAAATTGATTCTACTGTTTCTGCTGCAAGAGAAACCACTGGTGCCATAGAAGATAACATACGTGTGTCTAAACCAAAAAAATGTACTAGAAAACATAACAGAAATCTATTATTATATGGGAAGCAATATCAAGGAGTGAAATGAGTAGATCACAACTACACTGAAGTTGTATGGTCTGAAAGAAAAATACTTCCTCAAACATGTCTGCACAAAGAAAACAAATCAACTCAAAGTTTCAGATGTAAAGAGATCAATGAAACTGCAAGACTAAGGATTCACGAAAAGTTGTGGTCTTTAAATGACTGGAACCAGAAAAAGTCATTTATAAATGGGCTTGTGGCATTTAGACTAATATTAAAAAGAAGAACGGACAGCAGAGATAAAGTTATTAAGCATGAAGGTTATGACTGCTACAATGCGAAGATGGCATAAAGGTTAGAGTATGTAGAAATTTCCTTTTATATAGTATGGCCTAAATAAAGAGGCTTTTGCTGCATGGATTAAGATGTTGAACCATGCTGAAGAAAGAGCTGAAGACACAGTTTCAATGAAAAGGAGTACTGCACAACAAGATGATGGAGCTGCTAAAAAGAAATTGAAATCTGATTTTGTCAAAATATGGCTAAAATTAATTCCAAAGATGCCAAGCAATTACTGTAGAGCATTGAGAACTAGAGTTTATGTTGAGCCTAATTTCCGGTCAATTTGCCATATGCATGAAGTGTACAAATAGTGGTGCATAGAATCTGGTAATGATTTTATAGAAAGAAAAAAAATTCTGTGAAATATTGGATTGTGAAAAAATATCCATGTTTAAGCCGAGGAAAGATCAGGATGCTACATGTACTTCTTACAGAGAAGGCAACATTTCACAAGATGACTACAATTTTCACATTAGCAAGAAAGAAGCAGCATACAGGGCAAAAGACAATGCCATATCATCTGCCCCTAATAGCACATTGGTTGTTACAATGGATATGCAGAGCACTTTGGTTTGACTAAAACTGTTAGTAAGTAAGCAATATTGCAGCCAAAACTTACAGATACATAATTTCACTCTGTATGTTTCAAATAATAGGGATGTGTATCTTTATGTCTGCCAAGAAAGTGAGGGAGGTGTTTCTGCCAATGAGTTCACCTCATGCATAATTGATTTTTTAAAGAAGAATCTGCATTACAATAAGTTCATCCTTATTTCAGATGGATGTCCTTACCAAAATAAAAACAAAGTACTGGCTAGCACCTTATCAGATTTCTCCAAGCAACACAATGTGGAAGTTGAGCAAATAATTCTGGAAAAAGGACATATGATGATGGAAGTGGACAGTTTCCACTCCACTTTGGAGTTGATTACTATGTTGATTACTCATTTTTTAAAAACTTTAAAGCACAATCCAACAACTTCTCCCCAATTAGACCTGGCAGAAGAACTGGAGATCCTACAGTCATCAACATTAGAGGACTGCTTTTTAAGGAAGGCAATGTTTTCTACAAGATTGATCATGACAGTGACTGGCAACCTCTTCCATAATGCCGAAAGGGATTTAATACAGGTGAGTCTCGTTATCTGAACAAAGCGCCTATAAAAATTGAGAAATCAAAGTTCGACTCCTTACAGAATTTGAAACCATTTATACATGAGAACTATCATTGCCTCTGTGATAATTTGAGTCACTAAATTAAGTTCCAAGGACAATTTAATGCTGTGAATGTTAGTCTGAAAATAAATGCACTGTTTGTATCTATAGGTACTGAACTGAAGTTACAAGTGTTCAAAGCATACATAATTCATAATTAATTAACTGGCAACTTAATAAGTAGTTCTACAAAATGTAGGTAATTGTGTGCTGACTCAACAAACACAAGTTTGTAACATTAAAGTGTTAAATGTATAAATATTATATTAATAAAATAAGGTTTTCATGTTTACTTTATGATTTCTGAAAGAGCGTACACAGCTATGTGCTAAAGTAGGTGCAATCCGCTATGTGCGTTTTTCATATAAATCAAACACATTTATAGTGTTTTTATGCATGATTATCAAAGTATGAAATAAAAGCATTATTGTTGAATGCATTAACCATTCCATAAAACTCACAGGCGTTCTTACGTCTTCAATTGCTGCTGCAATAATGTTTTTTCTTCTTCCTGTAAAATTGGCAAAATATAACACAGCAGTTTTCACAGGCGCAACAACGATATACATTTATGATGTTCATTAAAGCATATTCTAACAAGTAACAGTTTGTGTTTTAAAGAAATTCACTAATTAAAATTATTAAGTGAAACAGCACTTGCATGCGAAACTATTGGTTCTTGTTAAATTTACTAAATATAAATGTACCTTTATGTGGCAGTATGGTAGTATTTCAACCTTCAGGACTGAAGGCCAATGCTAACACTTCATGTCTAGCGGTGGAAAGCAGTCATTTTGGCCAAAATTGATATGATGTGATGCAGTGGACATTATTTAAGGCAGTGTCTATAAATCCCTGGTACTGCATAACTTTTCAATCTGCTGGCTGAGAAGACTCCTAAGTCTAAAGGTTCACCAATGTGCATGTACAAGCAGACAGGAAACAATCATGACTATGAGCTCTATTGCTTCTTGCGTAACATCTAACATATGCTTCATTTGTCACTATCTTAGGCAACTTCTAATCCCCAGACATCTACACAAAAATAATGTGGAAGCAAGTAACAGCTGGTCATTTGTTAAAACTCTTGACCATGCTTTCTCTCGAGTTTTATTGCTTTATAAACATGTGGATGCAATCAAGCAGAAGTTATTGTAGTGTAAGAAGTGAAGGTTGTATGTTCTTGATGATATTCTTACAGATTATAACATTTTAGAAATGGGTCATCTAATTAGTAGGTCAGATATGTCTTTTTAGCTCAAAAATACAAAGACATGTCATCAACTATTATTTGATGAAAGTCTGCTGAGAACAAGAATGTTACGTTCTGAATGTAATGCCATCCTCAATCCCATTAAGAGATGGAACTGCACTTTTCCCAAGTTTTGCTGCAGGTAGCATAATGTTAAAATAGCACCCTATTCTTATGACTTTTGGTATGAATAATTGATCTCTTGTCTATACATATTCTTCTGTTCATTCATTGCTTTGCTTACAAGCAGTCATATGAGGTAATGGAGTGCTTGATTGTAGATCTATGTGTGAACTCAAAGATGTGATTTGTTCAATTACTAACTTGAAGTAAATAATAATAACAACAAATAATAACAATAAATAATAATAATAAATAATAATCGTAATCGTCATTGTCATCGTCATCATCAATTATCATCATAAGAATATGCAGAGGCTTTGTCCAATGGGAATATTTAGATGCAAACATTTGTATTTGTGGCATAGTGACACTAAAAATCGTTCAGCAGATCCTTTCCAGGAACTTATGAAAGACGTAGTGTACATAGCTAGTCATCGTCATTTAGAGACAGTGTTAATAGTTACAGTTGGTGTAATTTATTGAAAAAAAAAAAAGGCTACTGGCAGTATTGTATTAATAAGATGAGTAGGTACTCTAGTTACACTGCATTCTTCAGTAGGATTGCATGAACAGAAAGTAAATAAATAAAAGAACTATAAACCTTAAGTTATGTTAAAATGTCATGAAATCATAGTTAAAAGTGATTTTAAATACTTTGAAACAATACTCTGTCCACATTAGGCTTATAAAAACATGTATCACAGGTTCGAAAGCAGCATGCATGCACGCACACACTCTCTCTCTCTCTCTCTCTCTCTCTCTCTCTCTCTCTCTCTCTCTCTCTCTCTCTCTCTCTCCCTCTCTCCCTCCCTCTCTCCCTCTCTCCCTCTCTCCCTCTCTCTCTCTGTCTCACAACTACACCAAAATAACTTTAGGGATTGTTGATGTGACTGATATAAGTAATTTGAGATAGGCAATGTATGGTCTGTGGCTATACATAATGTAGTTAAGTGGTATTAAACGTATTGCTTTCAAATGCTGATATCTCAGTGTTAAAGCAAAGTCGGGTGAAAAATTGGCTTAGAATGTCTCTAAATCTGTTCCTTGAGTATAGAAATATCAATTTTCTGCAGCTTACCATCACTGTTCTCAAGATTTAATACCACAAAAATCTCTCAAATATCAAACTAATCACGTGGTAGTGGGATCCTGAACATAGATTAACTGCCTCCTTGCATTATGCAGCCTACTCTGGAGGTAATACTTTAACTACTCTGGTGCCATAGTCTGTAATGCTGAAAACTGATATCCCAAAGGTGATCAATTCAGTTCCCATCAGGTAGTCAAATTTTTTCTTTGTCTTTATATATGTAAATTCCATACAAAGAATTGCCATAATTCATAACTCAGGACATGATTCTGATTGACCAGTGCAACAACACTACTATGATTTCTGTGATTCGGACACTGCAAACAGCTTTTCTGAACTTGCAAGAAATTCTGGATAGAGTACAACAATCGTTTCTTTGCAGCTGTCAAAACTTTGCATTGAAAACAGAGGTCACCATTTCAAGAAGTTCCTACAATACAAACCTTAAGACTTGCATTTAATATTTATAATCTTATTTATTGTTGCTTACCCTTTAAACCACCACCTATTTTGAAATGCAGCATTCGAAAATTATAATATGCAGGTTTCAACCTTTTTGAGAAAGAATTGTAATAAGTTGCACTGATACATTGTACTATGTTGAAATAAAATGCATACATTTAGACAGGCATTAAAAGCTTAGAAAAAACAAAAAAGTGAATGAGACTTGAACTTCATTACCTTTAACTTGAAATCCCACGTCATTACCATTGCATCAGAGGGATTGCTCTGACATATCTCTTCATTTTTGTATGTTGTGCACTCAATGGTACCATCATTGGCCAATGGCATTGTGGCACTTTTGAAACTTATGTGTGTACAAATATAAAGTAAGTGAAGATAATAAATATCCAACTCAGGGTTTTTACAGTTATTTTAAATTATTATTTACAGTATATATATATGAAATCTGCTAAAATGCCTTGGCACAATCTAAAAGTATGGTTTTCAAGGATTTCTTAACAAGTAAGAAAATAGTCATAACTTCTGTATTAATTTAATTTTAAATTTACAACAAGTATCAAACATGAGTTTGAAAAAAACCTGCATAAAGCAGATTTTGGAAAGCTTGAAAATCTCTCCCCTGGAATGAGAATTTTCCAGAACTTCATTTGCATTCTGAATTTCAGCGTCAGTTCACAGAAATTGAGGAAAATGCTGCATTTTAACATTTAAGAATGCCAAACACAACAAACAGATCACCACCATCAAGGAAAATGGCGCAAGTGACCCGAGAGCAGCTAATATTATTAGCTCTCCTAAATTTCCTGGTAGTTGACTAAAGTGAGGACAGAAGGCAGCACAAATCAGACAACTAAACAATAACTGATGCATGACCAAGACCGAATTACAATTGTGGAATTGCTATAAAAGCGTTTGAAATACCTGCCCGAGCTATGCTGCGTGAACATTTTACATGGCCAGGGCTATACTCTGGCATGGGCTTCAGAGTGTTAACTTGTAAAAAAACTACTCATCTGAGATGTGCACACCATACTGTCATGTAACAATGAAAAAGGTTAAAAAGGCTTTTGAATGGGTAGTATCAACTTGAGTATATATTTGAAATGTTGAGAGTATAATTAGGGAGCTGGAGATGCAGAAAAGAGTAAGTGGGTGGATGAACAAGCTTAAATGTTTTGTTTTACTATACATTAAGGTTATTTGACAAGTTTCACATGTTCAGAAACAAGTTTAAGTAAGCTCTTGAAAATGTATATTTTCATAATCACTCTAGTAAAAGAGAACAACTAAGTAAAGTCTAGCTTCTTTAAACACAATAATCAAATTCTCAGATCATCCTCTTGACATGGTTCACAAATGAGAATATCTGTTATGGATTATTTTGGCATGTTCTTTTCACTTAAGATGTTTAGATGTTTTTATAATATAGAAGCTCTTCGTTATGTCACTCTTCTCCAAAATTGTTTTCTAACAGCTTTCTAACATCTTTTTCTTCTTTTCTTCAACTTTTTCTTCTTTCACTGCAACACGTAGTGGCAGCTGATAGTTTTCGAATGTTAATGGTTATCCTCTCGGTTACTGCTCTGTAATCTGTAAGGTTACTTCAGCAGTGTACTTCTGCACAAAGAAGAACTGAAGACAATTCTTTTGCATGATTGCAATATGAAGTGGCATGACTCTGGGATTTTGAAGCAAGTATGAATACTGCTCTTCTAGTGAAACACAGGCAATTAACTTCTAGTGTATTTACTGTACCTACAGTTTCAGAGAGGAAGGAAAAC
Organism: Hymenopus coronatus; assembly: GCA_030762935.1. NCBI lineage: Eukaryota > Metazoa > Arthropoda > Insecta > Mantodea > Hymenopodidae > Hymenopus > Hymenopus coronatus. Next base: position 173,393,916 of record CM060900.1, read on the forward strand.
TTACTTAAAGTACTTACAGCATTGTAAGTTGCCATTGGGGAATGTTGTCTCAAAAATAGTTTGACATCTCCTTGTGGTTTACTGGGAAACTTGTGAGTCAATCGGAGAATTTAATACCATTTCAGCATGTTGACATGTTAGCTCAGTAGTTAGAGCAACCGCCTAAAGACCTGGAGATCCGGGGTTCAAATCCCAGCTATGGTACTGAATTTTTCATAATGACTCTACCTACTTAGAACAAACATCTGGATTTCAATCCCACCATTATAGTCTCTGCAGAAGTAATGCCTAAAGAAGCCATCTTGATTTGTAATTCTGGAATAGACTCATAATAACATCTTCATAATTTGCTAATGTTCAAATCACTAGATAAATATGGTCATCCCTTCAAATGTCCCTTGCAGTAGTGCACTTATTAACAACATTCAGTTTCTCAATAAAGGTCTTAATTGTATCCTTTATAACTTCATCATGTTTATTATGATTATCCTCAGCCTGACTGTCACTGGGTATAAGACCAGTGTCCAAGTGCTGCTTACACACCAGACCCACCCTATTTTTGATACCTGGAGTTCCAAGAAATGTTCCCCCACAGAGCTAATATTTTCCGGACCTTTTCTGGATTATTTGGTTGCCCTCTTCACCAAATATTTAACCAACTATCTTTTATATTACTTGCCATTACTTAGTTATTTTTGGAAGAGTTACAGAGAATGAATACCTCTTGCATCAAGCCAGTAGTGGAATGAAAATTATATCAGATTTTGGAATGATTTCAGTAAGTTAAATTATTATTGCTATAGAAAATGTTGAATTTTGGAAGGTAATGCAGATGCAGACTTATGGAACTATTATACCTAGAAGTATGTCAAGTTCTGGAAATATACTTGCATTTTAAACTTAATTTTATATCAAAAATATCACATTCATGTGAAGTGTTTACCCAAGAAGTATATAAGATAAAATATATATATATATCATATCATTTGGAAAAAATGTCAGATGTCAGCTTCTGGAATTAGACACCACAGATGTTCATCAATAAAAAAGGATTTGTATTTTGACTTGGCATAATTCATTCATCTGTGAAAGCAATTGCTCACACAAATATCTAAAAGCAAACTTAGCCAACAGTTTAGCTGCAAAGAATCTTAATAATGTTTTTTGTTCTCAGAAGGCTTTCAGGTAAAATTGTCATCAACCATTTTTTTTTTAATGCCTGCCCAAAATGAATTTCATCTGCAATTGGGCTTTAGTCTTTTGTATTACTCTGTATGTTTCCCTTTCTTCTGCCATTCATTCTTCAAGTGCTATCACCTTTATGCTAATATTAGCCTAGCATAATCACCCTGTTATTCACTGCAGTGTAATTCAAACTAAGGAGTGCAAATTGAAAATGGGTTATATCACAGTCCTCTGCAAATTTAGTGAATGGTCAGTAAATGAACTAGCGTTAGACACAATGCAGCACAGCAAATGAATTATAAGGCAAGATGCTTGTAATGCTTCTATGAATGTATATGCAGCATTAGTTTTGCTGTTTAACTTCTTGTTCAAAGTGATATGATTTATCCATATTTGGTATTTCCAGCAAAGTATATTTGTATACATCCTTATGTTCAGAGGGTTTGATTTTAAAATCATTAATTCTTTGATAGTTGAGATCTTCTTTCCATGCCATTGCTCTAACCAACTGAGCTATCATGGAAATAGGACAGCACAAATGTAAAATTGTACCAGCATGTTATAGTAACTCAGTTGGTTAAAGCAATGCAAGGAAAACCAAATATTGTGGTTCAAATTCCAAAATTGGCATTAGATTTTTCTGTCTCGTTATATCTTTTGAATTAATTCTTTACTTGCTGTTCAAGTGTCAATTATGTACTTTTTCCTGCCACACTTGAAACATATCTTTGTCAAATTTGTGCATTTCAATCTCATTCTTTGAAAATGAAGTTGCAAAATAATGCAGTGGCATATCTATTTGAAAGGAAACAACGGATACCTTCATTACATAAGTTGGCATTCCTTCACTTAATTTTTTGATAGCATTTTTCAGCTTTAATTCTGTTTCTGGTATATTTTAAACAGTGGTAGCTAGTGGGAGAAAATTCCAAGACGGGCACAGGATTCCAAAATTGATGCAAATAAAATATCTTGTTTACTACTTTATCTGTAAGTGAATTCCATTCTCCTGAAATATATTCTGCAAACATATTAATGTCCTTGGTGCCAAAGTCTGGAGTCACATTGATTAGCTTCAGAGAAGTTGACAACATTGCTAAAGTATTGAGTCCTACCAGGCCCATAATGTTGAGTACAAATGTTTTCACTCTCAGCTGTGGTCATATGAATTGTTGTCATAGTAATCTTCAAAAGCTTCTGTTTAATGAAACATATACTGAATTGTTTTCAATAAGGAACTACAAAAATGAAGCATCACCCAATCCTTTTCTATCATTCCTTGAATAAATTATTTGTAACTGTGTTTTAAGTCTGCACTTTTCTGAGTTCCCGAAACTTGTGGTTGTTCCTTCTAAAACATATTAATTAATAATTTTAATATGACATATTAATATTATTTTTTAACTAACTTCTTTTCATCAGAAGTAATTGCTATATTACTATAATGTGGTTTAAGAGACCATTACTTGCTTTTCAGTCATCTGATGTTATTGTTCATATAAACTGGAAATTCAGTTGATAAAATCATTAGCAGAGGTAGACTCAATTACGATAGGTATAAATCTGTGGTTGGCTCCACAGATTTCTGAACATTGTCCATAAAATACTGCAGGGCGATTAAATCAGAAAGTTGCTTGAAATCATTTGCTTAATTTCTCAAAATTTTCAGGCATACAGCACAATGTTGCCATGAGTTGTTTGGTAAAAGCTAATCTTGTCTTTACAAAACTTTTATTACGTTATAAATTTCAGTGGCACTTATGCATTGTTTTCCAAGCATCTACAAAGCCAGCTACATTTATGGTGCATAAAATGACTGAATTTTCTATTATACTTTCTCTGTTTTGTGTGATACATAGATACTTTCAATTGAGATGAAGCCTTTGATCAACTTTTTAACTTCTAGCCTGTCCTGAAATCTTAAGCTGTTTACCAATTATATTCCTAACTTTATTCATTTTCACTTATGGCACAACCTGGCACTGCACAGCATACACAATTGGTTACATGCAAAATAATAAATCCATAAATCACAAAGAAATTGTTTGCATTGCCTGATAACAGGATTAATAATATAACTTTGTTTTATGTTGAATTCAGTTGAACATAAATTAAAATCCATAGTCAATGTCTGGTTGACAGTGGAGGAAACTAGTCTCTGAAACATGTTCTGGGAAATTTAAATGTTAGTGTTGTTTAGTGTCAGTAATCAACTCAGTGTGTACTTCTAATTCGATCTCAACAACACTGTCATCAGCTGTCAAAATATTAAGTATCCATGTATCTGTTTACCACATAATTAAAATTCTTTTAAGTCCCTATGTAGCTAATGGGAATCGTTTAACTTACTTCAGTTTCTGTAACTCAACTTACATTCATTGATATTCATACCTGCATCATTTAAGTTAAATTATACAAATGAATGATGAAAGTTTTCCAATGCAATAATTGTAGCTTTTGTGTGATAGTGGTTCTTGTGTAAGCATGGACACAAGCTCATTGCACCCAATTCTAGGTATACTTGGACAATGTTTGCCACCTTTTGGCGGGGTTAACATGCAAGGAATTAACACACAGCATGGGTGCAAAGGTCCTGCATCCTGAGACAAACAGAAAATCATATTGTGTAATGGATAAACAGGAAACAAAGCCTTGTTCATATTCATTTATTGCAACCATATTATCATATTTACATGAGCGGTATTATCAAATATGTTACAAATAAACAAAGATAAGAGTAAAAAATTAAAATATTTACAAGATATACAAAAATGAAACATATCAATGAAAAACATTGTCAGTATTATATACACTCTTACTCTTATCATTGTTTACAATTATTGCTTCCATATTTATACATGTTACTAGTTTTATCAGTCAAATATTACTCTACTGAATTGTAACATTTTTTGTCTCAAGTACATCTATAGGCTATTTTAAAATTTTCTTAGGAAAGTAATGTATTTTATTTCAGTAGGAAATTTACTGTAAATATGGATGTCATTGTATTTGAAACTGTGTCTGTACATCTTCTTCTTATTTTTTTTTTATGGTAACCAACATCCAGGTTGAACTTTTTTGTAGTATTATGGTAATGTGTATGCACAGCTTATATCAAATTTATCTAAATTAGTTCACACTGCCTGAACAATTACACATGCACACACAGAGGACAGGGTCATAATTCCTTACTGTTTTAACCATTCTTTACAACTCTCCATTTTCTTCAGGTCATCGTAATTCTTAATACCCTTTTTTGCATTTTGAATACTCTGGTTGTACCACTACTTCTAATTCCCCATACTATTATCCCATATGTTTGTATAGTATATTATTGTAAATATTTTATTGTGAATTTATTATTGTAATTATTATTATTATTGTTATTATTATTATTATCATCATCATCATCATCCACTTTTTAGATGTACCAAGAACTTACAAAGAACTTTCAAAATGAAATACACTTCACGAAATTGATTTATTGCTAAGTTATGGTGGTTAATTGTTGAGTTTTTTTTTCCCTTTTTTTTTTTTTATGTGGACCTCCACTGATTTTAAAGTACAAATGTTTAGTTGAAAAGTTTGAAAGCAATGTCCAATAGCAGAGAATGCCTATTTATTACTATGGTGACTGTATTCAATGAAGTAACAGGTGCATAACAGCAGAGTGTATATTCACAAACATTTTTGTTTTCAAATACCAGTATGTATTTTGGTTACTATTTCAGAGAGTTTTGCTGTCGTATTTATAATTATAGTAGCAATTTATTCTAAACCAGTATTGAGTTCAAGAGCATGACATAAAAAGAAATAATTTGTGGCTATTATTTCATTTCTGAGACAACATTTTGATTTACTTCACAGAAGATGATGAGCTGCGTCTGACGTTTCCTGTGCGTGATGGTATTATTTTACCACCATTTCGACTGGAACATAATTTGGCAGTAAGCAACCATGTCTTCCAACTTAAACCTACAGTACACCAAACTTTAATGTGGAGGTAAGCTTAATGCACATTATGTGCAAATGAAGAACTGAATAACCATTTCTCCTAAATAACAATATTTGAACTTTGCCTTTTGCAGATCTGACTTAGAACTCCAATTGAAGTGTTTTCACCATGAGGACAGACAAATGAACACAAACTGGCCTGCAAGTGTGCAAGTGTCAGTAAATGCTACCCCACTTAGCATTGATCGTGGTGAAAACAAGACTTCGCATAAACCCCTTTATTTAAAAGAAGTATGTCAGCCAGGACGAAATACAATTCAGATCACAGTATCTGCTTGTTGTTGTGTAAGTACATAAATGCAGTATTATACATTTACACAATGAGTAAAATCAGGGTGAAATTCAGAGTACTTAATACTCACTGCTTTAGTTGATTTAGTATGAAGTATTTTAATACTGCCTAAGTTAATTAATTTAATATGCCGAGAGCCTATCTCTGTTCCAACACCTGACAGCAGTCAATGTATTTTATGTGTCTAATAATTGTTCCCCTAACTGCACCAGGTGTGGTTATGCACATCAAGTTAAATATAGTTCTTAAACTTTTTTTTTATCCAAAAATGTTTATTGGAAATAAACAGAGGGAAGTAGCTCATAAAAGACACTCTTGATAGCATCACTCGCTTATTTACTAAACAGAACAGCATTATGAACATGAGCTTACATCATCAGCAGCCTGTATACTGCTGAATCTACTCTTGAGGATTGAATATTTCCAAAAAAAATTGATATCTCTAGAAATTTCAAATGGCTATATTTATTTTAGAGGGTTATGGGGTGGGTTGTATATTGTTCATATTGCTATATTTTGCTCATATTTCACTGATGTAACATTTTTAATGTTTTTTTGACAAAACTGGATATATTTGGATAATTCTAGAAACTCGGAAAAGTGTTAATGCACTCTTATATTCAATCCCTATTTTCAACTCCTAATTTATGGATCAACATTCTTGGGTCTATCTGAAAATTATACTATTGGGCCCCAAAAAATTATAAGCTATCTTACAAATACAAAAACTATCTCTACCATATTTACAACATCTTATATAGATATCTATACTGTTTAAACCATATGGTCAAAATATTGCACAACTGTACAAAAATTGGCAAACCTTGTAGGTTGTGCTACAACTTACAGACCCTATCAAATCCTTATTTTTAATTATATAGTAATCTGACTTTATTTTGAACCCATTATAGATAAAATGTACTAACTAACTCCATGGCACGACAGCTCATGGGGAACCTTGGCCTACCGCCCGGCCGCTGCGTCCCCCATCTCAGTCCACTACAGACGTCATGGATGGGGTGCAGTATTGGAGGGTGAGACGTGGTCAGCGCCTCGAGCCCCTCCCGGCCGGTTAATGCGGTCCTCACGACCTGGAGCCGCTACTTCTCCATCAAGTAGCTCCTCAATTGGCCCCCCAGGGACCTCACGAGGCTGAGTACACCCCGGTCCAGGTCTCCCAGCGGGGGAAAAATCCCCACGCCGGTACTGGGGATCGAACCCAGGTATCCCGCTTGGTAGGTAGCTGCGCTACCAAATAAAATGTACTGCCCAGTATAAAATGTACTGCTCAGTATCAAATGTATTGCTCAGTCAACCAGAGCACAAGTTTGTGCACTTAGAATATAGGACTGAGCAAAAATTGCAGGATACCATACAACAGGTCTGTCCAAACAATGGCTGCTGGGCCATGTCTGGCCTGCCAAGACTGTTTATGTGGCCTGCCTGATCCATTTGAATGGATTTCAATGAGACACAAAAGCGAGCAAGATTACGCAAACATTTTTATCTCATAAGTTCATAATGAATGGTCAAATTGAGGAAAATGTGGCGATTTTGTACACCTTTGTCCAGCCAAGGATGGTGAAAGCAGGCAGTGTATTGTTAACCTGATATATGGTGGACTTTGAGACAGTGATGTGTTTTAACAATTAAAATTTTAGTTGAGTCGATTTTGTAACACTACATCACTTACTTTTTTATTTCGGAAAACATGTTTCAGAAGCCATGTGCTTCCATTGTCAATTCCTTTGGTCGACCAAAGGAATTGACAATGGAAGCACATGGCTTCTGAAACATGTTTTCCGAAATAAAAAAGTAAGTGATGTAGTGTTACAAAATCGACTCAACTAAAATTTTAAGTGTATTGTTAAGTTTACAAGTGACTGTCCCAGGCAAACAGCCAAGGAAATTACTAGCAGATCATTCGTACCTTATGTATTATCTATTCATGCCTATTTCCCCTGCGTTGTAGAGTGCCTGTATTTTCCAGCCCATCGTTCTCAGCGAATTTACTTGTATAGTGTGTTGCAAGAAGTGAAAAATTGTTTCAAAAAAGCACAAAATTGATAGAGAGTACAAGAAATATGAGAGTTGGCTCAGTAATTACTTTGTAAAGCAGCATGTGAACAAGGTGATGTGCGTGATTTGTCAAGATGTAATCACAGTTATGAAGGAATATAAAATAAAAAGACATTACTAAACAAAACATCCAGTGGAGTTTGATAAGTTTAATGGTCATGAGCATATTGTGAGGGCAAAGGAACTTTTTAACTAAATCACTTACTAACAACAATTTCTAATTCAAGGTAGAAATTTGAAACAAAAAAATGTTATGAAAGCAAGTTACAGGTTTCAAAACTTATTGCCAAGCATGCAAAATTGCCTAAGGAGAATTTGTAAAAAAAGTGCTGCTGAAACATTGTGTCCCAGAAAAGCAGATTTGTTCAAATCTTTTCTCTATCAAGAAACACCATAAGCACACATGTTGAAGAACTAGCAGCTAGTATTGGGCATCAGCTGATTGAGAAGGTGAAAATGTTTGCTTTTCTGTTGCATGTGATGAGAACTGATGTGATGGATACTGCACAATTACTGGCTTTTGTTAGGGGCATGGATACAGACTTCACAATTACAGAAGAACTTTCAGGAGTGAGAAGTGTGTATGGAGCCACAAAAGGTAGTGATATACTCGATGAGGTTGTAAAAACTGTGGATAGTATGGAACTTAAACAGGAAAGATTGTGCGTGTAACTACAGATGGTGCACCCAACATGGCAGGAGTTAATCTCAGAATGGCAGAGCTGATAAAGGAAAAAGTCAAGTCTTATGGAGGGCAAGTGAAGAAGTTGCATTCTGTGGTATATCAGAAGGCGCTATATGCAAAGGCATCTAACCTCCATGATATTATGCAGACAGTTTCGAAACTAATTAATTTCATCTGTAGTAGGGTACTAAATCACTGCAGTTTTAAGGCTTTTTTTAACGAAATGAATAGCGAATAAGACAACATAGTTTATCATTCAGAGAAAAAGTGGCTAAATGTTAGCTAGAGTTTTTGCTCTGCAGGAAGAAATTTGCAAATTTCTGGAAGAGAAAGGAAAAATCATGTGAATTGTTAGGTGACCCCGAGTAGTTGTCATGCTTAGCATTTCTGGTTGACATTGACCAGACATTTGAATGACTCAAACCTGACATTACAAGGCAAAGACAACCTTATCAGTGATGCTTAAAGTGCTATTAATTGTTTCAACTGAAATAGAAATTGTTCAAGAGACAAATTTTTTTGAAGAACTGGGCACATTTTCCTACACCTGGTGCCCTTAAAGACCAATATTCAGAGTGTGCTTTGATATTGATTTATTCAGGTAATTCAGGACATCGAAGAAGAATTTGCAAATAGGTTTGCCAATTTTGTAAAAATGGAATCTGAAATTTGTCTGTTTACTTTTGATCTTGATGTTGACAAAACAACAGAGCTGCTACAATTAGAGCTGTTAGACTTGCAGTATGAGGATGCAATGAAAGGAGCCTTTAGCCATAAAGACCTCCCTATTTTCTAACAGATTACTGCCAGAAGAAAAATATCCAGCACGGAAGAAACAACCCTGACATTTAATTTCCATTTTGCCTGAACATATATATGTGAACAAACATTTTCAAAAATGATCCGCCAAAAATCAGCATTAAGATCTAGCTTGAATGATGGGCATCTCCACATCACCAATTTATTAAGCTCAAATCACCAGTTTCACACTTCTCATTAGATGAGTAATTTTAATTGTAGTTTTATATTTGTGGAACAAAGTGCTGCAGAAATGTTCAACACACCATACAGAGTTTCTAAAAGCATTATTTGTAATTTTATACCTATTTTTCTATTTTTACATTCCATAAAATTTTACATTTGTATAAATTTGCTATATGGCCTGTGATCAATCATTTAAGTTACTTAGTGGTCCTAAAGTTTGGACAGCCCTGCCACACAAATTCAAAAAGCTGCCCAAACCCATGCTTTTCATACTACTTGCCTACATACAATTGTTACTATAGGACCAGTCTGGACAAAACTTTGGAGACCTATGCTTCAGGTAAAAGTACAAATTACAGACTACTAATAAAAATCACCCTATATTCAACCCCATACCAATAGAGTACACCAATGCAATGCTGAGTAGAAGCTAAAAGAAGTAAAGGAGATGACTCATCATAAGATCTTTTAGATAATTTACAATAAATTCATAAAAAATGATAAAATTAATTAACTTGATGTTCAAGAGTAAAAAGCTGTCAATGCATTGTCTGGCAGACAGCTGTTCTCTTAAATGAGCTAGAGTGTGTGCCTTAGAATAGAAAAATCATTTCTGAAAAAAAAAAAATTGAAATGTGAATATTACCTCCTATATTGGTTTAATAAAACAGTAGTACTCTTTCATTTTATTTTATTATGACAAAACTGGGGGTTAAGACCCCGTCCTCAAATGAGGACACTGGCTATAGTGATATACAAAATTACACGAATACAATAACATAGTTTTAGGAGTTACAAATAATATAAATATAATTTTACAATAATGTATTGTAAATGTAAATATAAATTTTACATGGATACTAGAACATAGCTTTCTGAGTCACAAATATCACCTAAAACATTATTTTATAGCAATCTAATATAAATGTAAATTTTGCACTATATTTTACTTTGTATGGTATGGTCCAAAATAGATAATACACAGTGTAATACAGTTGAACCTGATTTATGTGTATATCAAGGGAATGAGGGAAGATTACTTGCAACTCTGAATTACTTAAAACTGAGATTTTGATGATGTATCATACATATTTAAAAAAAAAAAAAAAAAAGGCAATACAGTGGGCCTACATGAACAAAATTTTACAAACAACAAAGTCATGTACAAAGAAAACATTATTTTGAACTTGGTTCTGCTTTAAAGAAATCAGTTAATTTAGCTTGTTTCACTTTTCTTGCACTAAGTGCATAAACCTCATTTTACAAGCTTGTTAATGAATTTAGAGCCTTTTCACTACCACTTTTAGCACTAATATAATGCCTTCACACATTTATTGCACTTAACACTTCACTCACCTTAGGTATTTCAAAATTTGAGTCATCACCCACATTACTGTCAGTGTCGCTTGAAGCTGGTCCACTTTCTTGATCACCACCATGTTTTTGGCACACTCAGCAATAATCTCCTCATCCTGTAGTTTGTCATTAAAATGCACCAAGGTATGGAAATTTGCACCCTCTGGTAGAGCTAGCTCATTTAAAGGCTCATCACTACCAATATCATCACCATCATCAGAGACAGCCTCTTCCTGTAAGACACCAGATTTAATGAAGCAGTGCTTGATTGTGGAGGATGACACCTGCTTCCAGGCAGTTGAAATAAATTCCATGGCTTGTAGTAAGTTAATGGCAAGATTTTCGTTTCCTGCATTAGTCAGTGTTATTAAATGTTGAACCAGCATTTTCCTATAATGAACTTTGAAATTTGCAATGATGCCCAAATCAAGTGGCTGTAGAGAACTGGTACAGCTAGGAGGGAAAAATTCCACTCAAACATTTTCCAAAATTATTTGAGGTGGATGTGCTGTAGTCGATCCAGAAAAAGAAGGATCTTCTTTTGTTTCTTTTTCATTTTAATGTCCAGTTTCTTTAACCACTGTTCCATTAAAATCATAGTCATCCTAGACTTCCTATTCGATTCATATTCCATAGGTTTTGTTTTCACACTCTTAAAACACCTCGGATTCATGGATTTTCATATTACAAGTGGAGGAAGTTTATCTGATCTGTCTGCAAGAAGAACTGTTATGCAAATTTTACTTTTCTTCCCTCCATGGCATGAGTCACCCTTTTCAGCTAATGTCTTGCTGGGAAAGAGTTTGTAGAATAGGCCAGTCTCATCACAGTTGTAGATGTTTTGAGGCTGATAATCCCTTATAATTCCTAGTGGAACCTTTTTCTTCCAGTGTTGAACCGTGATGTCATCCACAGCATTCAACTTGCCGCAAATTGTTTTCCCTGTGATTCCATAGCAATCTTTAAATCCTTGCAACCATCCTGATGAAACCTTGAAATCAGCCATGATGTTCATTATTTTAGCTAAATCTATCGCTTTTTCTTTCAGCATGTTGCCACTGATTGGTAGAGCTGCAGCCCATTTCTGCTGGAACCATGTGAAAAATGCCACTTCCAAATCAGCATGTCTCCCTTCCTGCCGACGGGTGCGTTTTGTTGATTTGGCACCCAATTTTAAAAATGCATCCAAAATAACATTTTTGTTACTGATGACTGCACATAGCATGGAGTATGCAATTCCTAAGTCTGAAGCAATTTCGGTTTTGGTTTTGTGTGGATTAAGCTCCACCTCTCATATGAATTTCACTTTCTGATCTAGCGTATAACATTTCCTTTTACTATTCTCCATGGCTGAGTAAAAGCAACTGAGAACTGAAAGACAAACTGCTGTTTAACAGTAAGCACCAGATACTGAACATTTTTATCTGTACTTGTCAATTGTTGCTGCATTGTTGTGCTCTATCAGCAAACATATTATTGTCTTTTGTTTCTGAGGCCGAAAGCTGCCTGCTCAGCTTGCGTCTTTGTCAACAGAGATAAGGAAAATACCCACGAGTTTCTTTTAATATAGTGTATGCCATATGCTCATTATAATTATATAAAACTCAGTTGCATTTCAATGAAATTCAATACATAAAACAGCGAACTACGTATAAATAAGGTTCTGTTAACAGGTTTCTAAATTACATTTTGCTGGGACCTATGAAAATTGGCGTATAAATGTGAATTACTTACAACTGGGTTACGTATAAAACAGGTTCAACTGTATTACATTTTTTACAAAATGAAGGTGGTTCTCCTTTGCAGTTTTCCATGTGGCATCTTCTTTGTTTGTCAAGTTTACTTAGGATGTGATTTTTATTGTCATAATGAACATCTGCAATTCTAGCTACTGGTTTTGATCTTCCTTCCTAGCTAGTCTTGGATTTCTTCTTTTGAGGTAATAAATGCAGATTTCTCTCCTATAATCCAGGAATGGCATTTGTATTCTATCCTGAGAATTTACCATCTTATAAATTATCCAGGGATTCACAATGCTCATGTGAGCATTCTTGTAAATAATGACCAATACCATTTCTTTCCTCATATGGAAAGATATTTAGACACTAACCAGTCATGCTTGTCAACTCCCCAAATGTTAGCATTTTAGTTCTTTATTACATGCAGTTATGGAACTAGAATTCTCTTCCCTTCTTTCCTGCTTTAGCAACTTACATTATTTATGGGAACAACATAGTCATAATTGCTGGCCACAGTTACAGCACTGTTATCATTCCATTTCAAAAGCAAAATTTCATTTTTCTTGTCAAAATGGAAATTGTATGTTCCTCTCTCTTCCTTCATTTCTTTGCCACTGAGCAGAGGGCGCCTTCATGTATGGTTTTTCTTATTGTGCCTGTGGCACGAAATCCTATATTCTTCAACTCAACTAAGAGGGGATAACTTCTAAAAAAATCATGAAAATACACAGCATGGTATCAATGGATCAATGACTATGGAAAGGAGGTTTCCAGCTATACTTGTTCCTAGATTTATTTTTTCTTCAGAAGAATCATCTTGTGCTTTACCAGTATACAGATACAAATTATAACAGTACCCTGAAACTCACAAAAAGCCCATAGTTTGAACCCGAACCTTATTGGTGTTCCTTTAAATCCACAGTGTCCTTAATATTGTACAAACATCTCTTATTGCTTCAGTACCTACTACATTTTGGCAGATTAGTGACTGCTGATCTTGAAGCTGTTAGAGGACATATCATCTCATTTGTCAAATCTTTCAGAAACAATTTTCCTTTCTGCTGGAATAGTAAGTTGGATGTTGGGAACAAAATAGCACTTCTGCTCATTGCAGCCCATCATATTCATCCAGAGGGCAAAGGGCCATCTCCTTGTTTGCCCCTTGCAAGTGTAGTATCTTACCCTTTGGACCATTTGGTCAACACCTCCTTATGTTGAATTGTAGTATGTTATAATCTCTGCTTTTTCTTGGGATGATCTTGTGCTACAGTTCTGTCATGATGCATAGTACTAATTGGAATGACAGCCTTATTTTTCTTGGGTACATAGTTCACCATTGTTACATTGTCTTTGAACCAAATACAGAACTGAAAGGCTGGAAGGTTGTGGCTTCATTTCAGTGAGAATATTTGGTTAGCTTTTCTTTATTGTTCTCACTATAGTGATTCTCTTTTCTTCTACTAGTTTCAAACTTGTAAAGTAATTATCCATAGTGATATTTCTTGATGATCCTTCCACACTTTTTACCAACTGCTTTACTAAATTCATTCCTAAATACTTTTGTATAGGCTCATCTGGTTTTCATCCTGTATAAATCATTCCATCTATAGCGTAAGCTGTTTTAGAATCATATGGCCAGAATATTGCCAATCTGTACTTGCCTGTACTTGAATAGTGTGTAAATCCACATATTCCATGAAATGTTACCAACTGTTCATAGATAGTAGATGATTCATCAGGTACCATTCTTTTCCGATAAATGTCAAGAAATATTTCCTAGATACATCACAGAGGTGCTAGCTTATCACCCTCAGAGTGGGCTGCCCTAGTGCATCTATCATCAAAGCTAGTCATTCTTCTAGTATCCTCAAATCTGTTTACAGACATTGTAGCTTTATATATTAGATTGGATTTTTCATCTAAAAATAACTCTCTCATTGGAACGTCCCAGCTCTTATCAACACCAGCAAGGAGTAGTAATCCACAAAATAGTTTCTTCAATTGTGACATATTTCCAAGTTTTTACCTTTTTCTGTGCATATCCGCCTTCCCTCCAGATTTGTGCAGGCAATGATTTTATCTAGTATTTCCTTAGATATGAAATAGTCATATGCATTTTTAGTACTAGTGGTTACAGTACCTGATACTGGTCCTGGTAGGTTCCTTATTATATTATGAGGTAGAACATTAGCAGTTGGAGGAGAATTTTCACTCCATATTGTTCCATTATGGGCAATGTGATTACTAGTAACTTTCTTGAAAAATACTCACATCATTGCCAACATCCTCTTCTAGTCATGCAGTTACTATTCTCTCAAAAGAAGGACTTGAAACACACACACTTTGTTTATCTGATTTACTTTCTGAGGATAAAGCCATTTAGTAATTGTGTGTCACGAACAACAGACTATATTTGGAAGATTGAACTAATGAAAAATGCTCAAATGTCTCAACAATGTACCAATTTTCTTTCAAAATAGCTGTTGTAACAATGGAATCCCAAGAATATGGTGTCTCTAACTGCACTGTTGCCCAACAGTTGCTATAACACATAAATTGAAGCTTAGATGGGCACAGGGCCTTGGAGGTCCCGCTTACACATTCTCGGAGTGTTTATGAAAAACAAAAAAATCATATAATATGAAAAATAAATTAGATATATTGCTCATATCTTAACAGAAGACTCCCAAGGTTTTATTTGAAGATTATATAGAAGCACAGCAACCATGCTTTAAAAGTAGTACCGCAGTCCATGAATTACAGGTAATAGGGCCTCAGAAACGCTGCATATGCATTCTAGGGTTAAATTCATTGATCATTTTTGGATTAGTTCTGTACACTGCAGATGTTGCTGCACCCAAAAAGAAAGAAAATGGTGGGGTCAAATCAGGAGACCAGTGGCCAAAGAGCTTTCTTTCATTATTATACTGCCATCCCCTTCCCCAAAAAATAAAAATTGATTAAAAGTTTCAGCAAGTGGTTTGACATATACACTGTTGCATTGTCCTGTTAAAAGAAATAGTGCTGAATTTCATCTTAATTCAGCTGTGCAATAAAATTCTAAATTATCTTTGAGAAGTATGTGTCAGGATTAACTAAATGTCAAAGAATTGCCCTATTATTCACCCATGGATATGGCAACTTTGACATAGATTTTTCCAAATGCTGTGATGCTCATCTTATTGCATTGGAATTATATGAAGACCTAATATGTGAATTTGGGAATTTACATAACTAGGTAAGTAAACATACTTCATTTGCAGAAAAGTTGAAAGCTAGCACTTCATGTCAATTTATGAATCCTAGGACCATTCAGAATATTGCAATCTCATCTCATATATAATCACTTTTAATTCATGAACTGCGGCAATTTACTAAGGGTACAACTGATGTTCTTTAACAGCTATATGTGTGGTCTACTTGGGATTCTGGTCTCCTGAGCTAATTTGCATGTTGATTTTGGACTACATAGCATCATAGATGAGACCACGATTTTCGTTGCCATAAGCCAATGCATGAACTGAGTCAGTCACCAATATTTATTTATCAAAGGTTGAGCAGTATCCTGATATGCACACTTTAAATTAGGAATAGGTGTACAAAATTTAGTTCTATTTTTTAAATTAAATGAGATTAGCCAAAAATGTGTTCCACCAAAAAATCTCTCACTTCAATACAGATTATGAGTAGTATATTGTAGTGGAGTAAAAAGATTCTGTCTAAAAGCATGAACAGTGCAACGTGCACTGACTACCCCAAAAGATATCACTGCATACTACCCTTCAATTTACCATTAGCTATTGAAGAATGCACCATGACCTCAGTGTGTTTGCCTTCTGCTGACAACTTATGATCTGTAGCAGCGGGCAAGAGCTTGGCTTGTTATGGAGGGAGTTTTCGGCATTCTGTATAAACTTTGTAGTGTCAGAAGCTTTAACCATGTGAAAGAGTACCTACAGTCCATATATGCAGGATGACTTCAGTGACTAACAGCCTTTCTCATAAGGTTAAGGTGTTGTTAAAAATTTGCTTTGAGGCATAAGTGTTGTGTGCCTGAATAAAAAAAAAAAAAAAAAAATTATATATATATATATATATATATATATATATATATATATATATATAATTCTAGCTGTATTATCTGATAGAAGGGTTCTGTAGTGTATAGATGTAAGCTTTTACGAATTACTGATCTTCATCTGTCTACATGATGGTATTTAGTAATGTTTTGTTAATGATGAGCCCTCAGAATTTTTGAGATATTTACATTTTTAACTCTGCTATGGTTAGTAAATGTTACTCAGTATTTTTTAGAACGTAAATTTTGATTTCACATTTGACTGTATTCACATTTTGATTCAGATCTCCAAGATATTCCTCAACTGAATTTGCTGTATTATTAACACTTGAACTCAGTGTGAATAGGTCATAACTCTGAAATGCAATTATTGTAGCATGGATCAACCATGAACTATGAACCCATTTACATTTTGTTTTCACTGGACACATAGGTTCCTTGGTACTGTTTCAGTATAGCTAAGATATGTGCCTCTGGTATTGATAAAATGATGGTTGAATGCAGTTAGTTTAGTATGAGTGATTTATACTGTCTTGTATTTAATCATAA
Organism: Hymenopus coronatus; assembly: GCA_030762935.1. Lineage (NCBI taxonomy): Eukaryota > Metazoa > Arthropoda > Insecta > Mantodea > Hymenopodidae > Hymenopus > Hymenopus coronatus. The sequence continues at coordinate 173,410,877 of CM060900.1, forward strand.
GGTGAATTATGGCTCAACATATGCTTTCTAATGTCCAGTGTCCGCTTAATTATGATCCATATGTCAGCTCAAATTCAATTTGTCTTGTTCAAAAGTGGCTTGATTCCCAATAGGTAAGTTCAAAGCTGTATAACAATCTATAATTTTATAACAAATTTCAAGCCGTGACTAGCAGACAAATAACGTTACTGAAGAAACATTAGACAAAGCTGACCATCATGGAAAATTTCTCAAAAAAATCTTTTAGGTCTCGTTCACAACAAACGCATTTCTTTTGGTTCTGTATAAAAACTTACTAACTTTTTGAAGCTAAAATCATTTAAAATAATTGCTCTTCAGCCAGGTGATGCTGGTGTAGGGACATATTTTATGAGTGGCATCTGAATATACAGTTGCAAAATGGGCCCATATTTAATATTTTACTTGGGTAAGGCCTGATTTCATCTATATGGTTTATTTTACAGCCATTTTATGAGTCAACAGTCAATGTTTCCATGTACATGAATATAAATTCCTTCCCACCCTTCTTTTAGAGAATTAATAAGCAAGGAGTATGATTTGGGTTTCGTTCAACAAAACTATGTCACACACGCACGCACACATGCATGCACACAGGCACACACACAAGGGTGTCCCAGTATTTGATCGCACAGATTGGGGAAATTGTAGAAGGGTTCAAGATAAGTATTTTGAGATAGGTAACCTATGAGCTATTGGTTCTAAATTCTTTGGTATAGCATAAAATGTATTAAGCATAAATGTATTAGCATGGCACTGAATCACAATGGATCGTGGCTTGAACACCCAGATTTCAGAGAGCACAGACATAATGGTATTATTTAATGCTGTGATTAGTGTGTGGGCATTGGGTTAAGATGTTGCGAGAGTTGAGGGTTCAAGCCTCCATATGTACTTTATTTTTATGTTGTCTCCTTTGTTTGCATTTTATAATGAAACATTCACATTTTGCTGTGTTATTCAAAATGGTTTGTTCATACTGAAAATTAAAATAAATTTTAGCATTTAGGTGCAATAGAGAACATTTCAGTAACAATTACATTAAACACCTGAAGGGGCATACTTCTTCATACCCCTCAAAGGAGTTTTTAAAATACAGTGTATCATGCATTGACATATTACAACTGTGATTTTTGCAGTGATACACAAAGTAGTTAAACAGGTCCTTAATCCCTTAGGTTGATACTATTGGTAGCTTATGCATGCACAATGGTACAGCATGGCACTAAAGAGCACAAGAGCTCAGAAGTTCATAGCTTAGATTATCTTAGGATGTCAGTGCGTACGGTTTCTGTTCCGCACCGTCGAAACAACTTGTTTCCTTACACATAATGTGTATACTTTACAATATGAACACAATGTTTAGCAATTCATGGTTCTCATAGTTTTTATGTGTAACCATTGTACAACATTTTCAGAAGCACATCCGCATAGGACCACAATAGCCTAAGTAGTTAGAACAACAAAATTGCAGGACAAAACTGAAGTACTGCTGTTCAAATCCTAGCAATAGCAGAGTGTTTTTTATTCCACTGCTAAAATCATAGTTCAGTTTCTAGGTTTCAAAGCATACATTACATAAATGTTTTCAATAAACCAAATTGTTTTATTACATTAATCTATGCAGGCTAATTGGCACACAATTACTGCATTTAATATTGAATGCTACGTGGATTTCATTCAATCTTTTGGAGGTAATTTGTACTGAAGAATTTATCATACTGTCTTCAAAAATGTAAGCTAAAAGCATCAGTGCTAGTCAAATTGTGTACCTCTTTGAGTTTACCAAGAAAGAAGTAAAAAAATTGGAACCTTCAGAGAGTGGCGCGAACTTGGAATCGGGGGATTCTTTGGCCAGCAGTATACTGACTCACCCACCAGTATGAGCTTGTGGAGCACTGTAGCTAATTGCATATGATGTGAAATCAACTGAAATCAGTGGTGTGCACACCCTCAAAGGACAGGTAATATTGCCAAAATTAGAAGTCCAAAAATGTTGTATTGATTGTGCACCAATACTGCATTCTTTTGACTACTGGCATACCAATGAAGGGTTCCTAATGAAAATGAGACGTCCATGTCCACATTCTTTTAATTTATGGCCACTGATGCATGACCCAAAAAACATGCCATAACTTTGACATTGGGCAAAAGGGGCAATAGGTTCCTAATCCCAAACTGTTTATCTAGGACCACTATACTTGAAAGTGTTCATAAAGGATAGTTACTAGCAGAGGTTTGTGATCTCTCAGTTCCACAACCTAATGTACAGTAACTTTTATCTTATGGGTTTTTATAAAATTTAGTATGTTTGCAGCACAAACCACAAAGATGTATTCTAGTGTTGGTAGGCAAAGCCTTTTAAAACAGTTAAAAATTGTTCCATGATTGCATCAGCATCCTCTATGACAACCATCAGGAGCATCATTTAAGGGGGCAGAGGGGTCATTTGGCCCCTACCCTTAAGTTATGAGAAATCATTTTGCTACTGGCTATTACTGTTCTACCAAAATAAAAGTTGCAAGAACTGTAATTTTAATACAAATATTTTATATTTAGGAATAAAAGATAATTTCCTTTAAGGCTAAATATGTAGTTAAAATTCACATGAAAGTTTGCACAATTGCCTCAGATAATTTTATCCTCCCTCAAGCAGAAACAGAAATGTGCTCCTTATAGCCATAGACAACTATTACAGACTGCTGATTGGAGCCGGATTTTACCTTTTATAGTTGGGTCTTGTTTACAGAGCTGGAATTCCTTGAATTACCAGTTTTCACCAGCAATATTTTGCTACAATTCAGGGCATTTTAGATGCTCTACTGAAATAAACTTAACTTGATTCCATTATTTAATATCTACTTAGTTAAATCAAAATAAAAAGTTGCTCCATACCTCCCAGTCTTTGTTTTTTGAGATTCTTTATGGGTATTTTCTTAATAAATATATACTTTCTTTCCTTTTATAAACCTAGATTTCAAAGTATTTACAAAATTTTATTACTGTCTAACAAAATTACAAGAATGATTTATATACTTTTTTGTTACAGAATTTTGCCTAAATTGTTATGTTTTAGAGGTGCATAATTATTTTAATTATAATGCTAATTATTATATACTACTTGCTGGGAAGCTATACCCCCGCCACTGAATCCTGGCATTTGACAGTTATTTGTTAAGTTGGTACACCCACAAATAACAAACAAAAAGCTTTACCCATTTGACTTTCTGAATCAATCACAAAGCAGCATTCCGGTCGGTCGGTTGGTCGGTCAGAGAACGGAAACGGATCTATGCCAAACCATTGCAATATCTGGCTATTTCCAACCACGTGCTCAGTTTGGGAACTCCTAGCATGCGCGTTGAGATGTTCTGTACAACCTACATATTATTTATTGTTATTTATATATGTTGTTATTGTTAATAGTGTTGTTGGTGTTTGCTTGTACGTGAGGGAACATAACAAGATTTTCAAAATTATAGTGGATAGACGTTTGTGGTAAGGTGTGGCAAGGGTGGACGCAGCTTCATGGAAGAAGAAAGTGAATCATGTGCACAAAATAATATGAAAAGCACAGGAATTAGATGGAATCTTCAGTTAATGTGAGCCACTAATGATATGTCTTGGTGGCGACGACAATGATGATGCTTCCAAGAATGATTATAATGGAGACTTGGATGCGATTGAGCCATTAAAATTCTAAACCAGTGAAAATAACCTTGTTATTCTGTTGTCTGATTGTAACAAGCAATTTTGTGTTCATTTGTTCTATATTGCCGTAAATACATAGTGTATGCTACATACATTATAATATCACTGTTATTTTCATTAATATCAATAATAATGAATTGCTTTCATTATTCATAGGCATTCATTTACTGTGTACACTTTATATTCATCTTTACACATGATAAAGATATTTACAGTCAGCTGTTGTTTACCAGTTACTTTGGCAATGCTGCAAAGTCAGTATAGCCAACCTTAAGCTAAACCAACTGAACTGTCAAGTGCAAGGATTAAGTAGCGGGGGTATATTTATACTACTCTACTTCACAGATGATGTGTTTCAGGTACTTCTCAATGTAATCTATTTCTCAAAGTTATCATTTTGTGGTGACTTTCTGCAATACTTTCGCATATGCTTTATTCAAAGTTACTATGGTGCCCTATTTTTTCACCCTTGTTGACTGTCCTTTGACAATGGATTAAAATTGCATATATATGTTGCTAGCATCTGTCTTTTATTTTAGGTACATTGCTTATTTTCCTAACATATAATTTTGTAAACAATTTTTGAATCATTTGTACTTCTAATCATTCCATTTCTAAAATTTTGTTTTGAAATGTTGTTATTTCTATTTCCACTTTATTTTAAATATTAAAAGTATTTTTGTTTTGCATTCATTTATTATGATCTTTTTCTTTCCTTGAAATGAACTTAGCATTTCCTTTTTCGTTATTTTACTAAATATGGACAATGCAGTTGCTTTTGATTTTTCTTTTGTTGGGCTTTTGGTTCCTCTTGCATGCTTCACATTTTATTTGACCACGCTATATCATTAGCAAATGGGATAATGCCAACATTTCCAAATATTTTTCCATTGTTGTGAATATGCAAGTATGATAGTACCAATATACAACCCTTGGATGTGTTATACCTAATTTTTGCTTGAACTCGTTTCATTATGGTTTTATTTTATGACAAAAAGAAATTCAATACCATATTTACCCCCGCGATTTTTCAGAACTTTAAGGCAAAAAGTAAGGAGGAAAATTATGCAATAATTAAAAGAAGCATAAGCAATTTATGATAAATAGTTGAATATCTTAAAAATGAAACAGAAGTTTATTTCAAAAAGAATTATACCTGAAATACAACTGTTGGTACAATTTCACAGCATTTCTATGGGTGCTAAATTGCTCTTTATTATGCAGCTATATCAGTAGTGTGACCTTGGGTTCACTCCTGCAACACTGTATTTTGGAGCAATGATAGCTTAGTCATGTAGGTATTACATATCTAAACACACCTTAAAGACTTCTGTACCTTGACAGAACTGTGCATCAATCAGAATTTTTTCCAATTCAATGGCAGATTTTACAGACAAACCTCAGGCTTAGCGATGGGAAACCCACTTTTGCTTTTTTAGCTAATCTGTATATGTGACAACTTGAAGTTTGCATAACCTCTAGTTTTCCTAATATGTTCAAAAATGGTTTAGATATGTGGATGATGTTTTAGAGTGGTCCCCAAAAAATTGGCAGATGATTCTCTAAAATTACTAAACCTACAAGACAGGCATACACAGTTCACAATGGAAACAGAAAAAGACCAAATTCTACCATAAGTGGACCTAAAGCTAAAACGGAAAGGACACAATATCACATATGGTATCTACAGGAAGACCACACACACATACAGTTACATAGAATGGGATAGTTTCAACCCGGAACCTCACAAACATGCAATCTTCAACAGCTCTCCAATTAAGACACATAACTTCAGTCAACGGTTTCAACCCAGACATAATTGACAAAAAAATTGAAAAAAATAAGAAGAAATTAACATTACAACAAATCACCACTCTGTCCACACAAAAACAAAAAGTTACATATAAAAAATTCACCCAATAGCAGATAAAAGTTCAAAAATCTTAAAAAATGCAGCATAAATTTAGCTTCAAGTAACCAATTCAACATAAAAAAATGCACTGAAAACAGACATCAAAGACTCCATACCTACAAACCAGAGATCAGGCATCTGCAAAATTGTTTGTAAGGACTGCAAATTGTGTTATATAGGTCAAACAAAAAGAAGACTGGAAACAAGGTTAAAAGAACATTTCAGACACTTCAAACAAAAACAGATGGATAAATCGGCTGTGGTACACCATTTTTGGATATCATATTATGAAGAAGAAAATGACAAAAGTTCCTTAAACCTGTAAAATTTCCGGCAGCATTCTCAGTTTAGGAAAATATTTTCATCACACAACACAAAGACTTGTTCATGAATTTTGAAATATTTTTACATGAATACAAACTTCTACTGAGAACACCATTTGCCTTCACCATAATGGAACACAGAGTACAACTCCCAGCCATCAGTTCAACTGAAGAAGAGGGCAAATGCCCTTGAAACACATATTTTGTCAATTTCATTTTAAGTGAGGTGAGTGTCACTATCCCAACTCATGCTATTTTACTTGAACTATCTCACTTATCTTAAACTTCTGAGTTATTTCATTTATGATTTATACAAGTTGAGGGTGGTGGAGGACAAATTACATATATTGAGTTATAGCACCTGAAAACACTCATCAACAATGAGGAACTTCCCAACAGGTGATTTAGCATGCCTGATAGCTTTGCTCTTCTGGCTAGCAGTACAAACCCTAGTCTGTTGTCACACATCTTTTCTCAGGTTTGTCCAGACAAATTTTGAAGATATAAACTTCACTGAAGTTTACAGCTGGGTGAGCCATGTTGTGATAATCGTGATGGATGCTAAATTGTTGAGGTGCACATGTATGAATGGCTTCAGTTCAGATGTCACACCAAAGTTTTAATCCATCAGGAGTAGTAAACAACTTAAATTTCAATGAGGTGTTGCCACTTGACTTGAGATGGAGCAGAGCTTCCTCTTTTCCTTATGAAATAGCGATCTCATCATAGTCTATAGTTGTTAATTCTTCCAGCCTAGATAAATTAACAGCCACTACATTTTCCATTACAAATATGTGATGCAAATCAAGTCATAAATTGTGAAATGTACTGGAGATGGTGGAGTTACAACAATGAAACATATACATTCTTCTGTTTAAATGCAAAATTTAGTGGAGCATGATCTGTGTAGATAGAAAATGTTCTTCCTTCCAGTAGATGTTTTAATTATACGTCATTGTTAAATATTTACTAAGAAGTTCCAGCATAGTTTGAATGATTCCTCTGAGTGGCAGTAAACCACTTCTAAAAGAAACCAATGAGTTTCCAGTTTCCATCCTGTTTCTGCTGCTGCAGTGAAATTTGAAGTATCCATTAACAATGTATGTTCATGTTCCACATTTGGGAAAGTTAGCTATGCAGCTTAGGGTAAATCTCTAACTTTTTTCAAACTGTGCTGATGCTTCTGAACTTCAGTGGATTTTTCTTGTTCTCTTTCAAGTAGTCATATAAAAGAGCTTGGTTTTTTGCTGCATGATCTACATGATGACGATAGAAATTAAGCATGCCAAGGAATTTTTGCAATTGTTGCACAGTTTCTGAACACAGTGCATTTACAATAGCTGTTGACCACATGCCTCTCACTTCGATCCCAAGTGACCGCATATGAGATTTGAAGTGGACAAAACTGCACAGGGGTGGGTTTTCTCCAGGTTTTCCAGTTTCCCCCACCATCGCATTCCACCAGTGCTCCATCTTCATTCCATTATCACCAATGTCATTGCCTGCAGTGCTACAAGTAGTAAAAGCTGGCATTAAACACTATAAAAAAAAAAGCTGTTGCTCTCTCCAAGTCAGGTCTGCACCATCATGTTTGATGGTGCATCCCAAAAAGCTTAATTTCTGGTTACCAAAAGTAGACTTTCCAAGATTAATCCTCAGACAATACTTATCAAGTTTTTCAAAAAGTATGGTTAAATGTTGCAAGTGTTCTTCTTCCGAACTAGATGCAATCAGAATGCATCTGTGTAGGCAAAACAGAAGTTGAATCCTTACAACACTATATTAATAAACATTTAAAAAGTACTAGGGGCATTTCTTAACCCAAAAGGAATGTAATTAGACTTATACAGGCCAAAGGAATATATGATGACCAATTTTTGTTTATCTTCTTCAGCAAAAGGAACTTCATAGTAAGGAACTTGATGTATAGGATATCTGAAAAGAATTAACTGTCTCTGTTGCTTCAAATCTTTCTATATTGCCCTTCACTTTTAACTGGGTATTATTATTATTATTATTATTATTATTATTATTACTATTATTATTACTATTACTATTATTAGTATTATTAGTATTAAGAAGAACAAGAAGAAGAACAACAACAAGAACAACAAGAAGAACAAGAACAATAACAGTAATAATAATGAGATGATCATGATAATAATAATAATAATAATAATAATAATAATGACAACGATAACAATAACAACAGTAATAATCTCTTGTTTTTGAAATCCCTGCTACAATAAATGTCCATCGAAAACTATGTTTTCACAAGAGGTCAGCACTCAATAATTTTGAACCATAGGTTGGAATCTGAGAATCATCACTGCAGATAGTTTATGTTCAACTACTCTTGTTTTATCACTTTTTGATGCTAGTAGGCCAGAGACATCAGCTCCACAATCTACCAAAAACAACTGCCCTGAGCTGTAGTCTTTAACAAATAGGTGATATTAGTAGCCATCACAAACTTCCATGGCAGAATACTTAGCTGCTATTGGGCTTGCTGCTTCTGCTGTTCCTGATTTTACCATGCAAAATTGAACACATTTTTATGGTTTACAGTCTGCACCTAAAAGAAAATGGTAGTAACAGTATTTTCTGCTCTTATTATATTATACCTTGTTCAACTACTACATCTGCTATGAGAACGATATGTACTCTGATGTTTTGCCTCAGTGATATTCTAATTCTTTAAATTGCACATATAACTCGTGTAACTGGAAGGCATCTATCACAGCTGAAGTCTTCTGAGCTAGAGTTGATTATACTTCACTATTTCCATCATTCGATCATGGGAGCCATTTTCTATACACCTTCATCCAAAAGAGATTCTTTGAATATGGCCTGGAAGGTTAGCCAACCACAAGGTTTTAAGAATCTTTTTAGTCACGTTATTTCCTGTGCAACCTTTCATTTTTAACAGCAGTTGACTTAACTTTAGATTGCCTAGCTCCATTGCCTAGTTCCAAATGACTAGTCATTTTATTTGGCATTCTTCACTCTCTTTGATCACTGCTAAAACTCTTTCTTTTGCTAAGGAATATTTATTAAATTTTGAACTAGCAACCAAATCCCGTATGTTTTCTATGAATCATGGCTCTAGTTGCGCTGATAAATAATTTGGTAGTTTCTGTATTTATGCTGATGTTGTGAAATTATACTTTTGCTTGTCAAAACAGTGGTAATTTCACATTTACTGTATCAATTTCCACTTTATTTGGCATGGAAACATTTTCATTGATGACAATGTAAGGTCACCACTTGTTGGAGGATACTATTCCTTATTGTTTTAGCACTCCTTTTACCTTTATATTATAAAAGGAATTGGTACATTTTTAAGGTAAATTTTATGTAACTCATGGTGAAGTTTTTAAAATGATACACAAAATCAACAAACTTCTTTTGTTTTTAAACACCTGAATAAATTAATAATTAAATGCCCTTCTGATTTGATTGTGTTCCCACAGCTTTACTAGAATATCGGCAGCCACTCCAGTTGCTGTCAGCTGTACACACATTAGAGATTTTAAATGTGCATTTCAATCTTAGAAACACACAACATAATTGACGTAAAATTGAGTTAAAATATATGTAAATTGTTTTATTTACTCACCTATCTAAACAAACACCAAATTAAACGGGAGAAATCCTTGGTAGTCGTGAATCCTTAATAAGTTTTAAGCAGCTTCAGAGAAGCTGTTTCTTATCCTATTCAACACTTGTGGTGGTATAACAACACAGCATTTATTACCAACTGCTTTTTGTTCATTAATCCAACACGCAAACCTTTTATATGCCTTCAGTCTTCAAGTTTCAGGTATGGATATCCTAAGTTAAGTTATACCTCTTTTTAGAATTGAGGACTACTAAACAATAATGCATAAATATACTGTTAGCGCAATATTGTCTTTTTTGAAATCCAGACACACCCTGTTATCTGGTTCTTAGTTCTGTACACTGCTTCAAGAGATCATGAGTTTAAAGAGATCACAGGTGTGTGCTCCACAATTATAGCATGGAACCAAACAGCATTGCATCTGTAGTGTTAGTTTGATAAAGGTGATGTGCTTACAAGTATAAGTGACAGAAATTGTAAATCCCTCCACAAGCAAAAGTGATTCAAATAGTTGCAGTGTTTGGAAAAGAAATATTGAAAAATGTAGGAGAAAACAGTTATATTTCTCTAACAATTGGAAACAAGGAGGAGGAGGAGGAGGACATACAAATAAAATAGTTTTATTTTAAAATTCATCTCATGGGCAGAACAAAAATATGATGACAAGGTTCTGTTCTTGGCTGTGAGGAGGAGGAGGAGGAGGAGGAGGAGGAGGAGGAGGAGGAGGAGGAGGAGGAGGAGGAGGAGGAGGAGAAGGAGATAAAATAGTTTTATTTTAAAATTCATATCATGGGCAGAACAAAAATATGATGACAAGGTTCTTTTCTTGGCTGTCAGAACTTTTAAAAATAGATGTGGAATATATTGTAAGAGGACTTCCTTATGATAGAAACTTGGATAAATATGGCAAGCTATTAAAACAAGTGGAGATCGTAGAAACAATTGAGGAGTATATTAACATTATGAAAGAGAGTAGAAAACATCCATTTTGTACATGTATGTCAGAGAACTTAATCAAAGATTGGTGTACCAACACTAAATCCCATGTTTTTAAGAGTGCCTACTGCTAAAGGGGAGATTATTCCTGTCAAGAAATAAATGACTGAAACCTGAAAGTGTGAACTGGTATGAGAAAGTATTAGCTATTTCCAGTGACATTGAAATTTCTGATTATGAATCTGGTGATAAATAGTAGTAATAATAATGAAAAAATTAAGTTGGTAAATCTTAATGAGTAATTAACTATTTCCAAACATAATTCTGTACTTTAAACTACTTTATTGCACAACCAAATTGATTTATTACTATATACAAAACACAGAATACATCTATATTTTCTGCAATAACAGCAAAGTTGGATAATTATAATTTGGTACATATTTGCAGTTACAGAATACATTTTTTCTCAGACATTTTGTTGGTAATTATGGTGTCATTAGGAAGGAATATGCATTAATCTTGGTTTACTCTTTATTGATTAGTTATTAAAGTTGCAAACTTAACTTCTGTTTCTTCAAAAACATAAATCTACTTATGCTGTTATTACATCTAAGTCCTCAATTGTCAACAATGTATCACTAAGCTGTGTCGGCCGCGCCATGGCTGAGTGGTTAGACCACTTGCCTCTCACCTAGATGGCCGGGGTTCGATCCCCAGCGACCGCATGTGAGATTAGTGGTGGACAAAGCGGCGCTGGGGCGGGATTTCTCCAGGCACTCTGGTTTCCCCTGCCATCGCATTCCACCAGTGCTCCATCATCATTCATGTATCACCAGTGTCACCGCCTGCGGTGCCATAAATAGTTAAAGCGGGCATTAAACACTACCAAAAAAGACCAAAAAAGAACTAAGCTGTGTCATGCTATTTTAGCTACCTCAATATCAGCAGTATGTTTATGAAATGAGAGAACAACAGTTACACAATAGTTACAAATTCCTTTATTCTGTGCATATCTTAGAACATAATATCACATACACTTTTGATATCTGAAGACAAAGGAGTGCTATATCATTTACACCATGAAATACTGTGTTTTTTGCCTAATGCAACAATATGTTTATGGAAAGAGCAGTTTCTAATTACTATTTCAACTTTTTAGAGCTTTTATTGGTTTTAAAGCATTATGATTTTAATTTTCCCTCATTTATTTTAATGTCCCTAGTCACCAGATATCATATCATCATCATTTTACATGCATTTACTGCTGCTTTAGATAGAAGAATAAATGCAACTTCAACTGTTAGCTAGGAAAAGAATCATACAAAGAACGTAATGTATGGTGAATAAGTAAGGTTTGTATAGAAGTATTTATAACTATTCATAATTATTCAACCATACTCACATGATGTTAAAAAGAGCCTCCTTTGCCTGTGTTCATGTAAAACTTACCCAATCAACTTGCATTAAATCTTTCTACTGTTTTCCATGCCAGGTGTTCATTTTTATACAGGAATTTCTGCTCCTGTTATAGCAAGAATGAAGTCATAGTTGATTGATGAGCCTATATCACAGTACATAGACGAGGTCTATATGAAAACCACAGTGAGCACTCTTTATCAAGCAGCAGCAGTGATTATTTGGAGAAGAGAAAGCAATCACAGCAACCTCTACCTAGAAGGAACGGTGATGGTTTGCAGAGCAGAAAGCAAACTAGTCACAGAATAGAGAGTATACAGAAAGGAAACTCCAGGGCGGCTCCTTTGTTGTGCATGAAGCCAAGCTCTGTTTCTTTTTAATAGAGATACATTTTAATTGCTCATTTTGTTATAGGTATAAACGATAGTCAGATGTGTTTGATGACAGCAGCTATGTGTTGCTTTGAAATCCCATTATATTTATATGAACTTGAAAAAATAAAAGAAAAAAACCTGAATGGTAATTTCCACGAAAGAAAATTTGTATGTATTTGAAACATTTTAATCAATAACAGGGGTAGCTTGTAAATGTTTAACTCCATAAAAAATATACATGGCAAATTGTGGGCTTTAACAGAATCTACATTTTCTGTGTAGTAAGATTTTATCTATATCTTCAGTTTTGATTAAAATGTCAATGTTTAGGAAATTTTTATGACAAACAAAATGTATAACTTGTTTGGGGAAGAGAAAGAAATCACAGCAACCTTTATCTAGTAGAAGCAGTGATATATTGTATTGTATTTATTTTCATCCATAGAAACATGATACATATTAAGAAAGCAAACTACAGTGCTGGAGGTGATTGTGCCAACTATAACAACCAGCTTTCCCACCGCAATAATAAATAACATTCAAAGATTGTTCTGCTATTTGTTGATAAGCTGAATATAAACATAACACACCACAGATTAATACACACCTTATGACTGGGTTGAGTGTTATCATCATTTGTATAAAATGGTTTATATTGCTGCTTAGCCAAGATACCTATTCCAAACCATTAAATATGAACACTTGCTGCTAGAGGGACTGTATTCCATTATTCAAATAACCTCATGGAATTACTTTAAGTAAAATCTGCAGCTGCTAGAGAGATAGTATTCAACTCACTTCAGCAGCCTTGGCATTGCATTAAGTTGGATTTCCTTTCCTTAGAGGGACAGTAAATAAATTTGTTTCATCATCAATGACAACATTCCTTACATGGCAAATCATGGGCAAAAATGAACACCCAGTATAGTCAGAAGGAATTTTTGTAATATCCAAAAAATATTTAAGATTATTTTTATTTGTGCTAATTGTGTAGGAAACAATTTTATCATAGTTCTTTTCGGTGAAGCTTCAACTGTGCAGTATTTCATTATATTTATGTTATTGATCAAAGTCATGAAGTCATGAAATGCCTTAAACATGTTATGCTTGTTTGATTTTTCTACCTATGTTTGATGTGACTTTTTACAGTTTTTTTGTTCACAAGAGCCAAATTGCGACTGAAACACAATAATGCAGCTATTTGTAACAATCACAATTTAAGGAGCTGCAGAATATTTGGCTGCACACTAATTTGGCGGCATAGTTACAGTAATCCATAGAGACAGTAGAATTATCACAACTTTTGAGAATGAGCTATATATCTCAAGAAAGGAGGATAAAAGCTACTGTTTCTTTATGAAAGAGCATTATTTTCAAATGCGTATGATTTTACACCAGGCTGCTCCTTTAAATATTTCCAGATTAGCTCTATTAAATAGTTACATTTCTCGTGTACTATTTTAACTGTCTTACTAACCATATGCATAGTAATGTGTTTGGTTGTATTGAACAAATATGAATGTTTGGCCTCCAAATCATGTAACATTAACAAAATGTTTAATACTATTATTGGTAGCTGCTCTTGGAAATTATGTTAAATGATTGGTTCTTTTATAATAGTTTCAGTACTTCAAAATGCACCTCAGCTGGATACAATTTGAAATTATGTTTTTTGACATTCAAGAGCACAGGGAATGTCCCATGCTGCAAAACATTTCTTTCTTCTCTATCTCCTTAATGCTCTATTTAGGTCTGAGCACATAGCAGGCCAGTAGCTTTGAATTTGCTACTATCCACACAGGTAAAAGTCCAACGGAGGTTATTTGCATTCTGTGGTTTGAAATCTAACAAATGTTCCCAAAATGGCATTTATCAATTATTTATTTTCTTCAACCCTATAGCCATCCAAGTTTCAGAATATTACTTTAACATAGTTTAAATGCACATTTTATGTTCCATATGGCATGTACAATAACTGGAAAATACTACACAGCACTAAAGTGAATTATTATTAGGATCTTGGATCCGAGAAGAATGTTGTGAGATCATTCAAATCCTTCTTAAATATACATAGGTAACTAATAAATTTACCAATTCCTTGGTTTCCCATTGAAAACGTATTCAAGCTTAGGACCAGGACAGACTTCAAATGAATTAAAAGAAGTTCATATTTGGCTAGTGAAGAGCACATGTTTTTTGGAATTTATGTAATTTGAAGTTGTTACCAAGATAGACTTGTACAGAAGGTACTTTGGCAGTGCTCTATTACTTTCTCTAGCATATATGTACAATATACTGCTAGAGTTCAAGCTCTGTGTGTTTGCAGTGTGTGGGGGGAGATGGTCAAGTGGAGGGAACTGTTGATGTATGTATTATTGGTAATGCTTGGTCAGCAGAATACTGTTGCTATACGTTGCACTGAGCAGTGGTGGTCTATCACTTCTGAGTATTCTACTGTGTGTGCTCCAAGTGCCAGGGTGCAAAATCTTAAGATGATGTAGCATACTGCATAACTAGAGTAGTAACACATCCAATGCAGTTTGATAGTTGCACTATATTTTATGTATACATTAAATCTCTGATATGCCAAAGTTTCCCACGCACCTGTCTTCCCCTACCCTCTCTAATATCATTCTTACTTAACATAAACTTAGTCATGCTCCTTCCAGCCATATGGAACTTGGACTCTAGCAGTACATACTTAGTAAAGAAGGTATTGTATTGCACCCAAAAATTCACCGCCTGCGGTGCCATAAGTAGTTAAAGCGGGCGTTAAACACTACCAAAAAAAAAAAAAAAAAACCCAAAAATTCAATTCCAAGATTTCAACTAAAATACAGTTTTTGAGATCCTCTGAATCCAAAAAAAAAGCATTTTTAAAAAAAGGTCTGTGTGTGTGTGTCATAACTCAAAAAACAAGAAGTCCATTAAAAACCAAACTTGGTATTTAAGTTTAGTATTTCCAAGGATGTGACATGAAGCACACTTAAAAGCCATTGGTCTTGGATGGGTTTGAACCCGCAACCTTGGGATCAGTAGGCCAGCACCTAACTAACTGGACCACCCTGACTGACTTGATCACTTGATTTGGCACCTCCAGATTTTTTTCTCTGGGGATATCTTAAAGATCGGGTCTATACTAAATGTCTGAGAATGTGAATCAGCTGCAAGAATTCATCCTTACTGAATTTCCTACTGTTGTCCCAGCTATGCTTCATGCTACACATGAATGTGGGGTAAAATGATCAAGATGTTTGCAGCTCAGTGGTGGACATGTAGAACTCAATGCCGATTTGTATTGTGACACCAATGAAAAACTCAGTGGTTTCTAGTATTTACTTTGTAATTTTGTACTTTTAAGATGCCCAATTAAAATATGCTTATTCCTTACTTACAAAACATTTCTCAGTGTAAAATATAATCAAATGCTTAATTTAGAATACTCCCTTCTAAACAATGTTGCTCTTTCTTAATATTTTGTGTATGTATGATTCTGTTATACCTAAGTTTTCTATGTAACCATTTTCATTGAACCCTCTCCAGACTAAACACTTTTAAAACTTTACTAGTGCCCAAGCCACTGTGCTAATATGTAAATATATGTCTTTCATTTCTCAATTTCATTGTCAGAAAGTCTTCCAATAAACAACCAAAAGAAATTATTGTTGCAAACTGTATGGAAAGTTTCATGAATGCAAAGCACAGTACTTAATAAAATACTAAATTACCCTAAAACATTCAACCTAGGCACTTTCTATGTAGTGATATCTATTTTCCTCAACTAACTGGAATTAAGAGCATGACAAACACTGTTAGTTATGCATGACCATCGAAGGAACAATTAAAAATGATCCCAGTACACATTGTGTTAAAAATAAAAAGTTCTTTTTTGGTCAGATGGAGAAGGATCTTGTATCTTTATATGATGGTAAAGATAGTTATAATATCTTGTGATGGAGCCAGTCACTGTATATGAATCAAGAACCATTCAATGAGAAACTAGTATAGGCCTAATATCCTCATCACTGCTTTAAGTTTGTGAGCATTCTACAACATGATCTTTATGATCATCAAACAATCCATTAAGATCCAAACTTCCTTCTAACCATTCAAATAGAGTATCCACATCATTAAAACAGCACCACTGCATAAAACTTGTTTTAAGTCTGGCATTAGTAAACAAAATACTATTTCAAAAAATTTTATTAGGTAACAATCTTAACATTTAAATTAAAACAAATATATGTTGAGCAGCCTTACTTCCAAATTAATCTCATCATCCTCATCCACCACCACCACCCTCACCCCCACCCCCACCCTCACCTAACACCCCCACCCCCACCCTCACCTAACACCACCACCACCACCACCACCACCACCACCACCACCACCACCACCACCACCACCACCACCACCACCACCACCACCACCACCACCACCACCACCGCCACCGCCATCGCCATCGCCATCGTCACCGTCACCGCAACTACCGGATTTTAGAAAATTGTGGCAGTAAAGATCTTATTATGTTACATTATATGTTGTACTACTGGACAAAATAAATTAATTCTCTTTTCTTAGCACATTCTGTTTGCTGCTGTTTATCTAGCTGATGGAGAACTACCTGCTCTGTCATTATAGGCTGGGCTGATTGGAAAATTTCAAGTGCAAATTGAGAAAGCAATTGAATAGTAAATGTACTACATGCTCACACAGTGCATTATTTATTTGTATGCATGGTTAAAAGTGTAAATAGGTACATATATATAACACATGTGAGGCTGTGAGTTAATTTGTACACATTGCATGTGCATATAGCACACTTATTTTGTTACAAACTATGTTTTCTAGTGTTATTATGTTAAATGCTGCAAGTGCTACCAGTTGCATAATAAAATCTTTTGGAAATGCAATGTAAGCTCCTTTTACTTTAAATTCTCTGTTTTGACTTCAATGTTTATTTTACAGTCTCATCTTTTTGTACTGCAATTAGTGCATCGACCAAGTGTACGAAGTGTGTTACAAGGCCTACTCAGGAAACGACTTCTCACTGCAGATCATTGCATCTCGAAAATTAAAAGAAACTTTAGTAATACAGCATCATCTGGTGGTCCACTGGGAACAGACCGGGATGGTGTAGAGCAAACAGCTTTGAAGGTATGTAGTAGAAATTAACTTGTAAAGCCTAAAGATATGTATAAAAGCAAGAACCTGAGGTATTGTTTTACCATTGTGAAAATAAATTGTTTTGCATGTTACAGTATTGTTAATATTTTATTTTAAAAAGTGCTCTACTTTATAGACTATATTCTTTCTTTTAAGAAACCAAGAATATCATGGATATGCCATGTTTATACCATTGTAATTAATATGGAATTATACTATGTGTTCTATTTCTTTCATTGGTGAGAGACAAGAATTTTTGAAAAAGAGATGAATGTGGTTAACCTGAATAAGAGCTATAATGGCTCCAGGATGTACAACCTAGGAAAAATATAGTCTTTGCTTACCACTGTTATAACCTCATTTTATACACTGGAATAATAATATGTGAAATTCCATTCAGCCCTATTATTGTAACATGTAGTTTACTCAGACACCCTTAGTTAATGTGATTAAACATTTCTTATTGTAACCCTCTCTGTATTAGCTTGGTCTACTAACATATAAGAGAGGTTTCTTATATTTGTACTCGTGTAACTAGCCTAGAGTTTGCTCATACCCCTGCATTATGTTAAGGACTGATATGACTAGTGAACGAAACACATATTATATAAGAAAAATAAAGCATGGCAAACAAGCTAGGCATGTATAAAGTAGTTTGTTAAATTTAATCTACAAGTACAAAATGATATTTTTATTACTCTAACCTCTCTCTATTTCTACATCAGAACTTATTAGAACATATGTTGTAGCCTGTTCTCTCCATCATCAACCTAAACCCACTGTTGCACTTCCTCCTGTATATTGTAGAAGGAGTTTTCTGGCTGGATATCTGTAAGATATCATATCATTTTCATATGAGACAAGTTTAATAAAATGGAGAATTCTGCCAGTTTTCTAAGGGCCATTCTCTTTCAACTGATGATCTGTTGACTAGAAATGCTATGCAACTGGTGATTTCTCTGTTTGTGTATATTTTGTGTTTCTCATGTGTTCTATAAACATGTCTATGTTCTTCTATGTCTTTGCTATATATATTTGCTTGCAATCTTTTCATCCAATCCCATAAATACCATAAGTGTTATCTACTGGACTTTTGCTCTTTGTATTGGTCCTGAGTATACTTTTAAGCTATGCTTGTTAGCTGGTTAGGTTTAAAATAAATTCTTAAAATATTTTAGTGAATTTCTGGAAGGCCCACGAGTGGAAAGTGAATTTCTTGAACATTTTGGCTTCCCTTGTGTTGGTTAGTGAGTGATTTCGTTTATTCATTTCTTCCTTTTAAATTTCTTTATCTTCCTGTTCACAATCTCTTTGGTGAAACCATTTCTATGTACCATTTCAGATTGTGTTGCATTCCTTGTACTCTTTTGTACTAATGGGTGAGGCTGTTTATTATTGCACATTTGAGTTCTCTGGGGCATAGCTGTTATTTTTATTGTAGTTATTCACATATGTATCTTTGCTATGGATGCCAAAATTGCTTACTCATGATTTGTATCTAAAGAAAGGGAAGCATGTCATTGTATTCTTGTAAATTTCACTGTTGTATTTGTAAACTCAGTGTTGACAAGTAAAACTTATATTGTGCACTCACAAGGACTCATTTTGTTGAGTTGGTTAACCTGATTCATATTCTGTAGATGAGTAAAGTGTTTTCATGTTTTCAAGTTGCACATATTGTCAAAATATGTTACCTTCACCTTTTGATTGCTATGCATTTAGAACATGTAACCAAATACAATGTATGTTAAAATAATCAAATAAATACAACAGGTTATAGGCCCAGATCGTTCCCAGTGTGAATAAAGTTAAATATACGTGTAACAGAAGCATTGAGTAATATTGTGAGGGAAACAGTTGTCTTGTTCATTATCCTGGTGCAGTTACCTAAGTACTCGTTTTATTTTACTTTGCAAAATAAAGGTTTTGTATCCAAAAGAAAAGGTTTTGTAAAAAATGGTCGCCAATGTTTGTCATATCAAACCTCTAAAGAAGGATAATTATGATACATGGAAGATGCAAGCACAGGCCTTGCTCACCCACATTGGACTTTTTGGTTATGACGACCGAAGAAAAAGCAAAACTGCCAAATGATACCGAATCCGAAGACAAAATGAAATGGGAAACGGGCAATTCAAATGCAAAGTCATAACTAATCCTTATGATTTCACCTCCAGAACTAAAACATTAAGCATTGCTTAACCTCAAAAGATGTATGGGATATGGTGAAGTCAAAGTTCAGTTCCTACTCAAAAGGCTACACTTCTCAAACAATTAATTATACAAAAAATGCCTATGTATGTGATCATCTCAACAAATTCTTGGACATTTTTGACAAACTAAAAGAAATGGATGTCATAATAAATAAAGACCTGTTGGTCATAATTATGCTGTATTCTCTACCATCTTCATTTGAAAACTTTTGAGTGGTCAGTGAATCAAGGGATGAGCTACCCAGTGTTGAAAACCTAAAAATTAAAATCTTGGAAGAAAATGAGACCAGGAAAAATGACAACACTTCAATTGAAGTTGCACTGTAGGCAGGTAACAACAGATATCAACAGAAAAGTGGTAACAATCAGAAGAAACAACCGTTCTCAAAACAATTTACAAAAGGGAATATCAAGAAGTCTCTATGTGAAATCTGTTCGAAGACAAATCATAGTACACCTGAATGCTGGTCAAAGAAAACGAATGTAAAGAAACCAGAACACATTATCACATCTAAGACAACTGATTTTTAGATTGAAATGTGATGTTACCATAGCCTCATACTTTCTAAAATATTCTGGAACTTCAGATTTAGCTTGCAGGGTAAAGGCAACAGTAAAGTATGTGTAGTCATCAAGAAAGGTGAGTACGTACTGTTTGCCATCATATGACACTGGATTTACTGGGCCACAAAGATCACCAGACATAAGCTCAAGTGGTGTTGTAGCTCTTGGCCTTCTTTGTTGATATGGTGACTTTGTTAGTTTCCTTTAATTTATATTCAGTGATTCCATCCACCAGTGTTTCCAGTTTCTTTAGGCCGCTTTGTGAGATATGTCCCAGTCGCTTGTGCCAGATATTGTCTGCTTGCTTAGGCAGACAAGTGTGGTTAGGTTTCCATACCTCGAGTTGATACATTTTTCCAACTAGACTGCCTTCAGCTGCAATTTGGTTGTTCACTGTGACAAGAACCTTTCCATGCTCAAATATAACCTTACATCCTGCAGCTTCCAGTTTCCTTACTAGTAAGATGTAATACAAGTGATACACTTTTCCTCATTCTTGAGAAGTATAACATACTTGATAGTACTCTTTACCTTGGCCATCATTGTTGTTCCAGATTTTGCTGCCTGCACTATTATTGGATGCATTAAAGTTTCCTTATTTTCCATAAACTCATCAGAGCTTACCAAATGTTTCGAAGTGCCTGAGTCTATATACCACACAAGAAAATGTTCCTCCTTTTGTGTAGCATAGGTCGTAACTGATGATTCTTCTTCACAATTGGCTAGGAAAGTAAAATCTGAAAGACTCATTTCAGGTTTGTCTTGAGTATCTGTAGAATATCCCTGAGCTTTCTTAGGACAGCCCTTTACCCAGTGACCAAGTTGTCCACAGTGATTACACAGGAATTTTGTCACTCTAAAATTATTTTGTTTTGTCAAGTTACTACTTCCTTGAGATCTGTTGAAGTAGGCATATCCTCTTCCTTTACCCCTTCCTTGTGTTCTGTTTCTACTGTTGACCTGACCAGACTGTGATGTAAAAGCCATGGTAGAAACAGTTCCACGATGTTTCATTGTTTTGATTTTGAAGGTCCTGTCAGCATCTTTTTTGCTTCCTCGTCCAATAGATGGCTTTTAACAAATGCAAGAGTTAGGTTATCTGTGGACATAGTCTCAATTGCTGTGGATACACTATTATACTTCAAGGGCAAAGTTATGAGCATATGTACAATCTTTTTAACTTCCCTTAATCTCACTTGCTGTTGATATTGGCTATCTGATTAATAGATAGTTTTTTCCACCACTTCAACTGCTTTATTTTCATTGGATAGTAGGATATCATTTGGTCTATCCTGTTAGCCCCATTTTAGTTCAAATTATATTTGGAATAGCATCCGGCTTTGAACTTAGTTTTATCCCGACCTACAGATTTTACTTTTACTTCTGTTCTTGTCATTTTGTGCACTGTCAACAAACACAGTACCTACATTCCTTTTATCCCTCCATTTTAGGCAAAGTAAAATGACATCTCATAAATGCACATTCCTCTCTTTTCAGCATCTTCAAGGCAACATTCTGTTTGGGAAGCTCTTTTCTCTTTTGTATACATGTACCCATAGCTTTAGTCTTTCTGCTCCACAGGAAATCAAACACAGCTGGGGATTTGTAAAATCTATCCGTAAAAATGGTAGGTCCCTTATCAAAATACTTATTCATCAATCTTTTGAGAACTGCTATAACTGAATTATCCTGTTCTCCTTTACCTGCATAGACTTCAGTACACAAAACATAACCAGTCTTGGAATCACAAAATGTGTAAATTTTTATTCCATATTTTTTTATAAACCCTGAATATCACCCTGCCTCAAAAGCCACATATTCCCTCATCAATAGTTAAATTCTCATATGGATAAAATGACATTGAAAACTGCATTAGAAGATGATCTAGGAATGGTCTAATTATGTGCATTGGATCATGTCCCTGTTTATTTCTGGGAATATAAGTTGAATTATCATTGATATGGAGATTTGAAAAGGATTGCACTGAAACAATTTCTTGACATAACAGATGGAGGAAATGGAGTGGATCTAAACCAGCTGTTGACCAGTAATCCTTCATTTTAGGCTGTTTACCAAAAACATGTGAATAACTATAGCAAAAAAGAGACATTTCATGTAGTTTGACTCCTACCTAGTTTTCCCACATGCTATTCAGTTTCAGATTATTGGTTCTTCTAACCTTGTCATATATAGATTTAGCATACCTTTTTGTCTCTGATTTTATGTGTTTCACCATTGTCTCTGGAAAAAAATATACAAAAAATCTCCATTGGTGTACAGCTGTCATCAATTGGTATAGTTATCCAGCAACTTCTGCAAAGTGTGGTAATAGAGGTTGATTGTCATTGAATGCCAAGCCTAATTCATTATCTGATACACTATTTCTGACAGTACACCTTTTCTTTGTTGGAGGTTCAGGGGATATTGTTGCAGAGGTCCTGGGTTGAACAGGATCCAGGCGGGTGTGTGTGGCATCACATGCTGGAGCTAAATCTGTATTATCATTTCTCCCATCCTTGCCATCAGCATCTAAACACAAATCAACATAAACCTATTTTGATACTGTAGCTTCTGTATGATCAAAAGTATATTATCCATGTCGAAAAAATTGATTTTCAATAACAATAACCATATTATTCACCAGCATTATCTGGAACATATTCCTTGTCTGAAAGCTTGAAAATCTCTCACTCGGAATCAGAATTTTTCAGAACTTCATTTATTGCATCCCAAGTTTCTGCTTCAGTTGACAGAAATTGAAGAAAACGCTGCATTTTAACATTTAAGAACACCAAATTTAACAAACAGATCACTACCTTCAAGGAAAATGGCACGAGTGACCTGAGAGCAGCCAATATTAATAACTCTCCAGTTTCCTAGTATTTGGCTAAAGCGAGGACAGATGGCAGCATGAATCAGACAACTAAATAATAACTGATGCAGGACCTTTGCTGCATAGCCCAAGACTGAGTTACAGTCGTGGAGTTGGATTAAAAGTGTTAGAAAGACCTGCCCAAGCTTTGCTTGGGCATGGGCTGCATGAACATTTCACACAATCTTAGCTATACTTGGGCTTCAATGTGTCAAAAGAACTTATGAGAAAAATAAAATACAAATGAACAGAAAAATCAGCAGTTGTCCATCATTTCTGGTCATAGGATATGAAATCACAGCTAAAGTAAAACTGTTAAAACCAGCATATGAATACACTGAATTGGATGTCTGGGAGAAGATCTACATCATGAAGAAAAAGAACCATACTATTAATTTAAATTTGCCACCATACAGCAGCCTTTGAAAATTCATAGATCCAGCGCTAAATGCCTCCAAAGGTGATGCACCTCCCCCTGCATTGTTGATGCCAATGAAGTGAGAGCATTGTTGATGCCAATGAAGCAAGATTCAGCTGGAGTAAAGGATGGAAAATGGGAACATTAGATAATTACCAAGTGATATTTTAGGTTACAAAAACTGGCTCAAATTCTTTCCATTTAACATTATAGTGCTTTCTGGTTCATATATTCTTCTTTCTATTTATTATCAAGCAAAAATCCCTGTGAGATACATAGTGCCCACTCTTGTACCTAATTGTGTTAGTGGCCCTCTTTTCTATTGATCATGCTTTTCGCAATTAATGTCAAGAAAACAAGAAGTGTTTAATGTGTGTAACCCAAACAACTTGCAGAAAGCCCTGGCAATACTGTTGAATGATAATGAAGACCTTGCTGAAGATGATGACAATGATGCAGTTGTGAACCTACAACAGAAACCTACAAAGATGACACTCATTCCTCTCAGAATAACACAGATGAAGGTATAGACACCACAGATGTTTCTCCTCAGATTACTGGTAAAGTTGAGGTCACTAAATTGGACCTCTGCAGCAGAGAAAAACTAGATCACAGAATTTGCTTACTTATCTGCCTTGAGTTAGGGGTCCAGCTAGAAATGCTAACACACCTACAGATTATTGGACTTGTTTTATTACAGATGACATACAGAAATAATCACATACACCAACTTATTATATTGAGTTTATAAGAAACAATTTCAGCCATCAAACAGGTGTTAATTTGACAACCAAAGAAGAGATGAAAGCATTCATAGGACTTCTATATTTGGCACAGGATTCCTACATGGTAACAGGCTCTTTAGAAGTGCTATGCGGTACAGATGGAGATAGAGTAGAGAGAGAGTCGTAATGAATCTGAAGCACTTCAAGTTTCTGCTTCACTGCCTTAGATTCAATGATAGATCTTCCCGTGAATAAAGAAATAAATTAGATTGTATTGATTTATTGTTTTTTCACACAAGCCATATGTAGGACAGGAGTTGGATAGGTAGAGTTAGACTGAAAAATTCAATGCCATAGCTGGAATTTGAACCACGGATCTCCCAGCCTAGCTGGATGCTCTGCCACTGAGCTATGCTGGCATGTTTCCATGGTAGCTCAATGGTAGTCTCTAGCCCATTGCTCAGTGGTAGAGCAATGGGCTAGAGACCAGGAGATCCATGGTTCAAATCACGGCTATGGCATTGAATTTTTCAGTCTGACTCTACCTATCCAACTCAAAATAATTTGAGATCATCTTGTGGTTTACTGGGAAACGTGCGAGTCAGTTGAGAAATTCAATGTTACCATGGTAGCTCAGTGGAAGAGCAACCGTCTAGAGACCGGGAGATCCGTGGTACAAATCTCTACCTACCCAAATTAGTGTGTTGCAGCAATGAGAGACATTTTCACAGCATTCGAAGGCAACTGCCAGAAATGCAACTCATTGGGAGAAAATGTCACAATGGACAAGATCTATTTGCCCTACACACACTACTTCATCCATGTATTACCAATGCCAGGTGTTTGCCTATCATTTTGTTGTATATGATACTTGGTGAAATAAAATAATTTTTTATCTATGGAATGAAACACTTGGGAAGAGAGGATGAACATAATTATTATCATGTTTATTAAAACACATTACTGAAAAATTTCAAACTAACTGTCTGCAGAGCAGAATATTTAATTGTGTGGTCTGCTTGATGCATATGATAAAGTAATAACTGGCAAATTCTTGCATTTTTCAGAAAACTTGTTACCTCAAGATTTTTTGACAAATTTAATAAAAAAAAAAAAAACTTTTCTGGGGCATGACTTTTTCCCATGTACCAGAGACTTCACGTTAATTGAAAAGCAGAAAAATATTTCTAATGTTCATATTCTTTCTGAATGGAAGTGTGTGAGAGGAGAATATTTTATTTCAAAAGCTTTGATATATTGGAAATGGACAGGAATGGCTTCAAAAGTTTTGCACCCTTGACCAGAGTCAGTGTGAGGAATAAAATCACAGAGGCTATGTGAACAAAATTACTGAAGGTTTTCTATTCAATTTTATTGCAATTTAATATTACATATGATTGAATCCAGTTTGAGTGAAGTTGAGCGACCTTAAACACCATCCAGTTTGAGTAAGCAAATATATATATATACATAAAGTAATAAATTAAAATTAGTATCAATAACAATTACAAAATTGTATTGCTTTTAGTAAATTAGCTGTAAAATTTTTACTTCTTTTACTTGAATACATTGTGATTTTGTATTCTGTGAGTAAATCAAATTATAAATTTACAGATTACAAAGTCACTAAGTAGTGAAGTAAAATAAGTTAAAACATTACAGCTGAAAAAAGCAATACAATTTTGTAGTTTTTATTGATATCACCAATGCATAAAACACAAAATCTAGAAAACTACCAGATAAGGAAATAAAGTGTAGTAATAAAACAATGACTACAAAAATTAATAACTTTCTATTGTAATGTAATTTAATGAAATGTTCTATGTTTTGTTTGAGTTTCTGTTTGTCTTTCACCTCAATGTTCGCACCATTGCTTTACTGCAAACAAGAACCACTTTCTCAAGGGGTGTTAGGAATTCCTCCTTTAGTATTCCAAGGTGACGCTTTTTTGTTATAAGAAGGGTTGGTAGAAATCATGAGTTTGTTGACAGCAAAATTTCTTTCAAGGCAGGCACTCCAGGACATGAACTCATCCTTTCTCATTTACAGCTATGTGTGGTCTGAAATGTGTTGGTCAGTCTTTTCAGCTTTATGAATGTAGCATTTGAAATGTTTTATTTTAATATGTTAGTCGAGCTATGAAGGATTTGAAAATTTTCTTCAAAATAATTTTAAAGGAGGAAGGGGAGGGAAATATATACTGCATTAAAATTAAATAGGGATTTTTAGGCTTAAAGGCCATAAAATAGGTACATTGGGGTAAAATAGGCACTTTTAGGTGCAATTTGTTATGAAACATGAACTTATATAATTACTTTTGTTTATTGCTTCAGGAAAAAAATAGGCATATTACCTAAAATCCGAGGTCTAGTCATTGAACAACTCAGTTTTCCACTTTTACTTGTGAATACAAATTGATTTGGTGCTGGCATGGGATGGAACTTTAGAGTTTCTAATATTAACCATCCTGCTGATGGAAGATGCACTCTTGAGTTGCCAACAGTGCATTCCATGCACATGGAAGTATTTCTAGGATGGACACACTGTGCCCCATTTCTAATGTGTAGAGCAAGATATGCTACCTTTTACTGCTCCTATGGTTCCTGCTGTGGGTACTTTTACTTGACTGCTATTGAAAGCTTACCTTTGCCACAGTGCTCTACCATGTCTTATTTTCCATCTAGGAAAATACTAAGATCTTTAGACTGTTGTTTTTTAAATAAATGCCACACTAAGTCCAATTTTTGTATTCTTGAAAATTCATGACTATAGAAGCTATCATGCAGTATACTACAAACTATGCATCATATTGCTTCCTCTTGTTTTCTTGGGAATTTCTTGCTATATAGATTTCTCCTGTAAAATTTTTCCACTCGGAGAATCTAGCTCTGTCTCATTCAACTTGTTTCAACTACTATAAAGCTGTGGGAAACACAAAACTTTATAAGATATTTACATCTCCAGAAATGTGCATCTGGGGTACGCTGTAAATTTCTCCTCAACATAAACTTCATCATAATTGTTATCCTAGCACCAAACTGACTTTTAGGAACACAATATGCTTCAGTTCAAAACTCCATACCTGAATATTAATTATCTTTCAAATATGGAGAAACAACAGGGCTTTGCATTAGTGGATTACCTCTTCCATCTTCACTTCAGACACTTTTTCTTTGAAACATCTTAAAATAAATAAATATAAATATATATATATATATATATATATATTATAAGGTAACCCATTCACAGCCTTTCTCTCCTTTGCTACTGTCGTACCATCTGCCAGGACTTCGGACTGCCAATTCCTGTTTGAAAATGCATTGTAGCCATTTCTGTGTTTCTGAGTCAGGTGCTCATGCAGTCAATCCTTGTCAAGTGCTTCTGTCACTGCAGTAAACATGGTGCATCACTTAACTGTGAAAGAACATGTGTTTATTTGTAAAGTTTACCTTAAGCATGAATCTCCACACTACGTGAGCAGGGATTTTGCTGAAAAGTTTACAAACTCTGTATCACCTGCAAGAAAATCTATACCTGCAGTCGTCAATAAATTTGAAGCTTCAGGTTCAGTGTTGGACAAGAAATATTACAGGAGGTCAGTGTTAACAGAAAATAAACAGGATGAAATCGGTGCCACTTTGGAGCATTTACCTCGAAAATTGTTGAACAAATTAGCACAGCAAACAGGTGTTTCTCCATCTTCTCCCCGAAATGCTACACATCTGTTCAAACTAAAAACTTATGGCTACAAATGAGTGCAAGCATTAAAAGCAAATGACCCCGGTAAACATACAAATTATTGCAACTGGTTTTTCCAATCTGTAGAAAGTGGTTTCATTGACCCACTGCTTTTGTTTTTCTCTGATGAATCTTGGTTTCACTTAAATGAATACTCACAACAGTCAATACTGGGCTTCATAAAACCTGTGTTATTGGATGAAAGGCCTCACTATGATCAGAAAATTGGAGTCTGGTGTGCAGTAAGTGCTAGAAGAACAATAGACTCCATTTTTTTGATGAAACAATAAATGCAGAGCAATATCAGAGGCTAATTTTCAAACCATATTTTGATTGCTTGACAGAAGAAGAGGAATCATATGGTTAGTTCCAATAAGTTCTGCAATGGCACACATGGCTGCCGAATTGTTAAATACAGTAAGAGAGGTGTTTGATGACAGAATTATTAGTGTTGACTTGTGGCTCCCTTGTTCTCTGGACCTAACGAGCTGTGATTTTTATTTATGGGATTCTTTAAAAGACAAAGTATATTGTTCTAATCCTCATACACTAGAGGAATTTACAGATAATATTGTGCAAGAAATCACAACAATACATGCTGCAGAGCTACAGCAAGTGACTGACAACATTTTTAAGAGATACAATGCTTGTTTATGAGCAGAAGGTCATCACTTCCAGCATCTATTATAAGGTGAGGGTTTTAGTTTGCCTCTGCCTGCATAGTTTCCTGGCAACTCCTGGCTCTCTCATGCATAGTTAGAGAGTTTGCGAGTGGGTTATTATCCTGAATGTATGTATGTGTGTGCGTGTGTGTGGATCACATGGATTGCTAACTGAACTACAAAATACTTAAATTATGGCTGGAGGTACAAAAATATACCTATTACATTGTATTAAACATTATTCATTCAAACAGTTGAGAAGTACAATAGACATTTTAAAGAACAAAGTATTTTTTTCTTTTCCTTTCATTCCTTATCCTTCCTACTTCCCTCCCTTCCTCCTACCCACCATCCTTACTTCCTTTCATCTCCTACTTTTTGTTATTATATGAATAATATATATGAATCAGACATAATCTCTTTAATCACGTCACCTGAAACTACTCTTCAGTAAAATGAATAAGTGTGTTTCTGGCAAGTATGAGGTGTGTCCAGAAAGTAAGTACCATTTTGTTCTGCCACCATTGCAATGCTAATGTCCTAATTCCATGTGCGCTCATTTCTCTGGTTCATTGTCTGTCCACTGACTCCATTATAGCTGGATCATATTGTGTTCACAATTATTAGTTCAAAGATAATTTTTGATCCCATCAACTGTGAAGTATACTCCGTAATATGGCTTTTGAATACAAGGAATGCTAAGCCAGCTAAAATTTACTGTCAGCTTCTAGAAATTTATGGTGAAAATGTAATGATAAATGAATGGTGAGAATATGGGTTAGGCAAGTCAATGATGGATGATCCAATGTTCATGATGGAGCATGGAGTAGGCAACCTTCTACTGTCACTGTTGAACAAAAAATGAGGCAAGTCTTGAAAACAGGTGGTCCACAGTAAGAATGCTTTATGATGTGTTTCACAAATTTCAAAAATTGTTTTACTTGAGAGAGCTATAAAGGCTTAAATTATCACAAACTGTGTTCCCATTGGGTTCCAAACATGCTTACAGATGCCCACAAAATGAAGCAACTGGACAGTGATTTGACATTTCTTATCCAATACAGTGATGAGGGAGATGGATTCTTAAGAAGGATAGTGATCAGTGTTGAAACTTGGGTTTGTCATGTCACTCCAGAATCAAAACAACAGTCGATGGAGTGGGGGCATACAGGATCCCCTAAATGACAAAAATTCAAAACAACATAGTCATCCTGAAAAAATCATACGCACTCTGTTCTGGGACAGATGGGGTATTCTACATGTTGAGTTCCTTCCCAGAGGTGCCACCATCAAAGCAGTATGATACTGGGAAACATTGAGACGTCTTCGGCGCACAGTTCAAAACAAAAGGCGTGGAATGCTCAGTCAAGGCATTGTGTTGCTTTATGACAATGCATGTCCCCATGCAGTTGGTGTCGCACAAAATCTTATTCAACAATTCGGCTGGGAGCAGTTCAATCACCTGTCCTACAGCCCCAATCTTGTACCTTCTGACTACCACTTGTTATTGTACCTGAAGCGTGAGTTCAGAGGAGGGCTCTCTGACAGAAATGACCCTGCAAAAAACAGTTTTCAGCAGTAGCAGTCTTCACAGGAGGCAGTTTTTTTGTCTTTTTTGTTTGAAGAGGGCATACAAAAGTTGATTCCCTGCTTTGAGAAATGCCTGAATAATGGTGGCAACTATTTCAAAATAAGAAATACCCTTTCCTGTACAAATATATGTTCTGAAAACAAATATTTTGTGCCTTTTTCTTTTACAGATTGGTACTTACTTTCCAGACACACCTCATACAGCAAAAATATTACACTTAATCTTGAACAAGACAATGGATGTGCTGCTTGCATATATTAAATTACATAAATCTGATTTGAAGTTATAACTTTGTATGTTGTAGCTTTAATCTTCACTGAAACCTGCTTTATGGCTATAAGTTTCCTTAATTTCTTTGAATATGGAGCTGTTACTCTATTTGCACTCTAAATGCTTGGTGGTTACACATTTCCTGTGTCATTTGTGTTTTGCGCATCTTAAATTTTCTGATAATGGCACATTTTATTACTAATTGGGTCTTTAAATTTTACTGTAAACTAACTTTAATAATATTTACGTACAATACAGCTGAAAAAGAAAACTTATGTTCTAAGGCAATGCTCATATTACTAACTTGTAATTCTGCATGCATCTAAAAACATATCATGGTACAAGTGGTGGATGTGTCTGTCTACTAATTATGGCTTCAAGACAGGGTCTACTGTCTATAGCGTCTGGAGTTTCTGATACATCCTAAACTTAAATTTGATGCTGAAGTTTGGGCTGCCTGTACCAAAATGTAGTGGATTGTGGAGAAAAAAAATATAGAATTTATCCATGGTGTTATGGGAGGCAGAGAAAAAAAAAAATTCTGGTGATGCAACTCCAATATTTTGGGGTGTTAGCTCACTCCATCTGTGCCAAGTAACTATTCAGCATTGCCATCAAATTATGGTGTTAACCATACTATCTCTTCTACTTTTGTAGCTTCCAGTATGGGGGTTAACTATTCGGCAACTCCACCAATTTTGTAGGGTACCCTCAAAAGGGTCACTAACAACAGGTGAGTAGTAAAATCAGTGATAAGATACACGACATACCTGGATGGCCGCACCATTGTCTAGTGGTTAGACCACTCGCCTCTCACCTAGACAGCCCAGGTTCGATTCCAAGTGACTGAATGTAAGATTTGTGGTGGACAAAGCAGCGCAGGGGCAGGTTCTCTCTGGTTTCCCCTGCCATCACATTCCACCGGTGTTCCATATTCATTGCCTGTGGCTCATGGTAGTAAAAGCGGGCATTAAACAAAAAAAAAAAAAAAAAAAATACCGAGATGTGAGATATGAAACTGGGAAATGGGATAGACTATGTCATATTATAAAAAGCAATTAGGCATTAGGCCTTTTATTTGTCATCTTAGTTTGTGGACCCATGAGTCCCAAAGTGCAAGAGTTTAAATAACCAACATGTGCTTACCTTAAAAGAGTTAAAACAGATCTTGAGCATATTTAAAATAAGACTATCAAGATCAAGAGGTATCAAGATCAAAGCTAACATAGACATGCATCTTCAGTGTGGCATCAAGATGTTGAGAATAAGATGGAGTGATCAGGGACATATTTATGGGGGTGGGGGGACGAACAGGACTGGACCCCCCCCCCCCAGAAGGCCTCCCCCAAAAAAACCTATGTACAAGTTCTTTCATTTTTTTTAAACTTAAAAGTGTCACATTCATTGAAATTCTCTGCCATAAACAGCTTTCTGAAACAGAAATAAAGGAATATATTTAACTTATTATAAACAAGATTATGAGAGAAGATTATCTGTGGCCATTGTGCGGGTTAGTCGCTTTTCAACCAGCAAAACTTCGCAACCAGGGACTGCCAACAAGGCGTGAATTCCTACAACCTGTCTGCCTGTGGTTCAGTGCTACTTAAGTATAACGTTAGTGTAATGCGTATCATGGTATATGTTAGCGAATGGCTACTTGTGCCCTTTTCCTCTAGTTCATTGATCACTTGCATTAATTAATTTACCTTTAGTTTGTTCATTTTTCAATGTAAATGACATAGAAAAAAGCATAAGCCTAACGATATTGGTATAAGCCTGCCACTTGTCCCGTAAAATCAGGACAGTCCCTCTGTTTTACTTGTATGTCCCGAATCCCGAAAATTTTTGTTGGGATGCGAGTAGGAACTGTTTTCTTGACACTGCCTTCCTAAATTAAAACCTAACTAAGATTGTTGCCATTTCTTGTTGTGAGAAATGCTGAATCAGTGCTTGTCTCATGTATGTGGTCATTGTTTAGCGCGTTCTATGAACAATAAAGACACAATTTTGCCCAGTGTGAGGTTGGCAGTTGATGTTCTGTTACATTTGTGAGAACTTACGCTATTATGCCTAAACTGAAATGCTCCTTTCTATCCAATTTACAGCCTAGATATCCTTTCCTCGAAGAGACAAAGCTTAATTACAGAGTGCACTGTAAAATTTGGAATCAACATTTTCGGTTGCACATGGTGAGAACTCTGATATTGTAAAGTGTTTCCTTCATTCTAATGCCATGTTAATGCCATATTTAGAAAGTATAGATCGGCTAATAACAACCTTTTCAGACCTGTTGTTAATGGGGAAAAATGGTAGGCTTACACTGGTATCAGACATCAGTATTGTTTATTTCTTTTTTAAAAGGAAAACAACTGGATCAACTTCAGAAAATGAAAAAGTACATTAAAACCGACCAAAACAGTACCAGACAAACAATGCACTGCTGAGTTTTCGGGTAGTAAAGCTTTGGCATCGAAAGTTCATTCCCAGCCAAAACACACATCCCATTTCATCAATCCTCACGACATTGGACAGTTTACCTGTATAGGTAGGGTAAAGAATGATATTTCATTAGTTACTTTAAGATTTGCATAGCTGCTTTGTTTTCTTAAATTATTTTATTGAAAATGAATTTTATTGTTTTTCCGCATGGGTAACGCATGAAAACCGGCCCCATGTACAGACTGCTCGCCAGCCAACTATGTGAATTGTTACCCGCCACGAGCAGATACAACAGCAAATAGGTAAACATGTAATAACTAGATAATAACAAATAAGCTAATGCAAAGGTTTATATTTACAAAACGTAGTCAAAACAGCTTTGCAATAACAGATAACAATTGACGGGCGACAATGAGCAGTCTAGAACTTGGGACAGGTTTTTTAGCGCCATTCTGTAGGACCATATTTACTCGTGTTTATTCAATTTTTTTAATCAATTGACAATTTTTCGTTAAAATTACACACAGTACAACTTATTTAGGCAAATTAAATCCAAGCACCATACATAAATCATACTACAGAATAAGTCTACAAAGCTGATAAAGCAAATCGCATTGTTATTTGAGCTACAGACACTGGAAGATTTTAGTAAGAAAAATAAAAATGAAGTGTTCTTTTGTCAAACATTAAAAAAATTCTTAAGAACCATGTTATAAGTTAAAAATATGGTAAACAACTGATTACATTTAAACTAATAAAGAAATGTGTAGGCTTTGCGGTATATCTGAAGCAGTTGGTATCTGTCCAGTGTCTAGAAACGATTTTTAGAATTGCCCAAAATACGATCTTCTTTCCATGGTTGGTGCTATATCCGCCAAGGAACTAGGAAAGCCAATTTATAACAAGTGCATTATAATAAAAAATTTTCAGCTGATTTTCACAAAATTTTTATGAATAATAATGATTAGTTATTTCCTTGTAGGTACAAGAGAAATAAAGGAGTATATTAAGCTAATGCAATAGTCAAATCTATTAAAAGCTGGCTGCTAAGTAATGACTGTACTGTTTGCATGGTCAGGAGTAAACAAATAAATGAATGACAACTTCCCATTTGAGAAAAACATTATTGGAAAATGTATATCAATAACAAGAAATAACTCTGAAATGTTTAACTCTACAAAAAATATACTTGTCATAAATTCTGTTTTTAATGAGATCTACATTTTTATGTAGTATGAGTTTTTTATCTATATCTTATGGTTTATTGCTTTTACTGAAGTCCTCCAGAATGAGGAGGGCTTCTGAGGCTATTCCTAGAAAACTCAAGATGTACATTTTATTTGCCTCTAAATTTCTTTAATATATGGTGGCATTTAATCCAAACTGTTACAGCCATTTTTCAGAAAGTAAGTTCCAAAAATATTCAACATAAACGAATACTTTGGGATGGATGGGAAATTTTCCTAAAAACCTTCACGTCGCATATTTGAAAGATACTAAACTCAAATACCAAGTTTAGTACTTAACCTACTTTGGTTTATAGTTATGCTGTTCACAGATGCACGCACATGCACACGCGCACATGCACAAGCACACACACACACACACACATACGCGCACACACACACACACCCACACACATACCCACCCACCCACACACCCACCCACACCCACACCCACACACACGTATTCTAGAAATGCTTTTTCTGGGATTTGCATGTCCTCAAAACATGTATTTTTGATCAAATATCACAGTTTAATTTCTGGATGGAATGCAATACCTTTCCTACCTATTATGTACATTGTACGTGATAGAGTAACTAAAAATACAAGCAAATAAAATATGAAGGTGAATAATTAATCAGAAGTAGATATTAATAGTTATAATACAGGAATATAGTTGATTAGATCACAAATGAATCTACTACTGAAACACTTTCATTCCCTTAATTTGTTCTTGGCAATCTGCAATATCATTTAAAATTAAAGCCCAAAAATAAGTTTGTATTCATTATGTGAAACAGAAAGTAAGTTTTATTTATGGAACTCTTTAATGCTAGATTTCTCAGTATCCCAATTAGGCATGAAAGACCACTTAGTTTTTCTCGGAGGTCGCTTTATCAGTTTTGAGGTTTTACGTGCCATAAATCTACAACATGGGACCAACATCCTTACTTCACTTCCAAAGGAAGCTATGCTATAGATCTTTTTGCCCAAAAAATATCCATCGCCTCTGCCAGAATTGAACCTGTGATCTTGGGAACTGGAGGCTAGTGGCAGAAACAGTGACCCATTTTAAATTCCCTGGCATTATTGGTCCCGGCTTCCAAGAGAGTTTATATTGGTACCAGTGTGTAGCGCAGCTGAAAACATTGACAGTAAGTATGGAGCGTTGGTCAAATGAACACTCTGTGTTCGCTGTAGAAACATTTTGACATTCATCAGAATGATCAAGTTCCATCTCGGAGGTCTATTACGAGATGGGTCCAGCAGTTCAGAGCAACAGCATCTGCAACAAACAAAAAGCCGACTGGAAGGCCACATGTGGTTCGTACCCCGGAAAACATTAGAAGAGTAACAGCTGCTTTAGAGTGAAGTACAACGTGATCAGTTCATCGGCATTCGCAAACTCTTAACTTCTCGGACAGAAGTGTATGACACATATTGCATCTGGATATGAAGTTCCATCCCTAAAAGATTCAAGTGGTGCAACAATTATTGCCCAGAGATCTGCAGGCACGTCAAACATTCCGTACACAGCTTCTGGAGATGATAAACACCCAACCCGACTTTCTTAACAATGTAATGATATCTGATGAAGCCCATTTTCACTTATCGGGCTATGTGAACAAACAAAACTTTAGGTACTGGGCAGCTATCAATCCTAATCAGATTCACGAAAGAACACTTCATTGTGCAAACGTTACTATGTGGTGTGGTGTGTGTCTCAATGGCATTATTGGTCCATATTTTTTTGAAAATGACGCAGGTGCCACTGTCACAGTAACATCAGAGCAATATGTTGTTATGTTACAACAGTTCGTAATGCAGGAAATGCGCCGTAAGAATATCCATCTGCAGTGGTGCTTCCAACAGGATTGTGCAACTGCTCATATAGCCATAATATCCATGACAGCCCTACGCAGAATGTTTCCAGAGCATCTGATTTCCCGCTTTGGCAATGTCAACTGGCCACCACATTCACCCGATTTATCGGCTTGTGATTTTTTACTATGGGGATTCCTAAAATCCAAAGTGTATGCTAACAAGCCAACAACTCTTGAAGACTTGAAAAACAACATTCGTGCCGAAATCGAGGCCATAACAGGTGACATTCTTCGTAAGGTTATGGAGAATGTGCATGTTCATGCAGAAGAGTGCATCGCCAACACTGGTGGACACCTGAAGGACATAATTTACAAAAAGTGACATGTGTACTTAATGCTAGGATGTGTTCTTTCGAACACTGTACACTAAGTTTATGTAGACATATTCTTCACTTAAATAACATGTTTAAAATGGGTCACTGTTTCTGCCGCACCTTGTATAATACTGCACTCAAGGAAAAAAATTACCTTTAAATTAGGAACAAACATTACATTCTTCAATGTGATACTTATCCAGTTTGAGTCATTAAAAGCAATTAACCTGATGTCTCCAATTCCATTGTAGTTTTAATTGTTGTTCCATCACCAATTATGACTGATCCTGAGAACTCCTTAAAATTAATGAATAAAGACTTGTCATGACACATTTGCTCACTTACTCCACCATCCAAAAACCATTTGTTTAATTTAATTCTCCATACTGACCAATGCTTTTTCTCAGGTTGGGTTTTGTTTGTAGTCAATGGTTTCCTAACAACAGTCGGTTATCACATGCCCTTGCTTTTTACAAAAATTGCACATAATGTTATTCTTGTTTTTAAAACAGTTTCCCTTTAAATGTCCCACTTTTCTACATAGAAAGCAATTTTATACACACAACTTTTGGAAGCTAATGCACAGCTATCTTCGTCTTCTTCAATCTTCTCAGATTGCATTCTTTCTTCTCCTATAATTAATCTGGATCAAGATATTCATACTGTGATTTTCTGTAGGAACCAATTCCTAAGCTGAAAGAAAGTGTTTATAAACTTTACTGACAATGACATCAAGATTTTTGTTATTAGCTCTGAAATTTCTTTGTCCACTTGTTTTAATTCAATGGAGATTTCTTCTAATTTTGAAACATTGCGGATATGCCTCTACTTTTGTATTTATAATTGAATATTTCTTGCTGAAGCATATACACACTAGCCTCAGATTTAGCTTTCCCCATATCTCATATGCTGATTCACATGTTAACGTTTAGCCCTTAGGCTTTTCATCCAGCCTCACTACAGTGACTTCTTCCACCTAGTTGTCATTTCAGCATTTGCCAAAGTGTTTTGCTTGCTTCTCCTTTGTTCTCAATCAGCTTTACATCATATTTAATATCAAAAGGCTCATTGCTGTTAAGACGATCTTAATCTGATATTCTTATGTTCCAATTTGCTTGCCCCGACAACCTGGTTAGGTTAATGTTTCCTTGGCCATCCATCTTATGACTTTTCATTGAGTTCCTTTTCAAAAATTTTACATTTGATTCCAGGGACCTATTCACTTAATCTGGGTCCTTAACCTATTGTTATGGAGATAAATAGGGTAGGCAACAGCTTCTCACATAAGCAATGTTACCAATTCAAATTGAAACAAGTTACATACTGCAATTTTTCAATGGAAACTTAAACATTTGTTATGGAATCATTTAATAAATGTTGAGTCAAAATTTTAAACACTTTAAAACTTTCCACTTGTAAGATATTTTTTGAGACTAGTATTCAGAGAATATCCTCCTTATCTTCCATTGATTTGTTGACTGCTGCTCCCATGTTGTGACTGGTTCCATTAAGAGTTGTACTGCCATCTGTTTAGTCTGTGTTAACCAGATGACATCAAGTCAGTAGAAATCTCAAAATTCATGAGATTTTCTTTATGCTTATGAATAAAGATGTTTTCCCATAAATTCAGTTCCAAAGGTTGTTTTAAATGTTTGATCAGTTTTATTTCTGGTTCTCTCTCCAGAAATGACCTATGCCTAACCTGTCCATGTCCTTGGCACGCATTGGTATCTGACACATCATAGAAAGGTGCGGATGAAACCATAAAACATTTTTAAAAATACTTTTAAAGGCTTTGCTTACCAACTTTATGAAAGGAGAGGCAGAAACTGGCCACCATCATTGTCCATACATTTTTGGCACCTCTTTAGTAAACTATTCATCACTTGCAGTAGTTCACCTTGAGAAATTTCCTGGCAGATATTTTGTTTTAATTCTAACAGGGTGTGTGGGTTTGTCTTGAACACTTTGTTTTTTAAGTTACCCCAGAGATAGAAATCACACGGGGTTAGGTTGGGGGACCAAGGGGACCACATATTCCTAATAATAATTCTGTCCTGAAACACACTTTCAATTGTTCTCATCAAAAGATTGGCCATATTAGCTGTTGCAGAGTTTTGTTGAAAAAAGGCAAAATCATACTCCCTGTCTGTTAATTCTCTTAAAAAGGGAGAAAAATTGTATTCACATATGTGTGGACATCAACTGTTGACTCGGAAACAATTGGCCCTATAACTCTCTCTGATAATGGCGCATCATATACCAATTTTTTCATCATGAACAATATTAGGTTTTTCAGAGCTCCAGCAATAATGATTTTGTACACACACATATCCATGTGGGTGGAAAAATATTAAATGTGGGTGAAAAGTATTAAATGTGGATCTGTTTCACCATTGCATACTCTATTGAGAGTCCACTCACAAAATGTGCACTGAATTACATGATTACTTGGTTGAAGAGCATGTACCACAGTTATTTTATATGGTTTTAACTTCAGAAATGTAGTACTTCTTCACACAGAGTCATAAGAAATGCCTACGTGTTGTAAAGGCGCCTAAGCAATTTTTGGGGGGGGGGAATTCTCCAAAGAATGGCTGATGTCATCTAATGTTTCTTCAGTAAGAACCATACACTGTATTTTATATTTCTTAGCCTGAATACTTCCTGCCGCCTGAAATGTATTGTAAAGTTCAAGGATTGTTGTACGGCCTGGAACTTTTACAACTGGAAATCTTTCTGCAAATCGTACTTTCACTTGGTGAATTGACTGAGTTAATGCATCAGAAATAAATACATGCTGTGCAGTAGGAAACACATGCTGAGCCATAATACACACTATGACTAAATACAGGACAAAATAATAAATCACTCATAATAACTGAACTACACCATATCACTGTTAATTCAATACTGCACTTCCAGAGCAGAGCAAAACTGCTTCAGAAGCGTAACCTTG
Source organism: Hymenopus coronatus (assembly GCA_030762935.1). NCBI lineage: Eukaryota > Metazoa > Arthropoda > Insecta > Mantodea > Hymenopodidae > Hymenopus > Hymenopus coronatus. Next base: position 173,450,230 of record CM060900.1, read on the forward strand.
CTTATAGCAGCAGTGTAGATTATGTGTCCACTGCCCAGTGGAAAAACACTGCACAGCTGGTGTGAAGGTTGTTGACTCACTCTGAATTTGAAGCTAAAGTTTCTCATGTGTTCCTTTTTTCTAATGTCCAGATTTCTCCTTGTTTGTCCAATGTATATTTTGCTGCAATCTCGGCAACTCACTTGGTACATTTCAGTTAATTTTGTTTTTGGTATGCATAATTTTGCAGCAAAATATGCATAGAATAAATGAGGAGAAATCTGGATATTAAAAGAAAAGAAACAATGGAGAAACATTAGATTCTAATACATGGACAAATCTGCCAAAGGTCATCATTTTTGGACAGAGAATCACGGTATAGAACTAAAATTAAAATTCATCAAACATTTAAAGCAACTTTGGAACTGAACGTTTGGGAAAACATATTTATTCATAAGTACAAAGAAAATCTCATGAATTTTGAGATATCTGCCAAGGATGTCACCATCCGGTTAACAAGGATGACAGATGGCAGCAAACTCTTAGTAGAAACACGTACAAGAAGGGAGTAGCAGTCAACATTTAACTGATGATAGGAGGACTATCCCTGAAATTAGTCTTAAAAAGATCCTAGATGTAAGTAGAGAGTTTTAAGGTGTTTAAAATTGTGACTCAACATTTTTTAAATGATTCCATTAAAATAGCACTCCAGTATATACACATATTCCTAATTATCTACGTATAGCATTTGTTGTTTCATTGCCTTTGCAACAACCAGGGCTGGCAGGAAACAAAGAGCACAAAGTTCCATTGTTTCCAAAAATTATCACTACATCGTGATTCCATTAGTGACATTTTCATCCTCTGCAGGGAATAAAACAGAAAACTTGTTTTTTCCCCCTGTCTTTTCTTAAGTATCCTTGATTGAATTCCACTAATGTGTCACTGCATGTTCATGTCACTGTAGTAACTGTATTAATCTATAAGTACCATTTCAAGAGTTTCCAAGACACTATTGTATCAGTTATTGCCTCACTTGTTTCCCTAAATCTCACTTGTTTCAATAAAACTGTCAAACTTTATAAATAAATATATTTGTTTATTTTCAAAAACCTTAACACACAAACTGGTATTCTATTTTTGATGATAGATATCAGGAGTCACATTTACAATTTACCATCATCATCCCCTTTTCTTTTATGAATTACCCCTCTCTTTGGTAGGATTTACACTCCCAGGGACTTAACTTGGGTCAATACTCTGTCAAGGAGCAAGCAAAATCTGGAAGCATATTCAGGATGGTTCATCAGCCTAGTGCCTAGTATGGCATTGAAGAAGGAAATGAAATGAAATGTAGTGACGAAAGAGATAATAGGAAAGTTCATGGAACAAATTATTCAAGCAGTCTCCTAGTTTTCCTTTGCCAGCATTTATCTAGCTGACAAGGAAAACTGAGAAAGAGAATCTTTAGCTAGATTGATCGGCCTAAGGGGTTTAAATCTGGAACTTCCTGAATGTGGCTATCAGCCAACTTACCTTTATCAACAATTTATGCCATAAGAAATTCAGTCTTCACTTTGGCTGAAAATGGTTTTAGAAGATTTCACCACATATTGAAATAAACTCATTTTGAGAGAGCCATTGGGGATAGTAAGCTTGGCATCTCATACTTTTGCCCTTCAGTTGGTTTTTTTCTACTTCTGCAAAATGCTTATGAGTTACATCATATTTGCCAAGCAGCTCATTGTCTGTAGAATTTTATTTCTAATGGAAAAGAAATATCTGTGGTGCAAGAAAGAGATATTTATAGTATATTAAACAACTTGTCTAAACCAAAAAATATTCATGGTGCCCACATGAACCAGGCCTGGTATCTGGAGGTACACTTGGACTCCCCTTGTGGGGGCCATGCCAATGAACATCCGTACGATAATAGTAATGCACTGTGAATCGTTTTACACAAGGATTCATTAAAATTGCTATTTATACAGCAGAAATTGTATCATAGGATTTGACCTACATCTTCAGCTGCATATGACTGCTGGATGCAGATGAGGATGCTGCGACAGTCAGCTTCTTCTTTTCTGGTGGGAACTGACTAACTTCAACAACAATCTTCTAACTGGAGATCACAGTTTATAAGTCTGGTTTTGGATTTTTCCATATACGAGGGGCATACTGAAAGTCACGAGCAACCCATTGTAAAAATTTAAATTTCAACAATGTAATGAAATGAATTGCAGGATTGTAATCTACAGACTTTAAGCCACATGTTGACATATTGTGACATCATTAGCTTCTATCACGTGACCACAGACAGTGTTTGAAAAATGGCTGACTTTGATGTTTCGTTTCGACAGTGTGCTGTCATTGAATTCCTTGTGAAAGAAGGAAAATCTGCTCCTGAAATTCATATCAGACTTCAACGTGCGTATGGAGGTGTCTACAACATGGGTGCCAGCAGTGTTAGAAGATGGGTGAAACTTTTCAAAGATGGAAACACGAGTCTGCAAAATGCGCCTCGTAGCGGGCGTCCTCGAACTGCCTCTACAGAACGCAACAAGGAAAAAGTTGATGAGCTCATTACAGGAGATAGGCATTTCACTGTGAATGAAATTGCTGCGAAACTTGGAATAGGACATAGTGCAGTGCAAGAAATGATCCACAGCTTGGGTTATCGAAAGGTCTGTGCCCGTTGGGTCCCCCGTTTATTGACTGAAGACCACAAACTTCAGAGAAGAACCATTGCACAAAACCTTCTTCAGAGATTTCATAATGAAGGTGATGAATTTTTGACGTGTATTGTGACTGGAGATGAGAGCTGGTTCCATCACTATGAGCCAGAAACGAAACACCAGAGTATGGAATGGCACCACTTGAACTCACCATCGAAGAAGAAAGCAAAGACAGTGCAGTCTGTAGGAAAAGTTATGGGAAGTGTCTTTTGGGATGCACAAGGTTGCATTCTGGTTGACTTTCTTGAACGTGGACAAACCACAAATTCTGCCCACTACATCAAGACACTTCTGAAGCTCCGTCGGGCTTTGCGTGATAAATGCCCTGGAAAGAGGATCATCCTTCAACAGGATAATGCGCGTCCGCATACTGCCCATGCCACTATGGAGAAGATCAGGGCATTAGGGTGGGAAACTCTTCCACATCCTCCCTACAGCCCCGACTTGGCACCCTCCGACTACCATCTTTTCGGTTCTGTGAAGGAGCAGATGCATGGCCAACGCTACGAGACGCTGGAGGATATTCGGAAAGCAGTGCGTCAGGGTCTGTGGACAGCTGGAACGGAGTTCTATCACAAGGGCATTTTCAAACTTGTAGAACGATGGGAAAAATGTGTGCAAAACAATGGAGACTATGTCGAAAAGTGAAAGAAAGTCTGTAGATTATGATGATGTATTTGGTTTGGCTTAAAAATAAATATTAAGATTGTAAAACAGTGTTGCTCATGACTTTCAGTATGCCCCTCGTATGTTTTTCCAAGGTATCCAGTTTAGCAAATTTTTGCACATGTTTTAAAAGGTGAATGACATGTTCTATATTATGTTGCTCATACCAGAAGTAGGCTGAAATTGCTGTTTTTCAGTGTGTTTGTTTATTATATGACTAAAGTGTTCTTTCAGTCTTAAATATATGTATAGTTTACAGTTTTTATGTATCTGTATTCTTTCTTTTTACTTTTCCCTCATTTGTTTTCCACTGTAGCTGGAATAAGGTAGACCTTTAGTAATTGTTTGTGTTACTACATTCTTCTTGTGAATAGGATAATTTCTTCTCCTCTTAGGGAACATGACAAAACAATCACTTGAGCATGACAAACAACTAAATGCATATGAAGCCATGCAATAAGAATTGCATGGGAATCACAACTTATATCATAGTCAACATACTGTCACCACACAGAGCTGAAAGATAGTAAGCCAATGGCTTAATGCTTTTCTCTTCCACACACATGATCTACAACAGCAGTTTACTATATAAGCAGAAGGCTAATTTATTGCTTTTCTGTGACATCTTATCAAAATAATTCACAATGTTAAATAAAGAAATAGGCACATTTTCACGTCATACCTTTCAGCTCCAACTGATTCAGTTACCAAATATATTTATTAAGACTTCTTTTTCTTCTATGTTCCACATTTTGAATCCCCTCATAAACTTTAGCTCCTTGATAATTGAGACTTTCCATTTATAAGAGATTAGTGCTCTTTCTGCAATCAGTTGGATAATGTACATTTATTTTTCTAATCCTTAGGTATCCCTAAAATGCCCAATTACATTCAAAAGAATAACGCTTCCTGCAAGAGGTCATGATTGCAAGCACATACAGTGCTTTGATCTTGAATCATACCTTCAACTGAATTGTGAAAGAGGGTCTTGGAGGTGTCCTGTTTGCAAGTAAGTTTCCAAGGTTATATCTATATGTAAAGGTTTAATGCTGTGCTGAGATTGAAATAAAATAACTAATTAGCAAATAACAACTATTAGTGAGTGTAAGAACATGTTGAAGTCCTAAAACTGCAAAACTATTCTTAGTTTATCTGGCAGATTTCTCCCAATTATTCCATGATCCTCCAGACTAAGGTTAAGTAAACTAATTTTATGTTCTAAATTTTACATTATAGCATACATTAACAATGTGTATACAATATTCTAAGTGTAAAAATTTGAAGCTTTTAATAAATTAAGCATTATAATCATTCTCAGATTCTAAGGGTTCCAGTAACATTTCTGTTAATTATGTATATCAAGTTTAAATGTTTTTCCGTAAGAAACTTTCATTTTCAAATAAATACCAATGCTGTTTATTAGACCTTGTTCTGGAGCTTAAAACACCTACAAAGTTCTACTGATGCACTAGGGTACACACATTTGTAGAACTTTATCTTGAGTATCACGGACTTAACAGAAGGATTTCATTATTTGTTTTGTTTTTAATAGGTAATTTGTCAAGGTGGAAAGAAAAAGTAGAGATTGGCAAATGATGGCCAGGTTACTGAAATAATATAACTTTTTAAATAATAAATTATTACTATTGTGGCCTAGCAGCTATATAATATACATAGATTAACATGAGGTGCCAAAAATAACACTTCTGTTACTGACATACGATAAACAGTACATTATACACCCCAAGACATTTTTACATAAGTATATAGAGTAATGTCTTTTATACATACAAAATGAAATTGCTATATAACATTCTTCTCAGAGTCAGGATAATATCCAACAATATTACCCAATCAGACAGTTGCAATAGTTGGTTTATTCCTGCTACATACATAAACTGGTTTGGTATTTTTAGAAGAAATGGATTACATGGGTAATAGAACTGGACATCCTAATTATTCATTTATTCCTCTACAGTTTGTATGGATAACATCTGGCAATCTAAATATAATTGTAAAGCTGTACTGTAATAGGGTAAAGAAAAGTAAGTTCTCCCCTAGCAAGTTCAGCAATAAAATATGCAGGAATTTACATTATAAGACACTTATAAATATTACAAAGTTGTGTAACTTGAGAAGTGTTGGTGCTGTAAGTGTAAAATAATGCATGATTTATACATAGAATGGGTCATTTGTAGCATTAATGTTTTTAATTAATTGTTTTCTCACACATAACATGTGTAGGGTCAAGTTAGAAAGGTAGAATTGGACTGAAAAAGTCAATGCAGTAGTTGGGATTTGAACCACCAATCTTCAACATACCATTCTGCTCTGACCAACTGAAGAATATGCTGGTATGACATTAAATTCCTCAAATGACACTTATTTTCTCCTATAAGCCACAAAACATTCTCAAATTAATTTTGAGATAACAAACCCCAATGACAGCTTGCTATCTCATAGGTACTATAAATAAGGCTTTGTAGATTACCACTGTTGAATCAATTTTAATGAATTATACTTTCACACACATGTCATATATAGACTAAAGCTGTAAAGGTAGAAATTGGACTGAAAAATAATATGAAAGAACAATTGATTAACTTTGATTGATCTAACTGTCCTTTTGTATAAATCCCAAAGCTTAAGGTACTTACAAGAGTATAGGTTGCCATTGGGCATCTTATCACTAGGGCTCAGAGGTTTGTGTCCTAAAAGGTTATGAAATATGAATGCAAATATACCAGTAAATATGCACTTAAAATGCACTTTATGCAAATATGTTCTTAAAAACTTGAAAGAGTGCTAATAAATGTGCATTTAAAATATACTTTATGTCCATAATGTTCTTTGCTATAAACAAAGGGAGATGAAATTGCACTTTACATTTATTGTTGAGAAGTAGAATCTTCTGATTCACTGCTCAAAAGAAGTGATGAATTGCAGTTCACAGCTGCCACATGACAAAGGTTTTCAAAGTTGAAAGAATGCCTGTTATCTCTGAAGTTGGATTTATATCTTGAGAAACTCCTTTCTACATCACAGGATGGTATTGGAGTATACTTAAATGATGCTAACTGGTTTGCAGAAGGCAATTCATGTAAGTAGTGTTTCCATTTACAATGTCTCCAATTATGCATACAATTATACATTATCTAGGGTTTTTTGATATTATACTCTTCCTCTGCACTACCAGAAACAGAATTTAAGTTGGATATTGTTTTTTCTTGAAACACTTTGAGTGCTTCATTTAAGGCTAGGTCTACTGTTTCTAAGGAGGTAATAGCTTTAGGTAGTCCAGAGAAGTGTGCAGACAAGAAAACAAGATTAGCTTCCAATTCACTATTGGACAAATTTTGGGCTGTAAGAATTAATACAGAATTACTAGGATCTAAGGAGCTAACAATCTCCTTTACTTCAGATTATTATAGATACTCTACATAGCAGAAGGCAGCACCAACCCATGTTCCCCATCTTATTTTTATTGGTTCAGTTCCAGATGGTACATTAAGGACCTAAAAAATGAACTCTTGATGGGGCTTTCAAATTTCTTTTTTACTACAGTCATTAAAAGATCCACTAAAGTAAATTCTCCATATATCTGTTCACAAATATGGTGGAGTGTCTATGCAAGGCACGTTAAATTTATTAAATTAGGTAAATACCATTCAGTGCATGTCCTGATTTAAAAGCACTCTTATCACATTTAGTTCTGTTTGGCCATAGTAATTTTAAAGAATAAATTTTCAAATTGAGTTATTGTTTATATTGTTTTTGACCTCCAAATTTATCACATTAAGAAGATAAGACACCATTGGTTCCTGCTTGTTAGGGGCACCAACTATTATATTTGCAATAAATCTACTCTCATGTGTTGCTTCATCTATCGAGACCCAAGTAAACTCATTTTTCAGTTTGTATGGTATTCTTGATACAACATTGTCATAACAAACAGCTGATATAAGTTTTTTGTAATGTGCTTTTGTCAGGGTATGATATGTGGTTATTTATGAGGAAAGTGTCTCAAATTAGGAATAGTAAGTTTCCAAAATGGTAAATCAGATGATAAAAATACTTCACATAAACCAGAAGAAAATTGATCTGGCTTGTTCCCTAAACATTCTCCCAAATGTTTTTGCTTAGACTGGGTTTTTCCCTGTTTTTTTGCCAATATTTGCCTATGTTTTGCTGAGTTATGTGTTGGGTAACTTGAGAAAAATTTTCACTTTTCACATATTTTTAACATGTTCTACAAAATAATATCGTGCCATCTTTAGAAATAAAAACTCCGCAAATTCATTTTGAAGATTATTAGACCTAGTTGACTCGCAAGCTTTTACTTTTGGGATAGGGTAATTTTAATATAGTCACTGATAAATAGAAACCACTTGGAGACTTTTTTCTAAAGTAATGAAAGTAATACACACAGAGGAATCAGAGGGATGCAAACTATAACCACACAGGAACTTGTACACAGTAAAAATTATACTGAGCTCATTGTGATGAGATGATGATGCAGGCTATGCAATACATTTCATAGCTACACTCTTTTCTCACAATAACAACTTCAGACTTGTGCAATGTCTTTACAAGTGCCTCAGTTCAATGTTGCAACATTTCTAATCATGCAAGAAAAAATATACATTTTATTCCATAAAACTCTAAAATTTTATAGAAATGTGATGTTTTTATCAGAAAAGTCAAAATATAAGCTTATGTGCAACATCAAGTTGGGTTTAATAAACTTATGATTTGTGCACATGACTTACCTGGATTGTAATTATAACAAAGAAAAAAATATGTAAATGCTTGAACTTCTGGGTCTTAATTAACGCAAAATTAATTTAGAATGCCTTCTATTTATAGGGAAGTATGTCAAGTGGGGAACTTTATACTATTCCAGCATGTTGTCATAATTTTTCTTTTGGTGGAGCAATAATAATTTTTTCTGGCAACCTGTCCCCGCTCTCATGATAGCTCAGTTGATTAAAGCGAAGCCACAATAAGCTGAAGACCTGATGTTTAATTTCTGGCTTCTATACTGGGCATGAAAGATCGCTTAATTTTGCTCAGAGGCCTCTTTTATCAGGCTTGAGGTTCTTTTACATGCTGTAAATCTATGACATGGTACCAATGGTTTTACTTCCCTTCTGAAGGAAACCATGCTAAGAATTTTTATGCCAGAAAAAATCCATCAACCTCTGCCAGGTTTGAACCTGTGACCTTGAGTATAAGAAGTTAGTGTGGTAATCATTATCATGGAGGGCGACCCAAATAGGTAGTCACCCACAATACTGCATCCACATGTTTACTGCAGAACGTCTCTGATGACCTCACACAACTGAAATATGTGGGTTTTCATCTGACCATGAATGCGAATTCTGACCATTGTAAATGCCTTCCCGAGTAAATTGAGCCTCATTTGTAAACATAACTTCAGGAAAATGAGGGATGGAACCAGCCTACATACTCAAGACAAGGTGGATCTTATGGCCTGTACTCTCCTAGGGCGGTAAGGATGAAACAGCTCTTCATGCAGCACATTCTATACTAAACTATGGAGAATGTGGATCACAGCAGCAACTGCCTTGTACTTGGCTCTGGATTGTTCTCAAAGTGTAACAGCACTTCTTCCTCAATGTTAGGGGCATACACCATGTATATTCTTCCTGTATTAGCCCTGCTTACCATCAATGTGCCAGTATTCCCAGTCGACCATGGCTCTTCAATTATTGCCTTCGGCTGCAGCACAAATAAACTGCATGTCTCGCAGTTCTCCCCATTTGTAGCACTCTATGTTGACAATGCAACTATCATGCAGGCACTAGTGCTACTTTATTTACTAGCACAGTGTTGAAGAGCAAGACATCATAACATACCTTCCTCATATCTCAAACTAACATTTTGTGTAACAACATTAGACAAAATGCCTTTTATTTGCCTCACTTGTGTATTACATATGAATGCTTAGTGCTCATGCAATATGGGTTTTTGACACATGGTATTTAACAACATACATTTGCTATGGTCTCTTGTATCATCCCTATTAGTTTGGGCACTGAATTTAAAACATTCTGTATAGGAAGTTGATGTTCACTTAAACGTTTTCTTATAAATTTCGTTTTGTGGAAATTAACATGCAAGTTATTTTTATTTCTAGTATTGCGAGAGAGTATTTCTGCATTAGTTAATAAACTTGTCATGCTTCTTTAAGTACAAACCAATAACTCTTACATATATAAACATGCTGAATTAGAATGTTTAGTTTTCATTCTGTGGTAAAGTTTGCTGCAGAAGCTAGACTATCAGGCAGTGGTAGAAACTTGGTTAAAAGAGGACAATGTAGAAATAAATGGCTATAAATATGTGGGAAGAAGGGGAGAAATCCTAGCAAGAAAAGAGGGAGTATCAGGAGGGTTGGGATTTTTTCGTTAAGACCACCTTGAGTACAACAGTTAAAGAAACGTGTTCCAGGTCAAAAGAAGTTTTATGGGTCATAATTCAAGACAAACAGATAGATGCAGGTTTTATACAAGATATAAAATCAACAATCAAGGGCAAATTTTAGAAGGAGGAATAATGGTAAATGTCAGGGAAGAAAATTATGGAAAAGCATTTCAACTACTAGAATTACTAGTAACAAGAACAGGGAAAGAAATGGAAAATAGGAAAAAAAAAAAAAAATAATGGGTGGTTTGATGAAGCATGTAGGATAGAGAGAGAGGAAATACTCCCAAGTATTCCTCCCTCCATTTAAATGTTTTTACTCTTCTTATTTGCATTTTTTCCCCTTTCTTGCACCTGCTGTAGGACTATAAGTAGATTACTGTAACAGGCAAGAAAAATACACAATTAGCTTGGATGAGAACAAAGACATTTTTAAAACGGATAAGAGGCAGTGAAAAAGGAATATGTGAAATGTGTGGTGAGTAAGAAAGTATAGAACATTATATTATAAGGTAAGGAACTAGCAATATGGAGAAACAGTTTGGAAGGAAAAATGGGAAAAAATAGAGGGTAAAATTATAGTTGTAAAAATGTTAACATGGAAGGAGGAAAGGAAAATCAGAAGTTTAAGTGGGTTCTTATAGAAAGCAAGAGAAAAATGGCAAGAAAAGTAAGGAGTGCAAAAGAGGAAGAGAGAGAGTGGAGGAGAGGGGCAAATAAGATGAAGGGTTGACAAGCTACTCTGGAGTCTAATGGCCTGGGTGTCATGCAAGTTAAGGTATCAACAAGGTTAATTAAAATTTGTACATAGTTTAGGTTAGAGTAGGACATTGTGAAAGCTATGTAAAAGAAGTTGTACAAATAAATACTCATTCTTCAAAATCTTCTCGGGCTTCTAGCCAGGTAATAACTTGGCTTGACACCAACGTTTCGAAGAAGTGCATCTTCCTCGTCTTCAGGGTGAACTGATCAGTTCACCCTGAAGACGAGGAAGATGCACTTCTTCGAAACGTTGGTGTCAAGCCAAGTTATTACCTGGCTAGAAGCCCGAGAAGATTTTGAATTAACACGTCGCCAGGAAAGCTATAGTTCTTATTTTAAATACTCATTCTTTCTGTGGTATCCACATAACTGTTCTGAAATAAAGATATTCAGCATTTGCTCTTTGCAGATCATCTAGTACCATCAGCAATCACAAGTGGAGGTTTAAAGAAAGCAAAGAAACAATAGAAAAATACTACAAAAAGAAAAAGAGTTTAAAAATAAATAAATAAGTAAATCCCAAATCATGGTATGTAAGAATGGGAATAAACTCAGTAGAGAAGAGAAATGGTGGTTAGGGGGCAATGAATTCAAAGTTGTAAACAAGTTTGATTACTTAGGAGTAAGGCTAAATAACAATAGAAAATGGACAGAGCAAAGAAAAAAATGTGCTAGGTAAGGGGAAATTAGTGATTAAGAGCATAAGAACCTGCTTAAAGAAAATAGCGAACATGAGAGTAAACTGGCTAGAAAGAATATGTGCTGCAATAATGGAATCAAGAATGATGCATGGAATAGAGATTTGGGGAACTGAAATAGGGTAGGAATATATAGATCAAATTCATAGACCCTTTTACAAAATGATGTTGGAATTACCAAGAATAGCTCCTAATGGAATAGCATTAGTTGAATTGGAAAGAGCTGGGAGGAAGGAATCAGTGGTCAAACAGTCAAATATTGGAACACTATCCAAATATTAGAGGAAGAAAATATTGTTAAAGACTGTCTTAGGGCACAAGAATAAGCAAAATGGGAACTAAATTGGATATGTCAATTAAAGGAAATTGTAAGAGAAGTTGGATTGGGCAAGCCAATCAACAGATAATAGGGTAACAAAAATTATGGAACAAAGTGAAAGCTAGGATAGATGACATTAAGAAACAAGAAATAATAGCTTAATGAATAAGGGCTCTTTAATATTATATCCCATCCCATCCCTTCCCTTCCCTCCCTCCTTCCCTCCCATTCCACCCCACCCCATCCCAACCCATCCCACCTCACCCCACCCCACCCCACCCTACCCCATCCCATCCCATCCCATCCATTCATTTTTGCTTGCACATAAAAACAAAGAGTATCAAAAATTAATGTTAAAACGTATAAATAAATATAAATTCATTATATGTAACACTGATGTAATGTCTTCTAATTATCGACATAAAGTTACTAATAGTAATTATATAAAACTAAAATATGATTATTGTATTATGTACTCTTCATAAATGTCAACAAATTACAATATATAATTACAAATATGTTATGGATTTTACAATGCAAAAGTTTACAATTATGTACTAGAGTATGAAATATCAGAGCATCAGGCTTTACAGACCTTGGGTCATTGCTAAATACCAAAAAATATCATTTGACACATTCCTGCAAGTCAAAGTATACCACAGTTTAATTTGAATATAGAAAAAAAAAACACACACACACACACACACACACACACACACACACACCCACCCCCTACACCCCACACCCCACACACTAGTATACACAAAATGCAGTACATTATAATACTTATAAATACAATGACTATTGCGGTATTGTCAGACAATTTGTTACTTAAATATTCATCTACAGTGTAAAATGATTTATTGCACAGGTACTCCTTAAGAGAAGCCTTAAAAGCTCTGAAATTCCCAACATTTTCTTTGAGATTACTGGGGAGAGCATTAAATATCTTGGTTGTTTCATAATGTACAGCTTTCTGAAAGCAACGAAGATGGGCATTGGGACAATGAACATATCCCTTTTGTCTAGTATTAATGTTATGAATTTCCATGTTTGTTATAAAACTATGTTGATTAACTACATAGAATTTTAAAATGGATAATATATAAACACAAGGTAAGATGAGTATGCCCAATAAATAGTTCTTTGCATGACTGTCTCCTTTAAACACTACAGATTATTCGTATAGCTTTCTTCTGTATCCAGAATATGCATTTATTATCCACTGAATTACCCCAGAATATTATTCCATACTTGATGATAAGGTTAAATTTAAGTTCATCGATTGAGTGAAATTGAACCAGTGCAGGGAGAACATGATATGCTGAGCTAAGTTTAGGTGTGATGTAGCTAATATGTGACTTCCAGTCCAAATGCTTATCTACCTGAAGGCCAAGAAATTTTACTTCATTTAGCTGTTCTAACAATGTATCATTAATTCCTATTTCTATGTGTGTTTGTGGTGAGTGAGTAGTTACACATTTAATGGATTTTGTTTTTTCAGTTTACAGTTTCTGTTGTATTTGAACAGACAATGAAGTACTAAAATAGGATTAGCAGTCTTTCCAATTATATGGAGCATTAATAAGAACATGCCAATAAATACACGCATCTTAACACTTATGTCAGAAGAGAAAAGTAAACAGAGGTTTGGCATTAAAAAGCGAGCCTGAAATTGCATTGCTCAGCAAACGCTACAGTAAGAGAGAGAGAGAGAGAGAAAATTAATAAGACCCTTGTTAGTTTTTAGTTGCCCAGATTCTGAATGGAATCACTGTGCAAGGTGCAGAAGGGCCATTGTAGCCTGACCATCAGCCATTGAAGAGTAAAGCTGCTTTGCCGCACTTTTCTTATACCTATGGTTAATATCCTTGGGCTTCTCCTCAGGCCACTGATTCTTTGATCAATAAATTTAATGAAAACATTTAATAAAGTAACAAGTTAAATCAAGTAACTAACATTTTTTCAAAATATTTATTGTACATGTAACAAATAAATGTTAAGTTTTGCTATCTCACTATATTTCCAGATTTAAGTTGAAGTATTATTCATCTTCAGACATTAAAAGGTACTAAACATTTTTGTAGCTTGAGTTAAATAACGTACCTACTAATTAATGATTTGCAGCAAACCAGCACAGCTCGAAGGACTTGAGGTTGATCAGTATATGTGGGGAATCCTCAACACACTAAATAGCTCAGATGTTGAAGAGGTGACGATAGATTCTTCTGCCAATTGGAAACCTGCAAAGAGTATACAAGGAATTAAGGTGAGACTTAAATAATTTTATGCATGTATGTGTCTTATGTGAACATATTTTCCATTGCTCTCTGCTTTATGTTTTAACTATGGAGCAATTCTTGTATGTATGCTCCAGAACTCACTAGTTATTATTTATTTCTTATTATTTATTTATTAGATTTCATAATTATTACTGAATATAGATCTATATTTCCCTCCATTTTGGTCTTTAACTTACTGTCCCTTTACAGTTAAATATTAACTTGTCTTCTCCCTATACTTTCTCATGAGAGGGGTTTTCCACTAACTAACCATTATTTGTTCTGTGTCCATCTTTTGTTACAAAAATGCAGCAGCATTTCTTTATTCTCAAATAGATTTTCTGGGATATTAAGTGGTATATGTAGTTAGTTTCTGTTCAAAGTAATCCTCAGCTTTTATTTGGGGTATGTTAATATCATTACTTTAAAAGCAAATAAGTGCATTTAACCACAGTGTGATAGTTAATAAAAGTTTAAAAAAAAATCTGATGTATTGCATTCACTGAATTTCTCTACCTGTTCTACAAACAAACTATTCTCATAAAAGATTACTCTTCTAGCTACATCATGCTAAACGAGATAAAGATTAACAGAATTGATCTTACAACTTAGTTCCTTATAAGTAGAAGGGAAATAAGGGAGTACTCCAGGCTAAATGATAGTCAAATCTTTTAAAAGCCGGTTGATATACGACAGTTGAAGTTCGGTTCTGTTTGCACTTCCAGAAAAACAAAAGAAAATTGAATAAAAAGGTGATGATTCCATTTGAGAGAATGTGTAGTTCAAAATTGAAACCAATAACAAGGAGTACCTCGGAGACAGTGAGCTCTGCAACAAAAATGTTTGACATAAATTGTATATTTTAATGAGATTTACATTTTTTGTGTAGTACATTTTTGACTATCTCATATGGTTTACCAGTTATGCAAAATTCAGCAAAATTCCTCCAGATTGAACAGGTCCTCAGAAGTTATTCCCTGAAAGTTCAAGATACATATTTATTTGTGATGTAAAAGCTTTAGTGTATAGCATTTTAATCAAAATTGTTGGAGCCATTTTTGAGAAAAACAAAATTTTCAAAAAAAATTCTATGTAAAAGGGTAGTTTGGAGTTTTTTTGAAAACCTTTATGTCACATCCTTGGAAGGTACTAAACTTGAATACAGAGTTTGGTATTTAACAGTTGTTTAGTTTTTGAGCTATGCTGTCCACAGACCTTTTTTCTAAAAAAAATTTTTTTTTTTACTCAGGGTGCCTCAAAATATATATTTCCAGTGAAATCTTGGTATCAAATTTTTGGGTGACATACAATGCTTTCTATATGCACAATGTATGTAGTAAATCAAAATGGTAATCATTACTGCTTTGTTTTAAAGGAACTTGTGTAACTTCAGCAGTGAATTCCATTGACTCAGCATTATACAAAGGAAGATCATATTAAGGTGTTAAGATATAAATTAGGAAATAAGTTTCTGATAGGTTGGAAATAACAATAGAAAAGAATGCTTATATTTTGCTTGTATTTAAGTGGTTTTGAGTGTATCCAACCAGCTTTATTCTGTGAAGTGACTAAGCATTTTTTTTAGAGCGGTTTTACCTGCCCAATGATGAAACTCCTACTTGGAGGATCAATAAACTTAGTAAATTTGCAATATGCGAGATGATTAAAACAGTGCTCAAGAATAAAATTAGGAAAAACATAAATATTAAATTTTATAAAATTCTACCCATGTTGCTTTACGGTAATGAGACAGATACCAAACTCAAAAGTAAACTAATAAAATTCCTGAAGAGCATTGCGGGAACTATAAGAATGGTTGAGAAATGACAATATAAAAAAAACAGCTAAACATAGAATTAGTAATAAAATAATAGTCAAAAGTGAACTGAATCTTTACTTAGAAGGGAAGAAGGCATTCAGATGACGTATGAAATGCTGAAAACAACTGTGAAGCCAAAATGGGCAGAAAGCCAAATCAGTGATATGAAGATTTTACAGAAAATACTCATATTTTATATAATTGAAATTATGAGTAGTTTGGTGACTTAAGTTTTATTTACTGTATTCACTCAGAATATGTTTTGAAGATATTTATTTTTCTCCAATGTTTTTTGTTCGTCCACTGGTGTCTGGAAAGAGTTTTCCTTAATTCAATGTCAGTTGTGCTGACATCTAGCCATTTACTGGAGAACTTTACCATGTCATGTAACAGTGAAATTCCAATATTTATTATTCTGTCTGCAGTTTCAGTGATTTATTTCAATATCAGTTGTACTACATCTGGCCATTTAGTGGAGAACTTTACCATGTTATCTGACAGTGGAATTCCAATATTCATTACTCTGTCTGCAGTTTTAGTGATGTGGATTTTTCTCATACTATGAATTTTGTAGGTATTTGGCATGTTTCAAAAAGCTTTATTTTTCATTTAATGCTATGTTATAGTGACCAAAACTGGCGAGCCAGGTTTTCTTATTTCCTTAACTTTTAAATATGTTAGGTCTTCCCATAGTCTAGTTTGTAGTTTTCTTAAGTATATTTCCAGGTGTGGTTCCAGGATTTTTGCCAACCAATATGATAATTGTAAGTGCTGCTTTCCCCTCACACGTATCAGAAATAATTTTTATACGCAATGTCAACCCTTTATGATCACTTATTCTCTATCTCTCTCTCTCTCTCTCTCTCTCTCACACACACACACACACACACACACACACACACACACACACACACACACACATACACATTCATGCGCACACATACATACACCTATGGGCTTCAGTTACAGGTAGAATCCACCAATCAGCCAACTGACTGGCAAGGTGATAAGTGGTCTTGTCCAGCACAAACAGCAGAGGCACTACCGAGAGATAATTAGAATCTTCTGAAAATATTTCTTTACCTCTAGAATTTCTGGAGCTTTGTGGAAGATTCCAGCTGCTAGTTTTACAAGTGAGTTTATGGCAATGATTGTGACATACAGTGAGTGCTGTTTCTATCAGAGATTAGAGATGTCTTGTGTTCAGTTCCAGAGCAAGTGAATCATTCAAAGAAGAGGCTGCTTTGTAAGCATTTTATTACGTCTTTGTAACATAGACAGGTGAAGTGACAGAGAAACTTGAACTAAATCACATCAGTGAATTGACAGTGAGAACTAAGTGAAGCCACAATGAATTTTCAACTAGATCACATTATAAGTTACAGTTGAAAACAGTATAGAGTCCTAATATATACTTGCATGGATGATAGATAAATAAAACTGAATAAGAGAGATGAAAGAACAACATTGTTGTGAGCAAAAGATAATAGCAGGCAGTCACATAGTAAAAATTTTCATTATTTTGGATCCACCCCTTCATCACAAGATTAAAAGATTAAAATGTATACAAAAGAAAACATACTTTAGGTTGATGAACCACTGGTTCATAATATTTTTTATTATAGGTTATAGCATATAACAGATGGAGACATGTTATGCTCTGTGACCTATGAAGAATCTATTGTGGCTGTAACTCCCAGGAGAGTACTGCTGCACTAACAACTGCAACAAGTGTGAGAATTGAACTGAAAGTTTTTATTTGAAGGCTAGCACACTAACAGGTCAAATGTCATGCAAACAGATTTATTATAATATATGTAATAATAATTAGATAGTTTTTTAATAATATCTAGATAAATTGTGGTGATTCTTCTAAACACATAGTTCTATACTTTTCAATATCTACTGATAGCAACTTTGAACCAGCCAAGGCAACTTTCCTACAACATCACCTGAGCAGCAAGAGACTTGTGTGCACACCTCTGAAGGTCGTGAGTCATGTGTGTTTCACTGCTCCAACCAAAACTAGCTTCAGTGAGAAGTTAATAATGATAGTGAGAATTACATACTGTGTCAGTCTAGGTAAACACATTTGAGAAATTCTATGGTCAGCAGAACACAGATTGTGTGTTAATCATTTAAGATTGTCAATTGCTATAGCTGGTTTTTGGGAAAGTAGAATTGAATTTGCACTTGATGACCAGATAAAAAAAGTGGAACAGGATTATCCCTAAAAGTCTTATGAGCTCACAAATTTTCTGAAAAAACAAGAATTGACCTTTTGAGAACTTCATGAAGCAGCAAATTCTATTAATCAGGGAAAATATGTAGAACTATTGAAGTATACTGCAGAGTATGATCCTCTTTCAGCATAGAACTTAGAAACCGTTATTAGGTTTAAAGGAATTAATAATCAAATTAAAAATGATGCAATACAATTCATGGTTTTAACCATTTTGTTGACTGTAAAGCATAAAATTGCAGATATTTATTTTGTCCAACATGCTGCAATTACTCGTCAAGATTGTTCAGGAAAATAACTAAACTTTGTGATGAATTTAGTGCTATGCTTGAACACCCTCAAGAAATTGAGTAAGATATTTAACCATCAATAGAGGATTTCAAATTTGTTTTCCTCTTTCAAATTTGTTGTTCTCTTACACATATTCAACAAAATATTCATTTTCACTGGTGTGTTTTACAATATCCTTTAAAATTGAGCAAGTGATATCTTGTACCCGCAACACAAAGTCCATGAAAATCACTGCTCAATAACCCCATTATGTAATGCTTGAACAGATTTTCCAAAAAAAGGCTGTCTCAATTAGAAGAGTCTTTGAAGAGGTTAAATGTTGAATATAAACACTCTATCCTGAGTATTTAATAACATAGTTAACTTTTTGGCCATAAGATTTTAAGATTCTAAATTGAAAGTTTTAAATGTATTGTCACATGAAAACTATGGACCAGTTCTCCAAAAACAGCTTTCAAAGTCTCTTATATACATATGGAAAGATCTTTAATGCCATTCAATTTGGAAAAGAACTGATTGTAGTGTACAATACAAGAGTTTAGAAATGAAACAGTGAGTGAACGTGAATGACTGAGCACTAATTCAATGCTAAAACAAAGTTTCTCACAGTTTAAAATTTTAGTGTCATTTGGTACACAATTTCTGCGAGCACATTTTCAGTGGAAAGGTCATTTTCAGTGCTGAGGAGAATCAAAATTTGTTCTCAGAATTCTCCTTGAGAAGAGGCAGACTCATTTTGGAATCATTTTAACTGAAGCTCATTTACTAAGAGAACTCAGAAAAAGGAACAGCTCAAAAGGAATACAACATTACTAAATTTGCTTCCCAGGAGAGAAGGATGGAATTTCAATTCCCTTGATCTTACACAGGTGACCTATCAAAGTGTCAAAAGCAAGTCCAAAGACTTGTTATTTTCTAGTAAATTTTACTTAAAGTAACTTCACTAATTTGAGGGAATAGATGCTAGTAACTGTGATGCGTAGTCATATAATAAGCGAGTTGGTAAATGGTAACACTACATCACTGAAAATTCCACTTACTTGGCACATTTCGGGAACAGGGTATTGCTCCCATTATCAACAATTCTCCAACTGATCGTGCTGCTTTCATTTCGCCCAGGGGAGGCTATAGATTGCTGGTGATCTCTGTTGATGGGGTGATGAGTCTCCCAAGAGTGGTCGGTGGCAATAATTCTAAATTCATTACGTGGTGTTTGTGTTATGTATATAATCTTTTCCCAGGCTTCTAATTCATAGCTGTTTTTTATAGGTTTAAAAAGTTTTATATCGGATGTGATTCATGATTTGAGGTCCAGAAATGATGTGCTATTGCTGATTTGTCTATCTATGAGATATTTATACCAAAAAACAGATAGACAAATCAGCAGTAGCACACATCATTTCTGGACCTCAAATCATGACATCACACCCAGTACAAAACTTTGTAGACTTATAAAATACAGCTATGAATTAGAAACCTGGGAAAAGATTCATATACATAAACACAGAGACCATGTATTGAATTTTGAATTACCACCACCAATCACCCATGGGAGATTCATCACCCCATCACCAGAGATCACCAGCAATCCACAGCCTCCCCTGGACAGGAAATGAAAACAGCGCAATCAGTTGGAGAATTGTTGATAAAGGGAACAATGCCCTGTTCCCGAAATGTGCCAAGTAAGTGGAATTTTCAGTGATGTAGTGTTACTATTTACCAACTCACTTATTATGTATTAAAGTAACTTAATTGGATACAGTATTTCAATAGCTATTCTTTCAGTTTAAACCATTACCAGTTGCGATTTTTATCTTTAATAGTTACTCCTTTGATTTAAACTACTATCAGATGTTGATTGATGTTTGGAGGAATTTAGTGACAGTGACAGTCAAATTATATGTTTTATTAATTTGTTGAGTTGGTTTTTTAACACTACATCACTTACATTGTTATTATGAGGGACTAGTTTGGAAAGAAAACCACAATCTAGATCCAAATCCAAAATTGCTTAAAACCATGTCAGGCCTCAATGAACTCACAACCTGGGAAAACATCCTCATATGGAAAAATAAAGATCGGCTAATAAACTTTGAAATCCCGCCAGTAGACAGCTTAGTTAAGAGGTTCATCATTTTGCCACCAGAGAAGAGTGTACAAGCAAATGCAGCCAGCAATGGCAGTTGGACCCGTGAGGTTGAAAATGAAAGCATAGGCTTTCCAAACTAGTCCCTCATAACAACAATGTAAGTGACTTAGTGTTAAAAAACCAACTCAACAAATTAATAAAACATACTATCAGATGTGTTTTTTATCTTTAATATTTATTCCCTTCATTTATATTAACAGTTGCGATTTTTATCAGGGCAAAACTTTTCCATAATTTATTATTGTTTACTTAAAAACTACAACATTCATTGCTTTGGCTATCTAAATGGTCCCCGAATACCTCTGGATAAAGTTATAGTGGCTTGAAAGGCTGCTGTTTATAAACAAGATGCTTATTACTAAGCTCCTGTTGAATCATCCCTGTATATTTCATGGCAATCTTCGTAATTAATCTGGTAAATTTGTTATTTATTGAAGTTCCTATATTGACCTTTAGCAGATGGTGAAATAAACTTTTGAGATTGTGTTCATAGAGTCACTTGATTTCACATTCTAGGAAGAGTTTATTGAATTTGACTTGAGTTTTTGAATGAAACGTTAATCTACTCTATCTTTTCCTTAAGATATCTCTGCTATTAGAGCATTGATGTCCTTCAGCTTTGTTTTTGTCTTTTGTATAGTCGACAAAGCAAACAGGTGTATTGGAAAATATCCATAACATCAAGCATGTTTAAGTTATTCTCAAGTCAAAGAAGAGTGAGTCAGTTACAATACTTTTACTGGAGATGCAATAGTAGCAATCATGTCATGACAAAAGCAGAGTGTCAATCACTGCCAGGCATGAGAGATGGTGTACATCATTTATAAGAGTTTTGCAACTGAGAAGATTAAAAGAATTGCTGAAGATGATTATTCAAGACAAGATGGGTTATTGGAACAAGAAGTTGAGAGGATGATAATTTTTATACTAATAGATAACAATAATAGTGATCTGTGAGGCATCGTTTACTGGTACTTAAATGGATACTGCTGATGAAATTGTTGATGTTATTCTTTTGTAACTTGAATAAATCGCCTGTACAGACTAATCACACCAGATAATAATTAGTTATATTATAATACACTACCTACAGAAGTTGTTACAGTATGAAAAATGAAGTGACCAATTTAGTTTACCTTTCTTTTTAATTTCTGTACCACCTACATGGTAGATCTGTGATGTTATTTTCTAGTTATAAAAGGAGGGAAGATTGCAGTGTGGTTGTTGTGTTGTGAATTGTACTGAGCCATGAGTGACTGGAGTGTTAACACATTAGAACATAAACCATGGATAGTGTGCAGCTGTAAACTGTCTACATGCCAATTATTTGCATCAGTGAACCAAAGACTGTATTTGTAATTGATTGCTGAGCCAATAAAGATGTTTGTTACTTTGGCGTCAGGAGTGGGATACAACCAAGATGGAGGTCTGAAATAACAACAATGAACTCCTCATTAGAGAAGTTGCAGATGGAAATGAAAAACAGAATGGAAACTGCAATGGAGAAGAAGGATGACAAAATGAAATCAGGAATGGAAGAAATGAAAACAGAAATGGAAACTGCAGTGGAGAAGATAATGGAGAAGATGGAATCTGGCATAGAGAAGGTGAGAAATGAAATGACTATGATGAAAACTGAACTTTCTACCAAAATCAATGAATAACTGTCCGGTGTGAAGAACTATGTGCAACAACTTGGAGAAAAAGTGGAAGATTTCGGCTGAATGATGGAGGAGCTTAGTAGAACAATGAAAGACTATTACCAACGTCCTGAAAGGAAGATTCGAGGGCAGCACCAAGAAACTAAATGCCATGGTGCAAAGGTTGCTTTATGGGAGACTTGTGGATTTAAAGATCGAGACGACAGGACACGAAACTACATCTCGAGCATCAAGCCATCAAGTATGATGGGACATCAATCTTCAAAGTCTTCCGCCTACAGTTTACCGTTGTCACCACCCAAACCAATGGTCAGCAGATGGAGAAGCCGCACAGCTGACAGCAAGCCTCCAGAGATGGGTGGCAGGCGACATTGCAGATTCTAGTTCAGTTTTAGATTTGACTCTGCCATTGGTTGATTGACCAACATGGCTGCCCATGCACATGCAGACAAAACAAATGGAAGACTGTGCATTTCACATTGGAAAGAGGAACCAATTTTTGGAAAGTCCATTTTTACCCCTTATTTATCCAGTTCATTTACATAAATCTAACCTAACCTCAATGAAATCTTGAAAGCTGTCGTTCACCTGTCACGTAGCCATTGTCTCCGTAACCAATAGGAAAGGCTCAGGAAAGAGCCTTAGTCTAAAACTGAACTAGAATCTGCAATCTTATGGGTGGCAGAAGTACTAAATGCAATACCAACATCGGCGAAGTCCAGGGAGATCTGGGAGGCCCTCATGAACCACTTCTGGAATCATCACTTGGCTGCAGCCTACCACATTCAGCTTAAAGAGAGGCTGCAACAGAGGCGAGATGATGCAGGAGTTTGCCCTAGCTATCAAATAGTTTGCAAACAAAGCCCTAATGAATCTACCTTCTAGCTATGTGCCCCAGGAAGTTAACTATTCCTTCATCGACGGGGTGTGTGATGCCGAAATATGACAGCACCTGATGTTCAGCAAATATAAAATGATACACAAGGCACTTACAGGTAGCGGCCAAGACCACAGCAGTCCCCCAACTGGAGGATTAGGAGTTCTTGGTACTATAGCTGGGACAGAGATTCAACCTGGAACATCGGCGAAGATCTTTCAGTAGTTTTTGTTGGGGCTTGGCCAGCCAGGACACTTAGCACAGAAGTGTCCACACCAAGAGGTCAGCTGGGCAGTGCCTGCACAAAGACAGGAAAGTGAAGGTGTAAAGAGGGAGTAGCCAGTGGCTGGGGTAACCAAGATCAGGAATACTCAGTGCTACATAGAAAGAGGACTAACCCAAAGATGTTGGATAGGTAGAGTCAGACTGAAAAATTCAATGCCATAGCCGGGATTTGAACCACGGATCTCCCAATCTCTAGCCAGTTGCTCTGCCACTGAGCTACCATGGCAACATGCCTGCATAGCATAGCATAGGCTAGAGATCGGGAGATCTGTGGTTCAAATCCCGGCTATGGCATTGAATTTTTCAGTCTGACTCTACCTATCCAACTCCTGTCCTACACACGACTTGTGTGAAAAAAGAATTATTCCATACTAACCCAAGGATGACAACAGCGACCTTGTAATGGTGTGTGTGCTGGGAATATGGCTGACTTATATATCTGGTGAAGGACTGTATGCAACCAAGACAACGAATGTCAGACAGTGTGTTTTGGGGTTGCGGAGGCACCTTTTGAAATGCTGTGTGCAATCCAGTGGCACCCGAAGAAGAACCAATGTGGTGAGCGACACATCCGAGTAGTCATCACCTTGTCCTCATTTGACTCTGTGTGCCTTAGACAGAAGAATGGAAGACAGTCTCATTGTGGATGGCCATATACAAGGGAAGCAGCACCGTATACTAGTGGACATCAGTGCAGCCGTGACAGTAATCTGACCAGATGTGGCAGAGGGCTTGCTGACAAGGGAACTGAGTTGGTCCTATGAGATAATGACAGCAATCATGTGAAATCTTGCCAGTGGAGAAGGAGGTCTTGCCGGAGTTGACCCTAGGACGGAGTGCCATGAGCTGTGGGTGTTTGTCGCAAGGTGGCTGATGAGGTAATGTTGGGTTTGGATGCCCTCAGGAACCATGATGTGATGGTTGACATTGGCAGGAGGATATTACGACTCTGCAAAGAGAACGTGGTGCTTTGGAGTTCTGACATACATCCTGGAGTCTGCAGGGAGACTGTGAAGGAGGATGTGGTGGTGGCTGCTGGGGCTTGTCTGTTAGCCTGGCTGTTGAAGGACCTCATGAACCATCTAATTCATCAACACACCCAGCATGTAAGCAAGAGGTGGAGACCATTACGACCAACAAGCCAACAGGAAAGGTTCCTGGCTGGAAGTCGAGACCTGGTTATATTGCCAAACTCAGACCAATAAGCATAGACCCAAGTTTCAACAACCATGGGCTGTACTGTGCCATGTGGTGGAGAGGGTCAACAAGATAGTCGATCGCACCCGATGATAAGCAAATAGTGCATTTGGATTGTCTAGCCCATTTCTACAGTGCTGGCCATCAGGATGACCAGCCTGAGGAGAGAGCAGTGTGACATTGCTATCCATGTGTGACTGTGCTGCTCAGGTTTGCTTTGATGTATCAATTATTGCATCGGATGTGTAAGCAACGCGTAGGTAACAGGAAACTTCGGAGTGCAACACATCATAATTCTTGTCGATATCCGAGATGTCTCTCCAAGCTTCAGCTAATAGAAGCTTCCAGGAGGATCTGTGACATTTGCAGTGCAGTTGTTGTGTTGTGAATTGTACCAAGTTGTGAGTGACTGGAGTGTCAGCATGCAGTGGTGCACGAGCCATGGATGGTGGGCAGCTTTAAACTGTCAATGCATTGAAATGAGTGAATTATTATCAGCAGTGAATCGAGGACTGTGCATGCTCAGCCAATAAAGACATTTATTACATTATATAATCTTGTATAACTGGAATATTTTAAGTGATAGACAAAAATGCACTACACAAAATGTGCAGATATTATCAAAACATGCTCTTTTCAAATAATTGTGGCATCAGCCAATTCCAAGATATCCACTATTAATGATTCAAATCATTCAATGCTTATTGATTCTTTTAAATGCCTGTCGATTTTCAGTTGTTTCTTGTGATGCGATGGATATACTAAGTCATTTTAAGACCAGCATATGGCATCCAGTTCTTAAACATTTGAATCTTGCTAGCTTCTTTGTAATTGTAATAAAATTATAAATACATCTGTTAAGTTCCATCTTAATTAAAATGAAGTAAATAGAACAACCTTCTGTAAAAATAATTTGTATACCCAATAATTGCAGGGAATGTAATGTGAATGTCACACAGCAGTTTTTATTTTTAATGGGAAATTCCAGAAGGTAATTTTTACTTAATTAAGATAAATATTTACATTGGTATGTAATTTCTGTTCTTGTAAATGGATATCAAGCAAATGCAGCACCCTCACAATCAAGGTCAATATACCTTGTCCTTCTGATGTGTAGTACTTTTGTATTAGTTTGTCCATTATGTGCATTCTGAATCCATTCTGAATGGCTATTTTCTGAATATGTTCATTTTCTCTGTTGTATTCATTTTTGGAGTGGTAAGCCTACCACTCAATACATCAAGCCTTGGAATATGCACTTGTTATTTGGATTGTTTTTATTGTATGTTGTTGTCCACATAGGTGGGTTTTCTGTATACCCCAAATTCATTTTTGTTATGGTGTCTCTCAATTTTGAGATGTAGAAAAGGAAACCTTTTCCTATTTCCTAGGTGAATTTTATGGTTTTACCTTGTACATGTGCAAGCGCTCATGCTCTCATGAGAAACAGTATTGCATGATTGAGTCTTTCAGGCAAAATTTCAATGATAAATGCACCCACATTTTCATTTCAAACTATAAAATACTATTTAATGTAATGCCATATATCTTGCTGTCTTTTATGCCTGTGCTAACAAAAGCAAGGGCTAACACTGTGTAATTTGTATTTCTCTCCAATAAATGCCAATAAAATACCATACAAGGATGATAACTAATTGAGAAAATGCTTTTTATGTCAAAAAGTGAAAAATTGTCCTGTTTTATTTTAATCATTAAGCAGGAATGGTGCATTTTATTTCTTTTTCTGGACAAGAATTGTATTAAAATTGGATGGAATTGAACATTTAAGGAGCAAAAACAAATGTGGTTAATAAATAATGGAAATATGGAATAATGTTATATTAGCTATTTTTAAATGTTTTGCATAAATACTAATTAAAGAACGGAAACAAACAGACTCCATGCAATGGAATAGCTGTAATATACCTGCATTTAAAAAGGAAGAATGAATGGAAGCAATACATAGTGTTGCAAAATGTAATAATTTGTTAGTGGAATATTTATAATATGTTATCTTTTCAGTGACATCAGCATTGCAACAATGCTATGTACATAGTGTATAGAAAAGATATTGTAATGTACCCAAAAATTTAATACCAAGATCTCACTAGAAATACATTTTTTGGGTCCCCCTCAATCCAAAAAAAGCATTTTTATAAAAAGGTCTGCATGCTCGCATGTAGCATAGCTCAAAAACGAAAAGACCATTAAGTACCAATCTTGATATTTTATCTTCCAAGGATATGACACAAAGATTTTCAAGAAAATTCCTTCTCCCCAAATTACCCTTTATATAGAAAATTTTTTGAAAATTTTGATTTTCTCAAAAATGGCTCTAACTATTTTGATTAAAATACCTTACACCTAAGATATTTTTATGACAAATGAAATATATATCTTAAATTTTTTGGTAATAGCCTCTGAGACCTCTTTATTCTCGATGACTTTTGTATAACTAGCAAACCATAAGAGATATACAAAACTTACGACACAAGGAATGTTGATCCCATTAAAACACACAATTTATGTCATATACATTTTTTTTTGTACAGTTAACCATTTCCAAGGTAGTCTGTATTATTTTTTCAATTTTAGCCACTAACTTTTCTCAAACTGGAAAATCATTCTTCTCGTTTCTCGTTTGTTTATTCTTGGCAAGCAAAGAAACTGGAATTTCAATTGTTTCACATGGCGACTGGCATTTAAAGCATGAGACTATCGCTTTAGCCTGTGCATTTTCTTATTTCCCTTCTACTTATAAGGAAGCTAGTTTGTCTCAATTAGCATGATGTAGAAAACAGATTAATGCTTTGAATAAAAGGTTTGTTTACCAAGCAGCTAGGGGACCACATGTGAATGAAACACATTAGATTGTTTCCGCTTCTATTTACAAGGAACCAAGTAATAAGGACAATTTCTACTAATGTTTATCTTGATTATCATGAAGTACATAAAAGAGCAAGCTTTTTAACAATAATTTGTAATAGAGATGTAGAGATTGTCATGTGAATGAAATACATCAGCTTTTTTGAACTTGGCACACCAATCACTGTGTATTCTGCAAACAAAGTTCTTGCATAGAAATCAAGTCTTTTGTATGGGAAGGAACATGCACCCTCATTCTCATATATATTAGAACAAATGGGAAATCGGTCAGAAATGTTCTTCTGATAGTGGTACCTTGTAGATTATTGGCGGTGAAAATAACATGAGTTTCTATACCAGCAATATAACATTGACAAAAAAACAGTAAAAATGGTCATCTTCTTGTCATCTGTGATGTGGAACAGAATGCACACCTTTGCTTTTCTTTATCCTCACTACCCTTAGTTCTGTTGTAATCCAGAATCATGTCCACTTCTTTGTCTTCTTCATTACTATTGTGTATGCTCAGAAGCAGTAACAAACACACTTTGTTCCTTTTAGGCACATAAGAAATCAAAATAAATTCTTCTTGGGAACCAAATATGCTAAACCTAACTTCCATTTACATGCATAGAATTTTGGAGGAATTTCTTCCTTATTTACTTCAAGGATGATACCATTTTCAAACAGGTACTCTGCCAGAGGATAACTGCTAATATAGTTATCAGTAGTAAAATTTTGATGGGTTGTACAAGTATTTTTACCACTTCGAAAGGTTTGTTTGACATAAAGTAAGGGCCTTCATTTTGCTTGCTGCAGTATATCTCAAAATTGTTGGTATAGAAAGTGTGACTGTTATGCACTGCATACAGTTTTAGACTATATGTTATCAACATATACCAAATAAAATGACACAGATCTCAAAAGGAGAGTAGGATTTTGTCTATTTTGTGCTCACAATTCTCAACAAAGTTTGTGTAAAATTCTCAAATGGTAGCTAGATTATAATCTTTAGGCCAGCATTTCTGGTTGTCACATCATCAGATCTGATTCACTAAAGTAAAAACAGATATGTATTGTGGCTGAAAACGGTTCTGAAGAAAACTTTGCCAGTGATATCTGTGTTTCATAATTCCAAAACATTGCACGCCTTCCTTTTGACAAATATGACAAAAAGTATACCAAAAATATCATCATTTCTCCAGGGTTTATAGTGTTATCCCTTTCTCTTTGATAGTTTATATAAATATACATACATACACACACACACACACTTGTTTTCTTAACATATCCTCTAATTTTGTCAATTATATCAAGAGTTTTAAATTTCAAGTGTCTGTGTTTTTGACAGTCCTTATAGCACCTAGCCAGACATTTATTACATTATAGATCTAGTCTTATATACACTTTCCCTCAGAATTCTAATTCAAATAGTTTCACCACCTTCACACATTTAAAAGCAATCATCTACATTTTTTTTTTTTCTCCTCGTGTCTTCAAAATTTAACTTTCTGTAGTGTTCTGAGTGATTGTGATGGCTGTCTTGATATACTACTTCATTTTCTTCACTGGATTCTTCTGAGAAATAAAGTTGTTTGTCCTCCTCCTCCTCCTCCTCCTTCCTTGATAGTTGCTTCTATCTTTTCTGAAGTATAAAGTCTTATAGACCTCAAATAAAAAACATAACTTCAAGCTGAGTAAGTACTAAATAATTCGCAGTGTTTGTGCCTTTACTATTATTATTATTATCATCATCATCATCATCATTGTTATTATTATTGTTACTGTTGTTACTGTTGTTGTTACTGTTGTTACTGTTGTTATTATTATTGTTGTTATTGTTGTTATTAGTATTCTTATTATTATTCTTATCATATGTTGTTGTTAGGTTATGTTTTTAACTCTTTACTCATGTCTGTTACTTAAACTATTCTACTTTACTATGGTACAAATTAGGTATGAGTATCTTCAGATGCTACATCCACATAGTTCCCTGGCTGTTAGCGACTGTAGTCCCCTTTTTGTTTGTGCAACTTGTTCCATCTCAATCTCTGTGTTTCTCTTCTGTTCTTCCTCTCTCTCTTTTTTCTTACTTGTTATTCTTTTATCTTTCTCAAACATTGCCTATTTCCTTAATTCTTCACTTTCCCTTCCTATTGAACATATTTTTCACTATCATCTTTCCTGGCATACTCTTTCATTTTTGTTCTTAGATTTCTTTTCTCCAATTTCTTTTCTCTTTTCATTCAGTTAAATAAGAACAACAGTTGCTTGCTCCCTGCATAAAATATAAGGCTCTAATTCATTGCCTCTCATTTCTTTCAAAAGTAATTCTCCTGTCCTCATTCACTGTAATTCTTTTTTCTCTTGTTTACTACTATATCTATATACCTGTATCTTAACCATTCTTTCTTTATTTTTGTTATAATTATAATAAAGCAAATTTTTCTTTTCTAGCTTATCCCATATTTTCTGTGTATTTGTTCTATTTTCACTATATTTCCAGAGTCTTTTTTCATCTTCTGTTTTCTTCTTCCACATGTCCTATTTTCATTTTTGTCAAGATTTTCTCTAACTCCAACCACTAGCACATCTTGTTATTCATTACCTTTTGCTGTTTCTTACATATGTTTCAATACCCTCTCTAGGATCACTCACGTTCTTCCGGTCTTTCTAATACTACCATTGCAACCCCTTTTTGTGTTGCTCTGCTTAACTACAAAATCTCTTTACAGAGCATTCTATATCCATGGTGTATTTTTTTCCTATGTCTAATGCCCTAATATTTGCATTGCATATAGCATTTTTGTTTCTACTGTTGCCTCATAAACCCTCTATAACCACTTACTGTTCATCTCTGGTAATTTATATTTACATGTTCTAATTTCTGTCATTGCTGCTGTACCTTTTACTTCTATCTTTCTACTATTAGCTGGCCAGCCTCCATTACAAATTAATCTTATACCTAAATAATCATATTCTTTCACTATTCCAATTTCTTTTTGTTTCCTCCTTTAATATAATTTCTTTCTTGAGCACCATGATCTTAGATTTGCTTATGTTTAAAAAAAACATATATTATCATTGTGTTTAAATAAATTGCATTATATACTCAAAAATACTTATATATCTGTGTGTGTGTGACAAATAGTGCCTTTAATATGCAGTGTTCACTTCACAGGTAATTGCTGCTAAAAGCAACTCTTGAAAACAATTACTATATCACATGCATTAAATGCCTTTGGATGCATAAGCAAGCTTCCACAAATGCCCAGCGCCTTCATCATAATATTTTGTAAATATGTAGAAAAGGCAACATGCAATACCATGCATAGTTGAATATAGTTAAAAGCTAACTTTCAGGTTCTGAGATCCAGAATGTGACTTGCTCTGTGTTTGCTCTTCTTCCCCCCTCCCTCTTCTTTTGTATTTCATCTCTCTTCTCTTATGGTGTATTGGTTCTACAATGATGAAATATATGTTAGTGTCTTGGAGTTACAGGATACAATAGCTTATGAAGTAAGTGTCATAGAATAACTATAGTGTATGTCTGTAGCAATATTCATGTGCATTCATTATAAAAGTTCAGGAATATTGTGGATTAGGTTTATTTTTTAGCATCTTTATCTTTGTTCATGTATGTCAACTGTGCCCTTTACCAAGTTTTTTTCTCAGAGGTGAGGCAAGCAATGTTCATTTAACCCTCCCTCGTGTTTGTTGGTACCCATTGTGCCTTTACACAATGACAATGAAAATTAGAAATCAAAGGGTACACATAAAAAGGGTTGGTATGATGGGGATAGCCTTACAGCAAGAAACAGGGTAGAAAGAGAGTTTAGGAGATAGAAACAATCAGGGGACTTAGTCAAAAAAGAAAACTTTCTAATAGCAAGGTGGGGCTATAAATGTTTAATTGAGGAGAAAAAGAAAGAGTGGACTGATAAAATTGGGCAAAAGATCTATGAGACAGCAAAGCAGGATGATAGAAAAACAATATGGACGTTGGTAAAAAAAAGTATCCAAGACAAGGGTATTGCAGTATAAATTAGTAGGTCTTAATAAATGGAAGGAGTTTTTTGAGAAACTATCAGTGAAAGTAATGTGCTAATGCAGACAAAAGTACTAGGGAAGTTCCATAAATGTGTCAAAACTCTAGATCAGAAAATATTGGAGAATGAGATAACAGAGCAGGTTAAAAAATTAAAAAGTAAGAAAGCTAATGGAATAGATGGAATACCAGGGGAATTCTGGAAGGTGTGGTATGAAGATAGCAAAATAAGGGTACTGTTAGTAAATCTGTTCAATGTGCTTATTGAGGGAGGAAGGTTTCCATAGAATAGAAGACAGAGAGTAATAGTAACCAATTTATAAAGGGAAAGGGGTGGTGAATAAGGCAAATGACTACAGAGGCATTAGTCTATTATCAGTGATAAGTAAAGTATTTACAGGGGTACTAGCAAAGTGACTGCAGGAATGGGCAGAGAGAGAAGGTAAATTAACTGATCTACAAGGGGATTTACAAAAGGAAAATCGACAAGAAAGAATATTTTTATAATAAGAATAACAATGATAAATATCTAACTAAGAAAATAGTAAAAGTATATTTATGTTTTGCAGATCTAGAAAAGGCCTTTGATACCATTCAAAGGGAGGCACTTAGTCACAGGTTGAGAACAAAGGGAGTGAGTGAGAAATTTGTAGACTGTTAGAGAGGTTGTGTTCAGATAATAAATCCTGCATTAGGCTTGCCAACAACAAAGTAATGAATTGAGTACCAAAGGCAGGGTTGTAAATTAAGTTCCATTTTATTTAATTTGTTTATCGATGACACACTTCATGAAATAGCAAAAGAAAATTCACAATGCCCAGCAATAAAAAATAAAGATATTCCGAGTTTACTCTTTGCAGATATTGTAGTAGCAGCAGCAATCACAAGTGGAGGTTTAAAGAAAGCAATAGAAACAACTGAAAGAAAAAAAAAGAAAAAAGAAAAGAAAAAAAAAAAAAGAGTTTAAAAATAAATAAAAGTAAATCCAAAATCATAATATGTAACAATGAGAATAAACTCAGCAGGGAAGAGAGACGGTGGCTAGAGAGAAGTGAATTTGAAGTTGTAAACAAGTTTGATTACTTAGGAGTGGGCTAAATAACAATGAAAAATTGACAGAGCAAAAGTAAAAATGAGCTTGGTAAGGGGAAAATTAGCTATTAATAGCATAAGAACCTACTTAAAGTAAATACCAAACATGAGAGTAAACTGGCTAGAGAGAATATATGCAGCAATGATGGAATCAAGAATGATGCATGGAATAGAGATCTGGTGGACTGAAAAAAGTTGGGAGTATATAGATCAAATTCATAGATTTTTTTTGTAAAATGATGTTGGGATTACCAAGAACAGCTTCTAATGGGGTAGCATTAGTTGAATTGGAAAGAGCAGGTAGGAAGGGATCAGTAGTCAAATGGATAGTGAAATATTGAAACAGGATCCAAATATTAGAGGAAGGAAATACTGTCAAAGACTGTTTTAGAGCACAAGAATCAGCAAAATCGGAAAGAAGTTGAATATGTCAATTAAAGGAAATTGTAAGTGAAGTTGTATTGGGTGAGTTAGCCAATCAACAGACAGCGGGGGAACAAAAACTATGGAACAAAATTAAAGCTAGGCTAGACAACATAGAGAAACAAGAAATAACAGTTCCATAAAATTCACAATAGAAAAAGAATCTAATAGCATGCTTCCCTTCTTGCACCTAAAAATAATCAGGAACCACAACAAACTAGAATGAATCTCTGTTAAAAATGAAGGCAACAGCCATCAAAACATGTCCAAAATAAGTTACTTTATTTCAAGAGTGAAGTTTGACTGTAATCTATGTTTTTACTCTTAATTAAGAAATAACAGTTAACTTAAGGGATAAGAGTACTTTAATATTATATAGGAGTGTTAAGAAAGAATGAGGAAGAGAAAAATACATTGATGTTTGTGAAAAAATGGAAAGAGGGGGTTTGGTATGGGCAAGAACAGGAACAATATTATTAAAAGTTTTAAAAGTTGATAAAGATCTATGCCCACTATGTGGCAGTGTTGAAAACAATTAAAACTATATAATTGAGTGTGAGGAAACCAAAATGTGGAGATATGTAATATGGAACAAACCCTGGGAAAAGTTACTGGCAGAGATATTGCACTTAAAACTTTTTGGTAACAATAGGAAAGAAGGTAAAAATACGTGGATTGATTCCAACTTTTTGAAGTTGTGCATCATCTTCACCTTCAGGGTAAACTGATGACTTGAAAATCGTTGGCAGTAAAGCTTCAGCTATTACGTTAACAAGAAAGAGTTTCTGAAATAACTAGGTAATTAAACAAGGGAAAGTAAGATAAGATAAGATTTTTATTCACCAAAAGAATTACATGAATTCAAAGGCTGTGTCAGGTAACAAATTACAATTTACATTTCTGTAATACAACTTACAACTAGTATGTACAATTTAAAGAAACTTAAACAAGATATTAATAATTTACACAATGGTTAATACAAGTTTAGAAAAATGCAGTAGTCATGAAATCATTTATATTGTAGAACATGTGGGTTAAGAGATAGTTTTTAACTTTATGTTTGAGTTGTTTCTGATTTAAGAGTTTCCAATTACCCGGTAGCTTGTTATAAAGAGATAGTCCTTGATGTAGTGTACTCTGCAGACAGGTTTTTCTGCTTTGATGATTGAAATGCAAGTTTTGTGATCCCCTGGTATTGTAGGAATGGTAGTCAGAATTCTGTTAAAATATGATATATTCTTATGAATGAAAATAACAGTCTCCAAAATGTAAACACAAGTTAGTGGTAGAATACGGAATTCGCTGAACACAGGTTTTGTTGTTGAATTTATGGGGATACGTTTCATGATTTTTACAATGCGCTTTTGTAGTATGAAAAGGTCTTTTGTATTGGTTGAGGATCCCCAGAAGATTATACCATAAGAAAGTACAGAATGTACACATCCAAAATAAACTGCTTTTAGGACTTCAGGAGAGGATACACGGCTAAGGATTCTCATTGCATAGCTTAGTTTACTGAGCTTTGTAATTACACAATTTATGTGAGTCTTCCAGGACAGGTCAGCATCAATCCATACCCTTAGAAACTTAGTGGTGTCTGTTGAAATGGAGGAGAAAAATTGCCAAACAAAGAGAGGATCTTAATAATAGAACTGATGAGGTTGTAATTTATAGAAGAGGTAAATATATTAAATTGGTAGGGTATAAAATAGTAAAAATAGAGGGAAAGGTAGGTATACACAAATAACCATGTTGTTAACTGTATATGTGTGATATTTGTAACTTGAAAACATGAAATAAATACCACGAGTTTTTTCAACTTGTTGATAATTCATTACTGGAGCAAAGCGATGGGAGTGAATTGTCCTAAAAGATTAAAACATGAGTTGTATTTGACAGGAAAATTCAGAAAAATAGACTATTGATAATTTACAATATATAGGAAGGGAGACTTTATCAGGTTATGATTGTAATACTTACATTAATTCTCAAATGGTAGATGACATATTTGACCATGTTTACTTAATGAATGTTTTCTGTTTCTTTCTTCGCTGCTTCCTGAATTATGATATGGCTGACCGTGTCTACACCCAATGTACGAATATTAATAGCAACTATAGACATAGGGAACACTTATTTTATTTCAGCTTTAAATAACAATACATGAAATGGAAACAAAGGTTATTATATTATTTGAGGTTATTGCACTCATCTTATACATAAGAAATACAAATAATGATTATTTTCACTCCTTTTTTTTTAACTAAATGCAGTATGAATTGGATAAAACTTTGAATAAACATTGTAACTGAATTAACTGAAAGTACAATTGTGGAACTGACAGTTATCAAAAGTGAAGGTTGGCTGACTGGATTGTCACCTTGTTACCAATAACCAAGACAGGAGATTAAACAAATGAACATCGGTTGTGACAAGATTTTAAAGAAATGAACATCAGCTGTAATGAAATTTTTTGACAATATCACTCCATTCAGATGACCGACCACGATTGTTTGAAATTGCCTAGTCTCGGTCATTCCATTGGCGCTTTAATAGTTCAGCTGTATTGTCTGTCTAATCTATCCAATCCATTCATCCCTCCCGCAACCCACTCAACCACCCACTCACCCACCTACATAAACACTGTTCCACCTCATGATTACTTGTTGAGGTACTGTTATTTAATGCTGGACAGCAATAACCCTTTCTTTTACTATCTCACCATATCCATTACAGCATTTATTGTATGTGCAGTTATTGGAGCATCTTAAAAAAAAGATGATGATGACGACGATGATGCTCTTTGGTGTTCAAGGGCATTCAACTGCCAGGTTACTAGCATTGTATCTTCAAAAAGGTATCTCCTCTCTTGAAATATGCACACAAGCAGTCATTTATGAATACCCAGAAATCATGATGCCCCTAGTTTGTTAGAAAGATTTATTTTTGACCACACTGAGAAATAATTAACTCACTTTTATGTAAACTTCTTCAGTTATATTTCTGTTGGTTTCTTTCTGTCTGTACTCCTTGCATCTGTAGTGAAGAGCCATTGCTGAACAGCTTCCTTTCTCTATCTATATACAGTTAGGTTATTATCTGATTGCACTGGTCAGTCCACATATCTACAGGAACTAAGCAAGGAGCACCAGTATTAAATTTGCAGACATGATATTTTAAGTGAGTTGCACTGGATTTATATGTTAACAGGGCATTACACATTCCACAAGTAACATACCTTGTGGTGATCATAGCTTCAGCTTTGTTGATCACAAGCTCTCTCTCCTAATTAGCTTATATTCACTGCTTTGAAATTTAGTCATAATGCTGTCCATTAATTCACATGCAGTGGTGAACTGCAGCTCAACCAACCCAAATTCCTTTTATATCTCCAAATTTCCATCCTTGGTTATTAGTGAACAAGAGTTTACTCACAAGCTCTGAATAAACACGTTACTTGTAATTTCAGTAAAGTGAGCGGGGCTATCAATTCCAGTTAGTAAATTGTCCCATTGAATACATTTGAACAGATTCCTATCATTCTAGATTACATATTTCACTAATATGTTTTTCTGGTACATGTGCACTAAGGCACACATTATTCCGTTTTGGTTTTCCTTCTCATCCCATCCAGCCCCCCCCCCCCCCCAATCCCTCCCTCCCACCTATCTGTTCAGTTTGGATACTATAGGCCACTAGCACACACACGTGCACACTCTCTACAGAAGATTTTACTCAAAGTAAACCAAACCATTTTTGCACTTTCTCAAGATCTAGAACTAGAAAAATTAATGCAATTTCTTCATTATTTTAAAAGTACTAAATGAATGATTATACTATTTACTCATGAAATAGAAGTTAAGCTTACCATTTACCCTTCATCAGGGATACTATAATAAAACTGTAAGGAAACAGGTAAAAACTGTTTTGAAAACATTCAGCATTAGTATGAGTATTTGACAATTACTTTCAAAAGTACAAAGATTGCTATATGTTTAGTGTATGGATGTTTGATTAAGATATGTGGATGCCTCTCATTTCCAGACAGAGGAAGACAATGACTCATGTGGAGCTAAGCGGTTGAATAAAGCTATGTCACCAAGTAGCATGACACTTCCTACAATGAATAACTGGGACATGAACCAAGCTATGTCACCCTACATTCCTCCTGACATGAACAGTAAGTGATTTACAAAATATCTTATGTATAGAATAATCAATTAATTGTCATTTATAACTGTAACATTTGTTTTTAGGTATTGCAAGTGGCTCCATGATGAACAGTGGTCCACCTCCTTATAATACTGGTGGAATGAACAGAAGTAGCACATATGATTTTGGCAGTAGTTCTAATCCTGGAAGCAATGAATATGCCAGTGGAGGAGGACCTCTTTCACACCTAAGTGAATCAGTGAATTCTTTGGATCCTCTGAATGCCATGGAAAAAACATTAAATGAACAGGTAATGTAACAGAAACATTCATATTTTGTGCTTTTATCCCTTCACCACAAGTCATTTATTTACTCATACTAGAGCCACATATCCCAGTACTGAGGTGGAGAAATGGATATTAGTTTCTCTATAACACAGCTGTAATAAGTAGTAGCATTAGTAGTAGTAGTAGTAGTAGTAGTAGTAGTAGTAGTAGTAGTAGTAGTAGTACTACATTTCACCCAAAAATGTCATTGCTAGATTTCTCCATAAATACATGTTTTTAGATTTCCTGAATAAGGCATGTCTAAAAAAAGTGTGTGTGTATGGGGGGGGGGGGTATCATGTGTGTCCCTGCATGGCTTTTAACACCATTACTCCTAATTGAAGAGTCTGTTGCCTAAATACCAAAATTTGTCTTGTAGTTCAGTCTCTTCCAAGGATGTGACATGAACAATTTCAGTAAAATCCTCCCACCCCAAACTACCCTTCGTAGGGAATTTTTGTCATTTTTTTATTTACTCAAAAATGGCTTAATTTATTTTGATAAGAATACCATATCTTTGGGATATTTGCATGATAAATAAAATGTATGTCTTGAATGTTATGTGGTAACCTATGAAATCCTGTTCATTCTGAATGAATTTGGTATAATTGATAAAAATTAGAAATAGACAAATCTTACTATACAAAAACAAAGTATAGATCCTGTTAAAGAAAAGATTACATCAAATAATATTGTTTGTTGCATTAACCATTTCCTTGGTATTCCTTATAATTATGTGAATATTCAATAATGGCTCTTCAAAATGGTTTTTTTTTCTCTCAAGGCCATACAAAGAGAGTGAAATTTTAAAGCCATTATTTGGCAACACAGTTTTTAAAAATTGTGAATTGCTTTAGCCTACTATACCCTCGACAAAATGTGTAATAAAAATTAAACATGATTAACAAGAAGTACATTGAAGAAAAGCTTTTTTAAAAACAATAGCTTGTGGAAGAGTGAGCTTTTTTGTAACTCTTTTGTTGCTGTTGTGTTGATCAGATTGACAATGCTTGCCTGGCATTTAAATGCAAGTTCAAATATGGCAGTAGGGGTAAAAAGTGCCTGGCTTTTAGGCCCTGAAATATTAGCCATTAGAAAACAAATCATAGCAAATGTAATTTTAAAGCTAGAATGATTACTTAAAAATTGGAATTTGCCATATTGATTTGTGTTCAATAATCTACTGCTTACAAGAATTATCAGTTAGTGAATTAATATCTAGCACATATTCAATCACAAATATAAAGAATAATAGATGTGTTGTAATTTGAAATGAAATATCTCACACTCTTCTATCAAAATAACAGGAACAATATTTTGCAATATAAAACCATATTCAGTTGCAAACAAAATGAGGACAAATATTCTTTTAAAACTATGTTTTGTTTAATAAGAATATGTAAAATATAACTCACTGGCATCAATGATGCCACTGTATTTTACACCAAGAATATAAGCACTTCAGTTTTGATCATGGTTTTCCAGCACTAGTACAACATTATGTCATGGAGCTTACCACTCTCAACTTACACACATACACAAAATAATTATAATTTGTCACTTATAGCCATCGGAAAGTTAAAAATGAATCAGTAATTAAAAAATAAATTTCATTTAAGTTAAACGTTTCAAGTGGCAAAAAAAGGAGTATACAAAAATTATATAAAAATAAAGTTAATTATGATACTACTTGGTTACAAATTACTAATTTCCTCTTTATTTGTAGATTGAATGTGAAGGGTGTAATCCTTTTTCACATTTTATGTATACTATGTGCGATTTCTTCTTTGCTGTAGCATATAATACACAATACACTGGCAGTCTTGCTTCTTTGGCAGTAATTTCACACCATATATGATAAAAAGGATTATTAATTATATTTTCAGAAATCTCTTGTTTCTAATGCTCCTCATATGATCTTTGGTTTTTGGGGTTACCTCATTTCACCATTTTTGAGGTAGAGGCATGCAGCAGGCCGTATTCATTACCTTTGGTAGGGTGACGATTAGGATAGTGGTGGAATGAGAATACTTGCAGCTTTTGCCATGAACTTGGAACCATGTTGTGCCTTGGGGATTCTCCACAGGAACTTGTCAGAGAGGAGGGCTTGGATAAGCCCAACTTAAAATTCCCACCCAAGAGTCAGGAATTGAACTATGAGCCCTCAGCACAAGAGTTGTGAACAAAACCACTGAGCTACCCTGGTGTCCCAATTAATGAATGAGGGTCTGCATTTGGAGTTCTTATGTCACTAAAATGTTAACTGACTAGAACATGTTTCAAAGTACATTTGTCACATATTCTAAAATTTCAGTGGTTTTAGCATTCCTAATGTTCACTCAGCATTGCTTAATAATTTAATCCACTGTTTTCAATATATTTCAGTGGGACACAACTGTATAATAATCAAATTAATAGTCTGTTTGTACTTTTTAGGCTTTGACTACTGTTGCATTTATACTTCTACAAATTTTGATATGCTTCTTCAAGAAATGCTGACATTTAAAAACCTATTAATAGGAATAATCATCATTATCACCCATCCAAGTATTAGACCTATGGAAACCTGTTACAATCCTACAGAAAATTTTCTTTTCAGCATTTCACAGAACATCCCAAAGATATCTGCCTCTTGGTATGTAGACATAGACAACTGTGGGAATCTGATCTAAACTCATTCTTTCAGGATGGTGTTTCCAATTTAGTAGGTAATGTTTGATATTTTTCCAGCACCAGCAAGGTAGTTCATCAAAGACTACAATATTAATAAGAATATTGAAGCAAACTGATTATGTCTTTGTGGTCTGTACACCACAAAAACTTCATAGAAATAAAAACATGGCTGTTTGTGTCTCATAACTAGAACCATTTGTTTTGGGTGACAACTTTTTATCTGATTTTTTTAAAACTTAGTTTTGATACATTTTTTGTTGCTTTTTATTGCTATTCTCAATTATTTTGATTTATTTTAATATTAACTCACAGGAGTAAAAGGTACATCAATTAACACATCACACCATATTGCAATGAGAAATCAAATTTAAATTTTACAAAATATGTATCTTTAGTAACATTAAAATTAAAATTTTTTGCAGATAAGAGATGAACTTCACAAATATACTTAATCAGAATATGATGGAGATAACATCAGCTCCATTTAAGCATGAGTTAAAGCCTTTTTCCTGTCAGACTTGGCAGTTGAATAGGTTTCAAGGGAGCTCTCCCTTTAAATATTATTAACAGGAATACATTGAATTCCCAGTGAAACATCAATGAAAGCTTTACACTCAGATTTTAAGAAGAGGAATCAAAATCACTTGGCCAGTTTTTCATGAGCTAGTTAACAGACCTTAAAATGTAGTGTATGGCTATATACATGTGATGGAAGTAGTTCTTTCAGAATTGGTATTTGTTCCATCATTGTTTCCTATAACATCTTCAAAAAGCTGACTAATTCAGGTTATCACAATTTTCCCTGTATCACACGTAATCAGTTCTTACAGTGTTTTTTTTAAACATTGCTTACCCATATATTCAAGCATAATGGTTAACCATACTTGTATTTGCAAGATAGTTCTTTAAGTATACCAGAAGTTTTCTGAAAAAAGAATATATTCTTTAATATTTGGCAACTTTCAGAGATGATGGCAAGTTTTGCATCTAATGTGTGTATTAATGGGACTTGGAGCATTCTAAATTAAAAGTAAGTTACAACACTTTGAGCACTGTCCAACAAGAAGTACATTTGGCAGTGAATTGTTTGAATTCAATTCTGTTTCAAGGCTTTGAAACGTTTCACAGCCACACTTTCTTCTGCAATGCTTTGAGCAAATTCTACTGTATGTCTTAAACTGAAGCCATCCAAAGTAAAAGGTCTTATCTTTGCTTTTGTTTAAAACAAAGTAGCTTGTTTAGCTGGGCTATGTATGCTACAGAGAGTATCACAGCTTTTATAGGATTTGGTGAAAATTAAATATATTTGGGTGATTAATTTAGGAAGATTATTGCATGATTTGTGTTTATAATGTTTTCA
Source organism: Hymenopus coronatus (assembly GCA_030762935.1). Taxonomy (NCBI): domain Eukaryota; kingdom Metazoa; phylum Arthropoda; class Insecta; order Mantodea; family Hymenopodidae; genus Hymenopus; species Hymenopus coronatus. The sequence continues at coordinate 173,491,578 of CM060900.1, forward strand.
ACACTGCATTTCACCTTCCATTGGTTGCTAGAAGTCTGAGAGACCCCTAGCATTACCTAAACGTTCTAATTTTCAGATGAATGCAGCTAAGGAATTGCCTGGCTAGGACATCTAACATTACACCTTACTGTTTGCTGCAGTGGCAACCATATTTGTCAATTTGTTTGGTTGCAAGAATGACTAATCAGCAGTTACATGTTGTGCAGCCAATCGGATCCTACACACTTACTCCCGTTGCATATTATTCGCATTTGTTTTTTGTGATTTTTTTTACAACTGTTGAGTATTGCAGGTATTAATTACAAGGTTGTCTTTCGTGGAAACCAAACCAAATACTCCACAAGGCAGGAATATCTGAAGGCACTGGCCTTAGTTTTGCTCTTGGAACAGTTGCAAGGTAGAGCAACAGTGTCAAAACTATCCAGTAATTTGAAAAACCTTCCAACAAAATTTAAACCTTAAGAGCCCGTAACATATGATTTGTTGAATACACACCATCCAAACCTTAAAGGAAACAATGTGAACCTTCCAATAAAGACAAAAGAACTGCAGAATTAAGTATACAGGTGAGAAACGAGCAAACATGCCAAAATTATTTGTGATAGTGGCTTAGTCAGGGAAAACACGAAGGAAGCAGGACATTATTCTGAGCAACAGAACATTTCAAATTAGGCAAGCTGTATATGTGAAAATGTCAATGTATTTTTTAATTTCTCTACTTAGTGCATCATTCATAGGTAGAGAAGGTACTGAATTCCACCCTTAAATTTAATATATAATTTTATGGGAAGTACACTCTTTTAGGGACTCCTGTATCCAATAAAAGTATTTTTAGAAAAAGGTCCATGTGTGCATGCATGAACATGTAATTCAGAAATGAAAAAGTTGATTTAATATCATGATACTCAAGTTCAGCATCTTCCAAGGGTGCAAAATGAAACTTTTCAGGAAAATCCCCCACCCCAAACCATAATTTATCAGGAAAAAAATTAAAAAATGGCTCTAACAATTTTGATTAAAATACTATATATTAGAGATACTTATATAACAAATATATCCTGAATTTTTGTGGAATATTCTCTGAAGTTCTCTTCATTCCTAATGACTTTTGCATAACTGTAAACATAAGGGATGGACAAAAAGTTACTAAACAAAAAATAAGGGGCTTATTAAAACACAATTTGTCACATTGACTTTTTTGTGGAATTAACCATTGCTGAGATATTCCATGTTACTGAATTCAATTTTAAAATATTTAAAACTTTTCTCATATTGGAATTTGTCATCTCTTGGCATGCAAAATGAACTGAATTTCAGTCACTTAAGGAACTAACTTTTAAAAATGTGATTATCACTTTAGCCTTATTTACTCCCTCACTTCCCTTCTGCTTATAAGAATTAAGTGATAAGAACATTTCTGCCAATCTTCTTGATTAGCGTGAACTAGTTAGAAGAATAACCTTTTTAGGGATACTTTGTTACAGAGAGTTAGAGGAAGTCATATGAATGGAACACAGCAACTATTTTTACATGTGTTTTAATTGTAATTGCAATGTATACCCTATTTATGTTTAAACTAGCATTTTTATTTAGTGAATTAATAGTAATAAAAGCATTTACATTTAACCTAAATAAACTAGACATAATGAAAAGGAAAAATAAAAGAAACACAAATAAATACAGATATATAATCAGATAATACAGTGTGGGTTTACCGGACCCACACAATCATTGATGTTCTACTAAAGCACATGCCTAATGGAAGGTTAAATGCTGTGTTCCCAACAACATGGAAGCTATAAAAATATAAGCCATGTGTTCATGTTCCCAAGGGTTAAAGATTAAAGCAATAGAGGCTAAAAGTCATTTCAAGGAAGATATTTTCGCTGACCAGAAACTCAGAGGCAAGTTCCCTAATATTTATTTTAATATTCAGAATCTAGATGTATGTATAAACATAACCTTATTACTGTCTAATTGCTCAATTGTCCAGGACACACTGTTTATAGCTTTTTGCAAGTATCACAGTTCATAATGTATGAGGGTCAGTCAATAAGTAATGCGTCCATTTTTTTTTTTTTTTTTGCCTGAAATAGGTAAGTTATGTGAACAATTTTAAATTGAAGCAATTCCCCAAACCTTGTTCTCCACTCAACTGCAATAGCAACTTCATACATCAACCAGTGGCAGCACTGCTTACTGTTGCAAAATGGCTGAAGTCATTGTTTGTATTAGATAGTGTTCTGTCATTGAATTCTTGAATGCAGAAGGTGAAACGCCCAATTGCATTTGTGTAATGCTCAAAAAGGTGTATGGTGATGCAACAATGGATGTCAGCATGGTTAGCAGAAGGGTTCATTGCTGTAATGAAGCTGAAGGGCTAACACTGTTGGCTGATGAACAGCAGAGTGGCAGACCCATGACTGCAGTGACTCCATGCAACATTCAGCAAGTGGACGAGATCATTCAAACTGACCACTGGATAGCAACAGATGAATTGTGTCATATTATGTCCCTCAGTAAAGTCAGTGTAGTGTCGACTATTCAAGAATTGGTGTACTCAAAAGTGTGTTCACAGTGAGTACCCCGAATGTTAACCAAGTAGAATAAGGAGTCATGAAAAACAATAGCCTCTGAGCATTTGCAGCACTTCAATTTGAAGGGAGAGGAGTTCCTGGACAAAATTGTGACTGCAGACAAAATGTGGGTTCAATTTTCTTGAACCACAATCAAAGAGATAGCCCATGGAATGGCATCACACATCCTTGCCAGGGAAGAAAAAATTCAAAACTGTGCCATCATTAGGGAAAGTGATGGTGACCATTTTTTTGGTGTGATTCTGGTTGATCTTTTGCAGCATGGATGCACAATAAATTCTATGCAATACGTCAGCACACTCAGAAAGCTGAAAGCAAGACTTCAGCAAGTTTGCCCAATGAAAACCATGGTAGATATTCTGCTTTTGTATGACAATGCAAACTCACACACCAGTCATCACAGCACTAAAGAGATTGTGAAAATTGGATGAGAAGTCTTGCCTCATTCCCCATACAGCCCTGACATAGCACCATTAGACTCCATCTATTTGTGCCACTGAAGAAGCTCATCATGTTATTCACTTTCCAGATATGGAGGCCAAATCTGTTTGTCAAGGGCTTCAGAAGCAAGACAATGCATTTTACCACAAAGGAATACATGCCCTCATTAAAAGGTGGACTAAAACTGTGGAAAAGGATTTCATTGAAAAGTAATAATTTAATTCTCAATGTTGTGGCTTTCATGCTGTGTAATCAATGTTTAATTTTCTTGCAAATTAAAAGAGAAAAAAAAATAGGAGGTATTAGTTATTGACTGACCCTTGTATTGTTTGTAATGGATCTATTTTCTGAACTCTTAGTCTAATATATAACCAACTATGTAGGTCTTAAATAGCTATGCAGATATACAAATTTGTATGAGGGGTGTTCAAATGAAAAGGTACAAAACAACACTGTGGGTATAACTGAAATCTTGAAGCAGAATCACTTCCTTCATGAGCAGCCCAGGCCATTTGCTCTTGATGGAGTGTCTTCACAGTACACATCAGTATTACCTAATGGTTTATCTGTACTCAAGGAGTTCAATGTGTATCAAACTTCAGAAGTTGAAAAATACTGTGAGCATCACATTGCCTGCTGAGGGCATAGCTTTGCATGCTTTCCTGCTTTGTCTTTGACTTGAAGGGATGATGCTAGCTCTCGTCACCAGCGACGATCTTCACCAGAAAATTGGGGTCTTTATGATACCAGAACAGGAGTTACGGTACATGCCTGGACTGGTCTTGGGTCATCACACAAACACTCCCAGCCTTCAAGAAAATGGGCATTCAATTTTATCACTGAGTTGTTGGACACACAGTCTTCCCCTTATAGGACCACTATCCAGTGATGAATATGAGCTGGTTTAACTCCTTCCATAGTTAGAAATCTAATAGCACCTCACTGCTCCACAATTATTGAATTTTGCAATGTGAACTCCATAATGCTCTCATATGCTCTGCCACATCAATTGGACAGAACACACAACTGCCTGCTTCTCTTCTGCATCATATGCAGGTGCCCAAACATGGGCATAACCATACTGGACACTAAAGTCATGTCCCTAGATGTCTCACTACATTATCGTGAAACAGCATATTCAAATTTAAACCCATTTGGTTGTTTTGCCATTTCATCACATTCTATTTGAACACCCCTCATAAATGTCTTTGGCATTTGGTAACATATTTACAATCTGTCCTAACCAAGTCAAACAAAAATTATTTTCCAAAATCTTCTAAATTAGTATTTCCAGAGCCTTAGTTGATTTTTCTGCTGTGTGTATGACATTAAAAACATAGATTCTAAACTAGAACTATTTTAGACAGTGGGGCGTCATCGTATTGAGTTTTGATAAAATTGAGTCACCTTCTTTTACACTTTTAAATCCCCTTCTGATTTGTTCAGGAAGACCACTTTCAGGATACTACTACCCTATCCTCAATTCTGTGGGTGACTGATACTGCAGCAGTTGGGTTTGTTCAGTTCCTTGTTGTGCTGCCCTGTACCTTTCTTGTCAGTAGAATGACATTATCCATGGCAGGAAATTCAAAATTCTTAGTAATGAAGATGCTTTCCCAAATTTGCAGTTCCAAAGTTTTTTTTTTTTTTTTTGCATATTTTATCAGCTCTTATTTCTTCTTTTATATTATGATTCTCAGAACAAAAGTGATATACTACTGCAGACTTGTCTCTGCACTTCTATCTAATACTTGTCTAGTGTTTTTTTGTTCTAGTTTCCAAATTTCCTTTTGTCTTTCCAATATAAATCTTATTACAGTTTAGGCAACCACTTTATAAATCCCTGATTGCTTTTTGGTGTGCTATATTTCAAATGTGATTTAGCAAGTTCTGGATATTATATCTATTTTAAAATAAAAAAAGGGTAAATACCTATGTTGTTCCTCTTCAGTAGTGAATGCTATAGATTTTCTTGTAGATTCAATCATTTTACTGCATCATCCATTAGTTTTTTAGGAACTATGGCAAATGCATTGGTGCATAGTCACAATTTTTTTTTGTGTTCATATATATGGGTTTATTTTTTATCCATATATTCAGATTTCTGCTGTGCTTTATTTTCGAGTGGGTTCTTTGGAGCCGTTGCCTTCAAATTCTGAAGTAAGAAATAGTGCATTAAATCTGAGTAACTTGTTTCAACATGGTATTATGGACACGAGTGTGCCATAATTTAAAATACCAATGATTTAATAAGTGTTGTTTAATTGATTAAGTTATATTGGACAATGAATGAAATTATACTCAAATATGCCAGGGATCCAAGCTTTGAAGTTACCCATTATTCATCTTTTCAGCTTAAGAAAAAAACCTTGGTGGAAAAGAAAAGTATTTGGATAACTCACCCTAACCAAAATTCAAACTTCAAATCTAAGGCAGACACATTATTCCTACACATAGAGGCAAACTTTAAGAATCTTGTTTAATACATCTTAATCACTTTTAATGGTTAAACTACCTGTACTGTTCAGTGCAATCAGTGACCTGCATAGGTGGCCATTTTGTGTTCATTTTGAGGCCTGCTTTCTAGGGGATGCTGCTTAATCAAGAGCTCCATCTGGTGATAATGGAATAGGAAAATGTTTTACTGTGGTAGATTTGTCCTTATACTGATATGTCAAAAGCTGTTGTTGCTGAGCTAATGTGCAGGATTTTGATCCATCAATTTTCCCTAGCCAGCCAATATAAATTGTGCACCTTCCCATCTGGTATAGCTTTCCTCAATTTTGTGCATTCGAGTAGGTGCTCTCCATTTAAAGTCTTGTCAGTATTGCAAATCTTACATGCATTGTCATTCATAAAATACAATCTATGTAGATGTTTCGCCAAACAGTCATGTCTAGTGGTTAATCTGAAGTGAGCAACTGCTTCTTTCCTTGGGACATTTTTTATTTTTTTTTTTATTATTTTTTTTTAGTAATGTTTTTTAGAAATTTCCTTTTGAGCATTACGTTGGTATTTTTGTTTTATATTAATTTTGATATTTTTAGTTTTACATCTAATCTACAAAACCGTATAGGTTTTGAGTGTAGTACTGCACTCTTTTTGGCCAGAAAATCTGCAGTTTCGTTACCAATCACTCCCACATGTACTGGTATCCACTATAATCTTATCTGTTAAAATGTTGTTAGGAGTTATCTATAATTAAGATCTCACATCCTTTACATTATAAGGTTCATATGGACTATCTTATCAGTCTATTGCTTGAATGGAAGAAACTGAATCTGCGAGAACAACTACTTTATTTTCTTTTATGTCAGTCCTATAATATATCTGTTCTAATGCTTGTTGTATTGCAACCACTTCACCATCAAAATTTTTGGATTGTTTAGACCATGTAAAATAATGTGAAAAGTATGTATAATATATACCACCTACATTATTTCTCAATTTATCTGTGGAACCAATGGGTAAATTCTGAGTTACTTTGGGGAATTGATTATGTAGATTTTCAAGTGTAACGATTCTGCATGCTTGTGGTGAGTCATCTTCTTTATTTAGTTGTTCTGTCAGCTCCTTATTTGTTACTATCTTAATAAAATCCATTGGGTTAGTTCTAGGAGGATGAGGAGTGCATTTTTCTGATAAATTTAGGTGATTATAATTCTTCTCTAAAAAGGGTTTGTTTGGGATCTGTGTTTTTAGCTTGTATTCTCTAGGTAGTTGTTGAAAGCATTGTTTTACTTGAGATAGTTTTTAACTTTACATATAGTTGTGCAGCTTGTATTTCAAAGTCAGCTTTCATTGGGTTATTATTTGTTCCAACAAGAAGTGCACTAACTACTGATATTTTCACTGCTGCTGTTACCAATCATAAACACTGATTTTGATATTTCTGAATCATATTAATTTTGTCTTCAGTTGCAGTTAATAATAGTTCACATCCATTTTTAATACTTGTTTTACATAGCTGTTATAATATATGTTATTTAAAACTTCTATTGAACTGCCCCATTTAATTCTGGCTAGTATCTTCAATATGTCACTTCTTTTTGTAGCCTTTTGTGTGACATTTTATGCATGGTCTTTCATTTGTAATTTTCTATCTAGTGCAATTCCCAGATATTTAATTTCTTCAGCATATTCTATTTGTTTTCCATTAATTTCCAGTTTTAAGTTTTTTCCTCTGTCATCAAAATGTTTCATGGCATAACCTTGATATTTAAATTTTGCAACATTAATGGACATTTTATTTAATTTTGCCAAATTAGTTAATTTAACTGACACAGTTTTCATTTTTTCTTTCGATCTGGTGTATACATTTTTGTCAGTCTTTTAAAGTCATCCATACAACTATGTCATCTGCATACATGCAATATTAATTCCATTTTGTTTTATAAACTTTGGCATATCATTAATATAGACATTAAATAGAATAGGACTGGAAACTGCACCCTGTTATATTGGACAATGAATGAAATTATACTCAAATATGCCTGGGATCAGAGCTTGAAAGCTACCCATTATTAATCTTTTCAGCGTAAGTTTTAAGTTAGGTGTATTTGAATAATGTATTCTTCCATTTAGGTGCAGTTCATCTTTTTTGTAGTAATTTTTTTTCCTTTTAATTATATCTTTTGGGCAGTTCAACCATATTTGTTTTTTAATTAGCATCTCTTTCCATACAAGATCAAATGCTGTTTGGAAATCTATAAATACTGCTGCTACTGACATATTATTAGCTAATTTACTTTTCACATCTTTTATTAAAATAAGATACTGGTGAACAGTTGAGTATTATCTTCTAAATCCAGCCTGTTCATCTGCTAATAAGTTGTTTATTTCTATACAATGCGTTAATCTATTGGCAACCCTTTTATCGGCTATTTTTACCAGAATTGAAGTCAATGATGTGGGTCTATAACTTTTTGTTTCATTTGTAGGTTTTCCTGGTTTCAGAATTGGGACTACTACTGCTTTGCACCAGTTTGATGGCATATTCTCTTGTTCATACCTTATTTTGTTAATAATTTCTCTTAGTGTCTTTTTAGCTCTTATTCCAAGATTTTTAATGTACTCTGGATGTGTAAGATCTGGTCCTGGTTGTTTATAGTTTTTTTTTTTTTTTGTGTCTTCATTGCCTGTTCTAATTCTTCCAGTTGGAACTTTGAATCCAGAGGTACTGTTTGTATTTTTTCTATTTCTATCATGTTAGGTTTTTTTAATGTTCTGTTGTCTTTTACCAAATGTTTTCTTTTATTAACTTTCTTATAATGTTGATTAAATTCATTGCCTATATCTTTGCTGTTGTATATTTTTTGATACCTTTTTTAATATATGTGCTTTTGTTACTATTGGCGCACTTTCCACTTACATTGTTAATATACTTATATAAAATTTATCATAACATTGTCTTTTGGATACAGCCAATTCTCTTCTATAAATAGTGTCTTTTTTTTCTCCATTCTGTTTTATCTTGCTTAATTTTAGTGTTTTGAGCTAGATCTTTAGCGCTATTTCTTTCAGCTTTTCATATTTCAAATTTTTTGCTCCAAAAAGGTTTATATTTTTTAGATTTACCTCAAGGAATGTTGTTCTTTGCAAATGTTAACATATCATTATATTCCTTAACCGCTTGACTAACGTTCTTTGATAAATCTAAGCCTTATACTTCGTTTTCTATAATTTTTTTTTTTTTTTTTTTTATTTAGACCAATTAGCTGTTTTAAAATTCCAAGTATATCGTTTTTCAATATTTGGGCAATGTTTCTTAGTATCAATAATTGTAACTATAGCTCTATTTCCACTTCCTCCATCTTCAGAAACTAATCTTTTTGTCAATTAGGAGTAAAAACATAGATTTCACTCAAGCTTGACTCTTGAAATAAAGTAACTTATTTCGGACATGTTTCAGTGGCTGTTGCCACCATTTTCAACGGAGAGTGTTCAAGAGTGAAGTTTGAGTGTAATCTATGTTTTTACTCCTAATTGATTAGTCACTTCACTGTGCATTCCCATTAATGTTTTAATTGAGAAGAACGTCAGTTCATAAAGGGAATTTGAGATTATAGAAGGACCGACGGCAAAGCGGTAAACATGGAAGTGAGACTATTACCACATTTTAATATTGATCATAATGGAAGCAAACCACACATTAAAAAGTTCATAAAAATCAGGATAAAGAAAAGATTAATTTCTGCTAATATAAAATTGTTATGGCCCACCTGGGGAGTGTGGTGGTAGCGTGTCTGCTTCATATTCAAAAGGTCGTGAGTTGAAATCTTGCTAAGGGTGAGTTACCCAGATAATGTTTTTTTCGGGGTTTTCCCTTATCCTGAGAAGACAAATGTCGAGTAACTTTAAGCTCCATGAACCCCGAGATCATTTGAGCATCATTTCACCAATTTCATTCATCGTCCGATATGACCAACCAGGTTAAAGGACATTAAGAGAGAGAGAAAAAAAAATTCTTATGCACATGTCTCAGGGACAATTTGGCACCAGTATTTGTACGGAAGTTGGTAAATCAATGGGGGAACAGCAAGGCACAGAGGGAAGCCGAAAAGAAGGTTTTACAAATAGAAATAGAAAAACATTATAACAACCTTAAATGATTTAGATTTGATAATTTATAGCTTGCATCTAGAACTTATAAAAACTTTGGGGATGTATTCTGGCAAAATTTAGAACAACAGCTATTCAAGGTTATGAACAAATGCATAAAACAAAAGTGGATAACCCTAAATAAAAAACTTAAAAATTTACGCCGAAAGCAACAAACCTCAAACGATAATGCAAGCTATCATTGCCAAACCAAAAATAATGAAGAAAATTTTGTTAATTTATCCAAGGAATCCTTCACACAGAAAGAAAAAGAAGTGTTGAACAAGGGCCTAAATACGTGCATCAGTTTTTCCCGCGATGTTGATGAATACATTGCAGACATAGAAATGGCAATCTTTGACCAACCAGCAAGCCATAAGCTCTTAATCAGAGCAGAATGCGAAAAAACTTTAAAACAATTAAAAAAATCCCAGAGCCACCACAATCCTCATCAGAGAGTGCTAAAATCGTTAAACAAAAAGAAGGTTTGCTACACAAATTTTGACAAAGGAAATAAAATAGTGGTGATGGACAAATCACATTATGAAAACAGCATGGAAAAGCTTTTGCAGTCAGAAGAATATGTGGAAATTCCAAAAGATCCCACCTCAAAATATACAAAATCTTTACATGAAACCTTAGACAATGTAAAATTAATCAGTGATGCCAACAAAAAGAAACTAATTCCAAGTAACCCCTGCACAGCAAGAATATATGGACTACCTGAAATACATAAACCAGGAAATAAAATGTGACCTATTGTAAACACCAACTCCCCACATACCAACTAGCAAATTGGCTCACAAAACAGTTCCAAACCTTACCACAGTACAACAGTTTAAGTATAAAAATATTCCTTTCAATTAATAGAACAAATAAAACAAAGAGACCTAAGTGATGATGACATGTTGATTTCGTTTGATGTAGTATGACTTTTCCCCAGCATTCCAAAAGAAAAACTACTTTCGGTACTGAAAAAATGGCTAGCTTACATAGGCATTTCTGGTGAAATAGCAGAAGACTTACTTAAGCTAACACAATTATGTATTGAACAAACCTACTTTACATTCAGAGGCAAATTTATACACAAAAGTATGGTTTAGCCATGGGAAATCCATTATCCTCAATACTTGCAGACGTATACATGAGAAATTTAGAAATCCACATAACCACAGCCTTCTCACAAATACACAAAACTTGGAATAGATGTATAGATGACATAGTGGCAATAGCAAACAAAAAAGTAGTTGAGAACAGCCTTAAATCACTAAATCTTCAGGACAGTTCCATAACATTCAAAATAGAAAAAGAATCAAATGGAATGCTTCCCTTCTTGAACTTAAAAATAATCAGGAACCACATCAAACTAGAATTTGGAATCTATAGGAAACAATTACAGATGGAAAACTACATAATTAACAACAGCTACAACTCAATTTCACACAAACACACCATGATCAACAGCCTTGCTTTCAGATGGTAAACCTACCATTAAGCCAGATGGAATACAAATTAGAACTCAATAGCACCATAGAAATTGCACAAAAGAATAGCTACACAGAACATTTGGTAAAGAAGAAGATTAATACATTTATGAAACAGGAGAAAGTAAAAGATATTAGCACTCTAGAAAGAATAAAAGCAGAAACGAGCTACAAAAAATTCACTTACCATCCTTTGGCACACCATAATTTCAAAAGATTTTCAAAATATGGAATATCAACTTAGCCCCAGTTAATCAGCTCAATTTAAAAAACCTTCTCCATACAAACACAAAAGATAAAATCCCCCCATTGAAACAATCAAGGATATATGAAATCAGCTGCAAGGAATGTGAAAAACATATAGGAAAAACAAAATAAAACATTGGACAACGTTTTAAAGAACACATGAGATATACAAAATATAAACAGACAGATAATTCAGCTGTAGCACATCATTTTGGACTCAAAACCATAATTTTCACAGTGAGCCCAAGTTATTAAAATTAATGCAGAATCCAATTGGATTAACAGTTTGGGAAAATCTATTAATTTTAAAAAACAAAAAAGAGGTCATAAATTTTGACATACCACAAACAAATGGACTCATCTCAAAATTCATCTATTCAGAAGAGAGACCTCCACTGGCCGCTACTATGAGTTCATCAGTGAATCTCCACTGAAAATGGTGGCAACAGCCACCAAAACATGTCTGAAGTAAGTTACTTTTTTCCAAGAGTGAAGTTTGAGTGTAATCTATGTTTTTACTCCTAATTGATTAGTTACTTCAGTACACATTCCCATTAATGTTTTAATCTTCTTGTGTTGCTAATTTGGTCATCTGACACTATTGTAAGACCTAGGTTAGTAGAATTTCCAGTATAATGTATGTATGTCTGCATCCTGATATATCAACTGTACCTGTTTAATGCTTATAAAATCTTGTAGTATCTTCCCTGCTGAATCTACATCTTTATATCCCTATTATCTTGAATGTGCATTAACATCTAAGTTTAATGTTTTCTTTTGTGGTTCTATTATATCCATATTTAGATTCTGATTATCAGGCGGACTATAAACTGAGTAAACAGTGTATTTTGCATTGTTTTTATATATAGTTATTTGTGTAATTTCTGGTTTGTCTTGCTCATTCATTTCCTTAATTATATTACGTTTAGAACTTAATTCTGATTTGACTCCAACAATTATACTACTAGCTACTTGTCTCTATTTGCTCAGATGATGTAGATGATAATTTGTAAAATTACAATACTTGATTTTGTCATCATTACAATTTGCTTCCAAGATGCTAAAAACATCTATGTCATATTACTTGATCATTTCATCCACACAATGCCCTTTTATTACATTTTTGGTAAATCCACCAGCATTCCAGGTTAAAGTACTAAAAGGTACTGTTTTCTGTTCTCTCTTCCTATATTTTTGCATTATATTGGCTGTCTTCTGACCAATATTTTAGCTTATTTAGCATTACCCATGAGGAGCTAGGCTACTTGAGCTTAAGTCAGGCATTTTTTCTTCCAAGTAATCTGAAACATGTGCTTTAGATTAGATTGGATAATGGGTAGTATGAATAAAGTTGAGATGCATCTCAAAATTTGCAATTTTTGAGATGCATCTCACTTTCATATGAATAAAACTTGACGACTCAAGATGGAGGTGACCTTGATTGCAACCGTCTCACACGCTTACGTAATGAGATGCGTCTCAGGTTTTGAATGAATAAAATGTGTCTCATGATTTTTTAAGTCACCTCAGATGGTGTCTCAGCACGTTTGTTACTTATAACAAATTATGGGCAGATTTGGTAGCAGTTTTTAGCGCAGAAGGAACCAGGAGGTATTCTGAAGAATTAAATTATAACAAACTTCAAGATTAAAACAAAATGTGCAGTGGCTTGTGCAACATTTTCTTACCGAAGCAACAGGAACAAGAGATGTAGCTTTACGCAAAGGAGCAAAGATCAGAATATTATTGTTATTATTTTATTCATTTATATAGCCCCTTTAAGTAGTCGTATCTGGGGCTTTAGTTTAGAAACAATTGTTGGTGATTTTTCACTGAACCGTAAGGTTTCTTAACAACATTTTTTCAGTTATATACTATTTAAAACATGCACATGCACATGCACACGCACTTGCACACACATTTACTTACAGACTCTGTGGGGATAGAAAATTATTATAGTTAAAAATGAATTCCCTGCCCCAGCCAAAAATCAAACCAGGGACCTTTGGATGAGAAACCAGAATGCTGGCCATTCAACCGCAGGTAGCAAACCCTGGGTGTTAGTGTGGCATCGCAGAAGATATAGAGGTCTCTCAGAATTCAGTATTTAAAACATTTTGGAAAGTTGGCGCAAGGGTACCAGCGTTTGACTGGATCAAATTTCTGGAAAATGCTGCTGCATTTCAAATAACTACATATGGCACAGTACTATACATTCCCTGATGCAATTGGAACTTTGGACTATGCCCATATCATTATGAAAAAAGGAAAAAAAGAAATTTCATGTAGGTAGACAAAATCAGTATCAGGAAAGGTGTAGTTTACAAGTGGCGTGGTTCCATTCAGGAGCTAAATTCCGGTGTCTGCAGAAATATCTAATAATAATGATAATAATAATAATAATAATAATAATTCATAATAATTAATAATAATAATTAATAATAATAATTAATGACAATAATTAATAAAAATTAATTAAGAAATAATAATACTTAATTGATAATAAATAATAATATTAATAATAATGATAATAATAATGATGATGATGATGATTATAGGACCTATGTGGGCATCTCGCCAAGAAACATGTTATAATACAAAGATATTTTGGCCAAACAAAAGAGAAGTTTCAAATAAATCAATAAAAAGTAAGTTAGCAACAGAGTACCTTTGTTTAGCTATGTTGTATGATTCTCCATGATTATGAGATTCTTGGTCCAAGACTGTAGAGAGGAGTAAGAGCAGGAAGACCAACTTATAATGTTGATCAAGTACATGAGATTGATTATGGTGATGATGATATGATGGAGAGAAAGCAGTTATGTAAGGAAAGGAATCAAATAGCAAGAATAATAAGTGATTACACGAATACGCTTTTATAACCAAAGCAATATTACAATAATATATTTAAAAGGAACTACATGTATTTGAATAAGTACAAGTATTGGAATTATTTCAATTAAGTTAGTATGAGCATTATTAAATGACTAGTTGCGTCGATACAATTACAAATTAATGCGTATAAATGAACTGCTCACTTTCGTCATCATCTTTTTCCTTTAAGGCACATATGATATGATGCTTCTTATAATGTTCTACAAAAATTTTTTGCACTCTTTAACACAGGAAAACCTTTATAGAAGCATTTCTATTTAAAAGTAGCTGAATAAATAATAAATATGTAAAATAATACTCTTTTAATGTTTTATTCCTAACTTTCACTTTTTTCAGAAAATTTGTTTGTGCTATCAAGTCCAAGTACTTTCTTTTACGAGGGGCATACTGAAAGTCATGAGCAACCCATTGTAAAAATTTAAATTTCAACAATGTAACGAAACGAATTGCAGGATCATAATCTACAGACTTTAAGCCACATGTTGACATATTGTGACATCATTAGCTTCTATCACGTGACCACAGACAGTGTTTGAAAAATGGCTGACGTTGATGTTTCGTTTTGACAGCGTGCTGTCATTGAATTCCTTGTGAAAGAAGGAAAATCTGCTCCTGAAATTCATCTCAGACTTCAACGTGCGTATGGAGGTGTCTGCATGGGTGCCAGCAGTGTTAGAAGATGGGTGAAACATTTCAAAGACGGAAACACGAGTCTGCAAAATGCGCCTCATAGCGGTCATCCTCGAACTGCCTCTACAGAACGCAACAAGGAAAGAGTTGAGCTCATTACAGGAGATAGGCGTTTCACTGTGAATAAAATTGCTGCGCAACTTGGAATAGGACATAGTGCAGTGCAAGAAATGATCCACAGCTTGGGTTATCGAAAGGTCTGTGCATGTTGGGTTCCCCGTTTATTGACTGAAGACCACAAACTTCAGAGAAGAACCATTGCACAAAACTTTCTTCAGAGATTTCATAATGAAGATGATGAATTTTTGACGTGTATTGTGACTGGAGATGAGAGCTGGTTCCAGCACTATGAGCCAGAAACGAAACACCAGAGTATGGAATGGCACCACTTGTACCCACTATCGAAGAAGAAAGCGAAGACAGTGCAGTCTGTAGGAAAAGTTATGGGAAGTGTCTTTTGGGATGCACAAGGTTGCATTCTGGTTGACTTTCTTGAACGTGGACAAACCATAAATTCTGCCCGCTACATCAAGACACTTCTGAAGCTCCGTCAGGCTTTGTGTGATAAACGCCCTGGAAAGAGGATCATCCTTCAACAGGATAATGCGCGTCCGCATACTGCCCGTGCCACTATGGAGAAGATCAGGGCATTAGGGTGGGAAACTCTTCCACATCCTCCCTACAGTCCCGACTTGGCACCCTCCGACTACCATCTTTTCAGTTCTGTGAAGGAGCAGATGTGTGGCCAACGCTACGAGACGCTGGAGGATATTCGGAAAGCAGTGGTCAGGGTCTGCGGGCAGCTGGAACGGAGTTCTATCACAAGGGCATTTTCAAACTTGTAGAACGATGGGAAAAATGTGTGCAAAACAATGGAGACTATGTCGAAAAGTGAAAGAAAGTCTGTAGATTATGATGATGTATTTGGTTTGGCTTAAAAATAAATATTAAGATTGTAAAACAGTGTTGCTCATGACTTTCAGTATGCCCCTCGTATATTCTTTCGAGTGTATAGGATTGTTTCCTTTGTATAGCATTTGTTTTTTACTTTCGCTAGCATGTATGTAGGTACAACAAAGTACATAGAAGGTATTGTATTCCATCCAAAATGTCGATGCCAAAATTTCACCTGTCCCTCAGTTCAAAAAAAAAAAAAAAAGAAAAAAAGGATTTTGAGAAAAAGGTTTGTGTATGTGAGTGTGGACAGCATAGCTCAAAGACCGTTAAATACCAAACTGGTATTTATGTTTAGTATCCTCAAGGATGGGACACAAAGCTTTTCAGGAGAATCCCTGACCCCAAATTATCCTTTACATGGAAAAATGTTTGAAATTTTTGTTTTTCTCAAACATGGTTCAAATGATTTTCATTAAAAATACTGTATATTAAAGATATTTACATCACAAATAAAATATATCTCATATTTTCTGGGAATAGCCTCTGCAGACTTCTTTATTCTGGATGAACTTTGCATAACTGATAAACCGTAAGAGATAGACAAAAACAAAAATGTAGATTTCGTTAAAATACATAATCTATGTCATATATGTTTTTCTTTTAAAGTTGACAGTTTTTGAGATATTGCTTGTTATTGGTTTCAATTTTAAAGTACTTTAACTGTTCTCAAACAGGAAGCCTATTTCGTTTCATCTCTCCACTTTAGCTGCTTGCTATGCAAAGCAAACCGAACTTTACATAAAGATCTAGTTTTAAAGGTTTTGACTATCCTTCAGCTTAGTAAATCACCTTATTTTCCTTCTACTCGCAAAGAAATAAGTAATAAGACCAATTCACCTAATTTTATATTGATTAGTATGATGTAAATAAAAGAATGTTTTTTAACAATAGTTCTTGAGTGAAACAGCTAGGGAAAGTCATGTGAATGGAAAATCAGATTTTTTGTTTTATTCTGCTTTTCACATTGCTGTTTTCCTAAATTATATTTCATTATAATCCCTAAAAAGAAGTTTTCCTAACTCTTGTTTAATTTCGGCCATTGGCAATTTCTAATTTTCTGACGATTACGATTTTGTTAAATATTTTTTTTTAAACATCCGAGAAAAACAATTAAAAAGTAATGTTTCCTTCTCAATTTTGACAGTTTAGGCTGTATAAATTCATTCATAAATGAGCATTTCCATACATGCAACAATACATTGTTCACTGTTTACACAAATAGTGTATGAGATGCAGGTAGCGCATCTCACTTCAGAGGGGAAATTTTTATTCATACGAAACTAACGAGACACGTCTTAAGACTAGCTGCATCTCACATTTTCTGCTAGCGGTATCTCATAAGATGCGTCTCATTTTTATTCATACCACCCAATGGGGGTTTTGAAGGAGTCTTGTTTATCTCCTGTACGTCAGCCTAAAAGGCTTATTGTACTACCCCATTGGAGGGTGTACTGTCATTGTCTTCCAAAATCTGTTCCTTTAACAAGTTGCAGTATCTTGGTTCTAATGGTAGAGTCCCCTTCCAAATCATTCCTGGTTGTAAACAGGGCAAATCTCTTCCTTTTCAGGAATAGACAGTCAAAACAGAATATGTGAGGCAGTATCCCTCTTCCTGTTTGCATGTTCAACAAATGGGTTCATCTTTATATATGCCCACTCTGTATAAATGTTTCCTGAAGTGACCATGTTCAGTAATTGGAGCAACAACTCTTCTAATCTCCACCTTGACCAGTTTGAGCAATGATAGGGAGAGAAACTTGTTTGGACCTGAAGCCAGTTTCTTGAATAGTTTTTGTCCAGGATAAGTTTCCCACCTAAATTGGTGTCTATCCTTAATCCATGTCTTAACCAAGGTTTTAGCAGTATGTATACAGACACCAGCCAGTGGTTCAGGATGTCTCTGCGCCCTTTTTAGCTAACTGATCTGCTTTCTTGTTTCCTTGAATTCCTTGATGCCTCGGCATCCATTGCAGTTCTAATTTATTGCAGGAGGACATGGGGGTCAGAGCTTTCAGGCAATACCATACGAGTATAAATTTAACCTAATATGAGCACTTTGGCTGTCCGTAAAGATGAGACTTTGTTTACCCTGTTAACCCTTCTCTAATCCTTTAAGAACACAGTTCAGGATGGGAAATACTTGTGCCTGAAATACTGTGCAATATTTTCCAAGACTTATGCTAGTAAATGTCCTTGGAGATAAGCCAAATATGCCTGCACCTGATCGATTCCCTATATGGGATCCATCCATAAACCACACAAGTTGGTCACGTGTTATATCAGGTGTATTTCTTCCAGTCCAGTCATCTTGAGAACCAAGAATTTCCTTGAATGGAAGAAAGAAACAGTGTTGAGTGTTCATGAGGTCAGGCCTCATGCTCAATTCTGGAATATTTAGGAATTTCAAAATGGATGTGTGTCCAGTTGTTAAACAACTGTTCCTCCATATTCCTGTGTGTACTAAATGGCAAGCAGTGATTCTAGCTTCCGCTTATGTCCATGGGCGGGAGACCTAACAGTGTCTCCAACGCAATAGTAGGAGTACTTCTGAAGGCTCCTGTAATGCATAGATATGCCAGTCTCTGTAGCTAGGTAAGTTTATCTGTTACAGCAGGTTGAAGTGTTTTTCGCCACCAAATTATAGTGCCATATGATACTAGGCATCTGACCCTTGTAACATATAGCCAATGATGAATGTATGGTTTTAGGCCCCAGGTTATCCCAATAGTGCACTTGGTAGTTGACAGAGACCACCTGACCCAACGGAGGAAATGTTCTATATACACATTCCAAGTCAGTTTCCTATCTAATGTAATGCCCAGATATTTAACCAACTTAGAATACTCCAGGAGCGAGTCACCAAACCTAAGACTCCTCAGGCCCCTTAAATCTCTACTGTTTGTAAATGAGCAGCAACTGTTTTGCTAGGATTGACAGGTAGTTGCTCCTGCTTGCACCAGTTGTGAATTTTCCTCAGTCCATTGAGACTGTATTTGGAAATTTCCCAAAAACTTACAATGGTATGTCATCTGTATAGCTCTGTACACAGTAACCCTCCTGGGTTAGCGCGTTGAGTAGACCATCAACCACTTGGCTCCACAATAGAGAAAATAGGATCCCCCCCCCCCCTGTGGGCAACCTCTCATAGCGATAATCTCCCTTATCTCCCTAAGTAGACTAGCTGTAATTTTCCTATACTTGAGTTTGGAGTTTATCCAACTACAAAGAGTGTCATTGATTCCATGCTTATGTACATTTGAGATCATAGATTCATAAGAAGTGTTGTCAAAGGCACCCTCTATGTCTAGAAAAGCTCATAAGGTCATTTCTTTCCAAGCCAAGACAGTGTAGTACTATTATACAAGTCCTAGATGGCTGGTAAGCATGTTGGTTTTGTTGAAGGGTAAGCATGTTGGTTTCGTTGAAGGGGAGTGTCTGATTACACCCTTTGTCGAATTTGTCTTTTGATCAGCCTTTCCAAGGTCTTTAAAAGAAACGATGCAAGACTGATAGGTCTATAAGCCTTAGCTTTGATGTAATTATTGCACCCGTGCTTTGGAATGAATACTTCTCTGGTTGCTCACCAAGCTTGAGGAATATAGCTAAAGGCCATACTTGCCCGGTCCTAGATGGCTGGGGTTTGATCCCAAGTGACCACATGTGAGATTTGTGGTGGACAAAATGGTGCTGGGGCGGGTTTTCTCTGGGTACTCCGGTTTCCTGCCATCGCATTTCACAGGTGCTCCATCATCATTCATGTATCATCAGTGTCACCGCCTGCGGTGCCATAAGTAGTTAAAGCAAGCGTTAAACACTACCAAAAAAAAAATTACTTGCCTGGAAAAGGTTGTAGAGGAGAGTGTACAGTGGATCAGGTCCTTTCTGTAACAGTACAAAAAATGGTCAATGGCATATTATTTATGGACCCTCTTTAACTACTGTGGTTCTCAGCATCCCATTCTAAATTGAGCATGAAAGACCACTTAATTTTGCTCAGAGGCCTCTCTATCTTTTATGTGCCATAAATCTATGACATGGGACCAACAGCTTTACTTCCCTTCTGAAGGAAACCATACTAAGGATTTTTATACCCGAAAAAATCCATCGTCCTCTGCCGAGTTTGAACCTGCGACCTTAGGTATATGAAGTTAGCATGGTAACTATTACACCATAGAGGGCAACTATAGCAGTACAGGAAAGTTACCACCTCCACCTGGCGATTTAAACAGGTTAAATTTCTAAATTGGCCATTTAACATTTTGATTAGTGCCAACTTCACATGCGAGTCTACAGTCCTGTGCAGCTCTTGGTCTGGAGTTTTCACAGTGGCCCATAGATCTGCAAATCTTGTCGTTATAAATGCATTTGGTTAAGTATACCTTACGGATCTTGTCTACTACTACTGCTACTGTTACTGCTGCTGCTGCTGCCGCTGCCACCGGGGTTTCTATAGTGATTGATTTTTCTGTGTACATTAACATTAAATGAGATGTAGCAATGATCTGAGAGTGATGGTTTGTCTAAGACCCTCCAATCAGTATTTTGAGTACTAATATACTCAGTACAAAAGGTAATATCAATAGCTTCCCTCTGAAGGTGGGCTTGTTACCAATGTATTATTAATTAAATGTAAGTTGTTAGAGATAAAAAAGTTTAAAAGGTACTTGCTTCTCTTATTAACATCTTTACTAACCCAAATTTCATGATGAGTGTTGGCGTCGCACCCAAAAATGGTTTGATCCCCATTCTGGATACAGTGTGCCACCAGTTGCTCCAATTCCCTAGTGGGTGGGTTTCTG